>JAGSMT010000057.1:2495276-3119096 GCA_029286875.1 Lamproptera curius | reverse complement strand
TTTTTTTTGAAAAAAATTTGGATTCTTAAAATCTTTACCAAAAATTTGTTTTTTTTTAAAAAAACCTTTTTATTAAATAAAAATAAATTTTTTTGGGGTTTTAAAAATAATAAAAAAAAAAAATATTTTTTCTTTTTAAAAAATTACAAAAATGTTTAAAAAAAAATTTTAAACCTTCCCAAAATGGTTTCAAAAATTTGGAACCTAATTTTTGTTTAAAAAAGGGAATTTAGTAAAAAATTTAAATTTTATAAAATGGTCAAAAACAAAATTTTTTCCCCCCAAAAAAAGGGGAAAAAAAGGTTGGGGGCCAAACCCCCTTCGGCGTTCTTACTTTTTTCCCCGGGCCCAAAAAAATTTCTTTACCCTTTTCACTTTTGTAAAATTAATTGCTCTTTCCCCGGAAAAAACCGGATAGCAGAAAAACTTACGTGCAATTCTTAGTTCAGTGATTGTCATAAATAAAAATTTTAGTTTTTCTTAATTTAACCCAGCAAATTAGTCTTATGGAACAATATTTGAAATTGTCTCTTATTTAGAGTAAGTCAAAATCAATTAAGTTCCGCTGTAATTTACTAATATTATAATAAAAAGGTTCAAATTTTCCGAGTGGATAATATATACGATTATATCTTAAATTGTTGGGTTTTTTGAGAAATTTTATCGGAATTTAATAGAAATAAAGATCTTCTTCTTTTTGAACAAATTTCGCGCTAATGAGGTTGAAACTCTTAGACCATCGTCTAAACCACCCACCAATCCAAAGTTTTTTGAATACTAAGGATTTTGAATAAACATAGCCTTTTTTATTTTCGGTAAATTACATAAGTTTATAAATTCGACAATTAGAAATAACAGGATTAAACTTTTCAATGAACACAAGTTTAAAAGCAAAAATTTTATCTCATCTTAGGAACCATTGTGGGCTTTAAACGCGCGGAAGCTGTCCAGAAGTTTTGCCCCTTATTCAAATATAAATAAAGTACTATTCCAGCAACCGTTATTTAACAACCTTTCAAAAAAAAAATTTAATATAAAATGTAACCAATGAAAAAATATTTACAATTCTTAAAATTAGTGTTTAAATAATGTCAACAGTGGACTGAGCCAGCGAGTGTAAAGACGCGTGGAAATGAAATTTCAGGTGAAGGATGGAATGTCAACGATCTCTAAGGAGTACTTTTAACCTTCTTTGCCCAATTTAAGTATCGGTCCAGCTCCAGGAAGGCCCCTGAATCTGCTGCCTTATAAGTTTCCTCCCCCTGCCCGCTCCGCCCTCCCCCCATTCTCATTCTTTCTCAAATTTAAATCTCGCTAACGTTTTGGGGCCCCAGGGGGTTTCCGGGTTAGAGGGGTTCCAGGGTCTGATTACGTTGAATTTAGGGCCTGGTTTAACGAAATTTTTAAAGACGTAACTACTTCATCACTAAACCTTGAAAAAAATGAATGGGTTTATGGAACATTAGTTAGTATTAAATTTATTTAAGTTATTTTTTAATAATTTGTCGGATACCATCCATTTACAATGGAATTTTGATGTAAGTTTTAGTTAAGTTATAAAGATTATTTTTTTCAGTACAAGTCGAAAAATACATCTTAATTCAGTATTCGAGTAGTGAGTCTAAAAATGGATTCAATTATTTTAGTTAAATATTTGGAATTACAAGCTATTATTAATTCAAAATCAATAATTTTAACCGGTAAGTGAGTTAAACAACTTAATAACTTCATTGAACTAAGAAGACACATTTATAAATTTTCAATTGAAAATACTCAAAATATTAACATATTTCCGCATAATTGTCACCTGGAACAGGAAGATCATGATTGCCTAAAATTTTAATAAAACAATAAATTTTATATGTCTCTGTTAAATAAACAATTATTAAAATTTAATAATTTAATAGCAAAATGTAAATTTTTTAAGGTAATTTAAATTTAGTAATTCGATTCACAAAAAAAATCTAACTTTAGAACTAGTAATAAAGCTACCTTTGTAATAAAAAAAACATCATTAATTTTTCACTTTAAAACCATAAAATATGATTCTTTAAAGTTTAGCCTACTTTCACTAGGATTAAAAATTAAAATTATTTCAATTAAATTAAATATCGCTAAATGAAACTTTTAAATTCGTTACCATAATTTTATCAATGAAAATACATAAACAGAATTTTATAATCAAATGCAATTCTAAAAAATTAAATAAGAGACCCGGTTAAAGTTTAAAACAAATACAAAATTATTTTCAATTTAAAAAATCTTCAAAATATCAAATTAAAATCCTGGTTTTCCATTCCCTTATCGATCATTGTTTCCTCGGAAGTAAATTTAATTTAAACTTATTTAATGAAACTATGATTATGTTCTTAAACTTTTGTTGTATTTTAATTAACTATAATTAGTTTTGTAAGGAAAATTGGTTTGAATAAAAAAAATGAAATTTATAAAATAATTATTACGATTTTTTACATGGGGTTAAAAGGTTGTTTATATTTGAAATCTCCCTTTAAATCTACGATTCCAAATTTGAATCTACGACTATAAATGATTTAAGGATATTGTATTATTTCAAGTATTAAATTAATTCCATAGGTGATAAAAAGTTTTCAAATTGTTAATGAATTAATTGAAAATGAAACAGATGATTTCCGACCCAATGGAAAATTGCTTCACCTTGGAACAACGTATTTCTTACTTCTGTCCTGGCCAAATCCCATTACTAATTACTGTTTATTTTATAACCAATTCGAATTATAAGATGGCATAACTTTAAACGTTAAAGTGTAGGGATCCACAGTTTGGTACTTAATAAACAAAGTAATGTTTGTAAGTAGTTTAAATAATTAATTGGTTTCAGTACCTAAAGATAATGTTTCTGGCAAAAATCAAGCTTAAAATCTTTATAAATTTAAATGAGCATAAACTAAGGGTGGCAATTGAGTTTTTTAATGTTTGAAATTAAAATTTAACCTTTCATCGTTATCATTTAAATGATATTACAATAATCTTCACAAAGGGAAAGGCTATAATTGGTTATAAAATTTGTATTCTATTTAAGAATAAAACGGCCCCTCCCACGTCAATTGGTTTTTTAGTGACTCTTATGCCGCAAATCCAACTTGCAAATCTTTTTATCAAGCTATACTTAAAAAATTATTTGCATTGAATAACTTAAATAAAAAATTTTGGTTAATATTAAATTAAACAATTAAAGTAAAGAAATTCAAACAAAAATAACTAACTTAGGAGGTATATAACTGGGTATTCCGCATTAATTATGTGAAATAAAACAGAGGGCCACTCAACCGGAACGCCCAGATTTAGGACTCCAACACCCAATCCGGAACCCCATACGCCTACTTTCCTTTTAAAAAATTTTAAAAAAATTTCTTACTACTGTTAACCATTCTATTAATTCAAAAAATTTCAAATTTAATTCGCCGTAACCGGATTGCACCCTCATCAATTCAATGGTCCGTTATGATAATTCCAAGTTCAAGGCTATTTGTAATAAGTATAGCCTACATTTAAGACAAATAAAGCAGCAGTTTTAGCCCAGGAATGGTTCATAATTGACTGAATTCAACCTTTCTTTCCAACTACGTAGGTGAACACCTTATATTTTAATTCTAAAATTTATCATATTCGAAGTATTTTATTTACCTATTCATTTAATTGCGCAAGAACATTGGTGAAATTATAAGCTAAAATTTAAAAGGAAATAATAAATAAAATTTTGGTAACAAATGGATGTATAAATTTCCTTATAACTACAATGGTATAATGTTTTGCATTGTTTTAATAATGTTCATTCAATGATCTTAAAGGTTTCATTGTATTATAAGTAACTTGCATCTATCTTATTTATAAACATTTAAGTTAAATTTTATTCATTTAATTCATTTTTATATTCACTAAGTCAATAAAATTACAGTATAGTGGCATTTAAGACGAAATAACAAAATTTGGCCTTGTTAAAATATGAAAAACTTTTTATTTGGAATAAAATCGTAAAATCTTTAAGAGGTTTAAGAAATTGCCCTACGGCCAAAATTATGATCTTGACACCGTTAAATATATTAAATTTCATTAACAGACTAACAACCAGAGTAGTGATAAGGAATACTCGAGCAAAAGAACAAGAAACTTTGTTTTAAAAATTACAAATACCTATATTTCAATGACAACGCCATCCGACGATTTCTGCATCAGACCCTGGGCATTCGTGGGCCACGCTTGGAGTTTAAAATTTATTAAATTTTGCGTTTAATCCCGGAATTTTGAACAAAACATGGCCATCCTACCATTTTCAAATGAATATAGCAATATTATAAATATACGTAAAATTCCGGCCAGTTTCGCTGACAAATGGTTCCGCCCAAATTTAACCTTTATACTTTAAAATATGTAAAAATCTAAAATCTAAAATGCCATTTTTAACATTATTACAACAAATGAACAAATAAAAAATTAATTTAGAAAATAATTTATTTTGTTATTACGGTTTAAATTTAAATTTAATTGCATATGCGGTTTTGAAATTTTTAATTTTATCATAATTATAATTCAAGTAAAGGAATGTAATCTACAGATCGAAAATTGATGCTCCGAATTTAATTTGTGCTGTCTGTTTAAGGGTCCAAAAATTTATTAAGTCCTTAACTTGGATTAATAATCTTATATGCATACCACAGAAGATGCTCATTTAATTTTAAGTCAAAAGAAGTACTTTATTCTTTTAAAAGAACAATATAATCCCCTATTACAAAACACCTTAACTGATGGAATAACCATTTTTAAATTTTCGAGTCAAAATTAGGTGCAATATGGAAGCTAAGGAAAAATCTGGTTGGTTTCTTTGGAAATCAAAATTTATATCATAATTCCCAATTAAACATATTAACTTAGACCTTATTGAAGTTTAGATCAAATAAATAAATTTTCCGTCTAAAATTTATAATGTAAAAATCTATTCTAATAATAAAAATTAATTTGAAAATCCTGGGAAAATAAATTTAAACAAACGTAAGACAAATTTGGATTGATTCCTAATTTACATATAAAATCCTATAACTACAATAATGAACACTATTGGTTATAATCTAAATTAAAAGGCAAAAACGGTTTAGATATTTTTAAAATCGGTATGCCCCACTTTCCGAAAAGGCGAACGGCCTTAACCCTGCACATTGGATTACTTTACCTACAGCAACGCCAAAATAAATAAATGCGACGCTCCATCCCGAACCTTTCCACCTTATAGAAACCTTTAACTTGAAAAGCATTCTTAATAAGTCCAGGTATTGCCTTGTTAGAATCAAAAGCTTTTCGAATAAAAAGGCCTCCAAGAATTTGTTAGAGTTATCATCCATTTTTCTAATAAATATTTAAAATTTCATGGGCGATAAAGAATATGTTTCTTTATTTATAAAGTATTTAAAATCTCAAAAATTTCATAATTATCCATTTCTTATGTACGTAATATTATGCCTCCGTCTGCTTATTTCAGTGTAAAAAAAAATTTTTAGGGAATAAAATGGGGGATTAAGAATTTAACAATAGATATGGTTACCCCGTGTTATCGTGGTAAGGAATTACAGGCGGTCATGTTACAAAATCAACCTGGAAAAGGGGCGAGGCTCCCCTGTTGAA
Organism: Lamproptera curius; assembly: GCA_029286875.1. Classification (NCBI taxonomy): domain Eukaryota; kingdom Metazoa; phylum Arthropoda; class Insecta; order Lepidoptera; family Papilionidae; genus Lamproptera; species Lamproptera curius. The sequence goes on along the minus strand of JAGSMT010000057.1, from coordinate 3,113,441 downwards.
CTGCCATGGGAAGTAAAGACAGTTGGGAATTACCGGCTTCTGCGGATCTGGGCGAAAGCGAGATCCCTTATGCCAAACTTCCTTGTTGGCAAAAATTTTCCAACCTTCCTTGATGAGTTACATCGTTTTGCATTTTCTGTAAGTAAAAGAAGGCAAACTTCCAGGCCCTTTGTTTTAAAATATTTATATTTATGAGTAATATAAATGTTTTATGTGGTTGTTGTATTAATATTCAAAACATGTATACGAGTGATGCAATACAATTTTAATGTTGTCAGATCGTAAAATTTGTATAATAGTTTTTAAATCTAAAAAACATTACGTTGATAAGAAACCTTTCATCCATTCCGGAAGCAGTTTTAAATTTAAAAATTAAGAATTTTCATTAATTAATTGGAACTTCGAAGATCTAATCTAACCAAATAGCTGAATAGCATTATTATTCAAAATTTTAAAAAGATTAAATTGAATTAAAATTAAGTTAACAAATGAACAATTAATTAAAATAAATTTAAATTTTATAAGATTAAAAAATTGAAAATAAATTAATATTAAAATTGAGGTTTTAAAACTAAATTTAAGGTTATAACGTTGAACACAGGAAAACAATTATAAAATACTTGTAAAAAATTTAAATTTCAAATAAAACATCATAAAATTCCAAAATAAATAAAATTAATAATCTCAAACATTTTATTTAATATTTTAATTAAGCAACTGTTTAAAATTTAATTGGTTAAAATCTATATGCCAAATATTGTCAATTAACATAATTTCAAAACATTAATTTAAGAGCTATTTTTATTATTAAATAAGGTTCCTCAAAAAAACCAAACTTTAAGGAATTTACCAAGGAAATAATTTCGTTTGATTGATATCAAAGATGATCGTAATCATCATTTCAATAACGCAAAATAAATTTGGGTTTTTAATTTTCAATAAGAACTTAATAAACAAATAATGCTTTTAAATAAAATTTCTCCAAAACGACTTTTACTTTTATTTTCAGTAAAACAAAAAAATTAAATTCAATAAATAAATTAAAATCTAAAACATTAATTAATGTTTTAATAAAGCGATTATTAAAAAGGTTGTTATTCACGGTCTAATGCAGTCAAAAACAAATTGGTAAAAAAATGGTTGGACATTAGAAACAATAAAAGAATTTTTTCGTGGCTGGGTTTCAACCTAATTTATAAGAATTGACATCGATATTTTCAAAGCCATTTAAAATACATCATCTAAAATTAGTGAAAAAAAACAAAATTTTAGAATATTTCGAAAAATAAATGTTGCAGCTCCTATAATTTATTTTTATTAACAAAGTCAATAAAATAATTCCCGATTCAACGGATGGTTATCAAATTGGAGCTTTACGAAAAAAAGTAAATTGTTTATGTGGCCAAAGTGTAAGTCCCTTATTCAAATTAGTAGCTCCAAATCTAGCTATGAATTGAACAATATAAATCTAGATAGTTTTCCAAGTGTGTAACAAACATGAAATTTTTAATTAACAAAGAAACTTTTTAAACAGAAACTAATATAAAACCCTCTAATAAATGAAATCAAAATAAAGCTGTTTACAAAACCCAGTCTCAAAAACTTTCACAAAAAAAAGTTCATTAAAAGCATTCCTGTTTACTTCCCATTATCTTTCTGGCAACCCAGTTTTTGGGGTCTAACTAACAAAATTTACGGGACTTCCTGCCCAGAATATTGCCAATTCAAATACAATTGTAAGTTTAATAAAACACAAAGTATTTAATTCTAAATGATTCTTAAAATGTATTTTAAAATTTAATAAAATCTCTCAAGGGCATAACAGGGGAATAAAGTTAATAAACTGAAATACAAATTAAAACAGCTAATGAGTGTTTAAGACAAAGTGTCAAATTTAAATTGTTCACTTGTATGTAATGATATTCGGAGCTCGGCATGCGAATAAAGGTCAACAGCGCGGACTTCACTTCTTTATAAAGGCGTGGTCTACAAAGGGACGGCTTTGCAGAGTTAAGTCGTAAAGGTTCAGGTCCTAAAAACTATGGTTCTTTAGTTTCGCAATATGAAAGGCTCTTGCCCAGGAACGCCGGTAGTCGGCAAGGGCCTGGCCGCATACAATAGTAAACGTGCCTTTGTGATTAAGTTTTGAGATAAAAATCTACAGGAGTTTTATGGAGTAACCTAATCAGACAAATTAATGCCAAAACCGGCTTCCCCGAACCTGCTAGCCTGGAAGGGAACCCGGGGGAAACTTGTGGATTCCAAACGACTGCTTTGATTATGTAAACATCGTTAAAGCATTTGTAATGGTAAGGTTTTGGGCAATCGGTGCCGCTTGCAGAGTTGACGTGCTATTGTCTGACGAAAAATAATTTTAAAATTTGTTATTACCAACTTCAAGACAAATCGAACCCTTAGAAATAAACTCGGCAGGTGGCAATTGATTTTCAGACGTTATTATACCCAAAAATAACACTACTGTAAGAAGTGTAACCTTAACGTCCTTGACATTTAAAAAACTTTATGTTCATAGAAACTATTTTTTGAAAATCTTAAAAATTTAAATTGGAAATTTATTAATGAATTAAATGATTATTATATATCTTCATTCAACTTTAGTAAAAGGCTTTTCAATATTTCTTCATTTATTAATAGAAATTACAAACCCTTTGCTTATAATAGAAGCCTGTAATGTCCAAAAGAAAACCGTTTGTCAAATTTAGTTTAATCCAATGTTTTAAAAATATAAACTTCACAAAATTTTAAATCGTTATCTTTTATGAATCGTTTCGTTTGAAAAAATAATACCTTATAACAGGAAAAACGAAACTTTGAATTATTTAAATTTTAATTAATGGTAGAATTTAAAACCTAAGGCAGGCGAAACGTAAATAATAAGGAATTAATAATTCATTCCAAAAATTTATATTTATAAAATACCAATAAATAGTTCATTTATTAAAATCAAATAGCTTATTTTTAAGCACGCTTTAAATTGCAATTTCGCTTTTGTCTAATGATCCTTCCGGGAATATAAAAATCGGGGAAAGTTCGGTACAATAACCGAACTTTTTTAATTTTGGAAATAAACAATAATTAATTTAATTTTTCAATGGTAGTATTAACAATAGATAAACGGTTTTATTTTGAAAACCCTAATTAATCTTTAACTTCGGAACCAGTTCTCAAATTTATCGGAATCTAACAACATCAACAGGTTATACCTAAATGTGACTTCAATAGTTTAATTTTATGATTAAACCGGAGTAAACACATAAAGGTTAAATTACAGCTGTTACATTATGAAACTCAACATCTGTGTCATTTCGGCATTTCAGTAATTGTGTTTTTTTATTTAGATCTTTTAGGAATCCTTCTTTTAAGTAACAGGGTTATCATATTCAAAAATTTGGTTTGCAGCAAACTTTTAAAATTACTTTGAATTCTTTGTTTAACTTTTAAGAAAGATTTAAAAATAATTGTCCCAATGATAAGCAAAAGGTTTCAATATATTACCAAGTTATTAATAAACAAAATTATTTTTAAAAACAACAAGGTCATAGCATATTAGATTGGAGAGATAAAGATTAAAAAAACCTTTTTCAGTTAAAAGAGAGTCAAAATAAAAAGTTTTAAAAAATAATTGAATTTCAAAATTTAAAAATTGTTAATAACATTAGAAAGTTAATTTGAATTATTTAAGGTTATTAAACTTAATCAAAATATTTTGTTTTAAATTTCAATTTTAACCTAAATTTTTGGAAAAAAAATCTAAATTTTGTCAAAATAAAACAAATGTCAAAAATACTAATTAAAATGAAATAAATAAATCAAAATTTTCTTTCAGTTCATCAAATAAAAAATCCTTAAAATGAACTTAAAATAAATCCAATAATGTTAAATCAAACAATTTGAATGAAATTCTGAACCGGTTTTATGAAATTTGGATTGAGTTCTTAATGAAATTGATGAGGTTAAAGTGTTATAATTAAAAATTGTTTAAGTTAAAAAAAAAACTAAATTATTAAATTTATGAATTTCATTTTCAATAACGAAATTAATAAATAGACCATTTATATTAAATTCAAATAAAATTATCTCATAATTAAATGATATTGTGCCAAAATTTTGTTAAATTGGAAAGTTTTATGGAATTTAAACGCAAAACCAGAACCTTACTGTAAATCAATAATCTCTTAAGTATTAAAAATTTAATTATCTTTCAATGAAACCTTTTAATCTAAAAATGGCCTACAAAATTTAAAATTCAGCCTTTCAATTGAATAAACGTATTATTTGTTAATGATTTAGATGTCATGAATTCATAATCCTAAACTTTGGCAATTTTAATTAAATTAAATAATATTCCAATTTTCCTTTTATGGTTTGCTTTAATTTAATGCGTCAATATAAACCGTGTAAATAATTTTAATTAATTAACATCAAAAAATTCCAAATTTTAAACTGTGGATGATTACTTAGAGAGATGACATAAATACTCGATAATTTGGTCTTCCTTTAAATAAAAAAAATGTAATGATCTGATCTGATTCTATATTTTAACATTATGTTTTGATATTAAAGATATTTGTTTCATTAACGTTAGGTTGTTTAATTTAATTCACTATAATATTGTCGATACAATAAAAAACATTTTACAATGTTGGTTTGTTTGGTAGATACTTGATGTTTAGTGAATAGATAAGAAAATAGTTTTAGTTGGTCCTGTATCAGAAAGCCGAAACTGTTATAAATTGCTCACCTTCAGGCGATATCGATATTTTCGTTGCATTGATCTGGGATCGTCTAAAATGGTCGATGTCAAAAATATTTCCCAAGAGAATTCAACTATACTTTTGTTTACATGTAAACAAGACTATACTAACCGAACGATATCTGCAATCTCAGCAGACTAGGTATAATGTCAATCTATTGGCAATAAAGCGTGTAGTTATCAAGTTAGTTAAAAATTAGCGTGTCAATGGGCCATTAGACTTAAGAAAGAAAATATGTTTATTCGGTACATTAAATCAGTACAAAATAAAATAGATATTATAAACCATGAGTTTATTACCACCCATCAATGATGGTTTTCTGTGGAACCTAAATTTAGAGATAGATGGCAACTACTAACGCAATTATAGTCAAAACGACACATATAAAACATCTTTAACTAAAATTTACAACAGAATGAACCATTAATACTAAAATTAATTGGATAATAACAAAGTATGTTTTTTAAGTAATACAACATTTCATTCGCGTATGCTGCGTATGCACTATCATTTCATCTATTACACACAGTCCGTTACAGAAATTATCTCTAGTAAGGCAGCAGATTTGCTATCGGATTATTATATATTAGATCGTTCTTTTGGGAACTAAAACCAGGCTAAACAATGTTTTGGTTATCTGTTGTAGACGAATCGTCGACCGTCCTCCTCAACCTTATTCAAAATGTATGCTTTTCTAATTCAGCCTATGGGGTGCACCAATATATCTCAGGAAATAGTCATCTTCAAAGGTCGAAATAAAATACAAAACGTCTTTATTTCTTTACATTTCAATCATACAAAGAGGAACAATTAAATCAGAGACTAAATAAAGTTATAAACGACATTAATAAAATAGATAAGGATAAAGCTCGTTTACAAACACTGAGACACTGAAGTGAGAATATAAAAGCAACATGGTGGTTCATTCCTCGGTCCATGTTCAGCATGATATGAGAAGAGAGCTGCAGAGGCTGCGCCCCACGCTGGCCGCCGCCTGCAGCGCCCTGGGCAACTCCGCAGAGGTTTTGCTTTCGTGGGATGGGCGACCGATCGCTCAGCCTCGTCTATATCCTAATAATGATACTTTCTAGTTCACTTACGCTTATTTGTGCAAAAGGTTTCAATGAATCAATGTCTCTATTTCGTTAAAATATATTTTATCAATTTACGTACTGAATAAAAAAACTGCGCGTGAAACGTGGAAAAAAGTCTTGCATTTGTCTTAAATAATATCGTATTACCTCACGCTCGCGCCGTAAGATGGCGCTGCGCCGAGACGCGCCAAATTGTCAAGGGCGACGAACCGAAAAATCAAGTAACAATCTCCCCATGGATGGCGGTGTATTAGGGAGGCCTATGTCACGTGGTGCCAGGCTGATGATGTAGATAGTACGGTGAGAGTGAAATTGACGGCTAGAGCGGTGCGTAGTGCAGCGACATAACCTATGACGTCGCGCAGGAGCGGCGCGCGCGCGGCCGCGGCGGCCGAGATGGGCGCGCGGCTGCTGCAGCTGGCCCTCTGCGGGGGCGAAGCGCCGCGGCAGCTTGCGGCGCTGCTCTCGGCCCTGCCCGGCCTGCCGCCGACGCGGCGCACGCGCACCCAAGGTCTCCTCACTCTCCTCTCCATTCTCTTGTCATCCATACTAATACGACTCTTCGCGCCTCCGACAGGCGGCCAGGTGGCGGCGCGGCGCGGCTGTGCCCGCTCCTGACGATTCGAGTGAAGTCTCTGTTTGGATTGTTCAGTGAAATAATTAAATTCTTTCAATGTGATTTTTTGAATTATTCCATCTCTCAAAGAACAAAATACGAAACTGTATGAGAATCAATTTTATTTAATGTCGTCATGAGAGTGTGTGATGAGAGATGGGATTTTTGTCAATTTGTGATTCGTTATTTAAGTATTCCGTTGTATTGTAATAAAGATGATTTTTAATTCAATCAATAACGTGTAGTTTCATTTTCGTATGTCGATAAGTATTAGGCATCGGATACCATCTTTCATCTTCAGTTGTCCTGACGAAGACGTAGTGTTGAAGTCTAAAAAGTTGTTCGCTATAGTAGTCTATTAAAAGGAATACATCTCGATACCTACTAATATACTGACATCAAGGACGATACAGCGCGTCGTGATGAGGTTACAAGTCAACTTAAGAGTTGCCTATGAAATAAGTAGCCGCAGTAAATCCACACTAATGTTGTAAATGCGAAAGTAACTCTGTGAATGTCTAAACTACTGAACCGATTTTGATGAAATTTGGAATACATAGGCTTCTTATTATTGCGAAAAATGTGGTTGAAAGTGTTTAAATGAGGGATTAAAGTTTATATAGCAATTCGTCAACGTTGAAGAAGAAACTATTACACTTTATGACTTGTCATAGAAACGTACAATAAATAGACTACATTTATGATATTAAATTCAATTCAAATTCAAATATCATCATTCAATATAGAAGTGTAACACTCGCTTATTGATTGTCTCATTGGAATAGGACGCCTCCGACCCGAGAAGAACCGGCGAAAGAAACTCAGCGGGCCTACTTTGTCCTCTTTAAAAATAATAAAATATACATATAAATTTCATATGAGCTACATACAGTTCCATCATACGTGTATTAAATTTGAAAAAGCATTCCATTACCAAAATTAAATAATATATTCGCAATACACATTGCTACTCCACGCGGGCGAAGTCGCGGTTACCAACTAGTGTATTATAATTTCGTAACGTTTAATATCACGCAACATAAATTAATACAAATCGAATGAGAGCATTCTCGAGACCTATACAGTTATAAGAAAGCCTTGTGTAAATAAATACACGCAGTTCCATTTCAATTTTCAATATTATATTGAATCTGTTCATTACAAATAATTCTCTGGCGTAACATATAAACTTTCTTTTTCACAGTTTCAGCCTGTATCGATCATGTTTCTTCTCGGAAGTAACACACAAAAACATTATTAAAATTTGAAATTCTAATAAATTATAAAGTAAAACCTCTAAATCTTTACATGTTATTTTTAATTGATACCTTTTAATTAGCTAAATTTATTGAACGTCTATAACCTTGCTTAGGCTGAATGCATACGTCATAAACAAATTGTGTAGAAAAATAAAAATGGAAGGATTTTACGAAAATAATTATACAAAATGATAGTAATTACGCGTGTTTTACCTCGTGGTGAGTTTTAAACAGAAATTGTCTAAAAATGACGTAAAAGAATCTCACGATGTACAGAGTACAGCATTCAAGATCTATCTATGAATCACTCCAAAATATGTAATGATCAGACTAAAATTTGCGATTTTTTATTTTAACATTCTGTTTTACGGTATTAAAGATATTTTGTATTCATTAACGTTGAGTTGTTTAATTTTAATTCACTATAATATTGTCGATACAATAAAAAACATTTTACAATGTTGGTTTGTTTAAGTGAATGCCCTGATGTTATATGTGAATAGATAAGAAAATAGTTTTAGTTGGTCCCTGTATCAAGAGAAGCCCGAAACTTTTAAGTCTCACCTTACGCAGGCGATATCGATATTTTCTTGATTGATCATGGGATCGTCTAAAATAGTCGATGTCAAAATATATTTTCCAAGAGAAATTCAACTATACTTTTTGTTTACATGTAAACAAGACTATACTAAGAACGATATCTCAATCTCAGCAGACTGGTATAATGTCAATTATGGCAATAAAGCGTGTAGTTATCAAGTCATTAAAATTAGCGTGTCAATGAGCTTGAAGAAAATATGTTTTATTCGGTACATTAATAATACAAAATAAAATAGATATTATAAACCATGAGTTTATTACCACCCATCAATGATGGTTTTCTGTGGAACCTAAATTTAGAGATAGATGGCAACTACTAACGCAATTATAGTCAAAACGACATATAAAACATCTTTAACTAAAATGTCTCAAAAATGAACCATAATACTAAAAATTAATTAACATAATAACAAAGTATGTTTTAGGTAATACAACATTTCATTCCGTATCTTTGCGTATGCACTATCGTTTCATCTATTAATACACAGTCCGTACAGCAAGGGGTATCTCTAGTAAGGCAGCAGATTTGCTACCTGTGGTATTATATATGTATTAGATCGATTCTTTTACAGGAACTAAAACCAGGCTAAACAATGTGTTGGTTATCTGTTTAGCCAGACGAATCGTCACACCAGTCTCCCATCTCCAAAGCTTATTCAAAATGTATGCTTTTCTAATCATCAGCCTATAGGGTGCCTAATATATCTCAGAAATAAGTCATCTTCAAAGAGTAAATAAAAGTACAAAACGTCTTTTTCTTTACATTTCAATCATACAAAGAGAACAATTAAATCGAGACTAAATAAAGTTATAAACGACATTAATAAATGAAATGGATAAACTCGTTTACAAACACTGGAACACACATGAGTAGAGATATAAAGCAACATGGTGGTTCATTCCTCGGTCCATATTCAGCATGATTGGAAGAGGCTGCAGAGACTGCGCCCACGCTGGCCGCCGCCTGCGGCCCCTGGGCAACTGCCCCAGAGGTTTGCTTCGTGGGATGGGCGACGGTCGCTCAGCCTTCATATCCTAATGATACTTTCTACTCGCTTATTTTGAAAGGTTTCAATGAATCAATGTCTCTATTTCGTTAATAAAATAAAAATATATTTTGTCAATTTACGTACTGAATAAAAAACACACAAAAGTATAGCATTCTTTTGCGCGGTGGAACAGATAGAAAAAAGTCTTGCATTTGTCTTAAATAATATCGTATTACCTCACGCTTGCGCCGTAAGATGGCGCTGCGCCGAGACGCGCCAAATTGTCAAGGAGCGACATAACCGACAAATGTTATTAGATAGTACAATCTCCCAATGGATAGCGGTGTATTAGGGGAGGCCTATGTCCAGCAGTGGACTGACACAGGCTGATGATGTAGATAGTACGGTGAGAGTGAAATTGACGGCTGAGGTGCAGGCAGCGACGCAACCTTGACGCGCAGGAGCGGCGCGCGCGCAGCCGCAGGCGGCAGATGGGCGCGGCTGCTCAGCCGCCCTCTGCGGGGCGAAGCGCCCGCGGCAGCGCGGCGCCTCTCAGCCCTGCCGCCTGCCGCCGACTGCAGCCACCGCCCCCAGGTCTCCTTCTCCTCTCCCTCTCCATTCTCTATTGTCATCCATACGACTAATACGACTCTTACGCGCCCTCGGCAGGCGGCGGCCGAGGTGGCGGCGCAGGCGGCGGAGCTGTGCCGCTCCTGACGAGATTCGAGAGTGAAGTCTCTATTGTGATTGTTCAGTGAAATAAAATAAAATTCTTTCAATGTGATTTTGTTAAAGATTATTCACATCTCTCAAAGAACAAAAATATGAAACTGTAATGAGAATCAATTTTATTTAATGTCGTCATGAGAGTGTGTGATGAGAGATGGGATTTTTGTCAATTTGTGATTCGTTATTTAAGTATTCCGTTGTATTGTAATAAAGATGATTTTTAATTCAATCAATAACGTGTAGTTTCATTTTCGTATGTCGATAAGTATTAGGCATCGGATACCATCTTTCATCTTCAGTTGTCCTGACGAAGACGTAGTGTTGAAGTCTAAAAAGTTGTTCGCTATAGTAGTCTATTAATAGGAATACATCTCGATACCTACTAATATACTGACATCAAGGACGATACAGCGCGTCGTGATGAGGTTACAAGTCAACTTAAGAGTTGCCTATGAAATAAGTAGCCGCAGTAAATCCACACTAATGTTCGAATGCGAAAGTAACTCTGTGAATGTCTAAACTACTGAACCGATTTTGATGAAATTTGGAATACACGGAATAGATTCCAAGACTTCTTATTATTGCGAAAAATGTGGTTGAAAGTGTTTAAATGAGGGATTAAAGTTTATATAGCAATTCGTCAACGTTGAAGAAGAAACTATTACACTTTATGATTTATTATAAACTACAATAAATAATTAAATTCAATTCAAATTCAAATATCATCATTCAATAAAGTGTAACACTCCATTGATTGTCTTTTTGAATAGGACGCCTCCCGACCGAGAAGAACCGGCAAAAACTCCGAGCCCTACTTGTCTCTTTAAAAATAATAAAATATCATATAAATTTCATATGAGCTACATACAGTTCCATCATACGTGTATTAAATTTGAAAAAGCATTCCATTACCAAAATTAAATAATATATTCGCAATACACATTGCTACTCCACGCGGGCGAAGTCGCGGTTACCAACTAGTGTATTATAATTTCGTAACGTTTAATATCACGCGACATAAATTGATACAAATCGAATGAGAGCATTCTCGAGACCTATACAGTTATAAGAAAGCCTTGTGTAAATAAATACACGCAGTTCCATTTTAATTTTCAATATTATATATAGATCTGTTTATTACAAATAATTCTCTTTTTCACAGTTTCCAGCCTGTATCGATGCACTTGATTTCGTCTCGGAAGTAACACACAAAAACATTTATTAAAATTTGAAATTCTAATAAATTATAAAGTAAAACCTCTAAATCTTTACATGTTATTTTTAATTGATACCTTTTAATTAGCTAAATTTATTGAACGTCTATAACCTTGCTTAGGCTGAATGCATACGTCATAAACAAATTGTGTAGAAAAATAAAAATGGAAGGATTTTACGAAAATAATTATACAAAATGATAGTAATTACGCGTGTTTTACCTCGTGGTGGGTTTAAACATGAGCATTGTACTAAAAAATGACTTGGCTATTTGAAAAGCCTCTATTTATAATCTGTTCAAGTCAGTCATAAAAGAATCTCACGATGTACAGTAGTACATTCAAGATCTATCTATGAATAGAAAAAATGAATGATCTGATAAATTTGCGATTTTATATTTTAACATTTGTTTTACGATACAGATATTTGTATTCATTAACTTAGGTTGTTTAATTTTAATTCACTATAATATTGTCAATAAAAAATACAAGCAAAGCAGTGCGCATTTTCAAACATTTACAATGTTGGTTTGTTTGGGTGAATGCCCTGATTTTTATGTGGATAATAGAAAAATAGTTTAGTTGGTCCCTTTCAAGAAAGCCGAACTGTATAGGTGCTCACCTTACGCAGGCGATATCGTATTTTCGTGCATTGATCATGGTGTCTAAAATGGTCGATGTCAAAAATATGTTAAAGTAACGGAACAAACATACATACGATGGGTAGTGTTACTCTCTATAATTCGATTCTTTAAACACGAACAATGAAATTCATTTCAATTTTAGATATTCCCAAAGAAAATTCAACTATGCTTTTGTTTACATTAAACAAGACTATACTCCTGAACGATATCTGCAATCTCAGAAGACTGGGCATAATGTCAATTTTGGCGGTCATTGTAGTTATCAAGTTACTTAAAATTAGCGTTCAATGGGCCATTGACTTAAGAAAAAATATGTTTATTCTTTTTAAAATCAATACAAATAAAATAGATATTATAAATCATAAGTTTTAACACCATCAATGATGGTTCCGTGGAACCTAAATTTGGAGATAGATGGACTTCCTAACCAATTATAATCAAAACGACCATATAAAACATCTTTAACTAAAATGTCCAACAACATGAAATTAAAACAAAAATCAACCACTTAATACTAAAAATTAATTAGACAAAATAACACGTATGTTTTAATATTCACTTCAGAAACAATAATTACGATTTTCATTCGCGTATGCTGCGTATGCACTATCATTTCATCTATTAATACACAGTCCGTACAGCAAGGGGTATCTCTAGTAAGGCAGCAGATTTGCTATCTGTATATGTATCGATTCTTTTACAGGAACTAAAACCAGGCTAAACAATGTGTTGGTTATCTGTTTAGCCAGACGAATCGTCACACCAGTCTCCCATCTCCAAAGCTTATTCAAAATGTATGCTTTTCTAATCATCAGCCTATAGAGGTGCACCTTAATATATCTTAGGAAATAGTCATCTTCAAGAGTACGAAATAAAAGTACGAAACGGTCTTTAATACTTTTCTTTCAATTATACAAAGAAGGAACAATTAAATAAATACAGAATAAAAAGCTCGTTTACAAAACACGCACGAAGTGAGAGATACAAAACAACATGGTGGTTCATTCCTCGGTCCATGTTCAGCATGATATGAGAAGAGAGCTGCAGGCTGCGCCCCGCGCCGCCTGCAGCCCCTGGAGCACTGCCCGAGGGTTTTGCTTTCGGGATGGGCGACAGTCGCTCACCTCGTCTATATCCTAATAACATGATACTTTCTAGTGCATTTACGCTTATTTGTGCAAAAGGTTTCAATGAATCAATGTCTCTATTTCGTTAATAAAATAAAAATATATTTTGTCAATTTACGTACTGAATAAAACACACACAAAAGTATAGCATTCTTTTGCGCGGTGGAACAGACAGAAAAAAGTCTTGCATTTGTCTTAAATAATATCGTATTACCTCACGCTCGCGCCGTAAGATGGCGCTGCGCCGAGACGCGCCAAATTGTCAAGGAGCGACATAACCGACAAATGTTATTAGATATCAATCTCTAATGGATGCGGGTATGGAGGCCTATGTCCAGCAGTGGACTGACACAGGCTGATGATGTAGATAGTACGGTGAGAGTGAAATTGACGGCTAGAGCGGTGCGTAGTGCAGCGACATAACCTATGACGTCGCGCAGGAGCGGCGCGCGCGCGGCCGCGGCGGCCGAGATGGGCGCGCGGCTGCTGCAGCTGGCCCTCTGCGGGGGCGAAGCGCCGCGGCAGCTTGCGGCGCTGCTCTCGGCCCTGCCCGGCCTGCCGCCCGACTGCGGCGCACACGCGCACCGCAAGGTCTCTATTCGCCATCCTCCATTCCCTATTGTCATCCATACGACTAATACGACTCTTACGCGCCCTCGGCAGGCGGCGGCCGAGGTGGCGGCGCAGGCGGCGGAGCTGTGCCGCTCCTGACGAGATTCGAGAGTGAAGTCTCTATTGTGATTGTTCAGGGAAATAAAATAAAATTCTTTCAATGTGATTTTGTTAAAGATTATTCACATCTCTCAAAGAACAAAAAATACGAAACTGTAATGAGAATCAATTTTATTCAATGTCGTCATGAAAGTGTGTGATGAGAGATGGGATTTTTGTCAATTTGTGATTCGTTATTTAAGTATTCCGTTGTATTGTAATAAAGATGATTTTTAATTCAATCAATAACGTGTAGTTTCATTTTCGTATATCGATAAGTATTATGCATCGGATACCATCTTTCATCTTCAGTTGTCCTGACGAAGACGTAGTGTTGAGGTCTAAAAAGTTGTTCGCTATAGTAGTCCATTAATAGGAATACATCTCGATACCTACTGATATACTGACATCAAGGACGATACAGCGCTGCGTGATGAGGTCACAAGTCAACTTAGAGTTGCTCATGAAATAAGTAGCCGCAGTAAATCCACACTAATGTTACGAATGCGAAAGTAACTCTGTGAATGTCTAAACTACTGAACCGATTTTGATAAAATTTGGAATACATATAGAATAGATTCCAAGACAGGACATGGGCTTCTTATTATTGCGAAAAATCTGGTTGAAAGTGTTTAAATAAGGGATTAAAGTTTATATAGCAATTCGTCAACGTTGAAGAAGAAACTATTACACTTTGTGAATTGTCATAGAAACGTACAATAAATATTAAATTCAATTCAAATTCAAATATCATCATTCAATATAGAAGTGTAACACTCGCTTATTGATTGTCTCATTGGAATAGGACGCCTCCGACCCGAGAAGAACCGGCGAAAGAAACTCAGCGGGCCTACTTTGTCCTCTTTAAAAATAATCAAATATACATATAAATTTCATATGAGCTACATACAGTTCTATCATACGTGTATTAAATTTGAAAAGCATTCCAATACCAAAATTAAATAATATATTCGCAATACACATTGCTACTCCACGCGGGCGAAGTCGCGGTTACCAACTAGTGTATTATAATTTCGTAACGTTTAATATCACGCAACATAAATTAATACAAATCGAATGAGAGCATTCTCGAGACCTATACAGTTATAAGAAAGCCTTGTGTAAATAAATACACGCAGTTCCATTTCAATTTTCAATATTATATATAGATCTGTTTATTACAAATAATTCTCTCAGCGTAACATATACGATGCTTCTTTTTTTTTTTCACAGTTTCCAGCCTGTATCGATGCACTTGATTTCGTCTCGGAAGTAACACACAAAAACATTTATTAAAATTTGAAATTCTAATAAATTATAAAGTAAAACCTCCAAATCTTTACATGTTATTTTTAATTAGCTAAATTTATTGAACGTCTATAACCTTGCTTAGGCTGAATGCATACGTCATAAACAAATTGTGTAGAAAAATAAAAATGGAAGGATTTTACGAAAATAATTATACAAAATGATAGTAATTACGCGTGTTTTACCTCGTGGTGGGTTTAAACATGAGCATTGTACTAAAAAATGACTTGGCTATTTGAAAAGCCTCTATTTATAATCTGTTCAAGTCAGTCATAAAAGAATCTCACGATGTACAGAATACATTCAAGATCTATCTATGAATCACTCCAAAATATGTAATGATCTGACTAAAATTTGCGATTTTTTATTTTAACGTTCTGTTTTACGGTATTAAAGATATTTTGTATTCATTAACTTTGAGTTGTTTGATTTTAAATCACTATAATATTGTCGATACAGTACTAGCAAGCAGATGCGCATTTTCAAACATTTTACAATGTTGGTTTGTTTAAGTGAATGCCCTGATGTTATATGTGAATAGATAAGAAAATAGTTTTAGTTGGTCCCTGTATCAAGAGAAGCCCGAAACTGTTATAAGAGTGCTCAACTTAAGCAGGCGATATCGATATTTTCGTGCATTGATCATGGGATCGTCTAAAATGGTCGATGTCAAAAATATCGTTAAAAGTGAACGAAACAAACATACATACTATGGAGTAGTGTTAACTCTCTATAATGTCTGATTGCTTTAAACACGAACAATGAAATGTCGTTTCAATTTTAAATATTCCCAAGAGAATTCAACTATACTTTTGTTTACATGTAAACAAGACTATACTAACCGAACGATATCTGCAATCTCAGCAGACTAGGTATAATGTCAATCTATTGGCAATAAAGCGTGTAGTTATCAAGTTAGTTAAAAATTAGCGTGTCAATGAGCGTCCAAGGGAGGAGACCATTAGACTTAAGTACGTTAAATCAGTACAAAATAAAATAGATATTATAAACCATGAGTTTATTACCACCCATCAATGATGGTTTTCTGTGGAACCTAAATTTAGAGATAGATGGCAACTACTAACGCAATTATAGTCAAATGACACATATAAAATGTGAACAACATGAAATTAAAACAAAAATCAACCACTTAATACTAAAAATTAATTAGACAAAATAACAATGTATGTTTTTAAGTAATACGACATTGCAGAAACAATAATTACAGATATTTCATTCGCGTATGCTGCACTTCGTTTCATCTATCACTACACAGTCCGTACAGCAAGGGGTATCTCTAGTAAGGCAGCAGATTTACGTGCGGTTTTAATCATAAATTCATAATATACGTCTGACATCGATTCTTTTACAGGAACTAAAACCAGGCTAAACAATGTGTTGGTTATCTGTTTAGCCAGACGAATCGTCACACCAGTCTCCCATCTCCAAAGCTTATTCAAAATGTATGCTTTTCTAATCATCAGCCTATAAGGTGCACCTTAATATATCTTAGGAAATAGTCATCTTCAAGAGTACGAAATAAAAGTACAAAACGGTCTTTATTACTTTACATTTCAATGATACAAAAGAGGAACAATTAAATCAGAGACTAAATAAAGTTATAAACGACATTAATAAAATGAAATACAGAATAAAAAGCTCGTTTACAAAACACGCACGAAGTGAGAGATACAAAACAACATGGTGGTTCATTCCTCGGTCCATGTTCAGCATGATATGAGAAGAGAGCTGCAGAGGCTGCGCCCCACGCTGGCCGCCGCCTGCAGCGCCCTGGGCAACTGCCAGGGTTTGCTTTCGTGGCATGGGCGACATCGTCCTCGTCTATATCCTAATAAGTACTTTCTCGTGCACTTCGTTATTTGTGCAAAAAGTTTCAATGAATCAATTTACGTACTGAATAAAAAACACAAAAGTATAGCATTCTTTTGCGCGGTGGAACAGACAGAAAAAAGTCTTGCATTTGTCTTAAATAATATCGTATTACCTACCTCGCCTAAGATGGCGCTGCGCCGGGAAACCCGTGCCAAGAGCGACATAACCGACAAATGTTTAGTCACAGTCTCATGGATGCGGTTATTGGGAGGCTATGTCCACGGTGGACGACACAGGCTGATGAGAGATGTACGTGAGTGTGCGGCTAGAGCGTGCGAGTGCGCGACCAACCTGACGTCGCGCAGGGCGCGCGCGCACCCGCGCCGGATGGCGCGGCCCACGGCACCTGCGGGGGAGGCCGCGGCCGGCGCTGCTCTCGGCCTGCCGGCTCCCACTGCCGGCACGCGCACCCCGGTCTCATTCGCCATCCTCATTGTATTCGCCATTCTCATTGTCATCCATGACTGATACGACTCACGCGCCCTCGACGAGCGGCGGCGGGTGGCGCGAGCCTGCCGCTCCTGACAGTTCGGGAAGTCTCTTGTGATTGTTCGTGAAAAATAAATTCTTTCAATGTGATTTTGTTGAATTATTCACATCTCAGAACAAAAATACAGAAACTGTAGAGAATCAATTTTTTAATGTCGTCGAAGTTGATGGAGATGGGATTTTGTCAATTTGTGATTCGTTATTTAAGTATTCCGTTGTATTGTAATAAGATGATTTTAAATTCAATCAATAACGGTGCTTCATTTCGTATGTCGATAAGTATTATGCATCGGATCCGTCTTTGGCAGCGCTTGTACCTAGCCGCCTTCAGTTGTCCGACGAAACGTGGTTTTGTCTAAGTTGTTCGCTATAGTAGTCCATTAATAGGAATACATCTCGATACCTACGTATACCTGACATCAGACGATACAGCGCTGCCTGCGCTACGTGATAAGGTTCAAGTCAACTAGGTAGCTCATGAAATAGTAGCAATGAAATCCACACTAATGTTATAAATCAAAACTCTTGAATGTCAAACTACTGAACCGATTTTGATGAAATTTAGAATACACTGGAATGATTAAAGACAGGACATGGGCTTCTTATTTTGAAAAATCTGGTTGAAAGTGTTAAATAAGGATTAAGTTTATATAACAAATTGTCAACGTTGAAGAAAACTGTACACTTTATGATTGTCATGAAACGTACATTCTAACTACATTTATGTTATTAAATTAATTCAAATACATCATTCAATATAGAAATTAAAAAACTCGGCCTTGATTGTCTTATTGAATAGGACGCCCCGACCAGAAGAACCGCGAAAAGAAACTCAGCACCTACTCTGTCAAGTGAGTTTAATTCTCCTTTAATGTATTTTGCTTTAAAAATGAACTTTAAATGTCATTTCAATTTTGAATATTCTATAACTCTAGAATTAATGGGATGCATCCGTTCTTCGTCATATGACAATCAATCAATCCTTTTACAGGAAATAAAACCAGGCTATTCAATATGTTGGTTATGCGTTTAGCCATACGAATCGTCACACCAGTCAGCAAATGCAGTAAAGCGCAGCTGTTGATCAGATAATATTAATAATTACGAATTACACAACATCACCTAGTCCCAAAAACGTGTATTAAACTATAGTATAAGATTTAGCTTAGTTAGTAGATGACTGATAAATACATAGATTTACTTTTCTTTTGTAAATACATTCCTATTATATAGATAGAACACCCAGACACGAGAAAAACAGAATGTTGATCTCACAACATTTTATCTTTGGTAGGAATCGATCCCACACTATCTGGCAGGCGCAACAGTCAGGGTCACTAACCACTGCGCCTATTGGGTCTTCGCTTTATTTTGGATGGATTAGAAGACAACCCCACAGTTGCTTTAACAATAAGTAGTCGGTTTAAATATAAAAATATTACTAGGCATATTTTAGGTTCAAGGCAGCTTGACGTTTGCTTTAATTTCTTTCACTTTTGTACCAGTTCTGTCTTCTTGCTCTTTTAATCTGTGTAATTCGGAACGAAAAAATTAACAATATTAATTTTGGTACCCTCCAGACGTGCTTTCAATGGAGTATTTGTCAGTCGAAGATAATGTCTGTCCAGAGTAAAGACAAAAGGATAAATAGGCTGTTTTAATTTAATAAGAACCAACTGGAGTAGTCCTTTGGTGCCTATTTCTGGTGCAATGCAGTAATGTATTAATATTATAGTCCTACGATGCGTTCCTTAAGGGTTACATAGACTGGCTTTCCTTTCAGTTTAATCAATAATGTATTCAGTTTTCAGGATAACCCATTATAGGTTTTTCTGAAAACAAAATATACGCTTCGCGGATTTATTACAGACCATTTAAAGAAGTGTACTTATGTAGAACATAGTTTAAGTCTGTCTTTTAAGGTAGCAGCAGCGTTTGCAACTTAATTGCACAAAGGTGTGATTATTGGAGCCGAAATTTTCTTAATTTCTTTAATATCTATTAAAGTTCTAATTACAGAATTAAAAAATGGGACCACATGGCATCATTTAAAAAAAAGGAACAAAATCGGATCGCACTAAGAGCGGAGGAACGAGGTAACATATATATAAAAAAACGTTATTTAGAAAAACAAATTGAGAAGTAGGTCAAAAAATAAATAATGATAACCCCCAGTGCAGTCCCAAAGGGGCTTTATAGACCGTTTTGTAAGATGAATGAATTAAAATAATTTATTTCAGCATTAAAATGTAGAAAGTTAATTCAATACTAAATTAATAAGATTGTATCTGCGATTTCTATATTTATTAAAAGTTATTTTAGGCATTAAGAAATAGTTATCCTGTATTATTTATAGTGTATAAACGTCAGAAGTCACAACAATTTTGTTTGTCAACCGTGTAAATAAATAATAAATCATGAAATTTATGAGTAGAATCAGTAAAATTCAATGAGGTTACAAGTCAACTTAAGAGTTGCTTATGAAATAAGTAGCCGCAATAAATCCGCACTAATGTTACGAATGCGAAAGTAACTCTGTGAATGTCTAAACTACTGAACCGATTTTGATGAAATTTGGAATACATAGGCTTCTTATTATTGCGAAAAATCTGGTTGAAAGTGTTTAAATGAGGGATTAAAGTTTATATAGCAATTCGTCAACGTTGAAGAAGAAACTATTACACTTTATGAATTGTCATAGAAACGTACAATAAATAGACTACATTTATGTTATTAAATTCAATTCAAATATCATCATTCAATATAGAAGTGTAACACTCGCTTATTGATCGTCTTATTGGAATAGGACGCCTCCGACCCGAGAAGAACCGGCGAAAGAAACTCAGCGGGCCTACTTTGTCAAGAGAAGTGTTAATTCTCTTTAATGTATTTTTGCTTTAAAAATGAACTATTAAATGTCATTTCAATTTTGAATATTCTATAACTCTAGAACCTTATGGGCCATCGGCCATCCGTTCTTCGAACCACGTGACCAATCAATCAATCCTTTTACAGGAAATAAAACCAGGCTATTCAATATGTTGGTTATGCGTTTAGCCATACGAATCGTCACACCAGTCAGCAAATGCAGTAAAGCGCAGCTGTTGATCAGATAATATTAATAATTACGAATTACACAACATCACCTAGTCCCAAAAACGTGTATTAAACTATAGTATAAGATTTAGCTTAGTTAGTAGATGACTGATAAATACATAGATTTACTTTTTTTTTTTTAAAAGGCTTCCCAGACAATGAAATACTGCATGCTATATATGTGCTGCATTCTAATTATGGATTCAAAATCATTATAAACATCCGTTAGCAGTCCACTACTGGACATGGCTTTTAATGATCATAAGACTAGGCATTTATTTGGCATCTATTTAAAAAAGTTGCTCTCTCAATTGCCACGCCGTACCAGGCAGATTGGTAACTGACTAATGCGCCTTACTGCAAATCTGTTTACTCCGACCGAAGCAGATCCGCCGTCAAGTGGGCGGTGGAGTCGTCGTCCCTTCGGATTATAGAATCAAATATGAATTAGATGTCCAATAACGCCTGGATAACAGCCTCCGTTGCCTAGTGGTATGGGCGTGTGCTTTAAAACCGGAGGTCGTGGGTTCAGAATCCTGCGGGGACTCCAACAAATTTTCATTGTTGTTCATAGTTGGTTAGTCCAATTTGGGTGATCGCAATTGTCTGAAAGATGAATGATCCAGCCACGTCCGGATGGGCTTGTAAAAGTCAGTCCACTTACCAGCCGCATTGGACCAGCGTGGTGGGATGCGGTCAAAACCCCCAATGGATAGGGTGTATTAGCGGAGGCCTATGTCCAGCAGTGGACTATCCCAGGCTGATGATGATGATGATGAACGCCTAGGATAAATATAGCAATGAAACTCATTTGGGATATCAATACCGCACAGCTGAGTAGATGGGTTCATCAGATTGAGAGATACCAGAACAGATGCCAGTGCTTTGTTAGTAGATGTCGCCGGCGCAGTGGTTGACGAATGTCAAGAACTTGAAATATGCGCCATAACCTCTATTCACGCTGACGCAAACGGGTTCATAGATATCCGGACACGAGAGAGGGCACGGATGGAAGTCGAAGGCGGTGTCGACGTCGTACAATGTTGCCATTCGCCCCACCTGTTTACCTGTCAAACGCGCTATAAGTTTTATATGGACGGTCCCAGCGGAATATTCCGGTAATATGAAAATCAAAGTTTACATGAAAAGATCGACATAGCAACGTCTTTATTAATGTTTTACACTTAGGCCTTCCCTAATGCACGCCTTCTCTATTAGGGTTTTGGACCCGTATACCTACGCTTTTCTCCAATGCGGGTTGGTGGTAGACAAACTTTTACATACTTATCCGACGCATGGATCCTCTTACTTTCAGACATCGTCTACGGCGGCCACGATAAATAAGAGTCGGCTGCTGCGCAGGAGATATTATAGTGCACAAATACAAGTGCTCTCTGTTCCTTTATACTCTTAAAGCCCGATGGGACGTATAACCGACCGGAGATAAGGCATAGAACAAACTTTTGTACCCATCCGACACGTGATCCTCTTACTTTTCAGACATCGTCTACGGCGGCCGATCTAAATTAGAGGTCGGCTAACTGCGCAGGAGATATTATAGTGCACAAATACAAGTGCACTCTTTATTCCTTTATACTCTTAAAGCCCGATGGGACGTATAACCGACACTACCGGAGATAAGGTGCAGAACCGACTTTTTACATGCCCATCCGACGCATGAATCATCTTATTTTTTAGACAATTGGATGATCGGCCCAAATTGCCCTAACCAACTAGGAAACAACAATGAAAATTTGTTGTGTCCCCGCAGAATTCGAACCCGACGACCTCCAGTTTCTAAAGAACACGCCCATACCACTAGGCTACGGTGGCAGTTCTAAAAGGATTAGGGAGTTCTATAATTGATCTTTTACATATTTCTTCATGGCATTCAAAGGCAGATGCACAGTTAGCACACCTGATATTAAGTGGTCACCGAAGCCCAGTTACCTATGCGCTGTCTACCGTGAGATATAGGATGTTAGGCCCCGTCTACCCAGTAAATACGCTGTCTACGGTGCCCTTCAAACCGGAATACAATAGTCTATCCACACTACTGTTGCGGCAGATATAGGCACCACCATAAATAAAATTAATATGTGCATTAACTTACCCTGTGATGCTGTTGTTGTTGTAGAATCTATACTTTGATTCTTAGTAATGTTTTTAGTGTTTCTCCGCCGATTGGAGTACTCTTCACAACCTCCACTGGATATAATTGAAAATTCTACAACAATCAGACTGAATTATCAGTATTTATAGTTATTAAATCCACTAATTTACGCATTCTTCGTGTCAGTTATGTGTATTCATTTCCGACGTTTCAGTTCTTTCCATATCCTCTGGGCAGTCTGTCCATATAATAACTTACACTGAAGAATCCAATAAATTAGAATATGTGATATACTGTAATAATCGCGTAAATAAAAGAGTATCAGTATTTATAGTTATTTTGAATTATTGTCATAAGTAAACCATGTCCCTGCTGCTAAAGGCACATAGAGATAGATTTACTTATGGTTATGATTTATTAACTTTATTTAATTTTATTTTATTTTATTTTATTTAATTTTATTTAATTTAATTAAATTAAATAAAGCTTATTATTATTATGATTTATTAACTCGATGGCTTTAAAAGTAAATTAAACATAATGTAAAGGACTGGCTCGTTGAAGTGGCAATGGGCTGGTCATGTGGTCAGAAAGGACCGACAGCCGATGGGCCAATAAAGGTTCTAGTATAGGTCGCGTTCGGGAAAAAGGATCGGTCGACCCCCAGGCAGGTGGAATGAATGAAAGAAATAGGTTGTTGGTACATAAACTCGCCGTAATAATGACGTAAAATTGTTATTATCTCACAGTAGCAGTTTCAAACCGGCATGGACGTTAAAGCTGGTAATGTGGTTTTCGGTCCTCTTGGCGTACATTGATAAGAATCCCTTGATTGTATAAAATGTTACGAATGTATGTGTAAAAGATGGGGTTAGGGTCAAATTACCCTTACCCTCAAAACACGCGTACTTAAACACACGCCACTTAGCGTTGCTCCATATATTAATTGGTATTCATAAAAGGCCGCAGTCTCCTAACGCAGGGATTGTTGGGTCTTAATGGAGAATACAACACAAAACATAATAGAAAAGATTCCAAGAAACTAAATGAATATATTTTATTTATTATCCCTATTTATTAAATATCTGGCAGTCATCCATCATCCTTGAACCTTTGATAGTCACTGCTGGACACCGAGCCTCCCCTAATAAACACAGTGAACCCTGGCAGAAAAACCTGATATTTCAACCGCACTTGGTTTTTGTAAAAAATAAAGAAAATAAAATTTTTATTAAAACAACAAATATATGAGCAATGCCTTCCATTGTTTATTATTTTGTTACCCAGAAGTATATATGTTATTCTCACTACTATTTGATCCTATTCTCCTCGTTATATAACAATCATCTATCTCTTTTAGGTAACTTAACATATAACTTAAAGGTTGTCTGAACTAAAATCGACGCATTTGAGCTCGAACATTTCAAACTTACTTTCGCTACAAATTTTAAATCAATTCAATTTTGATAACGTGACAATTTCTGAAGTGATTTCGGTTTTTCGGCAAAGTTTCAACAAATCGAAACTGCGGCCAGAAACTGAGCAATTCAGTCGGACACTAATTTTATATATATAACGTTGTAACATGTATAAAGTAAATATAAGAAAAATTTGCCTATTTTACTCCCCTATTCTAACAGATATCTTTTGAGATAGTCCCGTCAAATCAGACCAGCCATTACTATGCTATCGCGGACTTTTATAGAAAATATTTCCATACGTTACTTGGGCAGCGTTTCGTTGGAAACTCATACGGTTTGGTTTTTCGACATCTCAACAAATGTTAATATATTTTACTCAAATGCACATAAACTATACAAATTATATACCTAAACCTTCCGGAAGAAGTCATTAATTGATTATTGAAAACCGCGACAATCTGCGCTGTAGTATTTGAGTTTATAGCGAACAGACAGACATACAGACGCGGTCAAGGATTACTGTTTTTATAATACGGTATAGATTCTTCTGTACGTATGTGGCATCTAATTGGTGTACTTAAAATCGTTCAAATGGGTCCACATTTTTGTGTGCGTGTCTAGTGGATTCGACCACGGTTTAGGTTCCTGAAATAAGCCCAACAGTATGGCGCTGTGGTCGCTATCTGGGAATTTTTATCTATGCGGCAACTAAAACGTGGATTTATTAAATATATTGTATTATTCTTCGTGCTTTTCATTTTTATTAATATTTAGTATAACGCTTAAAATATCATGCAGGATAACGTCTGTTGGGTCAACTAATATTTACTAAATTTGAGTGTAAATCAGGACTCAGTCCTCCTCTATACTATTTATTCTTTTTATAAATATATCTTATAGGTGCAAAGGCACCTCCCAACTTCTATCTTTGCTCCTAAGGTCGAATGGTAGAAAATGGCGTTGAGCCGCCGTTGCACTATATGTGTACGAAGTTCAAATAAATAACGAGTTATTACCGTTACAACTATTATGAATTGGAATAACTGTATGAGTTGGATTAGCATTTCACTTGGCCACGCTCCAAGGTCAGATAAACCATAAGAAAATAAGTTTCACAATGAACTGTAATAAAGCTAACCTAGCTAAAAGTGGCGTAATGGATCTAGCATTTTTACTAATAACCTGCACCACTGTCAATCACACACAATAACCAACACAGGTATAATGAAAAGATTTTCCTTCGTAATTGCTTGGAGAAGAGTTCGTATCTATCGTGCTCTCTCAAATAGCTTCAGTACTTATACATCTCTATATTCTTGTTGACCTTATGTATTTTTGACATTTGACGCTAAACGATAAGTTTCATATTATAATTGATGAAAGAAATGTCACTCGTTTGATACGACAATTCGTTGTCGGTTCAGGGTGTCATCCGTATACCGATAAGATCCAGAAGTTTTCCCGAGAGGAAAATAATTTCTCACTGCATCTATACGACATAAATCTTTTTGTGGATTACTTTATTAATATTTATTCGGCATATAACATAAACAATACAGTTACTTGGGTACAATAATGGAAACAAGGCATATTAAGTCAGATGATCATGCTTGGCGAATTCAAACGTGAAAAGTCAGGAGAAACTTAATCATTTTCATCAAATATCCTAATATTTCATCAGCCTGTTTTAGTCCACAGCTGGCTCTAACACCCTCTATTAGGCGGGTTTTGGACCATCACTACACTGGTCAATGCGGTTGGACGACTTTTACATACCCATCCGACGCATGCTAACATTTAGCCCCTTTAGTTTTAGTAAACATTTAGTAAATATATTAGGTCAAAGATTTTACTATGAAACTATAATACTATGTTATTTGCTTAAAGCTTTAAGTCCAGAAGCCATGGGTTTGAATCACTGCCAGGTCTCAAATTTTTCATTGTTGTTTTCCTGATTTGTTTAGGGCAATTTGGGCCCGATCTCTAAGTGTCTGAAAAGTAAAGATGATCCATGCGTCTGATTCTGATTCTGATTCGACCAGCATGGTTGGATGCCGGATACGAAAAACCTAAATTGTATCATTAGGGGCCTATGTCCAACAGTGGACTAGCCATAGGCTGATGATGACGATGACGATGTTATTTATCACGTATACGTTACCTTTTCCAGGATGCTTGCACATATTCTCCATGAACAAATAACACGAATTCTCATAATGCTTGTACAGACGCTTTCCATCCAAAACTCTCACAGCACAAACGTCGATGCCACCGTTTTTGCATATACTATCTGTGTTTGAACATCGATTCTTAATATGTTCATACGATAAATGACTTTCATTAGAAAAGTTTGTTATTTCTTCGGGCAGTTTCATATAAAAACTTTTTGCATTCACAAAATTCAAAAAACTAAAGAGAATTGGCAACATTACGATGATATCAAATGATTTTCACAATTTGAGGTTATTTCACGCTTGTTAACTCTGCTAATTGAGTTGCCTTAAAATCAGTAACATCAAATGACGTTTTATATTGACCTCTCTGCTATTATCGTAAATATTTACTTCACTACTAGAATGATGATGATTGGAATTAGTAAATAAAAATAATATAATGTACTTCAAGTTGATTACGAATACAGCATCATCATCAGCCTTCGATGGTCCGCTGCTGGACATAGGCCTCCCCTAATACATATCCATTAGGGGTTTTGGTACGTAACCAACCACGCTGGTCATAACCAACCACGCTGGTTGGTGGGTGGACTCGACTTTTACAATACCCATCGACGCATGGATCATCTGACTTTTCAGACAAATGGTGAATCGGCCCAAAATTGCTAACCAACTAGGAAACAACAATGAAAATTTGTTGAGTCCCACGCAAGGATTCAGACCACGACCTCCGGATTCTAAGCACATCTACCACTAGGCTACAGAGGCAGTTGAACGAATATGACGTCCGATCTTCATTAGAGATCAACCAACTGCGCAAGAGGATATTATAGTGCACAGGCTGTGCGGCACCGGAAACAACATGTGCACTATATTTCCATTTTACTCTTAAAGCCCGATGAAACGGATATCTGAAAGCACGACCGGAGTGAGATAAAGGTGCAGGGCCGACTTTTACATACATCCGACGGATTTTCACAATCGGGCGATCAGCCCGTATTGCCTAAACAACTAGAAACAAGTGAAAAGTGGTTGGCTCCTCGCAGGATCCGAACCCACGACCTCTACTTTCTAAACCGCAAGCTCCATACACACTAGGCTACAGGTGGTTAAAGTTTACAAAACCTTTAAAGACTGGTCCCACCAGACCAGTCAAAGGTAAATAAAAGCCGTTTTACAATCACTTCTGTATTTGCATTGACAAACACATCTATCATATTTACAATTACTTCACAACTACCATCTTATAATTATAGCCAATTTAGTATTAGAATTGACTCAAAAAACGTACAATCTTAAACTTAAATGCGCCAAAATCGTCCACTCCTATTGGTTGAACATCGCGTGGAAATTCAAAATGGCCGCCGTCCACCAAAGAGGATGCGTTATTTTTGACATAACACTATCATTTACATACATTCAGAGTCTAAATTAATTTATCTTTAATACAAACATAAACAACAATTTGAGATGCACATTGAGTATTGAAAAAGAACAATTTTACCATCTTACAAAACAATCTCAATTTACGAGTTAATAACGACATTGCTCAACTCAAAGTTAGAACATATATGTTTCATTGACTGTATGAAAGTATAATTAAAAATTAATTGCACTTATAATATATACAAATGGATATTAAAGTATAATTATTTCTTTTGTTTACGCGAATACTATACATTATTGAGTTTTTACAGTTTTATCACGTTTATTTACCTTATTTAAATACGCGACATTTTCGACCACTTTCAGCGGCCGTGATCACAGGTAGGTGATTTTATTCGATAACATATTAAAGTACTTAATGGACAAATAATACACTTTTTAAGGATTTTGTAGAGCTCAATTACTTTACATCCGACATTATATCATGTTATATCACGTATAGGATTCGCGTATACAACACAAAAGTATTATATTACCTTGGTACTGTGACCAAAAGTATTATCACTGTATGAGAAGAATTGTACGAAAAGGTATGCAGGACCGCCTTGTGTAGTCCGGTATCTATTTGTACATTAGCGCATACAATACAGATTAATATAACTAAAGAGGGCACATAAAACATATAATAAGCGTAAGTATAAGTAAGTATACTTGTGTTTTAATTTAGTAACGACACGCTATTTATTGGCCAATAATAACGTAGAATGAAACATAAACGCCTCCTATCGGACATTCATTTATGTAGTGATCGACAGCTTGAATAGAATATAATATTTGCATATTTTTTATCTTAATTAAACAGAAATAAAGTAAAAAAAAACAGTCTTCCTGTAAAATAATAACTCTAAAGTATTTTGTTTGAATAAAAAAAATACATAAATCTAGTAATAATTCAAGGAACAAACAAATTTACATGTTTGGTCACTTCTAGACAATTATAGAAGTCGAACGGTTTTTAAGAGTCAAATAAATTGCCTATTTTGCTTAAATATAATTAAATAATAGGATACTTTGAGTAACGCAACTTGAATAACACAAAGTTTATGACAATTTGTACATACGTATTCAATAAATGCAAACAAATTAAAGTTACTTATATATCTTTTATATATATAAGAGATTCCCACCTATATATTGACTCATCACGATATCTCTGGAACCATGAGGCGTGGCGACTTGAAATTTGGTAGGAATATTCCTTTCGCCGAGTAGAGGTCGGCCAAGAACGGATTTTACGAAATTCCACCCACAAGGGGGGTTGCGGGGTCGCTAGTTACTTTCATATGAAATCTCGGCCAAACTAGGAAACGGATGATAAATGATAAACTTTTACTTATTCTTTCGCGTTTAATTTAAATATCAATTAGTTTTAACCTCAATTCGAAACCAAAACTAGACCAAACAAACATTTTTGTACAGCAGTGTAAAACAATACAGATAAATAAAAGTTGTTAATCCGTGACATTAAATTACTTTGATGGAACTTTTAAAGTATCTAAAAATTTTCTAGTATTAAGGCGGCCCGGACGCTACATATTCATTTATTTGTATAGATTCTCACCGAGATGTCAATCACTAAGCGACGACCAATAACAATAGTTATAAGGTATAAAATGTTGACATAAATGTCATATCTCACATGACACCTAAATCAGGAATCCAATCTACACTACCACGAGAAAAATACATTCTAATCACAAAGGAAATTATTCTAACCGAAGCACTAAGCTCTATAGAGCAAAAATAGTTATTTATAATCACTAACACCAAGTAACTGTACACTTACTCACTCTTAGTAATGTTGTTACTAAAATTATTTTACCAAATTATTACTTTGTACCTTAATAACAGTTTAAAGATGAGAATAACAATGCTAGATCATTACTTAATACTTTGAAAATAGTTGTATTTAATAACTAATTGGAAAGTAGGTATCGAACGAATAAAGTGGTTTTGTACTAACATATATACTAATTGGATTTGGAAAGTTTTTCAAACCGTATTTGTTGACAATCTAATGTATCATATTACGAGTTATTTTACCGAGCCTGAGCCAAGAAGGATAAATAAAAAAAAAATAGAGCTTAAATTTAGTCAATCACGCGATATGCCTTTTTAATAACTTTCTCGCGCTAAAAGTTGCTTTTTTTTATGCAAATTTTTTATACAAAAAAAATTATACAAATTCTAGATCTCATTTCGCTTAGGGATAAATAACTAATAGTTACACAAGTAGCGGTGGATACAAGCGTATATCGCATTTAACAATCATATTATCATCATCATCAAGAAATATTTGTTAGTCCAATGCTGGACATGAAGTATCACTAATACACTACCCATTGGGGGTTTGGAACGTATCCACCACATGGTCCATTGCGCGGGTTGGTGGGTGGCCCAAACTATACATGCCCATCGACGCATGAATTCTCACGGCTTTTCAGACAATTGGGTAATCTGCCCAAATTGTCCTAACTAAACAGGAAAAAAATACCATAGGCGGTTTATTGCTACAAAAGTTTACTAGTAAAATAAGGGGTAGGTGGAATGTAGCTGCAAATAGAAAAAGGTCACTTCAGGCGGTCTGTCTACAAACTTTCCAAATCCTTAAGCGTAAAAACATGGTGGAGTATGTTCGCGTGACTTTTCTCCACAAAAAACACTACTGCGTCTTGGTCAGTTCTTTTTCCTCATCCCCTCCTTCATCTTGAGCCTCAATGATACTGTCTTTTCTGATTCTAACCACTCTAGTATAACCCCTCCCTTTGTTCAACAAACCTCACTTCCGGTTGGGCACGGAGGCCGACTTCCCTCGCAGGGGCGACCGAGTCGTGTTAGTTTACGTTGGAACCCGGAAGCGATCACTTCACGTGTTTGAACCGGAAGAGTAGCGGTTGCCGGACAGGTAGCTGTCGCTGGACCGGAAGTCGTAACGGCGACTCGTCGACCAATCTCCCCGTGCCTGAGAGGTCAGGTGTCCTTCAAACCGTCACGCGCCATCCTGTTGTAGATCTTAAGGAACTGGTGGTTCACATCCCACCACCTCTAATGTTCTGAGTATAGAACTCCAATAACGACGCATCATTTGTAATCGGTTCACTATCGGTGCAGGAGGGGGGCATTTGGTTGCGATTCGCTCCAGTTCTCTTCTTGACACCTTCTGAAGTCTTCGTGTAATTCTTCTCTGTGTTCCATCTTCTTTTCTTTATTTATTGATTGGTTTGGTGCAGTTCTTCTCGTGTGTTCCTTCTCTCCTTTTGATTCTTCTTCTTCTGCACTTGTACAATTGTGGTTTCAATCGAATCTTCAGTGAATGCTTCATTTATTCTTTGCCTCTCACTCTATTAGGTCTTTTACCTGCTACTGTCTTCGATCCCCGTTTCCTAGTTCCAGCCTTAGCTTCTTCTCTCTTTCTGTTCGTCCTTTGTAATCTCATTTCCCAGCATTTTCGGATCGATTTATGCTTCCACATAGAAGGCTTGAACGGCTTTGCGTCAGGGTCGTGTCGTCTGATGTGGAAGCTTTAACGCACTCAAGTCTGACATCTTCAGGCACTCCTCACCAGGGAACGGGATCTTGGATCGCCCAGGCTTTCGCCAGCCGGCTGAGTTGCTTCATCACTGCTCAAATAGTCACTACCGCCTTCAGCGTCAAGTTCTTCAATTCAGGAAGAACAGATTGGTCGATCTGCAGTCGCTCGTTCTCCACCACCATTCGCTGCCTTTTCACCAGTCTCTTCTTGGCCACTGTCACATCTTTGTCCTCATAGTTTTCATATCGATCGGGTGTACTCTCTCTCTTATTTAGATTTCTCCTCAGTATTACTTCCACGTTACTTTGCCCTAGATCGTATCTGAATCCTCGTCGGTGTTCCCTCCCTGTCCCTTATGGGCGGGAGTTTTATGTTGAGTTTATGTAGACGCTAGACATGTGGCGTCTGATATTCTGTCTAGTTACATGGTCACTTTATTGGACATTTCTTTAGCATGACGTCACGCACACATCAAAGTGGTACTGACAGTGATCTGTCAGGCAGTTTCGTTGGGAACAGCTAGAAGGGAATGTCAAAATATATATATGTTTTTATGTAAAATGTGTGATACTGTCGTTAATTAAATTTAAAATGTCTGAATCTTTGTCTTTTCTTCTAATATTGCATTTGCATTGAATCCTACTAAACTTTCTTAATCATCCAATGGTTGACGTAGAGACAATAATTGCTTTGATATGCTCACCATTGTGTACTGTTTTTTGTGCAGTGTTAACAAATATATTTATTCCGATATTAGTGTTAACGAATCGATCATTCACATCAAAGCTTTTCCAAAATTTAATACTTTTTATAGTTTACTAACGATTTTCTCTTTTCAGAACCTATTAAAAAGTTTTGAAGTTACCAAATCTGAAGAAAGACAGAATTGATGAAAACAGTGTAGAAATTAGAGTCGTCCACTTTGGTATTGAAATTTATTCCAAACAAACAATCATACGGCTTTGCCAATGTTATTTTCAAGACTTCTGAATGGACTTTCCCGAGATAAAAATCATTACAGCAGTTTGCAGGGTTTGTTCCCATATATGATTGTTGATTTATTCCATATATAAACATCAGAAGAACGCTGGACGTATGACACTATTTCGTTGCCACAAGTTCACTATTTCCATCAATGCTGTCTTGTCTTTATCCTAAATAAAGTAAACGTTACTTTCCACCTTTACTCCACAGTCAAACCATGAAATTGTACAATTTGTTATACTATCTAATTTAAGTTTAATAATAATAAATAAATAAAATAAACATTAATTGATATTTAAATTAGAAATATCTTGCAACAAAGCAGACGTAGCATTGATGTATTGATCTTCAACTTCGTCCTTTACCTCCCCCTATTTCTAAATTATCATTGCTGTCTGTCCTTTAGAGGTTCCATCATTTTTAATGATTCATCTACATCATTAGCCGATGTGTCATCACTGTCATTCGTTTATCACCATCATTATTATCATCATCATCATCATTATATTTCGTTTATCGTACCGATGTCATCGACTATCATGTTTATCGTCACCATCATTGACTTATTTATCGTTATCATTAACACGATGGAATGGTGACAAATCATATCGCCGTCTTTAGAGGTCGGTTTTCTTCAGAACTTTACCGTGATTCGATCTGAAGTGACTTTTCGATGACTTTCTTTTTAGTAAAGCGACTTTAACAAACGTCCCTAGTGTTAAGTGACTTTAACAAATGGCCCTTAAGTATAAAGTGACTTTTAACATGACCGTAAGTGTAATGTGACTCACCTACAAATGACCATGTAAGTGTGAGTGACTTTAACAAACTAACCAACGTATTAAGTGACTTTTTTTTTTTATAGCATACGCGAACGGACGACAGTCAGGCCAGCTGATGGAAAATGGTCACCGACGCCCATAGACATTAGCAATACCAGTGGTATCGCCAACACACTGCTACCGTGAGACATAGGGTGTTAAGTCTCGTTTGCCAGTAAATACGCTGGCTACAGCGCCCTTCAAACCGGAACACAGCAGTGTTTTCCACTACTGCTTCGCGGCAGAAATAAACTGCCAGTGGTACCACCAGATGGTCCTCCTGCAAACAGGGATACCACCCAGACCTACAACTTTAACAAATGACCTTAAGTATAAAGTGATTTTATATTCTAACCTCTTTTAGGCGTTCGCTAATAGCGCTGTATCCTCTCGTGTACTCTTTCGTTTCTTATACAATCTTTAACGCGTTTAGCTCGAACACCAGCCCCTCCAACTGTCTTCTGTGCTCTCTTCTAGCGTTTTGTCAATCGCAGAGTTCCGTTTTGCTGTGGAATAGGAAGTAAATTAATAACAAACCCGCATTGGACCAGCGTGGTGGGATGCAGTCCGAAAACCCACTAATTAAAAAAGTTTGGTTAAGGGAGGCGTGCATTTGCAATAAACAGATCTTTTTAAGGACTAAGCTAGTAGGTGATATATATATATATGTATATATATATATATATATATATATAATCCCAGATTTCGTATTATTTCTTTTAGATTATAAATAAGGAGATACAATTATTTACTGTGTTGCATGTAAAAATCAGTTTGCAATTAAAAAATGAATATTTTTTAAGCGTCCACTATTAGTTTTCCTAAATAAAGAGATCAACTAGGAATGTACCACACAAGTGTCTATTCCTAGCACAAATTAGTAATAAAACACTTTTTGTTCTACAAATTCTAATATGTTATTTCGGGCGAAAACTTTTTATTTCCTCATTCCCGAGCAACATTCTCAAGTAATTCATCTGCGCTTTGGTTTATTTTTAACAACTTCATGCATAATGGTATTAGCGGACTTAATGCCAAAAGGAAATTCTCTACAAGTACACCGATAGGTGGTGCAGAGCATTTTAAGATAGGTGCACTTTGGTATGGAGAAAAAACAAATAGAGAAATTTATTAATGGTTTGTAATAATTACTCGAAATTGTAAATTAACTTGACTATTTTCAAACAAAGTCCATACCTTTTCCTCATCCCGAAACATTCTTCGGCATCAGCTCGTCAATGTACTCCAGCGGTTCCTCTTCCCGCTCTTGTGACTGGAAGTGTCGTGACATCTTCTCCTGGAGCAGGTTCCCAATATTCTTCATCTTCTCCGTTATATTCTTCAAATATCTAAAAGAGGTACACAGGGAATAAGCAAAGTGTGTAGTGACACTACATAGTATAGAACAGTCGCTTTCTGTCCCTAAATCTATGTTTGCTAAAATCTCTAAAACTTCGCAACGGATTTCGGTGCAGTTTTTGTTTGTAGATAGAGTGATTGAAGAGGAAGGTTTATGTATAACACATGCTTAATATTGTAAGTTGGTAAAAATGTCTTTGGTACACATTGTACAGTTTCCAAAGTTTTTAAGCCCAGTATAGCTATTTCGGCCTCTAACTGGAAGAAAGCGGTTAACATCTAATACTAGCAACGCAACCCCATTGTAGGTGGAATTTCATGCGATCGTTTCAAAGCGTGACCTCTACTCGGCAAAAGATATTTCTACCCAAATTTCAAGTAGCGCTACACTTATGGTTCCAGAGATATCGTGATGAGTCAATATATATGTAGAATCTCTTTTTATATATAGATATAGATAAAGACTCAGTAGGAACTTTTTTTAAGTGATATTTTACAATTATATCAATTCCCTAATAACAAAACTGCCTCAGTAGCCTAGTAGTATGGGCGTTCGCTTTGAAACTTGGTTTCCTGGTTGGATTAGGACAATTCAGGCCGATTGCGCCATTGACTAAAAAAGTAAAGATGATCCATGCGTCGGAGGGGCATGTGAAAAAGTCAGTCCACCCACCAACCCGCAATGGACCAGCGTGGTGGGATACGGCCCAAAAGCCCTAATGGATAGGGGTGTGGGCGAAGGCCTATGTCCAATGATGGACTAACACAGGCTGATGATGGATAACATAACATTTAAGTAAACTAGAGTATATTATCATTTAATCTGGTAATATAGTTAACAATATTTAGGGTGGTTTAAAAGTCAAGATACTTTTGGCCTAGCCATTATGGTGCTCTTGCCTCTCTGCCTACACGTGGCTGATGGCTTGCGCTTTGAAAGCAGAAGGTCGTGGGTTCGAGATCAGCGGGACTCCAGCTACTTACCCTAGTCGGTTGAGACGATACAGGCTGGTCACCCGGTGGCCTGCAAAGTGAAACGAACTTTGTTAAAGGTCGACGCGTCGGTCCTGCGCCTGATATCTCTGCGAACGTGTCTGTTATCCGTCCCGCCTAGCTAAAAAGACAGTGCCTTTGCTTATTTTTCGAACTAGATCTGTATGGTGGCTAATTTCTAGAAAACTAAGCCATTCTGATACAACTCACGGATAACATCTCACTCCTTGTGCACTTCCAAAAACTCCATTTCCTAGTGCTTCAGCCAACTCTTGCTATGACCATCACCTCAGTTCCTTTTTATCGAGCTGTATCCGAATTTATCATTAAAATGTATCAAATAAATCCAAGAAACAAAAACGTTTATCTCATTTCTTTCATCTTTTAGTAGAGTCATCATCATAAGCCTGTAGCGTTCTTATTCACTACCGCTTCCGATCTTCGGCTAACCACGTCAGCCCAATATCAATTGATTACTTTTCAAATTAATTATCATCAAGCAATAATTGTTTTGAAAGCTTGACTCTTATTAATATTATATATTTAAATATATTGTATTTTGAAAGCTCACTGTGCCTGTGATTGTCGAGTATACAACGTTTGATGAGAATTGTAACCTTTTTTATACTTTTTCTGTTGGCACATACCCAAACAAATAAACTTGAAATTTACCAGATTATAGAGCAGACAAAATGGATACATAACAAAACAGTGAAAAAAAAAGTGATGATAAATACAATAATACATTAAAAGAAAAATATTGTCGCGTGGAAACGGAGTGGGTTTGATTAAACAACCTTTTTGTAACTTTTATTTGAAATTTAATATTCTCTGACTTTAATTGACCATTGTGAATTTATTTGTTATTTATTTGCTAGGAGCCCACCCACGAACCCGCATTGGACCAGCCGCGGTGAGGATGCGGTCCGAACCCGTAAATGGAGAGGCTGCATTAGGAGGCCTATGTCCAGCATTGGACTGCCACAGGCTGATGATGATGTAAATAGATAAAATTGAACATTTTGTTGAATGTTATACACTCACCGCCTTCTGCGTCTTGGATAATCGACAGTGCACTTTTTGAATAGTGCTGACCCGTAGAAGCCTGTGCTTCTTGAAGCCATTGCAGATCTTACAGACTTTCTCCTGTAGATGTTTAATGGAGGATTTAATGTAAACTGGTAACTGCCTTCGTAGCCTAGTGTGGTAAGGACGTAGCTTTTAGAAACCGGAGAGGTCGTGAGGTTTCCAATCCTGCAGGGACTCAAATTTTCATTCTTGTTTCCTAGTTGGTTAGGGCAATTTGGGCCGATCACCCAATTGTCTAAAAAGTAAAATGATTCATGCGTCGGATGGGTGTAAAAAATCGGTCCTGCGCCTTTCTCTCCAACGGTCGTGTCAGTTATCCGTCCCATGGGGCTTTGAGGCATAAAGGAACAAGAGAGTGCACCCGTGTTTGCACGTACACTTGTGCACTATAATATCTCCTGCCTAGTTGGCTGATCTCTAATATATATCGGCCACCGTAATCCGTAATCGACTGGAGAACATTATATTACTTCAATGCGCTAAAATTGATCAGTGGTAGTGACGGTCCAAAAAAGCCCTAAGGTCCGGAAAAGGCGTGCATTGAGAGGCCTAGTCTACGTACGTCGTGAGCTAGAGGCAGTGGACTGACATAGGCTGATGGTGATAATGAGATTGTGATGGTTAACAGGATTCATAGCATTTGTTGTTCCGAAAAGGAAAAGGCTTCCCAGACAATGAAATACTGCATGCTATATATGTGCTGCATTCTAATTATGGATTCAAAATCATTATAAACATCCATTAGCAGTCCACTACTGGACATGGCTTTTAATGATCATAAGACTAGGCATTTATTTGGCATCTATTTAAAAAAGTTGCTCTCTCAATTGCCACGCCGTACCAGGCAGATTGGTAACTGACTAATGCGCCTTACTGCAAATCTGTTTTACTCCGACTAAGGCAGATCCGCCGTCAAGTGGGCGGTGGGGTCGTCGCGTCCCTTCGGAATTATAGAATCAAGTATGAATTAGTTGTCAATAACGCCTAGGGTAACAGCCTCCGTAGCCTAATGGTATAGGCGTGTGCTTTAAAACCGGAGGTCGTGGGTTCAGAATCCTGCGGGGACTCCAACAAATTTTCATTGTTGTTCATAGTTGGTTAGTCCAATTTGGGTGATCGCAATTGTCTGAAAGATGAATGATCCAGCCACGTCCGGATGGGCTTGTAAAAGTCAGTCCACTTACCAGCCGCATTGGACCAGCGTGGTGGGATGCGGTCAAAACCCCCAATGGATAGGGTGTATGAGGGAGGCCTATGTCCCAGCAGTGGACTATCACAGGCTGATGATGATGATGAACGCCTAGGATAAATATAGCAATGAAACTCATTTGGGATATCAATACCGCACAGCTGAGTAGATGGGTTCATCAGATTGAGAGATACCAGAACAGATGCCAGTGCTTTGTTAGTAGATGTCGCCGGCGCAGTGGTTGACGAATGTCAAGAACTTGAAATATGCGCCATAACCTCTATTCACGCTGACGCAAACAGGTTCATAGATATCCGGACACGAGAGAGGGCACGGATGGAAGTCGAAGGCGGTGTCGACGTCGTACAATGTTGCCATTCGCCCCACCTGTTTACCTGTCAAACGCGCTATAAGTTTTATATGGACGGTCCCAGCGGAATATTCCGGTAATATGAAAATCAAAGTTTACATGAGAAAAGATCGACGTAGCAACGTCTATAGTAATGTTTTACACTTAGGCCTTCCCTAATGCACGCCTTCTCTATTAGGGTTTTGGACCCGTATACCTACGCTTTTCTCCAATGCGGGTTGGTGGTAGACAAACTTTTACATACTTATCCGACGCATGGATCCTCTTACTTTCAGACATCGTCTACGGCGGCCACGATAAATAAGAGTCGGCTGCTGCGCAGGAGATATTATAGTGCACAAATACAAGTGCTCTCTGTTCCTTTATACTCTTAAAGCCCGATGGGACGTATAACCGACCGGAGATAAGGCATAGAACAAACTTTTGTACCCATCCGACACGTGATCCTCTTACTTTTCAGACATCGTCTACGGCGGCCGATCTAAATTAGAGGTCAGCTAACTGCGCAGGAGATATTATAGTGCACAAATACAAGTGCACTCTTTATTCCTTTATACTCTTAAAGCCCGATGGGACGTATAACCGACACGACCGGAGATAAGGCGCAGAACCGACTTTTTACATGCCCATCCGACGCATGGATCATCTTACTTTTTAGACAATTGGATGATCGGCCCAAATTGCCCTAACCAACTAGGAAACAACAATGAAAATTTGTTGTGTCCCCGCAGGATTCGAACCCGACGACCTCCAATTACTAAAGAACACGCCCATACCACTAGGCTACGGTGGCAGTTCTAAAAGGATTAGTGAGTATTATAATTGATCTTTTATATATTTCTTCATCGCATTCAAAGGCAGACGAACAGTTAGCCCACCTGATATTAAGTGGTCACCGAAGCCCAGTTACCTATGCGCTGTCTACCGTGAGATATAGGATGTTAGGTCCCGTCTACCCAGTGAATACGCTGTCTACGGTGCCCTTCAAACCGGAATACAATAGTCAATCCACACTACTGTTGCGGCAGATATAGGCACCACCTCAAGTAAAATCAATATGTGCATTAACTTACCCTGTGATGCTGTTGTTGTTGTAGAATCTATACTTTGATTCTTAGTAATGTTTTTAGTGTTTCTCCGCCGATTGGAGTACTCTTCACAACCTCCACTGGATATAATTGAAAATTCTACAACAATTGGACTGAATTATCAGTATTCATAGTTATCAAATCCACTAATTTACGCATTCTTCATAGTTATGTGTATTCATGCCCGACGTTTCAGTTCTTTCCATATCCTCTGGGCAGTCTGTCCATATAACTTACGCGAAGAATCCGTAAATTAGAATGTGATATGCGTAATAATCGCGTAAATGAAAGAGATTATCAGTATTTATAGTTATTTTGAATTATTGTCATAAGTAAACCATGTCCCTGCTGCTATAAAGGCACATAGAGATAGATTTACTTATGGTTATGATTTATTAACTTTATTTAATTTTATTTTATTTTATTTTATTTAATTTTATTTAATTTAATTAAATTAAATAAAGCTTATTATTATTATGATTTATTAACTCGATGGCTTTAAAAGTAAATTAAACATAATGTAAAGGACTGGCTCGTTGAAGTGGCAATGGGCTGGTCATGTGGTCAGAAAGGACCGACAGCCGATGGGCCAATAAAGGTTCTAGTATAGGTCGCGTTCGGGAAAAAGGATCGGTCGACCCCCAGGCAGGTGGAATGAATGAAAGAAATAGGTTGTTGGTACATAAACTCGCCGTAATAATGACGTAAAATTGTTATTATCTCACAGTAGCAGTTTCAAACCGGCATGGACGTTAAAGCTGGTAATGTGGTTTTCGGTCCTCTTGGCGTACATTGATAAGAATCCCTTGATTGTATAAAATGTTACGAATGTATGTGTAAAAGATGGGGTTAGGGTCAAATTACCCTTACCCTCAAAACACGCGTACTTAAACACACGCCACTTAGCGTTGCTCCATATATTAATTGGTATTCATAAAAGGCCGCAGTCTCCTAACGCAGGGATTGTTGGGTCTTAATGGAGAATACAACACAAAACATAATAGAAAAGATTCCAAGAAACTAAATGAATATATTTTATTTATTATCCCTATTTATTAAATATCTGGCAGTCATCCATCATCCTTGAACCTTTGATAGTCACTGCTGGACACCGAGCCTCCCCTAATAAACACAGTGAACCCTGGCAGAAAAACCTGATATTTCAACCGCACTTGGTTTTTGTAAAAAATAAAGAAAATAAAATTTTTATTAAAACAACAAATATCTGAGCAATGCCATCCATTGTTTATTTATTTTGTTACCCAGAAGTATATATGTTATTCTCACTACTATTTGATCCCATTCTCCTCGTTATATAACAATCATCTATCTCTTTTAGGTAACTTAACATATAACTTAAAGGTTGTCTGAACTAAAATCGACGCATTTGAGCTCGAACATTTCAAAGCTTACTTTCGCTACAATTTTTAAATCGTTCAATTTTGATAACGTGACAATTTCTGAAGTGATTTCGGTTTTTCGGCAAAGTTTCAACAAATCGAAACTGCGGCCAGAAACTGAGCAATTCAGTCGGACACTAATTTTATATATATAACGTTGTAACATGTATAAAGTAAATATAAGAAAAATTTGCCTATTTTACTCCCCTATTCTAACAGATATCTTTTGAGATAGTCCCGTCAAATCAGACCAGCCATTACTATGCTATCGCGGACTTTTATAGAAAATATTTCCATACGTTACTTGGGCAGCGTTTCGTTGGAAACTCATACGGTTTGGTTTTTTTTCCGCATCTCTGACAAATATTAATATATTATACTCAAATGTACACATAAACTATACAGATTATATACCTAAACCTTCCGGAAGAATCATTCAATTGATTATTGAAAACCGCGTGACAATCTGCGTTGTAGTATTTGAGTTTATAGCGAACAGACAGACATACAGACGCGGTCAAGGATTACTGTTTTTATAATACGGTATAGATTCTTCTGTACGTATGTGGCATCTAATTGGTGTACTTAAAATCGTTCAAATGGGTCCACATTTTTGTGTGCGTGTCTAGTGGATTCGACCACGGTTTAGGTTCCAAATAAGCCCGTATGGCGCTGCAGTCGGTATCTAGAATTTTATCTATACAGCAACTAAACGGCTGGATTTATTAAATATATTGTATTATTCTTCGTGCTTTTCATTTTTATTAATATTTAGTATAACGCTTAAAATATCATGCAGGATAACGTCTGTTGGGTCAACTAATATTTACTAAATTTGAGTGTAAATCAGGACTCAGTCCTCCACTATACTTTCTTAATTCTTCTTATATGTATATCTTATAGGTGCAAAGGCACCTCCCAACTTCTATCTTTGCTCCTAAGGTCGAATGGTAGAAAATGGCGTTGAGCCGCCGTTGCACTATATGTGCACGAAGTTCAAATAAATAACGAGTTATTACCGTTACAACTATTATGAATTGGAATAACTGTATGAGTTGGATTAGCATTTTACTTGGCCACGCTCCAAGGTCAGATAAACCATAAGAAAATAAGTTTCAGAATAGACGTAATAAAGTAACCCTAGCAATAAAGTGGCGTAATGGATCTAGCATTTTTTACTAAATAACTGCCACCACTGTCAATCACCCACACAATAACAACACACGTATAGGTATCATGAAAAAAGATTTTCCTTCGTAATTGTTTGGAAAAGTTTGTATTTATCGTGCTCTCTTAAATAGCTTCAGTACTTATACATCTCTATATTATACAATGACCTTATGTATTTTGACATTTGACACTAAACGATAAAGTTTCATATTAATGGATATGAAAATGTCACTCGTTTAATATCAATAATTCGTTGTCAGTTCGGGTGTCATCGTATTCCGATAAAGATCAGAGTTTTCTCGAAGGAAAATAATTTCTCAATGCATCTATACGACGCCGTCTTTTTGTTATTGGTTACTTTATTAATATTTATTCAGCATATAACATAAACAATACAGTTACTTAGTGTAACACCGGAAACAAGGCATGTTAAGTCAGATGATCCATGCGCCGTATTCAAAGGTGAAAAGTAGGAGAAACTTAAATCATTTTCATCAAATATCCTAATATTTCATCAGCCTGTTTTAGTCCACAGCTGGCCTCCCCTAACGCACGCATCTATTAGGCGGGTTTTTGGACCGTATCCCACCACACTGGTCCAATGCGGGTGGACCGACTTTTACATGCCCATCCGACGCATGCTAACATTTAGCCCCTTTAGTTTAGTAAACACTTAGTAAAAATATATTAGGTCAAAAGATTTTACTATAAAAAACGATAATACTATGTTACTTATAACTTAAAAGCTTTAGAATCCAGAAGACATGGGTTTGAATCCTGCTGGGACTCAACAAATTTTTATTGTTGTTTCCTAGTTGGTTAGGGCAATTTGGGCCGATCTCCCAATTGTCTGAAAAGTAAGATAATCCATGCGTCTGATAGGCATGTAAAAAGTCAGTTCGCCCACCAACCCGCACTCGACCAGCGTGGTTGGATGC
This sequence comes from Lamproptera curius, assembly GCA_029286875.1. Taxonomy (NCBI): domain Eukaryota; kingdom Metazoa; phylum Arthropoda; class Insecta; order Lepidoptera; family Papilionidae; genus Lamproptera; species Lamproptera curius. Next base: position 3,070,810 of record JAGSMT010000057.1, on the reverse strand, counting down.
GGATGTGAAAAAACCCTCCAAATTATCATTAGGGGAGGCCTATGTCCAGCAGTGGACTAATACAGGCTGATGATGACGATGATGATGTTATTTATCACGTATACGTTACCTCTTCCAGGATGCTTGCACATATTCTCCATGAACAAATAACACGAATTCTCATAATGCTTGTACAGACGCTTTCCATCCAAAACTCTCACAGCACAAACGTCTACGCCACCGTTTTTGCATATATTATCCGTGTTTAAACATCGATTCTTAATATGTTCATACGATAGATGACTTTCATTAGAAAAGTTTGTTATTACTTCGGGCAGTTTCATATAAAAACTTTTCGCATTCACAAAATTCAAAAAACTAACGAGAATTGGCAACATTACGATGATATCAAATGATTTTCACAATTTAAGGTTATTTCACGCTTGTTAACTCTGCTAATTGAGTTGCTTTAAAATCAGTAACATCAAATGACGTTTTATATTGACCTCGCTGCTATTATCGTAAATATTTACTTCACTACTAGAATGATGATAATTGGAATTAGTAAATAAAAATAATATAATGTACTTAAGTTGATTACGAATACAGCATCATCATCAGCCTTCGATGGTCCGCTGCTGGACATAGGCCTCCCCTAATACATATCCATTAGGGGTTTTGGTACGTAACCAACCACGCTGGTCATAACCAACCACGCTGGTTGGTGGGTGGACTCGACTTTTACAATACCCATCGACGCATGGATCATCTGACTTTTCAGACAAATGGTGAATCGGCCCAAAATTGCTAACCAACTAGGAAACAACAATGAAAATTTGTTGAGTCCCACGCAAGGATTCAGACCACGACCTCCGGATTCTAAGCACATCTACCACTAGGCTACAGAGGCAGTTGAACGAATATGACGTCCGATCTTCATTAGAGATCAACCAACTGCGCAAGAGGATATTATAGTGCACAGGCTGTGCGGCACCGGAAACAACATGTGCACTATATTTCCATTTTACTCTTAAAGCCCGATGAAACGGATATCTGACACGACCGGAGTGAGATAAGGTGCAGGGCCGACTTTTACATACATCCGACGGATTTTCACAATCGGGCGATCAGCCCGTATTGCCCTAACCAACTGGAAACAACTTAGAAAAGTAGTTGACTCCCCGCAGGATCCGAACCCACGACCTCTACTTTCTAAACCGCAAGCTCCATACCACTAGTCTACGGAGGTAGTTAAAGTTAACAAAACCTTTTGGTAAGTAAAATAAGGTAAGGTAAATAAAAGCCGTTTTACAATCACTTCTGTATTTGCATTGACAAACACATCTATTAAATTTACAATTACTTCACAACTATCATCTTATAATTATAGCCAATTTAGTATTAGAATTGACTCAAAAAACGTACAATCTTAAACTTAAATGCGCCAAAATCGTCCACTCCTATTGGTTGAACATCGCGTGGAAATTCAAAATGGCCGCCGTCCACCAAAGAGGATGCGTTATTTTTGACATAACACTATCATTTACATACATTCAGAGTCTAAATTAATTTATCTTCCAATACAAACTATAAACATCAATTTGAGATGCACATTGAGTATTGAAAAAGAACAATTTTACCATCTTACAAAACAATCTCAATTTACGAGTTAATAACGACATTGCTTAACTAAGTTAAGACGTATATGTTCTGGGTATATGACAGTATAATTAAAATTAATTACGCCTATAATATAAAATGGATATTAAAGTATAATTATTTCTTTTGTTTACAGATACTATACATTATTGAGTTTTTACAGTTTTATCACGTTTATTTACCTTATTTAAATACGCGACATTTTCGACCACTTTCAGCGGCCGTGATCACAGGTAGGTAATTTTATACGATAACATACTAAAGTACTTAATGGACAAATAATACACTTTTTAAGGATTTTGTAGAGCTCAATTACTTTACATCCGACATTATATCATGTTATATCACGTATAGGATTCGCGTATACAACACAAAAGTATTATATTACCTTGGTACTGTGACCAAAAGTATTATCACTGTATGAGAAGAATTGTACGAAAAGGTATGCAGGACCGCCTTGTGTAGTCCGGTATCTATTTCTGCATTAGCGCATACAATACAGATTAATATAACTAAAGAGGGCATATAAAACATATAATAAGCGTAAGTATAAGTAAGTATACTTGTGTTTTAATTTAGTAACGACACGCTATTTATTGGCCAATAATAACGTAGAATGAAACATAAACGCCTCCTATCGGACAATTCATCTATGTAGTGATCGACAGCTTGAATAAAACATAATATTTGCATATTTTTTTTATCTTAATTAAACAGAAATAAAGTAAAAAAAAAACAGTCTTCCTGTAAAATAATAACTCTAAAGTATTTTGTTCAAATAAAAAAAATACATAAATCTAGTAATAATTCAAGAAACAAACAAATTTACATGTTTGGTCACTTCTAGACAATTATAGAAGTCGAACGGTTTTTAAGAGTCAAATAAATTGCCTATTTTGCTTAAATATAATTAAATAATAGGATACTTTGAGTAACGCAACTTGAATAACACAAGTTTATGACAATTTGTACATACGTATTCAATAAATGCAAACAAATTAAAGTTACTTATATATCTTTTATATATATAAGAGATTCCCACCTATATATTGACTCATCACGATATCTCTGGAACCATGAGGCGTGGCGACTTGAAATTTGGTAGGAATATTCCTTTCGCGCCAGTAGAGTTAGCTAAGAACGGACTTTGAAATTCACCCACAGAAGCCCACAAGGGGGTTGCAGGGTCGCTACTCACTTTATGAATTCTCAACCAAACTAGGAAACGGATGATAAATGATAAACTTTTACTTATTCTTTCGCGTTTAATTTAAACTTCAATTAGTTTTAACTTCAATTCGAAACCAAAACTAACATTTTTGTACAACAGTGTTAAACAATACAGATAAATAAAAAGTTGTTAATCCGTGACATTAAATAATTTTGATGGGACTCTGAAAATCATCTAAAAATTTTCTAGTATTAAGACGGCCCGGACGCTACATATTCATTTATTTGTATAGATTCTCACCGAGATGTCAATCACTAAGCGACGACCAATAACAATAGTTATAAGGTATAAAATGTTGACATAAATGTCAAGTCTCACATGACACCTAAACCAGGAATCCAATCTACACTACCACGAGAAAAATACATTCTAATCACAAAGGAAATTATTCTAACTGAAGCGCTAAGCTCTATAGAGCAAAAATAGTTATTTATAATCACTAACACCAAGTAACTGTACACTTACTCACTCTTAGTAATGTTGTTACTAAAATTATTTTACCAAATTATTACTTTGTACCTTAATAACAGTTTAAAGATGAGAATAACAATGCTAGATCATTACTTAATACTTTGAAAATAGTTGCATTTAATAACTAATTGGAAAGTAGGTATCGAACGAATAAAGTGGTTTTGTACTAACATATATACTAATTGGATTTGGAAAGTTTTTCAAACCGTATTTGTTGACAATCTAATGTATTATATTACGAGTTATTTTACCGAGCCTAAGCCAAAAGGGATAATAAAAAAAAAAGAGCTTAAATTTTCTTAATCACGCGATATGCCTTGTAATAACTTTCTCGCGCAAAAAGTTGTCTTTTTTTATGCAAATTTTTTATACAAAAAAATTTATACAAATTCTAGATCTCATTTCGCTTTGAGATAAATAACTAATAGTTACACAAGTAGCGGTGGATACAAGCGTATATCGCATTTAACAATTATATTATCATCATCAGAAGCCATTGTTAGTCCACTGCTGGACTTAGGCTTCCCCTAATACACCCCTTTCCCTCAGGGGGTTTTGGACCGTATTCCACCACGCTGGTCCATTGCGGGTTGGTGGGTGGACCGACTTTATACATGCCCATCCGACGCATGAATTTTCTGACTTTTCAGACGATTGGGTAATCTGCCCAAATTGTCCTAACTAAGCGGAAAAAATACCATAGGCGGTTTATTACTTCACAAAAGTTTATTACTAGTAAAATAAGGGTAGGTGCAGATGTAGCTGCAAATAGAGAAAGGTCACTGGGCGGTCTGTCTACAAACTTTCCAAATCCTTAAGCGTAAAACATCGGTGGGTACGTTTGCGTGACTTTTCACCGCAAAGACACTACTGCGTCTTGTTCACTTCTTTTCTCATCCCCTCCTTCATCTTGAGCCTCAATAAATGCTGTCTTTTACTGATTCTAACCACTCTAGTATAACCTCCTTTGTTCAACAAACCCTTACTTCCGGTTGGAGCACCGGAAGCCGACTTCCCTCGCAACGAGCGACCGGAAGTCGTGTTAGTTTTTACATTGGAACCGGAAGCGACCACTTCACGTACGTTTGAACCGGAAGTAGCGGTTGCCGGACCGGAGGTAGCTGTCGCTGGACCGGATGTCCGTAACGGCGACTCGTCGACGATCTCCCCGTGCCTGAGAGAGTCCAGGTCGTCCTTCAAACCGTCACGCGCCATCCTGTTGTAGATCTTAAGGAACTGGTGGAATTCCACGTCACCACCTCTAATGTTCTGAGTATAGAACTCCAATAACGACGCATCGCATTTATGTCGGTTCACTATCGGTGCAGGAGGGGCGTGACGGTTTGCGATCCGCTCAGATCTCTTCTTGACTCCTTCTGAAGTCTTCCGTGTAATTCTTCTCTGTGTTCCATCTTCTTTTTCTTTATTTATTGATTGGTTTGATGTGATTCTTCTCGTGTATGTTCTTTCTCTCGCTTTTGATTGTACTATTTCTTCTGCACTTGTACAATTATTAGTTTCAGTCGAATCTTCAGTGAATGCTTTATTTATTCGTTTACTTACTCTCACTCTATTAGGTCTTTTACCTATACTGTCTTCAGTCACGTTTCTAGTTCCAGCCTTAGCCGCTACTCTCTTACCGTTCATCCCTTTCTTAATCTCATTCCCAGTATTTTTCGGATCGATTTTATGCTTCCACACTTTAGGCTTGAACGGCTTTGCGTCGGGGTCGTGTCGTCTGGTATGAAGCTTTAACGCACTCAAAGTCTGACATATCTTCGGGCACTCCTCGCAAGGGAACAGGATCTTGGATCCCTGAGCTTTCGCCAGCCGGCTGAGTTGCTTCATCCTGCTCAAATAGTCACTACCGCCTTCAGCGTCGAAGTTCTTCAATTCGGGAAGAACGAATTGGTCGATCTGCAGTCGCTCGTTCTCCACCACCCATTCGCTGCCCTTTTTCACCAGTCTCTTCTTGGCCACTGTCACATCTTTGTCCCTCCTTAGTTTCATATCGATCTTGGTGTACTCTCTCTTATTTAGATTTCTCACACTCGGTATGACTTCTACGTTAACTTTGCCTAGATCGTAGTAATATCTGGATCCTTCGGTGTTCCCTCCCTGTCCCTTATGAGGGTGGGAGTTTTATGTTGAGTTTGTGAACTAGACGCATGTGGCGTCTGATATTCTGCCTAGTTACATAGTCGCACAGTGGACATTTCTTTAGCATGACGTCACCGCACACGTCAAAGTGACACTGACAGTGATCTGTCAAGGCGGATTTCGTTGGGAACAGCTAGAAGGGAATGTCAAAATATATATATATATGTTTTTATGTAAAATGTGATACTGTCGTTAATTAAATTTAAAATAATTATGTAAGAATATGAATCTTTGTCTTTTCTTCTATTATTGCATTTGCATTGAATCTACTAAACTTTTACTAAACTTTCTCTTAATCATCCAATGGTTGACGTGAAGACAATAATTGCTTTGATATTAACTCCGCCATTGTACTGTTTTTGTACATGATGTGTTAATAAATCCATATTTACCCCGATATTAGTGTTAACGAATCGATTATTCACATCAAAGCTTTTTCAAAATCTAATACTTCTTATAATTTACTAACGACTTCTATATTTTTTTCTCTTTTCGGTACCCTATTAAAGATTTTGAAGTTACCAAATCTGAATAAAAGACAGAATTGATGAAACAGTGTAGAAATTAAGAGTCGTCCACTTTGGTATTAGTAAATAATTTATTCCAAACAAACACTACATACACGGCTTTGCCAGTATTATTTTCAAGACTTCTAAAATGGACTTTCCCGAGATAAAATCGTTACAGCAGTTTGCGAGTTTGTAATTACAAACATACAACTCTTTTTCTCTTTATATGATTTATTCCAGATATAAACATCAGAAAGAACGCTGGACTTATAACACTATTTCGTTGCTACAAGTTCCGATTTCCATCAATACTGTCTTGTCTTTGTCCTAAATAAAGTAAAACGTTACTTTCCACCTTTACTCCACAGTCAAACCATGAAATTGTACAATTTATTACACTATTTCATTTAAGTTTAATAATAATAAATAAATAAATAAACATTAATTGATATTTAAATTAAAAATATCTTACCTTAAAGCAGACGTAGCATTGATGTGTATTGATCTTCAACTTCGTCGCTCTACCTCCCCCTATTTCATTATCATTGCTGTCTGTCCCTTTAGAGATTCCATCATTTAATGATTCATCTACATCATTAGCCGATGTATCATCACTGTCATTCGTTATATCACCATCATTATTGTTATCATCATCATCATCGTTGATATCATCATTACATTTCGTTTTATCATTACCGATGTCATCATTATCATGTTTATCGTCACCATCATTATTGTTATCGTTATCATTAACGATGGAATATTTGACCGTCGCCCCATCGCCGTCTTTAGAGGTCGGTTTCTTCAAGAACTTTACCGTGATCCGATCTGAAAGTGACTTTTCGATATAATGTAAAGCGACTTTAACAAACGTCCTAAATATTAAGTTATTTTAACAAATTACCTTAAGTATTAAGTGACTTTACCATGACCGTAAGTGTAATGTGACTCTTACAAACGGCCCTAAGTGTAAAGTGACTTTAACAACTAAAGCACACGTATCAAGTGACTTAATACTGGTATCACCAATGCGCTGCCTACCGTGAGACATAGGGTGTTAAGTCCGTTTACCCAGTAAATACGCTGGCTACGGTGCCCTTTAAACCGGAACTCAGTAGTGTTTTCACAGTACTGCTTTGCGATAGAAATAGGCACCGCGGTGGTACTCGCCAAGACGGTCTCCTGTAAACAGGGGACCTACCACCGGACCTGACTTTAACAAATGGCCTTAAGTATAAAGTGACTTTATATTCTAACCTCTTTTAGGCCGTTCGCTAATAGCGCGCTGTATCCTCTCATTGTACTCTTTCCTAGTTTCTTCCATCTCCACAATCTTCTTCTGCCGTTTAGCTCTGAACACCAGCTTCTCCAACTGTCTTCTGGCACTCTCTTCTAGCGTTTTGTCAATCTCTGCTAGAGGTTCGTTTGCTGTGGAATAGGAGTAAATTAATAACCGACCCGCATTGGACCAGCGTGGTGGGATACGGTCCGAAAACCCACTAATAAAGAAAGTTTGCGTTAAGGGAGGCGGGCATTTGCAATAAACAGATCTTTTTTTAATTACCACATGGACTAAGCTAGTAGGTGATATATATATATCCCGAATCTTTCGTATTTCTTTTGGGTCATATAAATAAGGAGAGATACTAAGTATTTACTGTGTTGCAATAGCAAAAAGATCGGTTTGCAATTAAAAAATGAATATTTTTTAAGCGTCCACTATTAAAGTTTTCAAAAATAAAGGATCAACTAGGAATGTACCACTGAAGTGTCTATTCCTAGCACAAATTAGTAATAAAACACTTTTTTGTTTCTACAAATTCTAATATGTTATTTCGAGCAAAGGCTTTGGCATTAACACCTTCTTTTTTCTCATTCCGAGCAACATTCTCCAAGTAATTCATCTGCTTTGGTTTATTTTTAACAACTTCATGCATAATAGTACAATGGCGGACTTAATGCCAAAAGGAATTCTCTACCAGTAGACCGATGAGTGGTGCAGAGCATTTTAAGATAGGTGCACTTTGGTATGGAGAAAAACAAGTAGAGAAATTTATTAACGGTTTAATAACTACTTAGGGTATAATAAACTTGACTATTTTCACACAAAGTCCAAACCTTTTTCCTCATCCCGAGAAACATTCTTCGGCATCGGCTCGTCCAGTATTATCTCCGGCGGTTCCTCTTCTCCGCTCACTTGTGACCGGAGAAGTGTCGTGACATCTTCTTCTGGAGCAGGTTCCCATTGTTCTTCATCTTCTCCGTTATATTCTTCAATATCTGAGAGGTACACAAGGGAATAAGCAAAGTATGTAGTGACACTACATAGTATAGAACAGTCGCTTTCTCTGTCCCTAAATCTATGTTTGCTAAAATCTCTAAAACTTCGCAACGGATTTCGGTGCGGTTTTGTTTATTAGATAGAGTGATTGAAGAGGAAGGTTTATATGTATAACACATGCTTAATATTGTAATGTCTTTAATTACAACCTTACATTGTGCAGTTTCAAAAGTTGTGAGCCAGTATAGCTATTTCGGCCTCTAACCTGAGAAGAAGCGGTCTAACATCTAATACTAGCAACCCCACAACCCCCATTGTAGGTGGAATTTCGTAAAATCCGTTCCAAGCTGACCTCTACTCGGCAAAAGGAATATTCCTACAAAATTTCAGGTAGCTACGCCTTATGGTTCCAGAGATATCGTGATGAGTCAATTTATAGGTGGGAATCTCTTTTATATATATAGATAAAACTCAGTTGGAACTTTTTAAGTCATATTTTACAATTGTATCAATACTAATAACATAACTGCCTCAGTAGCCTAGTAGTATGGGCGTTCGCTTCACAAACCGGAGGTCGTCGCTTCTAATGTTGCGGGGACTGAAATACTTTCCAAGTTGTTTTCTGGTTGGTTAGGACGATTCGGGCCGATTGCCCAATTGACTAAAAAGTAAGATGATCCATGCGTCGGACTTTTCACGTGCCCGTGAAAAGTCGGTCCACCCACCAACCCGCATTGGACCAGCGCGGTGAGAAACGGTCCAAAAATCCACCAATGGAGAAGGCGTGCATTAGGCGAGGCCTATGTCCAGCAGTGGACTAACACAGGCTGATGATGATGGATAACATAACATTTAAAGTAAACTAGAGTATTTTATCATTTAATCTGGTATTAAAGTTAACAACAATATTTAGAATTGGTTTAAAAAGTCAAGATCACTTTTGGCCTAGCCATTATGGTATAACACCTCTCTGCCTACGTGGCCTAGTGGCTTGCGCTTTAGAAAGCAGAGGTCGTGGGTTCGAATCCAGCGGGGACTCAACAACTTACCCTAGTCGGTTAGGGCAATGCGGGCTGATCACCCGGTTGCCTGCAAAGTGAAACGAACTTTTTTAAGGTCGACGCGTCGGTCCTGCGCCTGATCTCTCTGCGAACGTGTCTGTTATCCGTCCCACTTGACTAAAAAGACAGCAGAGCACACTAGTGCACTAGAACTAAATCTGTGCAATTAGCTAATGTCTAAACTAAGCCATTCTGATAGAACTCACCGGATAGCATCTCCTCCTTGTGCACTTCCAAAAACTCCATTTCCTGGTCGCTAACCACTCTTGCTTTATGACCGTCACCTCCAGTTCCCTTTTGATCGAGCTGTATCCGAGTTTATCATTAAAATGTATCAAATAAATCGAAACAAAAACGTTTATCTCATTTTCTTTTATTTTTTAATCTGAAGTCATCATCATAAGCCTGTAACGCTCTAATTCACAATCATCATAAGCCTGTAACGCTCTAATTCACAATCATCAGTAACTCTGTAACGCCTCATTATCACAATCATCATAAGCCTGTAAAGCTCAATTCAAATCATATAAGCTCTGTAACGCACTCTAATTCACAATCATCTATAAGCCTGTAACGCTCTAATTCACAATCATCATAAGCCTGTAACGCTCTAATTCACAATCATCATAAGCCTGTAACGCTCTAATTCACAAATCATCATAAGCTCTGTAACCTCTAATTCACAATCATCATAAGCCTGTAACGCTCTAATTCACAATCATCATAAGCCTGTAACGCTCTAATTCACAATCATCATAAGCCTGTAACGCTCTAATTCACAATCAACATAAGCCTGTAACGCTCTAATTCATAAACATCATAAGCCTGTGACGCTCTAATTCACAATCATCATAAGCCTGTGACGCTCTAATTCACAATCATCATAAGCCTGTAACGCTCTAATTTACCATCATCATAAGCCTGTAACGCTCTAATTCATAATCATAAAGCCTGTAACGCTCTAACTCACAATTATCATAAGCCTGTAACGCTCTAATTCACAATCAACATAAGCCTGTAACGCTCTAATTCATAAACATCATAAGCCTGTAACGCTCTAATTCACAATCATGCTAAGCCTCGTAACGCTCTAATTCACAATCATCATAAGCCGTAACGCTCTAATTCACAATCATCATAAGCCTGTGACGCTCTAATTCACAATCATCATAAGCCTGTAACGCTCTAATTCACAATCATCATAAGCCTGTAACGCTCTAATTCACAATCATCATCTAAGCCTTCGTAACGCCTCTAATTCACAATCATCATAAGCCTGTAACGCTCTAATTCACAATCAACATAAGCCTGTGACGCTCTAATTCACAATCATCATAAGCCTGTAACGCTCTAATTCACAATCATCATAAGCCTGTAACGCTCTAATTCACAATCATCCAGTAACGCTCTATCCGTACAACCTGTACTCTAATTCACAATCATCATAAGCCTGTCAACGCTCTAATTCACAATCATCATAAGCCTGTAACGCTCTAATTCACAATCATCAGCTAAGCCTGTTATCACTAGCCTTACGCTCTAATTCACAATCATCATAAGCCTGTAACGCTCTAATTCACAATCATCATAAGCCTGTAACCAATTCACATCAAGCCCTCTCAGCATTCACAATCATCATAAGCCTGTAACGCTCTAATTCACAATCATCATAAGCCTGTAACGCTCTAATTCACAATCATCATAAGCCTGTAACGCTCTAATTCACAATCATCATAAGCCTGTAACGCTCTAATTCACAATCATCATAAGCCTGTAACGCTCTAATTCACAATCATCATAAGCCTGTACGCTCTAATTCACAATCATCATAAGCCTATAACGCTCTAATTCACAATCATCATATAAGCCTGTACGCTCTAATTCACAATCATCATAAGCCTGTAACGCTCTAATTCACAATCAAGATAAGCCTGTAACGCTCTAATTCACAATCATCATAAGCCTGTAACGCTCTAATTCACAATTATCATAAGCCTGTAACGCTCTAACTCACAATCATCATAAGCCGGTAACGCTCTAATTCACGCCACCGCTTCCGATCTTCGGCTATTCTTGTCCAGCCCAATATCAATTGATTAATTTTTCAAAATTGATTATCATCAAGCAATAATTGTTTTTAGCTTGACTCTTATTAATATTATATATTTAAATATAATGTATTTTGAAAGCTCACTGTGCCTGTTATTGTCGAGAAAGTATGTACTGTTTTGGTAAATTGTAACGTTTTTTTTATACTTTTTTCCGTTGGCACGCCTTTTAATCAAATAAACTCGAGGGGTACAGATTATAGAGCGAACAAATGGATACATAATAAAAATAACAGTGAAAAAAAAAAGTGATGATAAATAAATAATACATTAAAGAAAAAATATTGTCGCGTGGAAACGAATTAGGTTTTATTAATCAACCTTTTTGTAACTTTTGTTTGAAATTTAATATTCTCTGACTTTAATTGACCATTTTGCATTTCTTTCTTTATTTATTTGCACAAAGAACCCACCCACGAACCCGCATTGGACCAGCGTAGTGGGATACGGTCCAGGAACCCCCTAAATGGAGAAAGCGTGCATTAGGAGAGGCCTATGTCCAGCAGTGGACTGCCACAGGCTGATGATGATGTAAATAAATAACTTAAGACATTTTTATTGAATTATGTTATACACTCACCGCCTACTGCGTCTCGGATAATCGACGAAGTGCACTTTTGAATAGTGCTGGCGTAGAAGCCTGTGCTTCTTAAAGCCCATTTTGCAGATCTTACAGACTTTCTCCTGTAAAAAGATGTTTAATGGAGGATTTAATATGAAACCTGAGGTAACCGCCTTCGTAGCCTAGTGGTAAGGACGTAAGCTTTGGAAACCAGAGGTCTTGGGTTCCAATCCTGCGGGGACTTAACAAATTTTCATTCTTGTTTCCTAGTTGGTTAGGGCAATTTGGGCCGATCACCCAATTGTCTAGAAAGTAAGATGATTCATGCGTCGGATGGGCATGTAAAAAAAATCGGTCCTGCGCCTTTCTCTCAACGGTCGTGTCGGTTATCCGTCCCTTCGGGCTATGAGAGTGGAAAGGAACAGAGAGAGCGCCTGTGTACGTACACTTGTGCACTATAATATCTCCTGCCTAGTTGGCTGATCTGTAATATATATCGGCCGCCGTAGTCGTAATCGACTGGAGAACATTATATTACTTCAGTAAGTAAAATTGATCAGTGGTAAGTGACGGTCCAAAAGGCCGAACAGGTCCGGAAAGGCGTGCATTAGGAGAGGCCTAGTCTACGTACGTCTAAGTAGGCCTAGAGGCAGTGGACTGACATAGGCTGATGGCGATGATGAAAGTTGTGATGGTTAAAAACAGGATTCTTAGCATTTGTTGGTAGCATTTATTATTGTATATGTGTCTGTCTGTCTATTACTTTGTCAGCCTACGTCCCCTGGCCGGCTTGTGTCAGTGTGTGACTCTTTGACTGCTTCTCTGTTTTCTGTCTGTGTATGACGACTCTTGTTAGCTTGGCTTCTTTCCTTTTTGATCTGTCTCAAACACTCTGTGTTGTATTTGTCTTCTACTATGTCGGTTGGTCATTCTCTCTCTCTCCCCCTCTCTCTGTCTCTCTGTCCCTCCCTCCCTCTCTCTCTGTATCTCTCCCCCCTCTCTCTCCCCCTCTCTCTCTCTGTCCCTCTCTCTCTCCCCCTCTCTCTCTCTCTCTCCCCCTCTCTCTCCCCTCTCTCTGTCCTTCCCTCTCCTCTCTCTCTGCTCTATCTTCCCTCTCTGTCTCTCCTCTCTACTCATTCTGAACTGTAGTATGTGCTTTGACTCACCTTTTCAATTCTATGGCCGTACTTTATGTGCTTCACCAGGCCCGCCTTGCTGCTGGTTTTGAAGCCGCACTGGTCGCACTCGTAGTACTTGCGCACGTGCTTCATTCTCACGTGGGCGGCTAGGAATCTTGAATTGTAGAAGCTGTTGTAAAAGACAGAGACATTTCAACAACTTAAAGGAACTCGAAGGAATGATAGTAGTTATAGACATAAGTTGTAATAAAAAGACAAGTAAAATACATTTTGATAATAAATTTGAAGGAAATCCAAGGATTTAAGGCAGTTGTAGTAATCAGAGAAGTAGGAAGAGCGGATAGGGAATAAAGAATCGGTATAACATACAAAACAAAAAGTTGTAACAAACAACAGACAATGCTTGAAACGTATTGACACCAGAAAAGTCACTCAGCGTTAAATTAAGAGGTATCTGAAACTTTACACATCTTATGGGCAAGGCACACCTTTCACCATTAGGTAAAAACCTGTCCATACAATAAAATCGACCACCGATACCTTTAAAAGTCCTACTACTGTTATAAATGCGAAATTTTGTAAAAAGGAAGGGAGCTTGTTACTCTTTCACTAAAAAACTACTAGATGGATTGTTATGAAACTCGACAATAACATAGCTCATACATCAGAATACAATATAGGCTATAATAATTAAGGATATATAGTGTTTAATTAAAAATACAATAAAAATTGACATGGATGTACAAAAAATTTCCATCGGCGAGCCATTCCGAAATGCAAAACTTGGGCTTATAAATAAACAAACTGTAGCTAGAGATTTCATCCGCGTGGTAATTGTAAGGTATAAAAAAATCTTTTGCTAGAAAAAATCTAAAAGAAGCAGCCTAAGTTACTCTCTTAGAGATTGGCCAGAACAAACAGACAAAATATTAAAATAATAACGTTTTGTTATATATACCGGTGCTACTCATTTAAAAACGGTTATTTTTATGTTACAAACAGACACTTCAATTTGATTTTTATGCACAGACGATGAGTAATTTTTAAATAAACAAATAAAAATCTCGGCGCGGGTAAAACCGGGGACCGAGGCTAGTAAAGTCAGTAGAGTAAATTTCCACTCACCTATCACCACACAAATCGCACTTGGCAGACTTAGCCCTGGGCTTGTGCCTCTCGACGTGTCGCTTGAGCCGGAACCTTCTGGAGAACAGGCGGCCGCAGATATCGCAGGGGTACTGCCTATCCGGGTAGTGGATTATGCTGTGCTTCTTGAGACTCTCCTAAAAGTGGGGGGGCGGCTTACTTATAAGCCAGAAGGCTAGCCAAATCAGTATAGATGTAGTGAGAAATAATTTCCCTCCGGTAAAACTTGGATCTCTTTCGGAATACGATGACACTAAAACTGTCAATGATCATATTAAATCAGTGACATTTTCGTATACATAATATGGAAGTTGTCATGTCAAATGTTAAAATGAATAATGTCATTGTGTATATGCACTGAGGCTATTTGAGAGAGCGATAAGTACGAACTTATCCGAAAAATTACGAAGGAAAATCTTTTCTCACTATTTCTCATTCATCCATCCGGGTCCTTCCACTGTGCTTAGAAGTCGGGCAGATGCAGGTACGGGTATCGAGGCGCTACTTGCCTAATTGAGGCTCTAGGTATGCCTACTTTTGCACAACCAGTGATGGGTGCAAGCTGTAGTGTCGCCATGCACTATATATATACCGGCATACACGATAGGCTTCGTTCAGAGTTGGTACCACCGCGGTGCCTATTTCTGCAGCAAAACAGTAGAGTGAAAACACTACTGTGTTGCAGTTTTAAAGGGCACTGTAGGCACAGTATTTACATGGTAAACGAGACGTAACATCCTATGTCTCACGGTAGGTAGCGTATCCGTAGTTGGAAAGAGGTCACCGACACCCATGCTCTATGTATTGCCAATGGCCTTGGGCGAAGGTGACCACTTTCCATCAGGCGGTCCAAATGTTTGTCGTCGAACCATATCCCCACAGTACCAAGTTTAATAGCATCTATACAACTCACCATCCCCTTGAATCGCTTCCCGCACTCCTTGAAAGTGCATTTGTACGGCCTAATATCGGTGTGGGAGCGCATGTGCGTCTGCAGGTTGCCCTTTGTGGTGATCTCGACGCCGCAGATCTCGCACTTGCACGCGTAGCGGCGTGCGTGAGTCCTGTTCTGTTATAAAATGTGTTCTCTGTGGGTTTGTGATGGATTGGTATAACGTAAAACATTACACGTATTTCGACACCAACTGCCTCCGTAGCCTGGCAGTATTGGCCCTTGCTTTATAATACGGGGTCGTGGAATCTCGCGGGGAATCAGACTTATATTATTGTTTCCTGGTTGGTTAGGATAATTTGGGCCGATCGAGAAATTGTCTGAAGATCGTCGGAAGGACGTGTGAAAAGTCGGTTCACCCACTAACCCGCATTGCACCAGCGCGATGGGATACGGTCATAAAACCCCTAAAAGAGGTGTGCATTACGGGAGGCCTATGTCCAGCAGTAGAGTAACACAGGCTGATGATGATGACGTTCACGTCACTTCCTTGCTATGGGTTACGGTATTAACATCAGATCCGTGCTCTCATCGGCCTAGGAATAATAAACAGTGTGTAATAACATGAGTACAACATTAGGGTTCTGGAGGTGGTAGTTCCCCTTCCATTGGGTGCTGTCTAGAGCGGTACCACAGATATGTCTATTTTTGCTGCAAAGCAGTAGTCTGAAAACACGACTGTATTCCGTTTGGAAGAGCACCTAGCCAGTTCGTTGATGAATCTCCTGGTACTTCCTATGACCGTGGGTGTCGGTGACCTCTTTCCAACAACTTTTCGTTAGCAAAACTACCCTAAAATTCGATTTAGACTTACCACGTGGCTTGTAAGATGGGTCTTACTCTTGAACATCTTGCCGCAAATGTCGCATGGAGTCCTATGCACCTGTATGCCATAGTGCCTCTCGTCAATGTGGAACTTGAGGGACCTCTTCAATTTGAATCTGAAAAGGCGATCACAACGTCTGAGTTTTGCCAATAAAGTGACAAATAGATAGATTAACGTTTTTTTTATTGCCAACAAAGGCAAACGGGCCACGTGACGGAGAGTGGTCACGACCATCGACAATACCCAGGGTATCACCATTGCGCTGCTTACGTGAGGCAGCATGTTGTCTCGTTACGGTGCCGTTTAAACCAAGAAAACAGTAGTATCTTACTCACTACTATTTTTCGGTAGACGGTCCCCCATACAAGGGGACGTCTACCAGCTTTAAAAGACTACGACGCCTGCTTTTTATGTAAAGAAAGACTGATTTCAAACTAGGCGCCAAAAAGTCTGGTACTTTTATAAATTGATAGCGATCGATTATATACCCAATATTATGGGTTCAAAGTTATGCTTCCAGACATGTGTCTGAGTGGAGCCTAATCTTTTACTGAGTTCAGGGGACTGCGACCTTCCTTGAGCATCTGAACGAAACTGGTATCATTAGTGTTTGAAATTAGATTTGTTTGAATTTATTCGGCGTCAAAATTGGCATAATTATAGATACAACGATTAAAGTAACGAAGACACGACAACAAAAACGAAGTAATGCACTTCAAAGTATACTTGAAAGTAAGTTTCATCTATTCTCTAATGTCCTCCGAGTCAATTGGGAATATTGCGGCCAATCTATATTAGAGATCAGCTAACCACAAAGATAAATTATAAGTGTCCCACTCTCTCTTTCTTCATTCTCAGTCTGATGGGACAAAAAACCGGCAAGACCCGAGGGAGATTTAAACAAGACTTTTAATGCCCATACAATGACTTTAAAGGAAATCGGGGGAATATCCCGCATTGCTCTAAATAACTAGGATACAACAATAAAAAAATGTTAAATTCTCACAGGATTCGAACGCACTTTCTCCTGTTTGAAAAAAGTCAAATAGGATGTTTAAGATACTTACACTCTTTTGCACATCTTGCAAGGGAACAGGGTTTTCTTCCCCAGGTGTCTGTCATGATGTTTCCTCAAGGTAGAACTGTCCCTGCACGCGTAGTCACACAATTCACACTCGTACGGCTTAACACCTAGAAGTTTAGAGAAAACAAATGATTCGCTTTGTTTCATCATCAGCCTGTGTTAGTCCACTGTTGGACATAGGCCTTCGCCTCCTCCCCTCCTCCATAAGATGGTTTTTAGACCGTAACCCACCACGCCGTTGTTGGTGCGGGTTGGTGGGTGGACCGACTTTTCTTACTTTTAGAAAGTATCTTAATTATAAAGTCGCTTAACTAGCTCCATATCTTAAACGTAATTATTAAATTTCAATATACTGTTAATTTGCACAACATACTGTTATTTGACTGCCTCCGTAGCCTAGTGGTATGGGCGCGTGCTTTAGAAACCGGAGGTTGTGGGTTCGAATCCTGCGGGGACGCAACAAACTTTCATTGTTGTTTCCTAGTTGGTTAGGGCAGTTTGGGCCGATCACCCAATTGTCTGAAAAGTAAGATGATCCATTCGTCGGATGGGCATGTAAAAGTCGTCCACCCACCAAACCGCATTGGACCAGCGTGGTGGGATACGGTCCAAAGCCTAATGGATAGGGGTGTATTAGGGGAGGCCTATGACCAGCAGTGGACTAACAAAGGCTGTTGATGTTGATGTGTTAATTTGCAAACCACAAAGAAAAACGACTCAATTTTAAAGTGGCAAAAAGTTATAAAAAATGATGAATCTGTGTATTAATTGCTCAATGTAGCGACAGATCTGACATCGTAAAACAAAACAATGCGTTAACCAGTGCTTGAACTAGCTACAGCCCCGCAAAATTTATTCAATCAACGTGTATTATTGGTTTAATAAAATATACTACTGCCATTCCACTAAGCCTCAACTAGCAACTATCAGAATAATACAGTAACAGTCAATTTATAAATAATAAATACATCTTTTTATGATTGACTCCTATCGTTCTTAAGAACATTTTACAAATCATCACGATTCATATTAAGTCACAATTCTTTATACGAAGAAATGTGAGTCAAATATAAGCCTTGTGGCATTCCCTAGACACCAAAAGGGACTTTAACTTTTAATCGTTAATGTAAATAAAAATTGGTGTATTTTGCAAACACGACGCCAACAGTAGGTGTATATAACCTCACAGATCACACGGCTGCTATTTTGCAATGAAATATTGTTGAGTAAACTTGTCAAATGCCTTGCTTAAAGCTGAATTCGTAAAGAATACTCAATTACTACGTTTCATAACTGATGATAGTACAATTTAAAATTAATTTAAAATAAAATTTGCCTAGAGTCGTTGAGCGTCCAAAGCTTTTTGCTAATGAATTAGACACGTGTGAGGCGAGCGCATGTAAATTATCGATTAGCGGAGGCAATTTGTAACGGTCAATTAGCCGTTACAACGCGCATAGTTTTACACCTGGGATGTTTTCTTTACAATAATACGCAAAGTTCCTGCTGAGCACTTTTCCTATAGTCCAAAAAACCAATTAAAATTCAGAGAAGAAAATTAAAATTTTTTGTCTTGTTTTTTTGTTGTCAATAATATTTTTTAAATTCACATGAATTCCAACGTGACATATATTTTATGCTTTTTAATTATATGTAGCGTTAAAATATGCTACATTAAACCGAAACTTATGGAGAGGAAACTTGTGAAGATCTTCCACAAACATACCAAAAGGTGGAAAGACAAATGGTATTCTTGGTGAAATATATAGTAATAATTAATTCAAATATCTTTATTCAATATAGAAGTTTACACTTGCTTATTGATAGTCAAACACACTACCACCGGTTCGGAAAAGGACGCCTCAGACCTGAGGAGAACCGGTGTAAGAAACTAAGCGGGCTATTTTTTATGTCATCTTTTAAAAATAACAAGCAATTTGAAGGCATAACATATTGTGTAATTTTGAAACAAGACCTGGAGCGAGATTACCAGGGTGTGTTATCATTTAAAAATTCATTAATATCGTAATAACCTTTAACACATAAACGTTCCTTGACTTCCTTTTTAAATTTATTAATAGTTAAATTCTGAACGTTTACTGGGATTTTGTTGTAAAAACGTATACATCGTCCCATAAAAGACTTAGTTATTCTTCGCAGTGTAGCTGCTGGAAGAGTTAAATTTGTTTGTTCCTTGTATCTATGTCATGTGCATCACAATGTCTTAGGAAATTATGGCTATTTTTTTGCATATACATTAAATTTTCAAATATGTATAACTAGCGGAGAACTAACGGTCATTATTTTTATTGCTGTGAACAACTTTCTTAATGAGTCTTTGGGGCCCAGGTTATAGACTGCACGAATTGCACGTGTTTGGAGGACAAAGATCGTATAAGTATCTGCCGCATCTCCCCACAGTAGAATGCCATACGACATAATACTATGAAAATAGCTGAAATATACTTAACGAGCTGTCTCCGCATCAGTTAATAATCTAATTCTTTTCACTGTGTAAGCTGCAGAGCTTAGTTTACTTGCTAGTCTAAGATTAATATGGGGCCCCATCGGATGAAGTCGGATGGGCAGCTTTCGCAAAGCTTAGACGTATCCTCCCGTCCGATATCCCTCAATGTCTGAAGACTAAGGTCCTTAACCAGTCATGACCTATAGCACCGAGACGTAGTCCTTCACTGCTGGCCGTATGAGGAAGCCCCAAATCACTCAGTGAGCTATGGAGCGGGCTATGCTAGGAATCTCTGTGTGATTGAGTGCGTAACGCGGACATCGGCAGCAGAACGATGGTAACCGACATAGATCGCAGAGTGAGCAGCTGAAGTGACAATGGGCCGGCCACAGCTCTAAGAACCGATAACCAATGGAGAATAAAGCTTCTTAAGAGGCTGGTTAGTGCAAATTGGAGTGTGGAACGACCCGACACGAGTTGGTGTGACGACCTGTGCAAAAGTGCAAGAAGTCGGTGGATTCAGGTGGAAAA
The DNA here is from genome assembly GCA_029286875.1 of Lamproptera curius. Taxonomy (NCBI): domain Eukaryota; kingdom Metazoa; phylum Arthropoda; class Insecta; order Lepidoptera; family Papilionidae; genus Lamproptera; species Lamproptera curius. Next base: position 3,050,644 of record JAGSMT010000057.1, on the reverse strand, counting down.
GGATCGCACCTCTTGACAGCTCATCGTGAAGGCCTATGTCTAGCAGTGGACTTACTTTAGGCTAATATGATGATGATAATGATCCTCTATTAAGGGTGCTCTATGGGTTACGATTTTTACATAGATTGGTTGATTAACTGATTCAATTAAAATAATCTTTATTAATTATATTATCTGATTTATTATACCCGATTCCTCTAAGATATTTGTGGCTAGAAATCTTGGCCTAAGAAAAAAATCTTATAGTTTCATCTAATTCTAAAAAGGACAGACATACGAACAATGCTTTTTATTCAAGTAGGATTACTTTTATATAATCGAACTTCTTTTTCAACGTATTATACGTAAATACAAAATTGAAGCCATCGTAGTAATTATCCTAGCACAGTTTTGACCCAACTTCGTTATTAAGAATAAATTAATACACACGATCAATGTTGGACTTACATGATGTATGCGATTCAAATATTCACATTGGGACTAACTTTACGCGTGATAGGTGAGAATAAAATTTTCATTGTCATACCGCAGTTTGTTTCTCTTTAGATAAGTTATAAATAGATGTGAAAACCTGCTTTATAAATGAAATTGGATGTACATATGTACATTTAAGAAATTGTATGACTTTGAATTTGTTCAGTAATATCTTTATTTATATATATATAAAAGAGATAGCCACCCATATATTGACTGATCGCGATATCTCTTGAACCATAAGGCGTAGCGACTTGAGATTCGGTAGGAATATTCCTTTCGCCGAGTGGAAGTCAGTTAAGAACGGATTTTAGGAAATTCCACCCACGGGGGATGCGGGGTTGCTAGTGATCTATATCTTTTTTAAAATGATAAAAAGATAAACAGGAATTTCGTTGAATGATAGGCGATACGCTCAATTCTAATGACGTCAAACTTTAAAATTCTGGACATAGAACACAGGAACTATAGCACATCTACTGTTCTGTACTAAATACTCGTTTATGGTGTAGACTTACTAGGATAAAGTATAACCCTAAACTGTTGCTAAAACACATGCTATATAAAATGTGTTATAGTCTTGGATCTCTTTTCCATGGACACTTCTACTACTATTTCTCGACCACGAAACCTATCTACTGTTCTACGCGAAGCAGCAATGTATAAACACTTCTGCATTCCGGTCTGAAGTACCACCGTAGCGTGCATAGCAATGGCATCGTATCCAGTGTAATAACTGGACCTCCGTAGCCTAGTAGTATATAGGCGTGTGCTTCAGAAACCGGAGGTCGTGGGTTCCAATCCTGCGGGGACTCAACAAATTTTCATTGTTGTTTCCTAGTGGGTTAGGGCAATTTGGGTCGATCACCCAATTGTCTGAAAAGTAAGATGATCCATGCGTCGGATGGGCATATAAAAAGTCGGTCACCCACCAACCCGCATTGGAACAGCGTGGTGGGATACGGTCCGAAAACCCCTTAATGGACAGGGGTATTAGGGGAGGCCTATGTCCAGCAGTGCACTATCACATGCTGATGATGATGAACTGGATAAACTGGGTTAAAATCACAGTCTGGTCGCTTCATATATAGGCCGTTCTTGATATCGTAATCGCTATTTCAGAATGCCGAGTATTCTGTCAGGACGCGCACGCCTCCCGTGGATCCCCCTCGGCTACTCGTGCCCGGTTATGTGCCAGAACATCATGAACGCGATAGAGAAGTGAGACAAAATTATTTATCAAGAACGTTTCTAGCAGTTGAATTCTTAAACTCACAATATCAGCGCAATAATACATATAAATATAAAATAAATATCAATAATACCTTTAGGTCTTTCAGGCTTTAAGTTAGACAGTTAAGGCAACTAGAAGCAATACCCTAGAACTGAACTGCTTTTGTGGTATTCCTTATATTATTGTCTGCAGTCTGATTAATTTCGCTATGGAAAAATTTCCTTATTAATTATGCTATTATGCATTAATAGTGTACATTTATCCTTCAGTCAGCGGAGACTACCATTCTTCTAGTGTATCTTTAGTGTCTAAATTATTATCACTCGTAAACTTTATGTCTGGCTGCAATCTAAATTGTGGTAAATGTGTAAAAGTTTACTTTAAAATCGTTTATGATATTTTTTTTTGTTATATACCATAATTAATTTGCAGACTAAAAATTATGGATTATAAAAAACTACTCGAGGGGGACAGCGACAAACGAAACACAATTAACGGGAATTATGTAAACAAAGGAATTAATACAATAAGCGATGATAGTCTAGAATTTAGCAGAGACAATGAAGACGTTGAAAGCGAAGTCGACAGGAAAAGATACTATTACAAAAACAACGCCAAACTCCTCAGAGATCAACAGAATAGGAACAAGGAGAATCAACACCTAAGCTACAAATATGAACCGGATCTTACAAACGTACAACAATACAACATTATTCGAGATAAAATACCTCAAAATCAAAATGGCGACTTCCGTCTTAACGACGTCAATAATTATCGGGTACAATACAAAAATTTGTCACCAGCAACACCGTACGACGCGATGAACATTGACAACTACACTGGCCGCAAACCGAAACACTACAAGAAAAATAAACACGAGATGGCCATAGCCAAAATGGCGGGAAACGAGGACTTCAAGATGGCGCTGATGAGCGCGTTCGGGAACGGAACCTGCACTCGGTCGAAACACCGGTTCGTACTAATAGGGAAGATGGTCAGAAGGTGCAGTGGATGGGATAGGAGGAGCGGTTATGGGAGACGACCTGCTGAGGACGTTGACGCGAACAATGAACCGATTTTCTAAGACATCGTTCGAGTTCACAGAAGACATGGTGGAGGTAGGCTACTAGTTAGTAAAATCTTCAAAACTGTCTTTGTCGCTATAGGACTTTAGTACATCTAGATAATAATTATAAATTTACGAATGCAATTTTATTCCTGACATAAAACTGTTATTACGGCGACGAGCAGGCGAGACAGGAATTCGACGGACATAAATTGGTAAAATGAGGAAGCGTTCTTCTAACGAAATGAATATACGTCTCCTAATTTACAAGTAATCGAAGGCACTCTCTATTCTTTAGTCTTCTCTTGATAAAACCAGCAACACCATGTGGCAAGAACTATTCAATGTTAACTATTGGATTGAAATAAGTTGTAAGCGAGTGCTTTACTTAGATTCCTCTTGAGAAAAGCACCTTGGTGGGATTTTTCAGAAGGGCACTTGCTAAGACCCATTAGCTCTGACGCCGAGCATTGAAATCAATTAGCAGTTACAGAAGTTTGCAGAATCATATAATGCATAACAAAGTGTGAAGTCACAAAAAGCCGTATTTAAAAAAAAAATGAGTCTAGGTAAGATTACAACAACTGCCTCCGTAGCCTAGTGGTATTGGCGTTTGCTTTAGAAACCGGAGGTCGTGGGTTCGAATCCTGCGGGGACTCAACAAATTTTCGTTGTTGTTTCCTGGTTGGTTAGGACAGTTTGGGCCGATCACCCAATTGACTGAAAAGTAAGATGATCCATGCGTCGGATGGGCATATAAAAAGGCGGTCCACCCACCAACCCGCATTGGACCAGCGTGGTGGGATACGGTCCAAAACCCTCTAATGGATAGGGGTGTATTAGGGGAGGCCTATGTCCAGCAGTGGACTATCAAAGGCTGATGATGATGATGATGATGATGAGGTAATATTATGGGATATTAACAGCAAATTCGTGATTCTAACATTTCAGTTGATGCTGGAACGCGTTTTCGGAAAGGGAAAAAAGATTTCCAGCGACCTCATCGACGTCGGCAGACTGATACACTACTTGAGGAATTCGTTGGAACTTCACAAGCTACACAGACGGAAGGACAGCACTATTGTGCTGAAGCCAAGACACTGTCTAACGCTATCTATGCCGGGTTGCTTTTGCAGACCTGGGTAAGGTCTTCTAAAGATTCTTTTGTATTTTATCTTTATCAGACAGCATCTGGCAAGGGAGGATGATTAAGCTTATTAAATATGTTTTGTCAGTACAAAATTTGTCAAAAAAAAAAGCTGAAATACTGACTTAGACAAGTAAACAAGATTAACATGATGCTTCAGTTTGTAAAAGCAATTTTATAGACCTGGCTGAATACTGTATGTTATTTTAGTAGTATTTGAATTGAAAAGGTTTTGCTTTCTTTAAATACCTACCTCTTTCTATCATATTATAATATTTTATGTACTATGTTCATCGGTATTTTGTGAATTTACCAAAACCACTACAACATTAATGAGATTTAAGCAAATAATTATCACAAAGCTTACAACATATTCTCTTGTTTGACAGTACATTGTAAACATTAAATTATGCTATTATGAATTAATCTTTAAATACTCTTAACTACTAATGAATAAGTAAAGTTGTAAAAGCCTTATCCCTTCCAATTGCTACGCAAGAAACACATTTGCCTTGCAGCCGATCGAATTAGAAACCTTGCTCATAACATAAGGAAAAGACATAATGAAGCATTCCTTTACATGTTGGTATTTAACCTTTTATGTATTCCATTTAAAGATTCGTCGAGAAATCGGGCCAGTGCGTGCAGCCAGCGGACTGTTTCTCCGAACCATCGTACTTGATGTATTTAGCCAGAATCATTGTTCATTAAAAGTGATAAAGTGCCTTTTCTTTTTATTTTACCTCCTCCTTTATTAAGACTGTTTTTTAGAAATTAAATACAATTTAAATAGCGTTCAATGTATAATGTTTTATAGTCGTAATGTGTAATGTGCATATGGTGTACCACAGGGCTTCTATTTAGGTCCTAATCTTTTTTAAAACTGATATATGATATAGCTTTAACATTCTATTACTGTAAACAGCTTAATAGGCGTAAAATAAAAGGGATATAGAATTATGTGAAGCTTATCTCCTCGATTTAAAAGCCTGCAGCTGTAAAAATTTAAAAAAAATGCACAGTTCTTAGGAATCAGAGCCGATCATAAAATATATCACACATATCAGCAAGTTTGATACAAAATAAATTGAAGTACATAAGAAAATACAAAACGTTGAAAGAACATATCACAGATTGGAGATGCCTACATTTCTCAATAGACTAGAGAATAATAGGCAAGTAGTGCGCAAACGTTAAAGCGACTGATGCCTATTTAAGCGACATAGTAGCTATAAGGCATTTGCTTTATAAACCCGAGGTCATGGGTGCGAATCTTTTTCTTTCATTTGGAAACTTTGCGTTATCGTTGTAAAAAGTCGGTCCACCCACCAATGCGGATGCTTTGGACCAGCGTGGTGGGATACGGTCCGAAAACCCCCTAATGGAGAAGGCGCACAAAGTGCACTGCTTAAGCAGTGGACTTTAGTTACACGTTACAGAGGCTGATTATAATGGGAGTTGTCAGCCGGATGGTAATGACAAGCGACAATCAACTTATAATAACGCCACGCGACCCGTTTCATTGCTATCGTTAACTTAGTTAACATCAAATCTATTTTTATCTTTGGTTAAAGAATAATTAATTACAGCCTTAAAGAAACTTCATTTATCATTCCAGGGTGGCTAGTGGATTTATTCAATTATTAATGCATATAGCACACATAATACAAAGGCGGACTTAACGCGATTGCCATTTTTCTCCATTGAACCATAGATTGGTGGTATCTCATGCCAGATTTAAGGACCAGAGCGTGAATCGTGCAATTCCGTTCGTCTCACCACATCATGAAAACTATAACTACGACTCACCTTCGTGAATGAGGCTGTGCGATTTCAGGGAGTAGGCGGAGTTGAAGGACTTGTCGCAGCTCTTGCAATCGTATGGTTTTTCACCTGTTCAATGTCATTTAATAGATAGATAAATATTTTGGGGTAGCAACACACACATAGTCATAAACTAGAATAACTTGTGTGTGTTGAAAATGAATACATAATATCAATTTTTTCCAATAAATTGTCTTCATAAACACCATATAACAACATTTTAAAGCTATCCTTTAAGCGACAAAGCTTTAAAGATTACGCGGTCACAAAGAATTCGGACTTTTTGATCACAAAGACCTGAGATATTGGAATAAACGGCACAATCATTCTAAACAGATTGAAAGTAGACTCTGGAGAGAGTGAGCTCTATTGTATCCCTTAAAATTTCTACTTAAAGAATATCTGTATTAATAATAATAGTGACTGCCTCCGTAGCCTAGTGGTATAGGCGTGTGGCTTAGAAACCGGAGGTCGTGGGTTCGAATCCTGCGGGGGCTCAGGTTGGTTAGGGCAATTTGGGCCGATCACCCAATTGTCTGAAAAGTAAGATGATCCATGCGTCGGATGGGCATGTAAAAAGTCGGTCCACCCACCAACCAGCATTGGACCAGCGTGGTGGAATACGGCCAAAAACCCTCAAATGGATAGGGGTGTATTAGGGGAGGCCTATGTCCAGCAGTGGACTATCACAGGCTGATGATGAATAATAGTGATGTCGGAATTTGTAAACGAAAAGACACAATTTTTCAGAGGTTTCATTATTTAATTTTTGCACTAGACCGCATTGGACCAGCGTAGTGGGATACGGTTCAAAAACCCTATAATGAACAGGGCGTGCAGTAGGGGAGGCCTATGTCCAGCAGTAGACTAACAGACTGAGACTAACACAGGCTGATAATGATTATTTAATTCCCGTGTTAAACGGGGCCGTCTTGGGCGGTAGCGCCACGGTGCCTATTTCTGCATCAGAGTAGTAGTTTGGAAACAATATCATGTTTCGGTTTGAAGGGCACCGTTGCCAGCGTATTTACCGGGTGAACGGGACGTAACATCCTATGTGTCATTGTAGGCAGCCCGTTAGTGGCACCCGTGGGATTGCCGATGTCGGTGACCACCTTATATCAGGTGGCCTGTCTCCAGGTAATCAATAAAAGAAAATAACCGACACGAATTAGGAAACATCAGGTGCAGGGCTCACTTTTTACAAGACCTTTTGATGCATCGATTAACCCATAGTCCTAACCAACTAAGAATCAACAACGAAAAGTTGACAAGACCCCATGATTCGAACCCAAGTCGTGCAATTTCTAAAGGGCACTAGGCTACTGAGGCACTTAAAAAAGTAATAGCACTTTTAAAGGTACGTAATTATTGAAAAATCTTCATACAACAGTTATAATAACAAAGTCATCAAATGACCATCAGTCTCTGAAGCTACAGAGCCAGTTAATAAAATGGTGATTATTATATATGAACTGCCTCCGTAGCCTTGGTATTAGCGTGTGCTTTAGAAACCGGAGGTCGTGGGTTCCAATCCTGCGGGGACTCAACTAATTTTCATTGTTGCTTCCTAGTAGGTTAGGGCAATTTGGGCCGATCACCCGATTGTCTCAAAAGTAAGATGATCCACGCGTCGGATAGGCATGTAAAAAGTCTGTCCACCCACCAAACTACAAAAGAAATAGACATTAAGGCAGTTATAATAACAGTCGGTCCACCCACCAACCCGCATTGGACCAGAGTGGTGGGATACGGTCCCAAAACGCCCTAATGGATAGGGGTGTAAAGGGGAGCCCTATGTCCAGCAGCGGACTATCAAAGGCTGATGATGATGAATAACAATCATCTGTCTAAAACATAGTATCCTTACCCGAATGTGTCAACATATGGTTTCTCATGTTGCACATAAAGTGGAACATCTTCCCGCATTCATCGCACGAGATCTTAGGCGCCGTGTGTACCCTCTTGACATGCCTGCCTAGATACTTCGCGGTCTTGCCTGCATAAGGGCAATGCTCACACTGGTAGGGAGTGAGGAGCGAGTGGGTCTTTATATGAGCGTTGAGAAGACCTCGGTCTGCAAAAGACTGTAAGAAGAAAGCTAGTGCTACATATCTTCATTGTTATAGATCCATAAAAGTAAGTCAAACTGGTAAGGATGGTATCACGGAACTGCTTAGGGCAGGAGGTAATCGTGTTCTACTTCGCTTCTTCTAGCTTCGAAAGATATTCGATTCCGTCGTTCTATGGGGCATTTCTTTCAAGGTGTGATTTGAAAGTGAGGTTCTATTCTTAAAGAGGGGGAGAATACCCTGGTTAAGCTCTCGACGTGTTGGCCTCGCGATGAACTTGGACAAGACGAAAGTCATGTTCAACAAACTTGTTCTCCCGGGCCCAATCAATGTTGATGGTGTTACTCTCTAAATTGTCAATGAGTATGTGTTCTCAAGCATATATTGTGGTTGGCAAGACAGTGCTTCATGAGGAAGTTGATAAGAGGGTTCAGTTGGGCTGGGTAGCATTTAGGAAGCTAAGCCACATACTTATGTCACGCCGCCAATAACGCAATGTTTGAAGACGACAGTCTTCAATCAATGCATTCTCCCAGTTGATGTTTATTTAAAAAGGTCTAAGTACAGCAGTGGACAGATAAAGTCTGCTAATGATAAGAAGCCAAGCACTCTTATTACTTAAAAATCATGGTTACTTTTCACCAATAGGAATGCATTTACTTTTAACACTGTTAGTGTTTCACACAAGACTTTATTCACATCAATTCTTTTCTCTACTTTGCTAAGCTACAAGTGATGTAATCGAATCACTATTTTACTGTTTATTTCGTTAGGCAAATAATATTATGATAAATGTAAAAACATTGCTCTAATATTTCTAATACCGCTAAAACACTCAAATGTGTCAAATAATATTCTATATTGGAGGGTCAATAGTGTAAAGCAGCTCTATAGTAATCTATTTTTAAAAGATATGTAAATTTTGCAATAATATAATATTCTTTCTATGTCATCAATAATACTTCATGGTAATGCTAATTTATTTTTAGATATTTAGACTGATATTTGGTAACATTGCTTACCTTTTTACATATATCACATTTGTACTCAGTGTACAATTTCTTCGGTGTTCTTCTATCTTTCTTGACAACATCCATGTTTAGTACAAAGTATTGTTTAACTGTACATTGCAGGGGAAACCAAAGAAAGGAATACACCACCTAACAAATAATAAAATTGTCATTATTATAAAGATCAATTTTCATCCTTACAACTTCAAATGAATAAAAATATATAAGTTTAATCACTTTTATTTTTTAAACTGAAAACCTGCAGAGAGTTATTTAAAATTACTAATATCTTAGAAATTCACATTAAGTAAATCAGGACGATCAACAGTCGGTTGTGAATTTTGCTACTGTTTCAGCAGTACGTTTTTATTTTATTTTAAATTTTAGCATTATTAGAATATCTATAATAATAAAATACAAGCAGTTAATTAAATAAGTCAATGTCAATATATTGACAGTGACGTTCATCTATGAAGATTTATTGATTTTGTGAAATGGAACGTTTTAAGGTTAAAATAAATAGATTTTTTAAACAAATGCATGAATAATTTTAATTCAGCTAAAAATAAAAATACAGTTGATTTATAAATGCTTCGTTGATACCTGTATAATTATTTTTTAAAACTGTTATGTATCGCAACGTATCGCTGAAAGGGCATCATTGCTTTCTTTCTACTATAATCAATACTGATAATGTATGTCAATAAATATACGTTAATGTCAGTGATGAAATGATTGTTAAACTTGAATAATATATCGGCTTTACGTTTATTCATACTACATCTGACTAATTACAATGTACTTTGGGATTTGCTCCAAGTAAATGTACTGTCAAATATTTCATAATACTTGCGACTTTCCGCAAGTAGTGATACAACTTGGGAAATAATGTCGCAATAATAGTTGTTTCTTTGATACATTATAAAGACATTAATTTCGAGTATATTATGTGAAGTTGTACACAGATTTCATACAAGAAGATATAACGTAATCTCGCGCGTTCGCGGCACCCGCTCTATACTTTGTTTGTTTGAACAGTTGCATTATTTCTGTAATCTTTACGTCACGCTGTTGTAATTATTTTGGCCGCGCCGTTTGTGTATCGTACTTTTGTTGACTCACATTCATTTCAAATACGGTCTTGGCAACAGTGAGTGGTGTTTCAATGTGACCTTGAACCTAAGGAACAGCTGTTAGACTGAACGTGAGTAGTATTTTTACTCTACATTTAAAGCATTTCACTTTAAAAAAAAGATGTTCGTTTATTAAATCTTTATTGTTACATATACTTTCCCGCCAATATCTTCTTTACGATAAATCTAATAACACCTTTCTTATACATTCAATCTTACTATTATTTATCAACTGTTTTTTATCACTATAGTTATCATAAGTAGGTAATACTGTGCTGACTTTTAAACAAAGAGAAACATATAGTGACTTATATATTTTTATTAAAAACAAGTGTTATATATTACATAATTTACATACCCAATTCTTGGAAGACTTGAGTAAAACAGCATTAATATATGTGAAAAAAAGTACTTTTTTGCAGTTTAAATTTACGGAAAGGTTTATGTATATGTTAATTATGCATATTAAACAGGTACAAATGATGTCTGTCTTAATTTTTTTATCATCTGAACCACAAAAAAGCTATCACATTATGAAACCACAAAAAACATGAACAATTAAACTTGTTGATAGAAAAATTGTTTTTAATATTTTCTATCATTCTAATTCAATTTATACAATGCTCATATTTACTTGGAACTGTTACTTGTCATTTTTTTTAAAAGAAATGCAGAAATTGTTTATTAATGGTTTACAGTAACATTAAAATATTTTGTTCTTTTTTAAAAAAGCCTTAGTTACTCTAATTAGTGAAAGTCCATTTAAAATATGACAACTATTCTAAAGATTAGCAAGAACAAACAGACAGACAGACAAAATTTTAAAATAAAGTTAATAATAGTCATTTTGTACTCATTTAAAAATGGTTAATTTGATGTAGAAAAATTTAATTTCAATTTTATTTATTTGAATTTTAATCTTGGTAATATATTCATAACATTTTTAAATTTATTTGAGTGTTTTAAAGTTTGTCAATGAAAAAAACATAACAATACTTTTATGCCATTTTCTCAAATTTGTGATATGTGCATTTTATTTTCTAAAGATGCTTAAAAAATTATCTTTTGGGAAAAATTTAAATTTTAATAATTTTACCTTTAAAGCCCAACCTAATGTCCCGCCCTACTTCCCAGAACTATGCTGATAAAAATTTCCCTAAATTATTAAGCTTGTTATACTAAACCTTCATCTTCAATCACCTTTCTATTAAAAAACCATTGAAAAGGGTTGTGTAGTTTAAAAAATTTAAGCATACATAGGTATATAGGGACAGAGAAAGCGACTTTGTTTTATACTATGTAGTGAAGCTGAAATTTTAACAAGAAACACAAAACAAACATAAGCTAATATTAAACTCAAATTAGTCATAATCATACACAATATGTATTAACCACATCAACTTTTAAAAGCTAATATCAACAACACTTTTGTTCTGTAAATTTAGTGCACTTTTGGATGTAAACATTCTTCCCTAAAATAACATAGCGGCATTATACATATAGCTTTATAATCAATGAATTTTCACCAATTTGTCAATCGCTGAATGACATTGAAACTAATAACAACTCCATATATACCATGTCACTAAATTGGTTTATATTTTTTTTCTTTAAAATCTATCTTTTGTAAATTTTTGACTCGGAAAGCTTTGGCTTCCTCTATAGATAATTAATAATTATTATGCTATATTACAGATGATCAAATGAGACCTTAAATGATGATGCAATAGTCAACATAATTACTGATTCCTCAATGACTCAATAAAATTTTCTCTTTCTAAATGTCAAATCGATTTTTTGTTTTTTACCTATATTATTAAAGTAAATAAATTTGTAGTACATTAGCACTGACCTTTTATTGGTATTTGTCTGATAAAACAACAATTTTGCTTAAACAACACGAAATTTAATTTTGTGCTAAACTTTGGGTACTTAAACTTCAAATTTGCAATCAATCTTAGATCAATCATTCATATCATTCATCTAGCCTGTAAGTCACTGTGAACATAGAATATTTAAAATATCAATTGGTGGAACCCCGACCATTTAAATTATAGTTACGATTTTTTAGGTAATATTTTGGCTTGGAGCTCTAATTATCAGGCCGTAAAATTGTAATAAAAAAACGTAATTGTTCGATTCCATACTACGAAGCTATCCATTCTTATATATTTCTACATCTTGAAATATTTTTTATTCGCGAATTATTCTTTCATTGATGCACCAAATTCAAAAAGAGCTAATTTTAGAACACTGGCAGAACCAAAACAATTCCGTCGCTCGCAAAAAAAATACGACGCGCAGACGCGGCGTTTGCCAAATTCCCGCCATCCTTTGTTACGATGCCAATGTCGACGGATTCGCGCGCATTTTTCGTAAACAAACAACGCCTGACGTTTATTTTCGGCCAGTTTGATTTTGCATAGATAATTTATTCGATAGTAATAACTTTAGTGTTATTACCATTCATCATCATCAGCCTGTGATAGTCAACTGCTGGACATAGGCCTCCCCTAATACACCTCCATCCATTAAGGGATTTTGGACCGTGTCCCACCACGCTGGTCCAATGCGGGTTGGTGGGTGGACCGACTTTTTACATGCCCATCCGACGCATGGATCATCTTACTTTTCAGACAATTGGGTGATCGGCCCAAATTGCCGTAACCAACTAGAAACAACAATGAAAATTTGTTGAGTCCCCGCAGGATTCGAACCCACGACCTCCAGTTTCTAAGGCACACGCCTATACCACTAGGCTACGGAGGCAGTTATTACTATTACTATATATAATTTATAGTAGATGTTACTTTTTTTTCATTCACCTAACCATCTTCCCAAGGTATCATGGGGTCGGATTCTAAGCCATCCAGGTTTACCTGAATAACAGTTTTTTCGCAGAGCGGCCAGTCGCTCTGACCTCCGCAACCCAAAGGGTGAACAGCACACTCTGAGGATAAATTAATTCTCAGTAAATTTGAAGGCATACACAACATACTCCTAATCAAACTACGCAACGACGATAACGCAATGTTTTCTATTCAAAAGGAAGAGAAAACATGAGGAGTTCGAAATTGCGACCTCCGGTTGATAAGGGGCCAATACCGCTAGGCCACGAAGGCGGTAGATGTTACCGGAGTACAATAAAAAGATTTTAAAGTAATTCAATGCATTTCCAAATTGGCAACACTCGAGTCAACTAATCGTCGCGGCAGATCTACCAACACACACTTACCTGTAGTTCGCCCGCGCTTACGAGCACAGCCACACACACACCGCGTACACTAGATACACCCGCGTTCCAGGGCGGTTCTCACCGCCCCCAGCAAGCGATTAATACAGTCGCCAGACCGTCGACGTCCCGGTCCGTAAACCGATCGTCGACGATCCTTAGGAGACATGAACTAATGCCTCACTCATGTACCTTCTGTACGTGTGGCCTTCATTTTTAGCAAAAAATATGGGGCGGGAGCTTCTCGCGAACTCTGTGTTAGATGTAGCTTACTATAGACATGAGTCTGGAAGCATAACTTCAAGGATAAAAATATAAATATCTACCAACAAAGTGTAGATCCAAAATCAAAGTCAAAGTCGTGAATTAGTCAGAAAAACTGGCACGTATCTGCGCTATTTCTTTTATAATTATACATTATTTTAGTATATCTTATCCTTTAGTCTTACTTGAACGTTGTTTAAATTATTATACATTCCTTTATAGATGTAGTGAGAAATTATTTTCGTAAAAATTATAATCTTTATCGGAATACGATGACACCCGAACTGACCGGTGGCAGCTCCCCTGTTTACAGGAGACCGTCTGGGTGGGTACCACCGCTGTGCCTATTTCTGCCGCTAAGCAGTAGTGTGAAAACACTACTGTGTTCCTGTCTGAAGGGCACCGTAGCCAGCGTATTCACTGGGTGAACGAGACTTAACATCCTTTGTCTCATGGTAGGCAGCGCGTTGGTGATACCAGTATTGCCAATGTTTATGGGCGTCGGTGACCACTTTCCATCAGGTGGCCCCGATTGCTCGTCTGCCTGCGTATGCCATAAAAAAAAAAAGCAATGAATGATCGTATTATATGAGTGCAATTTTCATATCCTTTAATACGAAATTTCATTGTTTAATGTCAAAACAGATAATGTCATTGTACGATACAGAGATATTTAGGTACTGAAGCTATTTGATATAGCACGAACATAAGGAATTTTTCCGAGAATTACAAGTAAATTTTGTTTTTAATTTACGTCCCGAGCGACAAGGTGAAAATTATCTACGGGGTGAACGAACTCTGTAGCATTAAGTTGTTATCGAAATGTATTGAACGAAAATCGAAACTAATATAACATCCGAAAGAGTCATTTTATTTAATAATGTATAGTATTAACGTAAACAAAAGAAATAATTCGTATAACTAACTTTTTCAAAGGCATTACGTAAGAATCTATAACCGCCTTCGTGGCTTAGCGGTATTGGCCCTTGCTTCAAAAAACGGACATCGTAGTCTCCAATCCCGCGAGGATACAACTTTAAGAAAATGTTAAAATTATATTTAATATTTTTCTAGTATAATTGTTATCGTTGTTTATTGGTTAGTTAGTACAATACGGGCCGATCACCCAATTGTCTGAAATGTATGATGATTCATGCGTCGGATGAGCAGGTAAAAAGTCGGTCTGCCCACCAACCCGCATTGGACCAGCGTGGTAGGATACGGCCCAAAAGCTCCATGATTGTTGCTTCATTGACATCCATATCATATCTTTACATTAGACACCATTAGTGTATGACATAAGACATTTATACGTCATTTCCGTTCTTTGTTTGGCTCGTATATAACTGCACTCATTTCCTTTTCAGTACAATGGACTCCTTCTTCAGCCTGTTCAACCCCTCGGAGGGTGGGCAGAGCAAGCACACGAAGAAGCCGCGAGGCAAGCCAGAGGATGTTGTTTACGCGAAGAAAAACCCTGAGCCCAAAGGTAAGTGGTCGCAAATCTGTGTTTCAGTTCGACGGACGTGGTGTGTTACTGGGTGAAGAAGAATCCGCTGAAGACATGACAAATTAACGTAGAAACCAAATGCTTTGGACTTTTGTAGAGTTATTTGGTTAAAAAGTAGTATGCATATATAACTGCCTCCGTAGCCTAGTGGTATGGGCGTGTGATTTAGAAACCGGAGGTCGTGGGTTCGAATTCTGCGGGGACGCAACAAATTTTCTTTGTTGTTTCCTAGTTGGTTAGGGCAATTAGGGCGATCACCAATTGTCAAGATGATCCAGGTTGGATGGCATGTAAATAGTCGGGCCACCCACCCGCATTGGACCAACGTGGTAGGATACGGTCGAAAACCCCCTAATGGATAGGGGTGTATTAGGGAGGCCTATGTCCAGCAGTGGACTAACACAGGCTGATGATGTATGCATATGTGAGGGTAGATAGCCTAACTTGTTACCTGTATATCCTTTGGGCAGGGTATCACCAATGGGCGACCTCGTCTTTTTATTTCATTCGATACAAAGAATACTTCTACATTCCGTACAAACGATGTATCTTCTGTTAGAACTTTCTAGAAATTATTGTGATACGTTATCGTTAATAGTTTGTTATACAAATTGTAATTTACCTTTTAGGTAGAAGAAAAGGGCGCAGGTCGCACACTAAGCGGGAGACTTTGCCAGAGGAGTCCTCATTCCTCTGCGAGCCGGATCTAAGCAATGAGCTTCTGGTTAAGGATTGCAGTTATATAGAGAACTACATGGAGGTGAACAAACGTGATGATGGTAAGGAATAGTCTGGTCGGGAACGGTACTTTTGGGGTACTTTGGCAGTCCTTGTCTTGTACCAGTGATACGTTATGGAAATTGTGTACAATTTCTGAGAACAAAGCCGGAACTGATTTTTGAACCGGATTTACAGAGGGATGTATGATGATGTCAGTAAATTTGGAAGTTTGGTTGATCTATAAAGATAGTCTAGAGATGGTGCCCAATTTAACCAAACCCATCCGACGAAGGCATCGTCTTGTGTGTAAGGGAACTTTGTTATTTGCCTGTATTGAACCCACGACCAGCGCAAAGCAAGAGCCGTTACCGCTAGGCATACTGGTTTATCTAATTTAGACTTGAATAAACGTAAACCAATCGAATGTTGAACAATATTACCATCTGAAGCGTTCTTATTTACAAGTGATATTTAAATAGTAACAGTGATTTTTTTGGCGGAAATTTAGCTTGACTTTAGACTTTCTTTACATTAATTATTTGTAAAAGGCATAGCTTTCTCTCTCTTGTCGTGTCGGTTGTCCGTTCCATCGGTCTATGAGAGCGAAGAAAAAGATCCCCGTGTCTGTCCCTCGTGCACTATAATATCTCCAGCGTAGTAAGCGTATCTCTAATATGCATCGGCCTTCGCAGTGGGAAAAGACATTATCAAATCTCATTAATCTTAAGGATGTATCAGTAAGTAATTTGCATATCATTCCCGTACCAGGGACGACAAGAAGCCTAAACGTCGGAACTCGGGCAGGAAATTCAGACGGCGCAAGAACAAAGTGTCCCCTGGCAAGGAGATGACACCCGGCTGCGCCTGGTCCGACACAGGGGAGGCCCCGATCCAAAAAGCTGGAACAACCAGGCCTCAGTGCCCAAAACAGCAGACGGGAACATCGGGAAGAACGTGAACGATCTGGGGAAAGAAGATTCTAGAAGGAAACCGTGACTATCTAGAGAATGAAACGGCCTATCTAGACCGTGCGGTGTACAGAAATGTGATAGATAAATGGAGAATGTGGGCATTAAGGATGAGATGTACTTGGCTGGTGATTTCAATGACGAAGATCTGGAGAATGATTTCTTCTACAGCTCCGATGATATGGACGACTACGTCGATGACACGTAAGTGATTGATATCTGTTATACCAGCTAGTTCTTTTTCGAAAGCACAAAATTTAACCGTTAATTGATTTCAAAAAATTGTTAAGGAACGTTCTTGTGTTAAAGGTTATTACAATATAATTGAGTTTTTAAATGATAACACACTCTGGTAATGGAACGCTTGCTCCAGGCTATTATTGATAATGTGATAATTTTATGCTTGTTACTGTTTGTTCATTGTTTCGATTTTATTGTAAAAGATGACAAAAAAACCGTTCGCTGAGTTTCTTTCGCCGGTTCTTCTTAGGTCAGAGGCGTCCGTACCGCTCCAGAAGGTCCCCTTTTTTACAGGAGACCATCTGGGGCGGTACCGCCGGTGGCTTACAGTCGCAAAGCAGGAGTATGTAAACACTGTAGTGTTCCTGTTTAAAGGGCACCGTAGCTAATATATTTACTGGGTAAACGAGACGTGACATCCTATGTCTCACGGTAACCGATGTCCATGTGGCCAGACTGCTAGTTTAACTTAAATAAAAAAGGGATTATTTAATTTAGGACAACGGATTCAGACGATTCCGGCGAGGAATCCTATGGCAGTCTACCGCCTGAGCCCAGATTTGGTAATGTCGAGTACAAGCTGCAGCTTGTCTCACCTTGCGAGAGGAGGTTCCAGCATCTCGTCACACAGGTGGGTTCACCGCTATATAACAGCCGGAATTATACGAACCCATAGCAACCACTTTCTAAACCACCACCTAGTCCCAGATTGAGCAAAGCTTGTACTATGGCAACTAGATAATTGATGAATAGACTATTTGAATAGATATATGAATAGACCTCTGATGGAGAGGCCTAGTTACTTGTAGCGCAGGTTCTTATGTAAACTTATTTCAAGAACTAGTCTCCTTACCAAGCGCATTTTTATTTTTCGATTTGTAAACCTTTGTTAAGGGACAATAAAGATGAATTATAATTATAATATTCAAATGTCGTCGTAGCCTATAGCCGGTTACGCAAGCCCATAGCTTGCGTAACAGGAGATCTTGCGTTCGAATCCTACGGGGACGCGACTACTTTTTCCTAGGTGTTTCCTAGTTGGTTAGGGCAATGCGGGCTGATCACCCGATTATCTGTAACGTAAGATAGTCCATGCATCGGAAGGGCATGGGAAGAGTCGGTCCTGCATCTGAACTCTCTCCGGTGTGTTGGTTATCCGTTTCGTTGGGATTTGAGAGTATAAAGGAACAGCGAGTGCACCTGTGCTATCATTGTTGCGCTATAATATCTGCGCAGTTGGCTGATCTCTAATATAGATCGGCAGCCGAAGTCGTAATCGACTAGGATTTGTAATATTCGATTTGATTTCAGCTGAAATGGAGGCTCCGCTCGGGCGGGGGCAGCGCGGTGTACGTGGTGGGAGTGAGGGACTGCGGAGCCCTGAGGGGGCTGCGGGCTCGAGCGCTGAGGGCTTCGCTGCGGGCCCTGAGGCGGATGGCGGCGGTGCTGGGGGCTGCGCCGGTGGCCGCCAGGGCGAGGAGGCTGGCCCCCCATCGGGCGGTGGCCGAGGTGTATATACGCAAGGTGAGGACATGATATCTATGGGATGTTGAAAGCAATCGATTTTTTATTTCAAATCGATTATTGAAAATTTTTATTGTTAATCTTATCTTAGGGTATTAATTAAAATTATATTGTGAACGTAATACTCCTATTTAAGTTTGGAGAGATCTGCCCCGAAAATGACCACGTCTATGATTCTTTGAACGTCCAACGTCGCCCCTATTTTTGATATTCTTAATGAACATGTCACACCCACCAACCTGCATTGGACCAGCGTGGTGGGATACGGTCCAAAAGCCCCCCTAAATTATCATTAGGGGAGGCCTATGTCCAACAGTGGTACTAACACACTCTGATGATGATGATAATGATGGTGAAATAAACATGTGTATAAGGAAGTAAAGGAACAATTGTTAGAGTATAGCAATAGAAGATGGATTGTTGAATTTACGAAAAGAATGATACAAAGTGAATAGTATCTGATTAATTAGAAACAAAATGGCATTGCGAAATGTAAAATAGCTAATTAAAATGATGGTTTATTAAAAGAATCTTATTATTTGACGCTTTGCACTGACAAACCGTGCGAAGCCATTAAATGAACGAAGAATGAAGAAGTAGACCCCTGGACTTATTTTGGGGTTAGGTTTATGTTCTGTTGAAAATAATCGATTTTGATTATATTCGACCGATTAAAATCGATTAGTAAACGAATTTCTTTGTTATTTCACATGTTGTAAAAAATCTGATGCAGTGTTTATTTTTGATATATGTTTTGGGTTAACAAGAGACATGTGTGGAGTGAAGCAGAAGTTGGTTGAGTAAATTTGGGATGACAGAAATAATCGATATTTATTTTTATCGATTATTGATACAAATCGATTCGTATACTTTTTTTCCATTAATTCACATACTATACTATACTTTTACTACACTCTAGAAGTTTTACGTTAGCTATTTATACTAATATAGATAGGTAAAATTTGTATGCACGAAAGGTTTTAACCCGTGGTAGGTCCCCTGTTCACAGGAGACCGTCTGGGTAGGTACCACCGCGGTGTCTATTTGCATCGCAAAGCAGTAGTGTGAAAACACTATTGTGTTACGGTTTGAAGGGCACCGTAGCCAGCGTATTTAATGGGTAAACGAGACTTTACATACTATGGCTCACGGTAGGCAGCGCGTTGGTGATATCAGTATTGCCAATGTTTATGGGCGTCGGTGACCACTTTCCATCAGGTGGCTCCGATTGCTCGTTTGCCTTCGTATGCAATTAAAAAAAAATGTGAAAAGGTTATTATATGTGGACCAAGAAGGTTTTGAATCGGTTTAGTTAAGTGAAGAATATTTTCTGGTTAAAGGAAAAGGAAAACCTTGTATATATATATATATATACACACGCCAGGCGGTGAGGAAAAGAATTTGCAGGCAGTAAATCTGCGAAAAAGTCAATTTTCTCGATTCAAGATGAAATATACAGTAAATTTTTATTATTATGTGTTCATGTTTATCTTCTTAGCTCCATCTGTCAATCGTCGTCGTCGTCTTATTTGTCTTCTATCTTCTTTCTCACCTTCTTAGCTCGCGGACACGCAGCAGAGTGTGGAGTTGAGGATCGCTGTGATGGGAGCGAACGAGGCGGGAAAGTCTACCCTCATCGGAGTACTGACGCAAGGTATGTTTTTTTAAAAGAAAAAGTCCCGCTGAGTCTCTTACGCCGGTTCTTCTCAGGTCAGAGGCTTCCATTTCCGAACCGGTGGTAGATTATTTGACAATCAATAAGAAAGTGTAATGCTTCCATATTGAATAAAGATATTTGACTTTGACTTTGACTTTGAAACAAATTATGCATACGAGCAGGATTTTTACCTCAAGATAAGAAATATGCCCCGCCCGGCTATTTGCGGTACGAAACGCCGCAAATCCGATTACTAATACGCAAAATGTTATGTACTTGACTTGTACAATGCCTTTTGGCTTTACAAACGCACCATCAATATTTCAGAACGTCTTGTATTTGTATGGGTTAAATGTGTATCTATTTATATATAATCCAGCTATTTATAACGTTCAGAAATTACATTTTTAAACTGATTTCGACCACAAGAATCGATCTATTTCAAATCCGCTTATATTATACCTAATAAACTTCACCTTTATAGTCCGATGCGACGGTTGACCGACACCACCGTATGACATTAGTCGCAGGACCGACTTTTTACATGACCATCCGGTATATAACAAGACCGACTTTTTACAAGATCATCTTACTTCACAGGCAATCTGGTGATCAGGCCGCATTGTCATAGCCAAATAGGATAAGTTGTTTCATTCTAGCAGGCTTCGAAGCCACGATCTCCGGTATCTAAAGCGCAAGCCCATACCACTAGGCTACGGAGGCAGTTGTTTTATTACTGATAACTCAATAATGTAACCTTTTCTGGATTGTTTCAGGGGAACTGGACAACGGCAGAGGGAGCGCTCGTCTCAACATGTTCCGACACTTGCATGAAGTGAAAAGTGGACGGACCTCATCTCTCAGCCACGAGATATTGGGCTTTGACGCGCAGGTAATAAGGTTAATTTTTCTCTGTACATTTATTGCTATAGTTTAGCCTATTTAGATTTGTAATCAATGTATTTAAACTAACCCATGGCACCAAAGCGGCTTACGGGTGGCGTTGCTATTAAAATAACTGTTTTTAAACGATCACATTGTCATATATAACTGGTATTTACGGCATAGCTCTATGCAACTAGGAAACAACAACAACAAAAAGTTGTTTCATTCCCACAGTATTCGAACCGCGACCTCCGGTTTCTGAATCGCAAAGCCTTACCACCAGAGAAGCAGTTTGAACATTGTAAACGTGTTGTTCCAGGGGAACGTGGTCAACTATGGCTGTTCCGAGCTGATGACTGCTGAAAGGATAGGAGAGAGGAGCGCCAAGCTGGTCTCCTTCCTGGACCTGGCGGGCCACACTAAATACCAGAGGACCACGCTGCACGGTCTGACTGGGTATTCGCCTCACTATGCGATGATCGTGGTAAGGGTGAAGTTATTAAATTTAAATATCTTTATTCAACATGGGAGCGATACACTCACTTATTGATTGTCGAAAATCTACCACCGGTTCGGAAAGGTACGCCTCAGACCTAAGAAGAACCGGCGAAAGAAACTCAGCGGGACTCATTTTGATGGGGAATGTTTAAATTGATATTGAAGTTTTAGATTTTTGTAAGGGTTTATTGTCTATTTTATCGAATTAATGTCGGTTTTTTTGATATTTCGTGATAGAAATTATGTGGTTTTATGTCGCTCTACCTCAATACTGAAGCGTAGTTCGTGGGGACGGTAGCTTCCCGCGAACTTTGTGTTGGATGAAGCTTACCAAAGGCATGAGTTTGGAAACATCCTTGTATACTGAAGTAATTTTTATGGCACCGTAGCCAGCGTATTTACTGGGTAAACGAGACTTAACACCCTATGTCTCACGGTAGAGCGTGTTGGCAATACCACGGCATTGCCAATGTCTATGGGCGTCGGTGAACACTTTCCATCAGGTGGCCCTGACTGCTCGTCTGCCTGCGTATGCCATTAAAAAATTATCTTCAATATTCCAATCTATATAGATTTTTTAATATTTTACTACAGTGACTACTATATTATATATATATAATAGAACTATTATTACTACAACTATTCCACCGCCAGATATCGGCCACGGCGGGCATAACCCGAATAACCGAGGAGCACGTCGCCCTCCTCACCGCTCTAGAGCTGCCGTTCTTCGCCGTGATCAGCAAATGCGAACTGTGCCCGGCGAACGTGAGGCCGCTGATGCTGCGGCTGGAGGAACTCCTGGCTTCGGGAGACCAGGGCACGAGGAAGGTGGGTGGATATGGTCTATGTTTATTGCCCACTAAGGCAGTCGAGACGGCCACGTGATAGTGGTCACCGACGCTTATTGACATCGGCAATACCAGTGGCATCACCTAATGTTGAACAGTTGATATGCTGGCTACGGTGCCCTTCAAACCGGAACGCGGAAGTTTTGTAACAGTGCTCTGCAGCAGAAATGGTCGCCGCGGTGGTACCGTGATAGAGGATCCTACAACCTTAAGCGTGGTAACAGTAGCAGAATAGTGGTATGAGCTCGCGTTTGAGAAACCGGAGTTCGTGGGTTCGAATCCCGTGGTAACTCAACAAGTTTTCTTTGCTTACTAGTTGGTTAGGACGATGCAGTGATCACTCAATTGCCTGTGAAGTGAGATGATCTATCCAACAATAGGGTAAACGGTACTGTCTTCCGGTTTCAAGGGCATTGTATTCAGTTAGGTTGCTAAGTAAACGAGACATACCGTCTCAGGTCTTAAGGTGGTGAGTTGATTTGTTTTGTCTTGCGCTGCGTTACTTTAGGCAGGATGTTCTGTTCATCTCATCGCTTTAACTGATAAAAATAATAGATATATCATCATCATCAGCCCGTATTAGTCCACTGCTGGACATAGGCCTCCCCTAATGCACGCCTTCTCTGTTAGGGGGTCTCTGACCGCGCTGGTCCTAGGTACATACATACATTGATATATAGTACTAGCAACCCCCCAATCACCTTGTAGGTAGAATTTCCGTTCAGGTTCAGGAATTGAAATCCGCTCTTAGCTGACCTCTACTCGGTGAAAGGATTATTCCTACCAAATTTCAAGTCCCTACGCCTTATGGTTCCAGAGATATCGTGATGAGTCAATACATAGGTAAATATATATATATATATATATATATATATATATATATATGATTAATCTATCTATATATATATATATATATATATATATATATATAGATAGATGTTAATATATAGTGGACTGCCTCCGTAGCCTAGTGGTATTGGCGTGTGCTTTTGAAACCGGAGGTCGTGGGTTCGAATCCTGCGGGGACCCAACAAATTTTCATTGTTGTTTCCTAGTTGGTTAGGGCAATTTGGGTCGATCACCCAACTGTCTGAAAAGTAAGACGATCCATGCGTCGGATGGGCATGTAAAAGTCGGTCCACCCAACCACCCGCATTGGACCAACGTGGTGGATAGGTCCAAACCCCTAATGGATAGGGTGATTAGGAGGCCATGTCCAGCAGTGGACTAATAAAGGCTGATGATGTATATAGTATATAAATAAGCTTAATTCGAAGTGTAAAACCTTTCCAACAGAAGAAACCGCTGCTTATCACCGACGAAAACATGGCCAGGAACTGCGTGGCGCCACAAATCTCAATACTGGACTCCATCGACAAGGCCGATGACGCAGAAGAGAAGAAACAGGACGAGTATGTGTTAGTTGATTTATTTGATTGGCTCGAAAAACTTTCACCTTGTGAAGTAGGACCATGCGGTCTTCGACCGAGACCTACTTTTCACGCGCCCATCCGACGCACGGATCATCTTACTTCTCAGACGATTGAGTGATCGGCCCGAATCGTCCTGACCAACCAGAAAACATCGATATCACAAAGTTTTCCCCGCGGGATTCGAACCCACGACCCCCGGCTTATAAAGCAAGCGGTTTGGAAGGGTTAAGCAAAATACAGATGTAGTGAGAAAGGTATTTCCTTTGTAATCTTTAGGAAAAGTTCGTGCTCCCTCAAATAGCTTCGGTACCTATACATCTCTATATTACACAATGGCACTATTAAATTTGACTTTCGATACTAAACAATAAAGTTTCATATCAATGGATATGAAAATGTCACTCGTTTAATACGATCATTCGTTGACAGTTCGGGTGTGATCGTATTCCGATAGAGATCCGAGTTTTCCGAAGGAAAATTATCTCTCGTTACATCTATACAAGGTTCGCATTAAATAAATATAAGCCTAGATTTGACTAGCTCCGTAGTCACCAAATCTGTATTACCTTATTCCTGTCTATTTTCCCGCAAACCAGTAGTGTGTTGATACTGTGCTTTACAAACCGGAGGTCGTGGGTTCGAAACCTGCGGGGACTCAACAAATTTTCATTGTTGTTTCCTAGTTGGTTTGGGCAATTTGGGTCGATCACCCAATTGTCTGAAAAGTAAGACGATCCATGCGTCGGATGAGCATGTAAGAAGTCGGTCCACCCAAGCACCCGCATTGGACCAGCGTGGTGGGATACGGTCCAAAAACCCCCTTTATGGAGGAGGCCTGCAGTACGGGAGGCTGTATGGCTGAAGTATGATGATGATGCCTGTGTTTCCGTTCAAAGAGCGATAGATCAGTTTTCCCGAAGGAAAATAATGGCTCAATACAGCTAATTATTAATATTTCAATTATCCTCTCCACCAGGTCGGTAGAATCAGTGGCAGTGTTCCCAGTGAGCTGCGTGAAAGGCGCCGGATTGAACGCGCTCCACGCTTACCTATTGGCGCTTCAGCCGCCGCCCGCAGACGTGCAACCGAGGCCGGACGATGTAAATATACCGAACGATTGATAAATACAATGATATCATTCATCATCATCATCATCAGCCCGTGTCGGCCTTCGCCATTAGGAGGACATCTGGTCGGATCGTAGCTGGGTCCAATGTAGGTTGGTGGGTGGACCGACTTTTTACATGTCCATCCGACGCATGGATCATCTTACTTTTCAGACTTTTCAGATTGGGTGATCGGTCCAGATTGAAAAATATCATATATGTTGAAGAATAATATATCTTCTAGTACCATAAAGTAGGAAAAGCTTGTATTATGGAAGTTAAATAACTGATAAATGCTTAGATTAACAAACAAGCAGATACTAGAAAAAATTATCCTCCAAGTCGATGAGCTTTCATCGCCCTAACCACTAGTTGGTTGCTGGACTAAACAACTTAGACATGTTGTTTAATCCCCGCAGGGTTCGAATCCACGAACTCCGCTTTATAAAGCGCAAGCCTACACCACTAGGCTACGGAGGCAGTATCCAGACACTAGAAAGACACTGCGTCAAGCGTCCTTGCAACCACTTTTTCCCTCCCTCTCTCTGTCACATAAGCAGGCCAACTGCTCACGAGTGAAGGGACGCGTGCCTCTCACTCTCTCTCATGGTTGCTTATGAACTGCGTTACGTGAGCGGCGCTTGATCCAATTGTCAAAAGGGATTAACTTCATCCCGTTTGCCCCCCAGGACACCTGCGAGTTCCAGATAGACGAGATATTCCACGCGGACGACTCCACGGGGCCGGTGGTGGGCGGCCTCATGGCCAGGGGACAGCTCAGGGAGGGGGACCACCTGATATTGGGTAAGTGTCGCTAGGGGCGGGCAGGTGGTTGCCGTGGCAACGGGTGACGAGCAGGGGGTAGCCATGGCAACGGGCGTCGTACGACGGGCATGGGGTAACCATGGCAACGGGCCTCTTACTACGGGCAGGGGGTAGCCATGGCAACGGGCGTGCCGCCTGATATTGGGTTCGTTGCTAGGAAACGTGCAGGGGGTTTCCATGGCAACGGGCGTCGTACATCTAGCGTTCTTGTTGCCTGGCCTGTCTTTTCAAATCCTAGGCTTGAAATAAGATATTTGAATATAAAGAATTTAGAACCCAGACCTTGAATGATGATATTAAAATTTTAATAGAATTTGGTATTATACATATAATAC
Organism: Lamproptera curius; assembly: GCA_029286875.1. Classification (NCBI taxonomy): domain Eukaryota; kingdom Metazoa; phylum Arthropoda; class Insecta; order Lepidoptera; family Papilionidae; genus Lamproptera; species Lamproptera curius. Next base: position 3,024,636 of record JAGSMT010000057.1, on the reverse strand, counting down.
CAACACTTTCTCTTTGAGCTGATTCTGCGTCTGATCTGATCTTATTTTATATATTGTCTATCTTTAACTTTATTGCCGTTAAGTATTTACCGCCTTATTACATGATTTGTGCTTGAACTTTAAAATAAATAAACAAACAATAAATGTCCCATTTCGAATCCAACGCATGAATTCATAATTAATTTAAATATATATTAACGCACTTTTTCTCTTTTATCATGTCCCAATATAAAATAAATAATATTGTCCCATTTCAATTCGTGCGCTTGAATAATGACATTATTTATTTATTTAATCTTTACGCACAAGTCTGACTCAATGCAAAAGGCATTTTCTCACTGTCAACCTTCGGCTGATGGGTAAGTGGGAACGTTTATTAACATATAGCGATATTAATCGTCATCGTCAGCCTGCGATAGTCCACTGCTGGACTTAGGCCTCCCCTAATACACCCCTATCCATTAGTGGGTCTTAGCCGTATCCCACCACGCTGGCCCAATGCGGGTTGGTGGGTGGACCGACGTTTTACATAAAATGATATTCATCTGTAATTATTTCACAAACTACGTCTATATATAGACGGTTGAAATCAATTTAAATTTTAATACATTTAATCAGTGTCCAAGTTCGAACCCAGGGCCTCTGGACAGCGGCGAGTTCGTGCCGATGTCCGTCCGCACCGTGCACCGCAATCGAGTGCCCTGCGGCATCGTGAGAGCCGGCCAATCGGCCAGCCTCGGCCTGGCCGGTAGACCGCCAGCTCTGCGCCAGGGCATGGTGCTGCTGACCACGCCGCCGGCCTTCGGAAGGACAGGATCCAGGGCCACCTTCTCCGGCTGCCCGCCCGGAGCCTGCAGGAGCAGGGCGGCGGTAGGTTTTACTGTTACGATTGATAGAATGGACAATTGTTAATTTGCAGGAATTAGTTTCGGAACGATATCAAACGTTCAATTTGGCGTATATTTTACGAGGTGGTAGGTCTTGTGGTAGGATTGATAATATATAAAGAATAAATGTGAAAGATAAAAAATAAATAAATAAATAAATAAATTAGACACCTTAGTAAAAAGTAGAATAAGTGTAATGTCACTATATTATATTTGGTACGAAGAACTACAAGCGAGCAGTCGGCCCACCTGATGGAAAGTGGTCACCGACACCCATAGACATTGGTAATATATTAGTATCACAAACGCGCTGCCTACCATGAGACATGGGATGTTAAGTCTCGTTCACGCAGTAAATACGCTGGCCACGATGCCCTTGGAACCGGAACACAGCGGTATTTTCACACTACTGCTTTGCGGCAGACGTAGGTACCGCGCTGGTATCAACCCAGACGGTCCCATGTGAAAAGAGGTTATAATATTATTTATTTATTTGAGAGTTAACTTCACAACAGTATGAAACACTCGTCTTCGCATATATTCTGCCGCAAAACGGTAATGTGAATGCACTATAGTGTTCCAGTTTGGCTGTTCAGCTGCCTCCGTAGCCTAGTGGTATGGGCGTGTGCTTTAGACCCATTCTACGCAGGCAGTTAAAAAAAATATTAGACTATGCGCAAATAAATTCCAAATCACTTTTGGAGTTTATATAGCATACGCTGCTAAGGCATGTAAAAAGCGGTCCACCCACCAACCCGCATTGGACGCAGCGTGTGGGATATGTCCAAACCTCTCAATGGAAAGGTTGTTTACAGGAAGGCCATGTCCAGCAGTGGACTATCACAGGCTGATGATGATAATGATGATGACGCTGCTGTGTTATAACTCCGGTCCATCTCAGATGACAATCAGCAAGGTGTAGTGCCTCAATATTGAAGAAAGATATTTGCCTGCACTATAACTTTTCAAAGAGTGAACAATTCGTTCTTTTTTATCAGGCACCACCGGTTCCCGGCTGCCAGGAGGTCAAGAGCAAGGAGGAGAAGAACAAAGCAAGAAGAAGGAACAAGAATCTTCTGCGAGACATTGCCGCGGTCGAGAACTGCCTCACGAAGCCCAAGGACGCCACGGAAGAGGGGAATATATTCAGGTAAGCCTGCTAGTTTTAGTACGATTATTACTAATTATACTCATTAGTAAGTATACTAATTATACTATTAGTAAAGTCATTCAAAGCAGAAAAAATAGTAAATAAGAATGTCCTCTAGATGATTTCGACTACGGCGGCCGATCTATATTAGGGATCAGCCAATTGCGCGGGAGATATGCACAAGTGTACTATGCCTTTTCCTTCACTCTCTTAGTCCGATGGGACGGATAACCGACACGATCGAAAAGAGATGCGCAGGATCGACTTTTTCTACGGCCATCCGACGCATGGATCATCTTACTTCACAGACAATCGGGTGATCGGCTCGCATAGTCGTAAACCAGGTAAGAAGTATGAAAAGTTCCGTGGTCAGTGGATTCGAATCAAGGCTTAGTTATAGGTTCGCTTTGGAAAAGGTCTTGTCTCTGAATCCTGCCATTAGCCCGACAGTATACAGTTACTCTTCCGTAGCCTAGTGGCGTGAGCGTTTGCTTTAGAAACCGGAGGTCATGGGCTCGAATCCTCAACTCATATGACTCAACAAATCTTCATTGTTGTTGGCTATTTGGGCAGATCACCCAATTGTCTGTAAAGTAAGATGATCCATACGTCGGATGGGCATGTAAAAGACGGTCCACCCACCAACCCGCATTGACCAGCGTGGTAGGATGCGGTCCTAAACCCCTCAATGGATAGGGGTGTTTTAGGGGATGCCTATGTCCAGCAGTGGACTAACATGATGTTGATGATGATGATGACGACATATAACGAAAGAATATAAGTCTAAATATTTGTCTGTCTGTTTGTTTCTGTTTGCTCTGGCAATTTTTCGGATAACAACGCTTGGTAGATGTGTAAACCAACTTCGTTACAATTGTTCACATTCGTCCTTAGTCTTCCTTAGTTTTGAACATTTCACGTGCCATTATTCTCCTAATTATAAGCCAATACTTAATCTCAGGTCTGCGAGTGACGTCGACAGCGAAGAACCCGTTTCCGAAGAACCCGCGGGTTCTCCGCGCGGGGTTCTACAGGGGTTCGAGTGCGCCTGCGAAGACGCTCTACCCCTCGAGGACCCGGACGACCCGCGCGGCTGCATCTACTTCCAGGTTCTTGTTTCCTTGTTTGTTTGAATTGCGGCGAATTCACCGCAAATCGCTGGCAAGAGACATGATGCCGTGTTGTGGTTTGCGGCCACATCTACATTCAGTTTGCTGCTTTTTCAAAAAGAGCCGATGTCACCGCACATGGCATGATATGCAAGAATCGGCGTATGTTTGTTCTGTTCTTGTTAGCTTTACTCATCATCATCAACATCAGTCCACTGTTGGACATAGGCCTCCCCTAATACACCCCTATCCATTAGGGGCTATTGGACCGTATCCCACCACGCTGGTCCAATGCGGGTTGGTGGGTGGACCACTTTTACATGCCCGTCCGACGCTTGATCATCTACTTTTCAGACAATGGTGATCGGCCCAAATTGCCCTAACCAACTAGGAAGCAACAATGAAAATTTGTTGAGTCCCCGCAGGATTAGAACCCACGACCTCCGGTTTCTAAAGCAAACGCCTATACCACTAGGCTACGGAGGCAGTTGTTAGCTTTACTTATTAATGTATAATTTTTACCATTACTAATTTATTCCATAATCTCAGAGTTCCGTTCGGCTTTGGTATTTACCTTACCTTTTTTGTTCATTATATAATTGATTATTTTCATATTTCGAGACGACAACACATCTAGTCCCAAACTAAGCAAAGCTTGTACCATGGACACTAGATGACTGACAAACACATAAACCTACTCACTTATTATATATATACAAACCCAGAGACGAGAAAAACACTACGTTTATAACATAATATTTTTTCCCGCAGTGGGAATCGAACCGAAACCCTTTGGTACAACAGTCAGGGTCACTGACCACTGCGCCAAGGGGGTCGCGTCGGTCGTTTTGTAGAAATAATATAAGGAAGCTAATTATCAATATTCCTTTCAGGCGAATGTTCACGTACTGAGGCACTCCACCACTATATGCCCCGGCTTCCAGTGCTCCATACACGTTGGCAACGTGAGGCAGACCGCCATCGTGGAGGTAAGTGGGTTCGAATCCCAGGGTCGCTATAAATGTTTAGTTTAGAAGTCATACCTGACGTTTCAGAACTTATTCAGACATCCTGAAGTGGTAAGCTAGTAAGATCTATCAATAAATTAGAAATATAGTTCTAGTAGCTTAGATTAAATTTGTAAAGAAGATAATGTTCAATTAATCAGCCAAAGAAATAAATTGTCTAGTTTGAAGGGCACTGCTTGATTGGCACGCCACATACTACAGTCATTTAAGAGACATGGGATGGTTACGTCTCGTTTACCCAGTAAATACGCTGGCCACGGTGCCCTTCAAACCGGAAGACCGCAGTGTTTACACGCCATCGATTTCGATACCAGACGGTCCCTTGTAAATAAGGGACCTGTAAATATTTACTTCAAATTAAGCGAAATAAGATGTGCGCTTGTTAATATTAAAATATAGCAGCGTATATTTAAAAAAAAAATCCCGTCATAAGAAGTGTAAGAAACTCAACGGAACTATGCTTAATGTATATAAATTTTCAAGAGGTGCCTGCCACCGTAGCCTAGACGTGTGCTTTAGTAACCGGAGGTCGTGGGTTCGAATCCTGCGCGAACTCAACAAATGTACGTTGTTGTTCCCTAGTTGGTTAGGGCAATTTGGGCCGATCACCCAATTGTCTGAAAAGTGAGATGATCCATGTCGATGCAATTACAAAAAGTCGCATTGGACCAGCGTGGTGGGATAGAGTCCAAAACCCCTTAATGGACAGGGGTGTATTAGGGGAGGCCTATGTCCAGCAGTGGACTATCACAGGCTGATGATGACGAAGAAGATGTTTCAGTTTGACCCAACTTATTATCCCAACAGGGCATTATGGGCCACAACGGTGAGCTAAGGGCCGGTCAGTCGGCCTGCGTCGTGTTCCGGTTCGCGAGATGCCCCGAATACCTGGTCAGGGGCAGGAGGATGCTGTTCACCGCCGGCTTGGGGACCAGGTCAGTCGTATACACGAGGATGGAACACCGTCAGATATCTTTACCGGTGGTAGGTGCCCTTTTTACAGGAGACCGTCTGGGTGGGTACCACCGCGGTGCCCATTTCTGCCGCGAAGCAGTGGTGCGGAAACACTGAGGTGTTCCTGTTTGAAGGGCACCGTAACCAGCGTATTTACTGGGTAAACGAGACTTGACATCCCATGTCTCACGGTAGGCAGCGCGTTGGTGATACCACAAGTATTGCCAATGTCTATGGGCGTCGGTGACCACTTCCCATCAGGTGGCCCGACTGCTCGTCTGCCTGCATAGGCAATAAAAAAATTTAAAAAATCTTGCCTTATATGAATGAATCTTTATATTCATTCCCGACGTTTCGGACTCATTTCAGGGTCACACGGGGATCACGGGCAGACTGCGATCGATATCTTGCCTTATATAGACAGAAAAGAAATTGTTGATATTTATTAATAACAGCTTCCGTGGTCTAGCGGTATTGACCCTTGCTTTATCGAGCATAGGGCGTGTGTTCGAATCCCGCGGGGAAAACTTTGTGTCATCGTTGATTTCTGGTCTGTTAGGGCAATTTGGGCCGATCACCCAATTGTCTGAAAAGTAAGATGATCCATGCGTCGGATGGGCATCTAAAAAGTCGGTCCACCCACCAACCCGCATCACGGACCGAAAACCCCTTAATGGAGTAGGCGTGCGTTAGGGGTGGCCTTGTCCAGCTGTGGACTGACACAGGCTGATGGCGATGATTAATTATATTAAAATATAAGAAAGTAACGTAAAAAATTACTTGTTATGATCGAAATTAACGATCAGAATTGAATATCGGCTATGGAGAACAAATTTTTTTTGTCAGTTCCGTTCTGTTCTCTTCCGTCGATATGTAAACAATAATAGCAACATGGGTTAAGAGGATGTTACTTAAAAACCTTTTTATTGACATTTCCAACAAGTTTTAATTACCACACTAAATGTAGTATATTTACCTAAATTACAGTTTTGACGTGACAACGTTTTATAAATTGGTACAAGATAGGTGGAAAACTGTGTCACAGCGCCGCTCACGTAACGCTCTTCATGAGCAACCATAAGAGAGAGTGAGAGGCACGCGTCTCTCTCACTCGTGCGCAGTTGGCCTGCTTAAGTGAAACAGAGACTTTATTCTATACGAATGAATATTCACATTACAATCATTCTACCACTAAAAATCTTACAGTCCACCAATATTTTTACGCACAGTAAATTAATAAATAACAATCCAGGTAGATCAATCAACGATCAATCAGAGAATATTGAATGAAGATCTGACTTTGTCGAATCAAGTCTTTCATGTCATCAATTTAATCTTTTGTACTGCTTATTAATAGATTTCTAGCTTATTACTACAAAATTAATAGTATATTCTCTTTTTCAGGGGAATAGGGCGAATCACCCAACTCTTCCCGTACCTCCCATCGACCTGAATGTGCACAAAGGATTCCGCTGTGTCCAAACTTCAAAACACTGTCACGTTGACTATATTTCTTACAATTGCTTCAATTATGAAGACGGAAAGAGTATTTAATTCTCTTACTTACTTATTATTAATAAACTCTTATTTTAATAATGTCACTTTTTAAATATATTTCATCTATGAATTGGTATTGTCTATTATTGTATAGCGTTTGTCTATGAAAATGCAATTTGAATTTGTAATATAGAAAAAAAATGTTTTCTCTTCTTTAGTTGATAAAACCAACTTTTTTGTAATAGACAATAGAAAATAATTGTATTTACTTGTGTTATTATGATTTTTTTAAATACAACTTATTTAGTATTTTAATGTGTTCAATATTTCGTAACATTTTTCTTTATAATTGTTAATAATAACATTAATAGAACCTTACTTTAAGAGTATTTTCTTATTATATTAATATTAAGCTGAACTAAAAAAAATATTGGCTTTTAAATAACTATTTGTAGTTAAAAAATATTATTAGACATATTTGTTTCTTATAAGATAAAGAATTATTAAATATTTTCTTTATGTATTTAATTAAAATAACCTTTGCAGTAGGCAGAATTGTATTATTGACGTATGACAATTATTGAATACATGAAAAAAAGAAAAAGAAAATGGCGACAAATCTAACAAACGTCAATTTTTTATTTTTATTCTTGGTATTGTTTAAATAATTACTTAAATTATCGTGTCGTATGTAGAGAAATATTAATAAATTTTGTATAATTAAGAATTATATAAAACGATTTCTTTCATGCACGCGATCACTATATATATTTCCACTTTTTACGGATTTTTCACGTTGAATTCTTTCCAGTGTACAAGATCACGGGCAGACTTAGATTAGATATGTCATATATGTAGAGAGAAATTACTTTCCTTCGGGAAAACCGGGATCATTATCGGAATACGATGACACCCGAAACATCAATGAATGATCGTATTAAACGAGATACATCATCATATCCGTTAATATGAAACTTTATTGTTCAGTGTCAAATGTCAAAATAAATAATGTCATTGTATAATGTAGATATGCATATGCACTGAAGCTATTTGAGAGAGCATAATAAATAAGAACTTTAACGAAAAATTACGATGGGAAATCTTTTCTCGCTATATCTATAATATTATTTCTTTTTGAAATTCTGAACATTTAATATGTACTTACGATGAATGTGGATTTTAATGATTTGTTTTGTCAAAATTATACTAGCGGTTATTATATTCGGGTCAAATGTACGTGCAATTTATGTAATAGAAGTCAAATGTCAAACATTGTAGGTAAATATCAGCTACATTTATAAGTTTAATATTGCGTGGGGATTCAAGATGGCGGTCGAGCAAAAATCACTCCGGTTTTGTTGTTTAAAATTGCCTGTTTGACATGAAACTTAGTTTTTTCTTTATTTCCAGTTCCTTATTTTTTTTTTCACGAAAAATCGTCTCTTAAATGTTTTAAAAAATGTTCTTTTTAATACACCGATTTAGGAGTTTCGCAGAAACAATTCGGACAAACCTTAAATAAGGACCACCCTAAGGTGTTATATGTATTTATATATTTCATGAACAATTAAAATATTGTGATCTGATGTACTATTATAGATATCAATTGACAAAGTTTTAATTAAGTGAATTATTTTTACGACTACATTATGTATTTTAACTTTATATTTAATCTGTTGTTTTCGAAGTGTTGTTCTTATAAACGTGACTTAAATACTTGAATCTAGTCTTTAGTCGAAATCAAAAATAGAAAATCCACTAATAATTAAAGAAAAACATTAAATGTTGATAAAACATCTACGACTAAGTAGCGAAATATTCTAAATATTTTCCTATTGCAAAATATCATTTTGGTGTATAATAAAGATTCAAATTTATCAGAGTTTTAATTATTTCACAAAAATTGAGAATGCTTGAAGAGTTCTACGCATTCCACATCTTCAGCCTGTGATAGTCCACTGCTGGAAATAGGCCTCCCCTAATACACCCCTATCCATTAGGGGTTTTGGACCGTATCCCACCACGCGGGTCCAATACGGGTCGGTGGGTGGACCGACATTTTACTTATCAGACAATTAGGTGATCGCCCAAGATGCACTAACCAACTAGGAAACATGCGAACTATAGCTAACGAATGCGTAAGGATGCGAACCCACGACCTGCGGTTTCTAAAGCACACGCCAATACCAAGGCTACGGAGGCAGTTATATAATTATAATACTAAAATTGGACCTAAATCGTTTCATTGTTTTGTGTGCGACTCCTTCGCTATGTACGTAAGACTATTATTTTGTTTTATTTCTTATATCTATGGAAATAAATGAAATTGGAGTTTATGTTTGTTACATCATAATAACAGTTTCTCCCGAACCACCTCCGTAGCCTAGTGTAAGGCTTACGCTTTAAACTGCATGTCGTGGGTTTGAATCCCGCGGGGACTCGACTAATTTTCATTGATGTATCCTAGTTGGTTAGGGCAATGCGGCCTGATCACCCGATGGCCTGTAAAGTAAGATGACCCATAGTTCGGATGGGCATGTAAAAAGTCTGTTCTGCGCCAGATCTCTTTCGGTCGTGTCGGTTATCCGTCCCATCGGGCTACGAGGGTGAAGGAACAGGGTGTGCACCTGTGTTTACGCTTTATTATTACTTCCTTTATAATCTTTGTTTACAATTTTTAAAGATCATAATATCTCCAATAGAAAATTCACTTACTTTGAGTTAACTTTTATAAATCACCACATAGTATGAAACAAAATCGCTTTCTCCGTCCCTGTATCCCTATGTATGCTTAAATCTTTATACTACGCAACGGAATTTGATGCGGTTTTTTAATAGACGAGTGATTGAAGAGGAGGGTTTATATGTATAATGTTGTAGAGAAACGGGATAAATTTATAGATTTTACAGATATCAGTATTGCACCCGTGCGAAGCCGGGGTCGCTAGTTTTAAATAAAACAAAGCCATATAAAATACTGTAATCACGTGCATCACAAATCGTACAATATGTACATTAACCACTAAATCACCTAGTTCGTGAGGACGGGAGCTTCTCGCGAACTCTGTGTTAGATGAAGCTTACTAAAGACATGAGTCTGGAAGCATAACTTCAAGGATAAAAAAAAAAAAAAAAATAACCCCTAAAATCATAACCCAATGATTTGTAACTTGAACTGGACAAAATAAACTTTAATTTTAAAATGGTTCATTTTTTATTATCTTAGATTGGTTTCTGTTCTATAGGAAATATCGTAAAAAAATGTTGCGTTTGCCTTAAATTTAAATATGTACATAAACTGTAATAGAAATTTTATATGCTTAGTTGGTAAGCCTTTTTTAACTTATAAAACAACAATGAATCGGCAAAAGTTACATTTGAAATTCACATCGAAGATGGTTATTTCAAACAGTACTTTAATAGCATTAATAAACAGAGCTATATGCATTTTATCTCCATAAAAAACCTCTTGTATAGTCAATTTTAAGATATAATTTACAAAAACAATGTCTAGCCCAATTGGCGGCAAAAAGTCATCATTTATTTCTTCATTAGCTAGCATCAATAAATACGGCCGGATATAAACGGCCGAGGATGGAAAGCGGTGGCGTGTATTAGAGAGAGTGATGACATTTCGTAAAGCCATGTTTATTCTAACTACACAGCTAAATTCACTTGGTATCATTCTTTTCGTAAATTCAATGTTTTATTTTCTATTAGTATACCCATTAATTTATTATTTTATTTTCATAAACACATGTTTATTTAGAATATCAAAATTAGGGGCAACGTTGGACCGTCAAAGATCAGTACACGTATTCCTTCTGCCACTCTTATTGGTTGAACATCGCGTTGACATTCAAAATGGCCGCGGTCCACCAATGTGAACGCGTTCGTTTCTGGCGCTATTAGTGTTTGACATCAGATCTTTTTATATTCATCATCATCATCAGCCTGTATAAGTCCACAGCTGGGCATAGGCCTCCTCTAATGCACGCCTTCTCTATTACAGGGTGTTTTTGGACCATATCCCACCACGCTGGTCCAATGCGGGTTTGTGGGTGGACCGATTTTATACATGCCCATCATCATGGATCATCTTACTTTATAGACAATTTGGTGATCGGCCCAAATTGTCCTAACCAACCAGAAAACAACGATGTCACAAAGTTGCTTCCGGCAGGATTCGAATCCACGACCTTCGGTTTATAAAGCAAGGGCCAATACCGCTAGATCACGGAGGCGGCTTTATACATTCCGACTCTAAATTACAACTACGTATGAATTGTTACTATAATGAATAAAATTACCATATCATAGAATAACTTAGAGCACTATGCCGTCATTACTGAGCGGTACCTGAAGACATCATCATCATCAGCCTGTGTTAATCCACTGCTGGACGTAATGCACGTCTTCTTCATTAGAGGGCTTTTGGACCGTATCCCCACGCTGGTCCAATGGAATTGGAGGACCGACTTTATACATGCCCATCATCACAGATCATCTTACTATTCAGACAATTGGGTGCTCGGCCCAGTCACAGTCTTCTAAGCATTATTCTCCTTAGGTCACTTCACAGGTATAATTTATCCATAGGGGCTCGTAGTCCAATATATTGTGACAACAATAATTAAGACAGAAAAAAAAACCCAGTTTATATTAAACATTTAATTTTTATGCTAAAAATATACAATCTTAAAATTACAGATCAGATTACAATGGATATGTCTAACATACAAGCTGTTGTGAGTTTAGTCTTTTATGACAGACAAAGGAAATCAACAACAAAAGTAGTGCCAAAAGAAGCATTATACATAAGAGAACTATTCAAAACATAGCGATATGATATATGGTTCTATCAATAAGAATCATTTTATTGCCTCCGTTTCATAAGTACCGAACGATTGGCTGATATATCTTACCTCTATGATGGCGATGAATTATACAATGATCCTAAAAATCACTATAATGTTTCCCGATGAGTCACACAACATAATCCAGTCCCAAAGTAAGCAAAGCTTGTACTATCGAAACTAGATGACTGATAAATACATAAGACTTACTATTCTTTTGTAAATTAACACATATTATATAGACACAAACAACTGGACACGAGAAAGACGCTTTGTTCATCACACAATATTTTTCCCATGGTGGGAATCGAACCCACACCCTTGTGCCCAACAGTCAAGGTAACTAACCAATACACCAAGCAGGTCATCACCGCAGAAAACTATCAATATATACATAATTATGTGATGTTAACAATCAACTAGAGGATACAAGAACTATAACATACATATTCATAATAACCAAGAAGAGAAAAACTCAATTTACAACATAAACAATATCAGAGTCTACAAGTAACATACATCATCCATTTTTATTAGAACATGCCCGAGTCATCATTCATCATACATCAGCTTTTGATAGTCCACTGCTGGACATAGGCCACCCTAATACACCCTATCCATTACGGGGTTTAGGACCGTATCCAAACACGCTGGTCCAATGCAGGTTGGTGGGTGGACAGACTTTTGCATGCCCATCTGACCCATGGACCATCTTACTTTTCATACAATTGGGTGGTCCAAATTGTCCTAACCAACTAGGAGACAACACTGAAAATTTGTTGAGTCCCTGCAGGATTCGTACCCACAACCTACGGTTTCTAAGGCACACGCCTATACCACTAGGCTACGGAGGCAGTCATATTCCAAGATAATGTCAATTGTTCCACACACACAAATCTTGTTCATACTTGTTGTGATACCAAAGGGACACATTCAAAGGCTTTTCATCGGTTGATAATTGCCAAGCTGCTATTCAGTAACTTGTACTGTCAATAGCGACAAATTAATTACAACTATATGATACTGTCTTTATTAAAACCGATATCCAACCTAATTTACTTGAGACACTATCATCAAAGCTTATGACAATCACAATTAATTTAAACATATTGTATCGTATAAAAACTACATTACTCAAGTAAGATATACAACTCGCTAACTTTAAAATATTTATACACAATCATACCATCATACTAATTTTGTGACATGATTATTATAATACACCTGTATATTAGTTAAACTTATAATTTGTGTCTTATTCATACACGCTACTGCACAAATGTAAAAACACTTTATATACTAATCTTGTTTTACCCAACCTTGATATTGTTAGAATCCCCAAGTTATCGATGGTGAAGCCGTTATATAATAAGGTCTTAGTTAAACGAGAAAGAAAATCTTGAATTAAGGAAACTCAGAATAGATGTGAGCAAAGTAATCAATAGCAATGAAGCTGTCATGCAATGTTGTTAGTTGACCGTTACTCAGTGATTGACATCCTGTTGACAATCCATCAATACACTGTATGACACCATGGGTCCGACTGAGGGCAAAAAACCTATCTTTTATTGTATCAAATCTACTAATTTACAGATATGTCTCTATCTTAATGTTTTGGAATAATTTCTGAATTCAAAAACATTGAGATACATACATTTACCAACTTATTCTGCCTGTGATCATGGATGCTGGAGAGAAACCGAAACGTCCAGAATAAATAAGTATAAGTAACGCGAGACATCCATAAATTAGTGGATTTGATATGTATAATAATCGAGTAAATAAAAGAGATAATTACTCTCTTCTATTGGTTAAACCGCCAACCCGCATTGAGCCAGCGTGGTGGGATACGGTGAAAAAACCCCCTAATGGAGAGGGCGTGCACTAGGCGATTATGTCCAGCAGTGGACGGCACAGGCTGATGAGGAGCGCGTGGAAAAACGACCGCGGTCCTCTAATAAGAATATGTTCGCTTCAGGCTTTATATTGCTTAACATTAGTCTAATGTAGTTAATAATTAACATTTATTCAGAGTCTTAATTGTAAATCTTTGCTCTGGCTTATATAAAAAGGTTTATAAAAAGTTGCTGTTTATCAATTAACACAAGTCATAGAAAAACTATAGATGTAGCAAGAAAAGATGTTCCTTTATAACTCTCCGGGAAGGTTCCTATCTATCGAGCTCTCTGAAATAGATGTATAGCTAGTACCTATACATCTCTGCATTACACAATGGCATTATTCATTTTGACAATTGACACAAAACAATAAAGTTTCATATCAATGGATATGAAAATGTCACTGATTTAATATGATCATTCATAGATAGAGATACAAGTTTTGTCCTGAAGGAGAATAACTCCTCACTACATCTATATCCACTGCACTGTCAAAGCGTCACTTATCACAAGTCCACATCTTGTTCGATGCAAACGCTACATCTTTTGTCATACATCTGCAGTATTTATTATTTGATATGCTTCATTTCAAGTTGTTGTCGGTTTCTCTTCACCTTCTTTTGTCAATATGACTATTGTGTACACTAGATCCTTTGAGTCCACTGCGAATGTATAAAAATAATTATCAATTGATTTACAATCAAATGTATACAAACAGATAAAATTGGAGTGACTGTATGTGACATAAAAATAACTGTTTCTAAATGATTACATAGTTATATATAACAAAACGATATTTTTAGAATTTTTTCTGTCCGTCTGGTTTATATTTAAAATGGTGTGATCCGATTTTGATGTAGCTATAATCATTAAGAGAAACTTGGGCTACTTTAAAATAATAATAATATTTTTCAGTCGATTACGACTACGGCTGCCGATCTATATTAGAGATCAGCCAACTACGCAGGAGATATTATATTGCACAAGTGTACGCGCTAACACAGGCGCGATCTTTGTTCTTTTCTACTCTCAAAGCCCGATGGGACGGATAACCGACACAACCGGAGAGATAAGGCGCAGGACCGACTTTTTTACATGCCCATCCGACGCATGCATCATCTTAGTTTTCAGACAATTGGGTGATCGGACCAAATTGCCCTAACCAACTAGGTAACAATGAAAACTTGTTGAGATCCCGCAGGATTCGAACCCACGACCTCCCGTTTCTAAAGCACATGCCCTACCACTAGGTAACGGAGGCAGTTAAAATAAAATTATTAGACATAACCACGCGAGCGAAGTCGCAGGCAACAGCTAGTTTACAATAAATATTAATAAAGTGATCCAGGCTTATTTCGACTATGGCGGCCGATCTGTATTAGAGATCAGCCAAATGCATAGGAGATATTATAGTGTATGCGCAAACATAAGTACACTCCCTCTTTCGTTATCACTCTCGTAGTCCAATGGGACACCCCGGGGTGATTTAATGGACCTACTTCTGTGACCTTCTTAAGTGGTATATATGTCTATATAATTTGACGTAAGTTGTAGCCCAACCTTCTCCTAAATAAATTTTTCTATTTAGCCATTAAAATATGTACCACAAATGGCTACACTCCCGTGAAATCGTGAATTGGTACCGACGAAACTAGTAGACAACTTCAGAGACGGGAAGCAACCATGAAGTTATCCTACTCGCCCTGTAGAAGGGCCTCCGATAAGTGCATTCAGCACTTTGTAGTTCATATTTTAATTGCAATGTCTCACAATAGTTTTAATATATTCAGCCATTCGGGAGAATGGCCGATTTTGGCGCCTAGCCAATCATAAAATAATGATAGCACACCAAGTTGTTTTGTGGTCCCCCAGTTAGTATGGCAAGGATACAATAGAGTAATAGATTTATTTCCAATTTATAATCTCAAATTCCACATGTGTATTACTACAATTTGTTACAAAGAGTTAAAACAAATAAGTGTCAACTTACCCTCGGCATGGTCCCCCTTCTCTTTGAAGATATGATGTTTCAACAGCACTTTATTGTTAAAAGTGACACCACAACTGCATTTATACTCATTCTTCGGTATCACTTTATCCTTGTGATCGCTCTCCAAGTGATCTATCGCATGGTTTTGGGTCAAACATATCTCTCTACATAGTATGCATACTTTAATATTAAGACCACTAAATATCTCTAAATGCAGACCCTTCACCGCAGTATCACACTGTAACTTCTGCTTATATGTGTTGCCTCTCGGCATATAGTATGGCTGCCAGTGTACATCGAGCTTCTGCTTCATCACTCTCTTATGTCTGGTGGCCAAATGCTCCTTATAATATGTCTCGCTCTTACTCTGGTACTGGCAGATGTCGCAGAATAGATGTTTAGCATGTTCCGAGATATGTTTCTGCAGATCTTTGCGGTTCTTGCACTTCGTCATGCAGATCTTGCAGCAGGACACACTCTGTATACTGTGCCCTTGAAAGTGGTACCATATAGTCTTGAGCTTGTACATTTTGAGACACTTGGGGCACTCTGTGCGGGTTTTAAGTCTGTCCAGGTTGGTGTGAAAGATTAGTATGTGTACTTGGAGGAGGAGTTTGTTAAAGAACAGAGCGCAGCAGCAGTCGCAGATGAAGATCTCTCGCTCTACCCTGGTTGCGTCCGCACTGCTCAGGAGATGGGCCGTCTTTATGTGGTTAATCAGCTCTATTCGGTCCTTGTGCGGAGTGATGCAGATCTGAAAAGAGTATTATTATGTAGGGGTTGACTATTTATTTATTTATGACCTCCTAATCAGGAAATGTATGTTCATTAAAGGCAGTATAATAAGTTATTTTATCAGCTTTGGATTTCTGTATGCCTTCTGGCAAATGCCTCCTCCAACTCTTTCCACATCCCTCTATCTGGAGCTATACCATAACAGTTTGGAAATATATGCATGGTGGAAATACTGTTTACTTTTTATATGCTAAAATAAGACATCCTAAAAAGCTTGCAAAAGGAGTATGCTCGCCAAAAACATTCAGGCGATGTTGTAAGCCTGAACTGCAACACATGTTTACACAAAAACATTGTTCTTGGATCACTCAAGGTATGGTTACAGTTTGCTAACGGCTACCCGGCTTAAGATATTACTATAGACATTGTTTGTTGGTTTTATGAACTGACCACTTCTTCCAATGTAATTTCTCATACCAACATTTGTCTATTTAAACATTTAACTGAAAAACACTGTTACACTGCTTATTGTTTATTATGAAAAGTGTCTAGTACTAATATAGTAAAAAATTGTAACAATTTCAACAAATTCTGCATAACTATTGTAAAATATTTATAATCAATTCATATTTAACCAGTTGATATTAAGAAGTTAATAGTAATATAAGCAGATAATATTAAATAAAAAGCTGTCATTTACAGTATAAATGTTTCTTTTTCTTTTTAGAGTAATAGCTTCATTGTGTCGTGATGATATACCCTGCCAATGTCAATGTTGAAAAAAACAAGAAGTATATCGGAGTTGACCGGCAGAGCTGACAAATGCACAGTCTAAAGACCAAGGAACTTTATAGGTTGGAGGACAAGCATAGAACAGATAATTAGTAATTATAGTATTTACACAAAGATAAATCAGAATACTTAATTAACAACGCCATTATTTAAAGGGATATTGGGGAGGGAAAAGAAACACATGTTTAAATCTACAAATGGGTTTTAAAAATGGGGATTAGAAAGGGATATTGATAGGTCCGGGGATGTTAGAAGGGAGGACAGTATAAATGCTTGTTGTGAACAATATTATTACAGAATTCAGACGTACTTGCAACTTGTGTAAACAATAGATTTTTAAATAAGATTATTGGCAGCAGGAGCCAATGTATTCAGCAAGTATTGTAGCAATAATCATATGATCAATAGCCAGAAATTGTAAAAACCTAATGAATGTTGTTATACAAATTTATCTCTAGCATGAGTATTTGCCCTATAGGTTGTAGTTTATTAGGTATAATATTCAAGCTCAGTAACCTGCGAAATTTTTGGAGATAAAGCAAATAATGGCGCCAAAATGTTATTATAGAGACGTTTATAGAAAGTATATCTTAGCTTATGAAATTTAGCGGTGTTACACTCAAACACAAAGTGCTTACATGACTCCTGATCATGATACGCATAGAGCGTAATAATAATAATAACAATTATTAGTAGATTAGTGGATAGTTGTTACACTTAAAGATATGTATTCCGGTATTAAACAGCATAAGTTACCTCTCATTTTATTTTGTTTAAAATATTTTGTTTTATATAAATTTAGTTAAATAGCGCCATCAACCTACATTAAACGGGTCCACTGAAAATCAGCATTTACGAAGACTCTTTTGTCTTCGTGATGTAAGCTGAGTGGATGCCATTTTGGCCACAGCATTTAATGTTTTTTATTATTCTTTTACTGTACTTTTCAATTTTCTGTGCCAAAAAATGTTTTTCTTTCTTCTTTCTTCTTTCTTATACTCACATTGCAGACATTCTTCGAGGGATCGTTCAGTAAGCGTAAAAGTTGGACTTTATGTGCCGTCTTCCGATGGATAGCCACTTCTGTCTCGCTGTCCCAGCCTTCGAGACATATATTGCAGTAGGCGGCGTCGCTATCCGTCTCGGCATCACGTTCTTTATGCTCCCTGATTCTAGGTGGTCGGGACTCCACGTTGCCCGATGCACGGAACATAGCCTTGGTGAAACAGTTTTCCACCAAACTTCGACGATTAACCACAAGCAATTCTGCTTATAGAACAATAACCTAGAAAAATCTACGAAAACATTAAAAAGGCATAGACAAGGACGATTGTGTCATTAAACATCATTGTGCATTATTAATTTTTTCTTTTATTATGACAGCGATCAATAAAATGATAGTACTTTGTAGTATTGTGGTGTGTAGAAAAATGATTGAGCGTGCACACTGTTTGTCTGTTTATATTAAATTAAATTAAGTTTTAGTTTGTCTGTTTATATTAAAGTAAATATTAGCCAAAGCTATAAATATACATTTATCAAATCGAAGTTAAATAATCGACCCAGCTAAACTATGGATTCGAGATTGAGATTTTAGATGTAAATGTGTAAATGTACACAAACACATTTTTGAGTTACTTTTACAGTAGAACTTATATGGTCGGATGTAGCCTTTCTCTACTTTTTCTAGTATTTATCTTTTTCCTTAGTTACGAGATCGCTGCTGATTAACTTGATATCATTAGAAGGTCTTACAAAGACTGTCTGGTATTTGACATTTAAATGAAGGGGTAAACTGCACCTGATAGATGGATTAAATACAAGTTTTTATTAAAAGCTATCTGTAAACGATTACTAAAATCCATCTTGGATATGCATCCCATAAATAAATCCAATTGTGTGACCGGCCTGTATTTCCTTCACCTGTGAGAAAATTACTTTAATTCCAATAATATTAGTGTTGATATCAGTTTTAATCCTTTCTGATGAAAGAAAATAAATGTGCGATACCGTATCGCTATAACATATACATATATAGAACTGCCTCCGTAGCCTAGTGGTATGGGCGTGTGCTTTAGAAACCGGAGGTCGTGGGTTCGAATCCTAAGGGGACTCAACAAATTTTCATAGTTGTTTCCTAGTTGGTTAGGGCAATTTGGGCCGATGATCCAATTGTCTGAAAAGTAAGATGATTCATACGTCGGATGGACATGTAAATAGTCGATCCACCCACCAACCCGCATTGGACGAGCTTGGTGGGATACGGTCCAAAACCCCCTAATGGGTAGCGGTGTATTAGGGGAGGCCTATGTCCAGCAGTGGACTACCACAGGCTGATGATGATGTATCACTATAACCGTAACCCCAATACTTAAAAAAAGTTCGGTGTAACAACATCTCCTTAGAATTAGCAGCAATCGAACTATCTATTTTATTCGAGCTCAACCTCTTCTTGAGCTCCATTGACCTGTCTTGTGCCATTGTTTGTACGTTTATTTTTATTTTAAAAATATAAAAAGGGTTTGATACAGTTTATTTCCGCAATCGGTTTTAAAACTCGCTATAAATATTTGAAAAACATAAAGTGAAAATGAGGGGCGATTAGGTCTCCTTCTGAGGCAACAAACACTGTTGTGTTCCGGTTTGAAGAGAATCGTAGCCAGCGCATTTACTGGGTAAACGACATGTAAAATTCTATGTCTCGCGGTCGGCAAAAGGTACTGGTAAAATAATGGATGTTATAGGGTTTCGGACCGTATCCCACCACGCTGGTCCATGCGGGTTGGCGGTTGGACCGACTTTTTACCATCCGACCCATGAAACTTCTTACTTTTCGGACAATTAGCTGACCGGCCTAAATTGTCCTAGCCGACTAGAAAACAACACAGAAAAGTAGTTGAGTTCCCGCAGGATTCAAATCCATGACCTCCGCTTTCTAGCGCACAATGCCTATACCACTAGGCTACGAAGGGAGTTTTTATAACTAATACTTTAAAAATACTAAATAACCAGCACAAAACTTACATTCACCACAAATCACTAAGAAAATTAAGGCCGCACACTGTCGGTGTCCGTATATTAAACAACTAAAGCTAAATATGGTGTGTAAATCCTATGGCATTTAGCTGGTGGAAATTCACGAAATGATAAAAGCGATGAGATGCGCTAAACATTTCTTTATTTTATTGGCTACGGAGGCAGACGAGCAGTCAGGATTCTACCAGTATGCCACCCCAGACAGTCCCCTATAAAAATCTACAGAATTGGCCTGACGTTTACTTGCCCGTAAGAAACGTAGTACAAGACGCAACAAAACTGTCCACCGCCTTGAGTTACGTCTCCTTTACTCAGTGAACTATGCTAGTTGCGTTGCCCTTCAAACCGGAAGACGGTAGTGTTTATACATTTGATTTTCGGCAGAAATAGCACCGAAGCAGTACTTCCCAAGTAGGTCCCTGTAAAAAAGACGGTTCACCAAAAGAATACATGTTATTGTCATGTTTTCCGTACTTAGAACGATTCTTAATTGCAAAAATAAAACACGTACTGGCAAGAAACATTTTATTATACATACAAAACATCGTTATTTATTCATACATAACAAATATTAAATTACATATCTTACAATATTTTCAAAAAAAAAAGAACGAATTGTCTATGGTTTAAAGTTTCTTTTATTACATATTTTTTTACTGTACACAAAATGACAATTAAGACAATGTTCAATTCGACAAGAAAACATGAATATCACATTTTCAAACGGGCTTGTAATAAATAATAGGTCAAATTTTCGAAATTTGTGAAAACATTACAATAGTGTAGTAAAAATAAAACTGATAACCTTTCTCACCCTTTGTACACAATTAAAAATTACTTTTTGGTAACATTCAATACTTATAGTACATAACATAAGCATACAATTAACATTTATACACCAAATAACATATGGAGTGAAGACAACATAGCCCATAGAGCAACGGCTTTGACATGCACATAGTTCTCACAAAACTATAGGGAAAAAAGCCACATTTTAAGAATAATTTTTTTCGCCATGTCTTAGAACCTAAAAGCCTTGAAATTCTCATTATAAAATCTAATATCAAACAGTATTGTCACTGAATATTTCAGCTCTCTAACAAAATAGGGTATCTCGGTCTAAAACAGGGATGAGCAAATGTTTAGTCAGTCGAGCCACATTGCAGAAGAAAATTTGACTGCGGGCCAAAAAATCTTGTAAATTTATAACAATTTTTTATCCACCAATTTATGTAGGACAAAAACAAATATTTGTGTATTTAATAATAAAATGTACAATGCTTCACAAGCGAGACATAATTGTACCGCCTAAACAATAAAATTAATAATTGCAGTGTCCGTTTGTGACATCAAAATAATTGTTTTGAAATAATTACATTGACATATAACCGATACAGATAACAAAACAATTGTTTTTTAAATTTCTGTCTGTTTGTTTCTGGCTAATGGCTGGTCTCTGTCAAATTGGACAGAACTCTCACTTGAAGATAGCTGATATGTTATTGGAAGTAAACTTACTTCACCACTATTTTAATATGAGAAGGCATGGCCGTTGCAATGGCTACCAAGTTGATAATATTCCATATGTTACATGATTAAGGTTAAGATACATTATTAGGAACGGTCCATCAAAGGGAACTAACTGAGATCTTTTGAATCAAATTGCACCTACAGTTTTAAAGAGCAGAGCTGTTACGAGCTTGTACATAGTCTTTGATGTAACTTGAAAAGCGGCCGACTGAATGGAAATCTCTGGTGGGCCTTACAGACCTTTATTTAGAAATCAGAATATTCGAATATTTTATGAAAAATAAAATAAATGTACACTAGGATTTGTTTTTTGGGTACTAATGTACAAAAATTAAACGGCAACATAAAACTCAATGGCTCATGCTATAGAGAGGAATGGTAAAGATGGATTCATAGTAAACTCACTAGAAGCGGAATAATGTGAACGGTCTCAGAGATCCAGGCTTAATAACATGCTTAATGTATTATACAATACATGGCGAACTATATAAAAACAATCAATGACAAAATTTCAACATAAATAACAAAGAGACGATGTATTACTAAATTTGTAAATGACCCAATGGACTCTGGTTTATGTTAGAAATTGCATCAAAATATATGCGTCGGATGGGCATGTAAAAAGTCGGTCCACCCACCAACCCGCATTGGACCAGCGTGGTGAAAACCTGGCAAATACCCCAATGGATAGGGTCTGTTAGGGAGGCCTATGTCCAGCAGTGGACTATCACAGGCTGATGATGTTAGTATAAACCAAGAAACCAACAAAGTTTCTGTGTTTCTTGTTTTAAAAGTTTATGTGTTCATTATACACATAACCAAATATCAAAAGAGTATCTTTCCCATCGGTTATATGTTGAAACATATATAGAATTTATTATAACATTATTGTTATACATCTTAAAATACTTAGGTTTTTTATGTTCAAAACTAAATGAATATTATAATGACAAAGGTATGGTACTGGCTATTGGAGGTAGATCCTTACTGGTATAAAACATGGGCCGATTTGAGTAATAATATATTACACATCATTTCTTTTCTGTGTCTATATGACACTATATCAGCCATGTATAATTCATGAACTCAACGTGAAGTTACTAACAGAAAACCCAAAGAAACTAATTCGCTTTAAACACTTCTTCTATATGGCTTCCGTTTACAAAACAAAAGCTATGCTGAAAAAAATCCACACAAAATCACTAAAGTTTACCTCACAGCACACTTGGGTATAACGAATTGTCTATGGTCATTATAACAACCATTTCAAACAAACTCTATACATAAACACACATGTCTATGGTACAATTCAACTAAAAATGCAACTTTTTGCCACATCAACATTCTCTTTACCCTTGTTCCGTTGTCTATTCTCAGAATATTGTCTATAGCCACCGGCCAAGATCCCCAGCAGTATTAAGAGGCCGACCATAGAGTTGGATTTGAACTTTTTCGCACAGTCGTCCGGATTGTTTGTGTCCAGTGTGTATATCTGTAAAACAAATATTATTAATAATTTAAAAGAACCAGATCTCAGTTTAAATGTTAATAAAGTCTTTAAGCATCTCTTGACAAGGAGATATAGAAGTACTTTAGTTATATCTGCTTAAAAGTAATTGTAGTAATAATTAATAGTAAAAGCAAGTATTAAAGAAATTACATAGTAACAATATAGTGATTTTTTTATGTATACTTTTGCTTAGTTATAAATAACTTATGTTTTGTTATGTTCTAGCTGTATTATTTTGTAAATGATGTAACTAAATCAATGCTGTGTCACCTAATACGGTGCATGCATCAGAGTTTAATAACACTTTAATGTTGCTTACTTATGTTGAATGTATGTACTGCTGGTGTCCTATTTAAATAAATAAATAATTGAATATATGACATGTTGCCATCCCATAAATTACCAATTGTGGTAACTTATGCTACAATTCCGATGAGCAGAACGAACTTTATTATGTCATATGAAAAATAAAAATATTCAAGATATTCATATATTATTTAAGTTGCTCAAGCGAATAATATACAATAAATAAGTTGGATTTTATTGCATTGGTCCTCCAATATAGATCCTTGCAATGGTTTGAAACGTCGGATATATTTTTAAATAGTTGTAGGCCAATAAATATGATGAAATCCTTGAAATACTGTATTATATAGTATATTGTGTTATCCCTTGTGTGTGGTTACTTTCGTAATTTAAAAGGGAAGAAACAGGCTTCTGATTCTCAGCTCAGGCTTCTCCAGAAATGAGGGCTTCACTAAAGTTTTTATTGACGTGACAACGTCTTATAAATTGGTCCAAGATAGGGAGGCACTCTCGAAAACTGCGTCCCAGCTACGCTCACGTAACGTAACGTAATAAGCAATCATAAGAGAAAGCGAGAGGCGCGCGTCTCTTTCACTCGTGTGCAGTTGTCCTGCTTAAGTGAAAAAGAGACAGAGAGAAAGACAAAGGGGGTCGCTACTTCCTCCTACTACACGAACGAATATTCACATTACAATCATTCGATCACCAAAAGACGTTGTCACGTATAACTTTCGTCCGTTTATCTATTTTACGGGCAACCAATTTTCTATTAAATAGAAATCTTTAACCTTTAAGACTCATAAATCTTCAATATACAAGCTCGTACTTTTATATGCTTATCAACTAACCTGTCTGCCGGCGTGGGCCGCGTACATAGCGACCGCGATATAAAACGGCGCCTCCAGCCCCGCCGCGACGCCGGCGCCCCCCAACGAGGCGACGCTGAGCGCGAGGCACGCGGCCAGCGCGGGCTTCGTGCGCTCGCCGAATGTCAGCGCGGTCGACTTCATGCCGATGCGCGCGTCGTCCTCCTTGTCCTGGCATTTTCGAATTTGGAACGTCATTTTTGAATAAAACTTTTTTATGCATTATTACTTTTTTTTTGTACAATTATAGTGTTCCGTCGGTTTCAAATTTGGAAGGTTAATATTTATTAAACGTCCTTTAGGTGTTCTGGTGGTTTGTTTTTTGTTTTACAATTATAGTGTTCGGTCGGTTTCAAATTTGGAACGTTGTTTAATTTTTAAAGTGTTTTATTTGTGCGAATTAGAATGTGATCGCGATCGACTTGATGCCGACGCGCGCGTCGTCCTCCTTGTCCTATAATTTTCGAATTTGGAACGTTATGTGTTGGTGGTTAGTCCAACAATTACACTCTATGGACAGTTTCAAATTTGGAACGACATTTTTGAATGAAACTTTTTTATGCAATTATACTTTACATTTAAGTTTTTTTTTTCTTACAATTAAAATGTTCGGTCGATTTCAAATTTGGAACGTTGTTTAATTTTTAAAGTGTTTTTTATTTATGCGAATTGGAACGTAAGCGTGTCGTCTTCCTTGTCCTGTCATTTTTTCAATTTCGAATTTGGAACGTTATTTTTGAATGAACATCTTTTATTTCGAAGCATCGTTTTTATTATAATAATAATATACTCATTTAATCAGTCCAACATCTCAGATAAACGTCACAAAGTCAATGAAAAAAACAAAAACAAGTAAGAAATAAAATACATCGCAAATGCAATAAAATAAAATAAAAAAAATTCTGAACGCTGGACAAATAAGGTTTCTGCTCAGCAGTTTGTTGGCTACGGCCAACGCTGGTTTCCTGCTGACACCTTATAGACTTTTAAATAACATCCATGTCCTTTCTTATAATTATTCTTCACTTTACCAATATATTCTTTGTCAAAATAAAGTTTATGCCTAAAAGTCTATTATTTATCTACCATATCAGATGAATAGAACATTTTTTTCGTAACCATCTTTAGGTCAGCTGTTAGACAGCGCCCAAGGCTTTAAACTCGTCCGTGTACATTATTTTGTGCAAAGGAAGAATTAAATACAAAATAAATAAATATCAAATTAATCATTCCTTACCTGATGCGCATATATGGTGTCATATACCACCGTCCAGGCCAAAGCACTGGCATACAAAGGGAGGCAGACCAACGGATCTATGCTTCCTTGTATGGCAGAATAGCCGAGCAGCGCTCCCCAGTTGAAGGTTGCACCCAGAAATATCTGTGGGTAATCTGTTACCCTTTTCATAAGCGGATAGACCACCACGAGCACTGAAAATGAGATACGTTACAGTTTAAATAGGTTGGTTTATATATATATATATATATTGATGTCCAATAATTTGCCTATGTGATAATAAAAAATATATTGTACTAGTTTTTTTTGCAAAAAAAAGTAGCTTTGTCGGGAGGAACTCCCAGTTACATCAGCTTTATTCGTAGTGGTCCCGTCAAAATCGGACAGGCGATTCCAGAGATTATGCAGAGCAAACAGACGGAGGGACATATAAAAATAAAAAAAAAATAGTTTTTTTTTATGTATCGGTTATAGATCACAATGTAACCACTTGAAAAAGGTTATTTTGAGGTTGCATTCCGAATTTTTTTACACAGAGACCGTCGAGCTCCTCATACATTGATTAATTCACAATCGGTAGGAAAGTCCCAATACTGCTGGACCGCCTCCTTCGAATACCACAGCCGAAAAGCATTGAGCTATCCTTTTTCTCTGGTTCGTTTGGAAAATATGGACCGATCGCCCAATCGTCTGAAAAGTAACATGATCCATCCATATTATGGGCATGTGAAAAGTCGGTCCACTCATCAACCTGCATCAGACCATACGGTCCAAAAACCGCATAACAGAGAAGGCGTGCATTAGGGAAGGCCTATGTCCAGCAGTGGACTAGGCTGATGATGACGATAATGGAAGTGTGTGTACTAGGTATTAACTAATTTAACTCAGAATAAAATTAACAGAGTATCCTCTGGCAACTGATTGGTGTTTATCCAGTGATCTGATCAATGCATTGTCAATCAAGGAGTGGCTAACCACAATGACAACACCATACGCAAGACGCTGCATCGTTGCTACATCGTTACTTCATAATCATCAGCCTGTGTTAGTCCACTGCTGGACATAGGCCTCCTCTGATACACCCCTATTCATTAGGGGGTTTTGGACCGTATCCCACCACGCTGGTTCAATGGGGGTTGGTTGGTGCGACATGAAAACAATGATAACACAAATGTGCCCGCAGAAGTCGAACCCACAACTTTAGTACTAAATTGTACTAAAATGTAAAATTACTACATTTACTCACACATACTACTAGCCCCTAATACTATGCTGTAGCAATTTAACTGTAGTAGAACTCCTAACGCTAGGCTTAGCTGAGCGGCCAGGAATCCAACGGCTTTCTTCTCTGACAGCACTCCAGAAGCCAGCGGTCTATCTTTGGTTCGCTCCACCTGAAATAATTATCAATAACATAAGCATGGTAGTTATGCACTGCCCCCGTTGCCTAGTGGTATAGGCGTGTGGCTTAGAAACCGGAGGTCGTGGGTTCGAATCTGCGGGGACTCGACAAATTTTCATTGTTGTTTCCTAGTTGGTTAGGGCAATTTGGGCCGAACACCTAACTGTCTGAAAAGTAAGATGATCCATGCTCGGATGGGCATGTAAAGTCGTTCCCACAACCCGCATTGGACCAGCGTGGTGGGATACGGTCCAAAAACCCTCTAATGGATAGGGGTGTATTAGGGGAGGCCTATGTCCAGCAGTAGACTATCACAGGCTGATGATGATGATGATGATGATAGTTATAATTATAGACTAATAAGAAATATCACTCATCTAAGTTGATAATAAACAAATATTTATAGAGAGTTGTCATAAATTGAATGCAAACCTTGTTGAGATACTGGCAACATATATGGTAGTGAAACAATTTATATGATTAGAATAAATCGTAGGGCAATTTGGGCCAATATTCTTATATATTATGCTTCTATTGCGCCCAGTTATAAAAACTAGCTTTATAGCACAATATCAAAATATATACTAAATACATATATATAACTTGTTAGTTATAGTAAACATTTATTTTATTCTAACAATTATATTGTAATTCTTAATTGATCTGTCCCGTCTTAAACAGGATACCTTCACACTGACCTTAGCATCAATATCTTTGTCCCACATATCATTTATAGTGCACCCAGCGCCTCGCATCAGGCCAGCACCGACCAGGAACAGACCAGCTGTTCCTAAAGTCGTTCCAAGAGGAACTGTCCCCGGGATGGATGCTAGGGCTATGGACCATGTGCACGGCCAGTATAGTAGGTAGACACCTGGAAATAAACAAGTTAGTTCTTTATTTCACCAATCCACTATATATACAAGACATTTGTACGTGATAATTGTACATTATTACGTTTTATAACTTTTGACAAGTTAAGTCTTCCACAAGTTGTCACATTAAGATTGAAAACTTTAAAATGGAGATGGACTGGACATACTGCCAGATGAAAGAAAAATCGGCTTAAAAGTAGAATGTGTCCAAGCGAAACAAAAAGACAAGATGGACAATATTGTAGAAACAGCAGCTTTTGAATGTGGTAAAGGGGACTGTTTCATGTGGTACTGCTGTGGTGCCCATTTCCGCTGCAAAGCACTAGTGTAGGGGCACCACTGTGTTCCTGTATTAAGGGCATCATAGCTAGTGCATATACTGGATAAACAAGACATAACATCCTAAGTCTCACTGTAGTCTGCTCATTGGCGATACCCCTAGTATTGCCAATGTCCATGGGCTTCCTTGACCACTTAACAACAAAAGGGCCGACAGTTTGTCTGCATTTAAATGCAACGAAAGGAAATGGAATAGGCCTCTGCCAGTGTCAAACAAAAACCAAATACATAGACCTTAGTTAAGAACTTAACATTAAGGGATGTAAAGATTGTTTATTATTAGAAAAGTTTATTTCACTGTTACAGATGACAAAAATTTTACTAATTATTTAATTGTTTACACTAAGTTATTTAATTGTTTCATCCATTTATGAACTGGTGGTAGCATTGTTGATAATCATTAGGTGCAAAGCTATGTTGAAATAAGGTATGTGATTTTGAATTATGGACTTCATTTGGGGACAGCAAAACTTTGTCCTTTTTGTTACATATTTGTCCTTCACTTCTTGGATTTATTCATAATTTATATTCCAAGTGATTAAGCAGGATTATAAATAGACAATAACAATAATAATAAAAACTAATATAATAATAGATGACATAAAAAATAGCCCGCTGAGTTTCTTTACTTGGTTCTTCTTGGGTTTAAATCGTTCAACATCTCTGTTTCAATAGTAATTAGAACATTGCAGTTTAGTCATCAAATTGCAATTAATATAAGCATCAATCGCAATTATTATTATTATTAATAATGAACAGGCAGCCAATGGCTGTTATGTCCATATCCACACTAGTGATTTGTCAAAATTGGTCCATTTGTCATTTTTTTTAAAAACATTTATTAATTATTTGGTCAAGATTGGACAAAAACCCTTTTATTATCAAATGAATGGCCGAGTTGAGCAGAACATTAGTCTAATAGTAAGCAAAATATTTTGCCCAAGAGAAATGCTGTGTGTCTGTCGTTCATCTGTTGTTTTAAAACATGTAATATCGTGTCAGTTTGTTTCATTAGTAATTATGCTAATTGTGATGCCCTTTAAACGAGAACATTTTTTTTTGATCTGACTATTTCCTACAATCTAATTTTAATGAGCAATACAGGAGTAGTATTGTCTATTTATAGATAATCCACATCCTTTTATTAAAGTTTGATGGAATTTTTGTTTGGATTATTTGGTATATTTTTAGCTCAAAATAAATAAATAAATATTTACTAATCTACCCGCGCTCTCCTTATACCTTGTGGTTTTTCTTGCAATAGACAAAAGTTATATATTAAAAGCCTAATGGCAGAAATAGCAGATACGTTCCCAGATGGGGTCTTAAACAGCATAGATACAAATTATATTATAAATATCTCACCTATGGGTCTGTCCCATCGTGCCAACTTTACGTACGGATCGACTTTACTCCAAACACTACTTAAACTCACATCATTGCTCTTTCTCTGTGTAAAAAGATCTCTGTCCGTTTTATCTATGACTAGTTTCGGTGTGGCGTCTATTACCGCTTTCTGTCTATGCTCCGACTGCGCTGAGTATAGTCTAATAGCTCGAGGCCAGCCATCAGTTTGGCTGGTGCACGGACAATGCCTGCTTACCGCAGATATATATAGCTGCCGGCTAATATTGCCTTTTGTTGATCGCAGGAGCGTTTTTAGGCATGTTATCTTTTGGCCGACTATGCTTGTATTCAACATTTTTAACAGCTCAAATTGTTATACCATTTTGAATCTGAAATCGAGATAAAACAGATAAACAATAAATTATTCATTTTACCTTTCCATGTAATTAAAAATCATTTATGATTTAGAAAAGCTGTTTTAATAATCTCGATGATGTAAATGTGAATGAAATAATATTATGTAATTTACTTATTCAACAATTTTGTAATTTTAATTTTTTTTTATATTTTTATAATACTGTTCTTATTGGCAATTTTTTATTTTTTTCTTGAGTATCACGTTAAATTTAAATATCATATAATTACTATTATATAATACAAGTTGAATGCTAATCAAATTTATAGATAATATAAAATTGATAATAAAAACAACATAACCTATTCGTCATTAATTTTTAAACGTATGAATGAAGCAAAACAATGATTTTTACCTTTCGTGGAACTCAATGAGGAAAATAAATGTATAAATTATAATTGCAAACTTGTTATGAACAAAAAATACAATTCCAATTCAAGGTTAAGTGCACGGAATGATAACAAAACTGTAATCCTTACGTAACAGTATGCAATGAAATTATATAGAAATAAGCTAATTTACGTTAAACAACGATAAATAATTCTTATGTTACGTATATTTTCATAATAATATTAGATATTTTCACAATTGAAATCAAATGAACCGCTTTGACAGATCGCATTGAAAAATGTGACTTTGACATTTTGTCTCTTCTGTTACGAAATCGATTTTATGTTGCATGTTTTAAAATAGTAGGTAGGTTGTTAGACAGACAAATTGTATTATTAATATGATGAAATTAAAAATTTTATATACTCAATATTGTAAATTATAGCACCTATCAACAACATTCTTGTAAAGTTTAAGTCAATAAACAATAACGCTTAGTAACAAAACATAAATCTTAAATTTTGTTACTAAGCGTTAGTTGTTCGATCTTTCTTCTATGGAATTATAACTTGAAGAGTAATGTGTATCTCATTTTTCTAAGCTTTACAGTATCTTTGAGGGCAAGCATTATGCAAAGTAGTTACTTTTTAGAAAACGTGGATTTTATGCTTTTACATTGGGGAACAAACACAAGTTTTAAGACTTAAGGCTAAAGAGGTTCTAGAATGGCTCACAGCAATTCTAAAGCCCAACCTATTTTGCAAATAAATCTCAAGCGTTACTTTTACTGTTTGAACAAATCTGTAACCCAAGTCGGTTCATATATAAATAAATAATCAACGAATAACATGAGATATAGGTTAACGTAGTTCTTAAATTTGCATTTTCTTCTTATTTTGTGTCGCAAAGGTAAACTCAAAAAAGCGCAAAATAATTTTGATTTTAGGCTTTTGAGCGTCGGCCGCAGTCTCAGACAAGGGCGGTAAGTTCTGGATGTGGTAAATTTAGACTTGGCAGGCCAATACTCATCTTATTATTTTCTCAACTTCCTTTCAACTTAAAGTCCTTTCAACCAGCGGGGGGCAGGTTCTACAAAACCCTTTATGTAACAGCCAAACGTATCAGGAAATTAGATACTAGCTTTTACTCATGATTTCGTCCGCGTGGGATAGAAATGTCCGGAGCTGTATTGAAATAGACGTGAATATGGTGTTCTTATTGTATGTGCCTATCATAAAACACAAAGTTTAATGAATTTTTCTTCGATGATGACTTTTGAGTATCATCACTGTTCACTGCTGGACTTTCCTTCCTTAATGAACGCGAAGACGGCCAACTTGAGCCGGCTACTACACGAAAATGAAAAGGTGGGATGCCCCACCTGGTCCGGGGTCGACCAACGCTCCGTCTATCCGAACGCGGCTTTCACTCCAGAACATTTTTGGCCCATCGACCATTGGTTCTTCTGACCACATGACCAGCCCACTGCCACTTCAACGAGCTAATCCTTTGCACTATGTTGGTAACTTTAGTTATTTGCCGTTCGTTTTGAGTACGAGTATATAGACATCTTCATCGTCATATGTCAAACAGAGACATTTGATATACAGGGTGTCCCATTTAGAATGGATAATCCTTGAGCGCCGCAAAGCACAGCTACCCGGCACTCGAAAAAAAATACAAAAAAAAAAAATTCCAACTGGTACTCAAGTCATGATTTTTTTAAACGAAAATCCATTTTTTATGATGTTATTGTCAATTTATGTGTACAGCGACGCCAAATTAATGAATTTGCTTACGTTTTTGGTGTTATATTACTCCTCACAGACTATACTATTACAAAGTAATAAATAACATGAGTATCTATTGTACTTTTTAACAAAATATATCAATTTTAATTTTAGTATGAAATTTGATCACAAAATAATTTTGACAAAGTTTGAGAGTGTTTCATGTAAAAAAAAAGTATGGAAACCCAAGTGGCCAAGTATTTAAAAAAAATGCGCAGTTAATACAGTTTACAAAATGGTATAATACATCATTTTATCTAATACTATTACGAACTTATTGCTATTGAGATGCAAAAGGGTAAATACGACTAAAAGAAACGATAAATATATTATTAAATTTTAATAATAAGAAATTGCAGGTGTACATAAAACAATCTTTATTTATAACAGGTGTTCAAATTGTCGCCTACCGACTCTAATACACGCTCTATCATCTTCTAATAAAGGCTCTACTAAGAAAGCGTGCGTAGCGTCGTTCATTTATTTTTGAAGCGGCCTCTTGAACACGGCTGCGTAATTCCTCAAATTTGAAATCGTTTTCAGTACACCTCTTCCTTTAGGCAACCCCAGTAAAAAGTCAAGAGGGTTTAAATCTGGGGATCGAGGAGGCCAAAATGGGACCCAAACGACCAATCCATTTATTTGGATATGTGGCATTTAAATAAGAACGGACGTTTGCACCATAATGTGCAGGACAGCCATCATTCTGTAGCCAATGGATTCCCTTTATCTCCTCAGGCACTTCTCCCAATAAGGTTGGGAGATCATTTTTAAAAGTTTAAGTAACTTTGGGAAGATAAATTTCCGCAGTTCGAAAGGACCAATAACTATCCATTTAATATACCAGTCCAATAATTTATTTTGAACTGGTATTGCGACTCTCTTCTCGAATTAGATTTGGATTTGAGAGTTGCCAGCTGTAGCAGATTATGCATATTAAAGTATCCGTCTTTTTTAATGTAGATTCGTCGCTCCATAGAATTTTTCAAAGAATTGTGGATTTTCTTCTATTTTGTCAAGCATTTGTCGACAAAAAACAATCTTGCATGGTAATCTCTCGTTGCAGAGCTTGGACGTCTAATATGGTAAGGATGATATTTATTTATTTTCAGTGCACGGTGCACGGTCGTTTTAGGATTCCGGTGCGACGTGATATTGCTCTTAGTAGAGGTAGGTGGGTCTTGCTGAATTTCATCAAGCACAACATCTTGAGTATTAATATTCACTTGTCTTCCGGAGCTCATACCACCAATGCCGCTGCCAGGTATTCTGCCATCCGAATATATTAAAGTTTTGGAATTTTTGTTTGGATTATTTGGTATTTTTAGCTCAAAATAAATAAATAAATATTTAATAATCTACCCGCTTCCTTATACCTTGTGGTTTTTCTTGAATAGAGAAAGTTATATATTAAAGCCAATGGCAAAAATAGCAGATATGTTGCAGATGGTCCAAAGTTATAAAATATCTCACCCATGGGTCTGTCCCATCGTGCCAACTTTATGTATGGATCGACTTTACTCAAACACTACTTAAACTCACATCATTTTTCTTTCTCTGTAAAAAGCTCTCGTCTGTTTTATCTATGACTAGTTTGTTGGCGTCTATTACCGCTTTCTGTCTATGCTCGATTGCGCTGAGTATAGTCTAACTGCTCGAGGCCAGCCATCAGTTTGCTTGGCGCACGGATAATGCTTGCTTACCGCAGATATATATAGCTGCCGGCTAATATTGCCTTTTGTTGATCGCAGGAGTGTTTTTAGGCATGTTATCTTTTGGCCGACTATGCTTGTATTCAACATTTTTAACAGCTCAAATTGTTATACCATTTTGAATCTGAAATCAAGATAATAGAGAAAAGCAATAAATTATTAATTTCACTTTTTCATGTAATTAAGAATCATTTATGCTTTAGAAAAGCTGTTTTAATAATCTCGATGATGTAAATGTGAATGAAATAATATTATGTAATTTACTTATTCAAGAATTTTGTATATTTTAATGCTTTTTTATTATTTTTATAATACTGTTCTAATTGGCAATTAATTATTTTTTTCAAAAATTAATTACTATTATATAATACAAATTGAATGCTAATCAAATTTATAGATAATATAAAATTGATTATAAAAACAACATAACCTATTCGTCATTAATTTTTAAACGTATGAAAGAAGCAAAACAATTATTTTTACCTTTCGTGGAACTCAATGAGGAAAATAAATGTATAAATTATAATTGCAAACTTGTTATGAACAAAAAATACAATTCCAATTCAAGGTTAAGTGCACGGAATGATAACAAAACTGTAATCCTTACGTAACAGTATGCAATAAAATTATATAGAAATAAGCTAATTTACGTTAAACAACGATAAATAATGCTTATGTCACGTGTATTCTCATAATAATATTAGATATTTTCACAATTAAAATCAAAAGAACCGCTTTGACAGATCACATTGAAAAATGTGACTTTGACATTTTGTCTCTTCTGTTATGAAATCGATTTTATGTTGCATGTTTTAAAATAGTAGGCAGGTTGTTAGACAGACAAATTGTATTATTAATATGGTGAAATTAAAAAAAATTATATACTCAATACTGTAAATTATAGCACCTATCAATAACATTCTTGTAAAGTATGAATAAACAATAAACAATAACTGTAAGTAACAAAACATAAATCTTAAATTTTGTTACTAAGCGTTAATGTGCTCGTCTATTGCTTCTATGGAATTTTAACTTGACGAGTAGTAATGTGTATCTCATTTTTCTAAGCTTTACAGCATCTTTGAGGGCAAGCATTATGCGGAGTAGTTACTTTTTTAGAAAACGGTTGATTTTATGCTGTTACGTTGGGGGAACAAACACAAGTTTTAAGAGCTAAGGCTAAAGAGGTTCTAGAATTGTCTCCCAGCAATCCTAAAGCCCAACGTATTTTGCAAAAAAATCTCAAGCGTTACTTTTACCGTGTGAAGAAATCTGTGACCCAAGTCGGTTCATATATTAATAAATAATCAACGAACAACATGAGATATAGGTTAAGCTTATTCTTAAATTTGCATTTTCTTCTAATTTTGTGTCGCAAGGTAAACTCAAAAAAGCGCATTGCAAAATAGCCTCTTGATTTTAGGCTTTTGAGCGTCCGCCGCAATCTCAGAAAAGGGCGGCAAGTTCTGGTAATAAATAAAAAATAAAAATGTGGTAAATTTAGATTTGGCGAGCCAATACTCAT
Organism: Lamproptera curius; assembly: GCA_029286875.1. NCBI lineage: Eukaryota > Metazoa > Arthropoda > Insecta > Lepidoptera > Papilionidae > Lamproptera > Lamproptera curius. The sequence goes on along the minus strand of JAGSMT010000057.1, from coordinate 2,989,520 downwards.
CTTATTATTTTCTCCACTTTCATCACTAACAACTCCTTTCAACCAGCGGGGGAGGGACGCCAGGTACTACAAAACCCTTTATGTAACAGCCAGACATATCACGAAATTAGATACTAGCTGTTACCCATGATTTCGTCCGCGTGGGATACAAATGTCCGCGAGCTGTATTGAAATAGACGGTATAGTATAATGTAAATGTGGTGTTCTTATTATATAATAAGTTACGTAAGTGCCTATCATAAAACACAAAGTTTAATGAATTTTGCTTCGATGATGACTTTTGAGTATCATCATCATCATCGCCATCATTAGCAGCCCCTATCCGTCCACTGCTGGACTTACCTTTCTTAATGAACGCGAAGACTTCCAACTTGAGCCGGCTACTACACGAGAAGCGGCATCCCACCTGGTCCGGGGTCGACCAACGCTCCGTCTTTCCGAACGCGGCCTCCACTCCAGAACCTTATTGGCCCATCGACCATTGGTTCTTCTGACCACATGACCAGCCCACTGTCTCTTCAACTCTTCAACGAGCTAATCCTTTGCACTATGTTGGTAACTTTAGTTCTTTGCCGTTGGTTTTAGTACGAGTATATAGACACAAAACTTCATCGTCATATGTCCAACAGAGACATTTGATATATAAACATTCAACCACTTTTATCTCAATATTGATAGGCTATTTCCTTTCTCTGAATCTATTCAAGCATGTACAAAATTTCATCGAAATCAGTTCAATGGTTCAGACAGTTAAGATTGACAGACAGACAGAGTTACTTTCGCATTTATAATATTAGAATGGATAAGTAAATTCTCTTCTCATATCTAGGCCGCACGTACGATTTTCTGCCGGACACTTAGAGTTTCAGTGTCAGGTTAATGTTAAACGTGACAGCCGGGAAGCTAGAGGCCTCCCTGACCTTTTCCGTGGTTTTTTCTGGATAAATGGAGCCTTCATTATGCAGGTCCAAGGTATATCAATAGCGTTGACGATGTCTAAAGTCACCACTAGATATCTTAATCTACGATCGTCGACCGACTCTTGCGGAAACTATATTACCACTTCGTGATATTTGGATCACATCATCAGCCTGTGATAGTCCACTGCTGGACATAGGCCTCCCCTAATATACCTCCATCCATTAGGGGACTTTGGACCGTATCCCACCACGCTGGTCCAATGCGGGTTGGTGGGTGGACCGACTTTTTACATGCCCATCCGACGCATGGATCATCTTACTTTTCAGACAATTGGGTGATCGGCTCAAATTGCCCTAACCAACTAGGAAACAACAATGAAAATTTGTTGATTAGGGATTCGAACCCACGACCTCCGGTTTCTAAGGCACATGCCTATACCACTAGGCTACGGAGGCAGTTAATATTTGGATAATGTCCTCCAAATAGTTCAAGAACGGGCCGCCAAATAATTATTGTGTTGAAGAGCTTATATTGCGCTGTAGCACGATTTTTCAAAACGGTGGCGGGAGGGTGAATAGGACCTCCCCTTTTATAATGAGGCTACGTCTGCTCACATTGCAATTGTGTTGTTTTTGATGGCTTGGATCAGGAAGTAGCGAAGATAGTCTCGCTCCTTTGTACCGCTCCGCCACATGCCCTGTTTCTAGGCATCGCAAGCGGTGCATCGGACATGTTGCCAGCAGCTTCGTTGGACAAGGCTTTCCTCTACTTTATCAGAGGTGACATAAGATGTGCTAGACATGGCGAATCTATTTCATGTTTGTATTGCTCTGCGCCATATACTGTACGGAGACATAATCGACAAGTTGTCGCAGTAATAGCATTATTTTGAGAATTTGAAACCGCATTCTAAATTTTTTACGATTATTAAAAAACTATTTACGATCCTCTAATGTATATGAGCCTAGATAATTGTATGATAGTAGATTTGTTCCAAAATTTGAGGTTTTTACCTAAAATGTTTATTCTTACTAATAATAAATAATATCCTTTTTATAATTGTTTCTTTTAAATTTAATTTTAATTTAAATCCGTAAATAAGTGGATTTAATATCCTTTTAGTTGAATCCCAATTGAAGTTCAGAAGATATTATAGTGCACAAGTGTACACACACAAATACGGATGCACTCCTCTCTTCTTCACTCTCACAATCCAATGGGACGGATAACCAACACGACCGGAGAGAGGCCAGGCACAGGACGGACTTTTTTAAATTAATTATTTATCAATAGGCGTTTTGGAAAATCATTTTGAAATATATACTCTTGCCCATGTTTGTATTTTAAGTAACCCTGTTATTTCGAGTAATCAAGATTTTTATACATTATTTCTAAATATTTTACGGTGCATACAGGGCGGTAATTTTGTTGTTTGTGGTCCGAAATACTGCTGGCCAAGTCCTTTCTGAGCGCACACGTGCGTGGTAGGAACTGGCGCCTCAAACACATGGCGGTGGATCGCCAGCGATCAACGTAGTTCTTATGGTACTTGGCATGTAGTCGGGTTGTGCGGTAACAAATTTCTAAGCAGGTATTAATCCGACAATTCCTCAGAGCCCTCATCAGAGAGACGAAACATCTCTGCGCAATGACAAGGAATCGAGATGATCAGGAGGAGCCTGATCGTCAACGATTCGAGCTGCTCGGCGCTGAATGCAGTTAAATGGAAGAAGTCGATACTCGGGTGCCACTGCCCAGAGGTAAGAACAGTATTCCATTTGTGGCTCGACTTGCACCTTATAAAGCTGCAAATCAGAGGCGGGAAGGAAATTCAGTATCGCTTTACTGAGGACAACAAATTTTTCTGCTAGCCAGTTTGGCCTTTTCTTCCAGATGACCGCGAAATTGGACGAATTCTGATGCAAGAGTAGCGATTTAATCAGCGCCACAGAGGTAAGTGCCGATTTTCTGTGAGGAATACAATGGAATCCTTCTGGAATACAAAATACCGCAGCTAATAAATTCAGAAAAACCCATAGGGTGGGGGTGCGGTTTCCATCTCTAAATTTAGACGAAAAAACATTTTATTTACAATATCTAATTAAATATTGCTGTATTAATACCTCCTTAGCCTTTGGTAAATGTAATGTATTAATACCTCCTTAGCTTTAGAACCCGGAGGGCATGGGTTCGAACTCTGCGGGACTCAACAAATTTTCATTGCTGTTTCCTAGTTGGTTAGGGCAATTTGGGCTGATCATCCAATTGTCAGAAAAGTAAGATAATCCGTGCGTCGGATGGACATGTAAAAAGTTTCATCACGTTGCACTCATCATCATCAGCTTGTGTTAGTCCACTGCTGGGCAAAGGCTTTCCCTAATGCACGCCCAAGTTTGTTGTAGTTAGGCATGTTTAAAGCTCATTTAAGGTAATATAGTTTAAGTTCACATATAAGCTAATCTATCACATTCACATATAAGCTATCTCTTATATCTTAAAAGATATAACAGATTTAAAATGCAGGGGCGGGAATCACGAGACAATTTCACTTTGCTACCTCGCTTGTATTGCGTAAAATGGTTCTGTTCTGTTTGAAGTTTTTGTTAAAATTTCCAAATTATATTTTATTATTACTTTGAGGCTAAGTGATCCTAAATTTTCAAGTCAATTGGAGAAGTTGTTGTGCCAGGAGATGAGGTTTGCAAAAATGAGAAAAAAGCAGAAAATATCTTTTTTTTTTTGGGGTGAGGGAGATCCTAAAATTCCAGTGTTACTATATGTGACATTTTTTTAAGTAGCTAATTTATTATATAATTTTTAATAAAATTATATATTATTTCCTTTCGTATCGTTAAATGCGACTGCTAAATCAAATATTACCGAAGATTATAAATAAAGATTATCAATTAATTACACAAGTGGTTTCCGTTTTATGCACCACAAAGTAAACTTGAAGCAGTATAAAATGGGGCCTGCATTTATGCAAAAGCATTGTCAGGAAGCAACGAGGCAGCGGAAACAGCAAGATGCAGCTCAAAATTCTTATTCTTTTGTGCATGGTGAGCAGTTTATTTTTATATAAAGTTTTTTATTCGCAGACATCAAAAACATAACTTTTAATACCATAATTTTATGTCAAATCCACTTTTTACGTTTTTTTTTTGTGGTAACTATTGATATTTATTCCCGACATTTCTGATATATCCCATTTTGGTCCGCCCGTGATAATGTAAAGAGCCCAAATCGTCGGCAAGGAGTATTATTAATTAACGCAAAATCCGTAGGACAGTAGATTTGAAATGTATAATACTGGCGTGAAGAAAATAAAAAACAAAATAATATAAATATGTATAAATGTGTTTGTATAGGTACATTTATTATTGTGTTTATTATATGTACCTAAATCACATCATCACATCACATCATCAGCCTGTGTTAGTCCATTGCTCGACATAGGCCTCCCCTAATACACCCCTATCCATTAAGGTTTGTACCGTATACCACCACGCTGGTCCAATGCGGGTTGGTGGGTGGACCGACTTTTTACATGCCCATCCGACGCATGGATCATCTTACTTTTCAGACAATTGGGTGATCAGCCCAAATTGCCCCAAACAATTAGGAAACAACAATGAAAGTTTGTTGCTTTCCCGCAGGATTCGAACCCACGACCTCCGGTTTCTAAAGCACATGCACATACCACTAGGCTACGGAGGCTAGTTACCTACCTAACCTAAATAATACTACCTTTATAAATAATATAAACCATAAATTTTTAGTCATTATGTTTAATGCTAAATTTCAATATCTAGTAATTATTGTAACATCCTACGCTTACCCTTTGTTCCTTAAATCATCTAAAGATTGACTGGGAGACAATCTTACGGCACTAGGATTAAGCCGCTTTTTCACTATATACTTTTGTACAATGAATAAATAAACCATGATATTGATTTCGTAATAATGTTAAAAATAGCATGATTAAAAAATATAATGTGCCATTTATATATATATATATATATATACCATAAAAATATACAAAATTGAAACTCTTGCTTTGTTAATAATACAAGATGTGGATGGTAATTAAGTTATATTTGCATTTAATTTGAAAGGCTTTTTGACGAATGAGGACATTTTGCTTCAATTTTTAATTTATAAATCTTTAGATATCCGTAGTAGTAATATTATTTTTAAAGAAAATAACAATAAAACAAAATAAAACGTATCCTCTTTAACTAATTCACTAAGCACAAATCTATATGTATCCCCCAATCCGCATAGGACCAGCGTGGTTGGCGGATGAAATGACTTTTTACATGCCCATCATACATCATGGATCCAACCAGGAAACAACGATAGGACAAAGTTGATTCTCCGCTGGATTTGAACATACGACCTCCATGAGGTTAAGGAGGCGTGTATTAGGGGAGACCTATGTCTGACTGTATGATGATATCTATATGCATATCAGATATATACAAAATATAAACACATTTTTGCACGATAGAATTCGTTAAAATGTATTATTTCTTAAGAATATTTGCACTTATTATTTTATAAATGATAAACTTACTTACAGGTCACGTTGGCCGCCTGCGCTCCCAAAGGTAACTAGATACAAAATTAAAACAATTAAGATTCCTACTTTGATAAATACTTAATTGCAGGACGAATAATAAATAAATTCCTTATAAATATGTAAAATGTACCTAACGTATACGATATTAATTTTACATGACTTTAGTTTGGCGGTGTAAAATCATACACCAAATTTTAGTGCTAAAATATTGTTGTGGTAGTTTAGGCTGAATTTTGTGAAGTAGTTGATTGCGAGTTGAAAATGAAGAGTCCAGTTGTTGTACGAGAGTAAAGCGTGTTTATTTAATAAAACTGGTTAACTATACACCATTTGGGTTGTACAATTAGTAGGTGTTACAAAAGTAAATGAGTTAGTATATGATAGAATGAGATAGCAGCGTGTGTTACACGCTCGCGAGTAAGGCATCGCGCTTTGGGAGCGCTTTGCGCTTCCAGGAACGATGCACGTCTCATGCGGAGGAGGTAGCGCTGCTGTATGAATGATTTTGTAGTTGCCGCTGCAGGTAGACCCCTTTAAGTGAGCAGCTTGGTTGTTCTTGCGGATGAATATGCTTCAAAAGAGTGGCTTCCGTCTCTGGGTAATATTGTAATACATGTTGACTCGGCGACGTTATAGTGTATTTTCGTGGCAGGATTGCACGTTTGAGAATTCTTCGTTGTGATCGAACGAATGTATCAGTTCCGTTTGTTACCTGTACCTACTGATGTTACTACAATGTGCGATCGAGTTGATCTGAACGAAAAAGCGTCGTGTTGGGGCGATGTTGTTGCTGGAGTACCTTGTTTACTTCCACGACGACTGCCGTGGTAAATTAAAGGTCGTGCGCGTCTGAGCGTGTGCTGCTAGGTGCTGCGTGCTGTCGCTGAGCCTGGCATTCAAAGTCAAAGTCAAAGTCAAAATCGTTTATTCAATTCAGGCTCTACTGAGCACTTATGAACGTCAAAAATTATCCATTTACCATCGGTTCACAAACTCAGACCCGTCCAGAGAAGAACCGGCAAGAAACTCTGCGGCCTTTTTTTTAAATATTAAGTATTTACAAAATTTGACTAATACATTTTTTAGTAAGTTACCAGGGGATTTGCAAGCGCAGAATATAAACTATTTCCACACATCTTGGTCCTCAATATAATTTATAACAGAATAGTAGGCTTTTTTTATAAGCGTTGTTTTGATAACTTTACGAAAGCTCGAATCATTCAGTTGCGTTTGGCAGGCATTTAATTTATTATTACATTCTTATACTATTATACATGAAAGATTTTTGGTTCGGGTCAGTCTAAATCTGGGTAGCTCTAGGGGCTCCATTCGACCCCTGCGCGGCTTAATATCTTTTTTAGTAAATATATGAATATTTTGACGCGCGTACATAATATTTTCAAATATGTATAGCGAGAAAATTCAGTTTTATTAAAAACATTATGTAAATATACCCGTGAGACCAGATTGTGGATTGCCCTAACAGCCTGTTTTTGTAGTATAAATATTGTGTTCAAACCGGCTGCAGATCCCCATAATAATAATCCATAGGACATAAGGCTGTGAAAGTACGCGTAATAAACTAGTTTTGCAGTTGCCTCGTCAGTCAGCTGCCTAATCTTGCGTATGGCAAAGATTGCTGTACTTAGCTTCTTAGAGAGTTTGTCAATATGAGCTCCCCACTGCATCTTGGAATCAATAGAAAGTCCAAGAAATGTAGTAGAGCTTATGTAAGGAATGACCTCATTGTCAATTTTAATATTTTGAAAACCTGGCAACTTACTAAGAGTAAAACGTAAGCATTTAGTTTTGTTCGCGTTAAGTACTAAGTTATTGGACGCAAACCAGTTTGACACAATATCAATTGCCCTATTTGGTATCTCAACGTTATGGTCATTTCTTATTTTCTACGGCATTAGCGTGTGCTGCTAGTTGCAGTGCGCTGAGGTTGTGCCTAGCGTGTGCATGTGCTGCTAGTTGCAGGGTACTGTGGTTGTATCTGGCGTGAGCGTTAGCTGCTAGTTCAGCTGAGCCGAGCGTGGGTGGCGTACGTTGCAAATGTTCAGAGCGTGTGGAGCATGGTTGCGGTTTTGCCGAGCAAGTGCGGCACGGTTGTTGTTGCGCCGACTGTGTGCGGCACGTAAATGTAGATAACGAGGTAGCTTAACTGGCCAGATATCACTGCACTACACGTTGACATAGTTAGTGGTTGGGTGTTGCAATTGTCCATGTTGATAGCTACGGAGTCTTCATTGTAGATTGTTGTTTACAAGCCATGCATTTTGCTCCATATTTTCCTTGTATGTTCTTCTTCCATTTTGAGTAGGTTGCTGTTATTCTACGGGGTCACCACTTTAGAAGAGAAGTTGTGCGTTGATGGTTGAGGATTGAAAATGAACAGTCCAGTTGTTGTACAAGAGTTGATAGAAAGAGATAGCAGCATTGTCCCGGAGTATGTTACACACTCGCAAGTGTCGCCTCGCGCCTTCGGGAACGATGCACGTGTCATGTAGAAGAAGTTGCGCTGCTGTATTTGTAGCTGCCGCTTCATAGTATAAGTACTGCATAGTACTTTCAGAACATGTTTTTGAACTATTTATAGTTTGGTATAACAATAATGTCTCCTTAAGTATTAATTGTTACAACTTTATTTTAAGCGCGTTGCGGATTATTGAACGTGGAGATTGGTGGAAACACCAATATTATGAGTCAGAATAGCAAAAACGTATCTGGTTGTTCTCCTTGCAACAACTGTAACAAGATCTGTAGAAACAATGGCGGCAGTAAAAATGATAGTAACAGCAGCGGCGTAAACAACAAGGGCGATAACAACAACAGCGGTAAAAACAATAACGCCGGTAACAACAGTGGGTCCAAAAATGACGGAAAAAACAACGGTGGCTCCAAAAATGACGGAAATAATAATGGTGGCTCCAAAAATTATGGAAACAACAACGGTGGATCCAAAAATGACGGAAATAATAGTGGTGGCTCCAACAATGACGGAAACAACAATGGTGGCTCCAACAATGACGGAAACAACAACGGCGGCTCCAACAATGACGGTAACAACAATGGTGGCTCCAACAATGATGGAAACAACAACGGTGGCTCCTACAATAGCGGAAATAATAATGGTGGTTCCAAAAATGACGGAAATAATAATGGTGGCTCCAAAAATGACGGAAATAATAATGGTGGTTCCAAAAATTACGGAAACAACAACGGTGGCTCCAACAATGACGGAAACAACAACGGTGGCTCCAACAATGACGGTAACAACAACGGTGGCTCCAACAATAACGGGAACAACAACGGTGGCTCCAACAATGACGGTAACAACAACGGTGGCTCCAGCAATAGCGGAAACAACAACGGTGGCTCGAACAATGACGGAAACAACAACGGTGGCTCCAACAATAACGGAAACAACAACGGTGGCTCCAACAATAGCGGAAATAATAATGGTGGTTCCAAAAATGACGGAAATAATAATGGTGGCTCCAAAAATTATGGAAACAACAACGGTGGCTCCAACAATGACGGAAACAACAACGGTGGCTCCAGCAATAGCGGAAACAACAACGGTGGCTCCAACAATGACGGAAACAACAACGGTGGCTCCAACAATAACGGAAACAACAACGGTGGCTCCAACAATAGCGGAAATAATAATGGTGGTTCCAAAAATGACGGAAATAATAATGGTGGCTCCAACAATGACGGAAACAACAACGGTGGCTCCAGCAATAGCGGAAACAATAACGGTAGCTCCAATAATTACGGAAATAACAACGGTGGCTCCAACAATAACGGAAACAATAACGGTGGCTCTAAAAATGACGGAAACAACAACGGTGGCTCCAATAATGACGGAAACAACAACGGTGGCTCCAACAATGACGGAAACAACAACGGTGGCTCCAACAATAACGGAAACAACAACGGTGGCTCGAACAATGACGGAAACAACAACGGTGGCTTCAACAATAACGGAAACAACAACGGTGGCTCAAACAATGACGGAAACAACAACGGTGGCTCCAACAATGACGGAAACAACAACGGTGGCTCCAACAATGACGGAAACAGCAACGGTGGCTCCAACAATGACGGTAGCAACAACGGTGGCTCCAACAGTGACGGAAACAACAACGGTGGCTCCAACAATAGCGGAAACAACAACGGTTCCGGTTGTCCAATAAAAAGAAAATTACGGGGTATTATGGATCGAAATAATACCAAACGATAAGGATAGAGGATGTTAATTTTGTTCAATAAAAAAGTTTTGCATCATAACTATTTCTTTTTATATATTCCATTCCAGTTTGATCAACAATAAATCGCGCAACATGTCGCGAAGTAACAATAAATGAAACATTTCTACATAACGCATAGGTAATCTAAACTTTATATATAATCTTAGATTAATTATCAGAAAACTGCAAAAAAATTCTTTATTGTTTGACGCACCTAAGCAGTCAGTCTGAGTTGTCGTGATCCATTTTTTGCAGTCGTTATAAAACGTCAATCCCTATAAACTTAGTTTCAACTAACACATCCAAGAAATACAGTTTTTCATTTAGTTTATAGGATTCGATGGGAGTTATAGTGGTATCGATGGGAGTGGTTTTAAAACCACTTTATTCTTTTTCCTTATGTATCCTAAATTCAACTTTTAGAATGAGAGCCATAGATATAAAAATAAAATAAATCGTGTAGTGATCGTTGTTTATTAGAATTTTTTTTAACATTTAATTAATTCAGTACTGTAAATAAAGTATTATTTACATATACAAATCATATTATATAATTTTTATAGCTGTCTGATTAATTATTTATTAATTAATAGCCTTTTAGATATTCCAAAGAAAAAAGGTAATTAACGATACATTGCTTATCAATTAACAAGTATGTCTCTGCCTCCGTAGCATAGTGTGGGCGTGTGCTTTAGACACCAGAGGTCGTGGGTTCGAATCCAGCGGGACTCAACGAATTTTCATTGACGATAGACTGGCACGTGGATCGTTACCCCGGTAATCTGGTTGAGGAGCCTGTGACGCGTACAATTTGCCATGAAATCCTCTATCTCAGATAAGATCTCAGACTTAGAAGAAACAATCGAATCAGAACAGTTCCTAACTCGACAGGTGGCTTCTCCCGAGCTTATTCACAAAACCTTCGACCCTCTATTCTGCTAAATCACTTCAGTTATCCTTTTCGTATTTGAGCAGCGAAGGTCTCGCCGTATCAATTTGCGGATCCACTTTGAAAGAAGTTTCACATCTATTCGAAGTGAGTGTCCTCATAGTTTCGACGTTCCTCCATAAGGCCAAGCGTCCATTGGAGTTAGGATTTCCTGCCAGTACGCTTACTCCTGCAAAATCCTTTACCCACGTCACGTGTATGCATCCACTACGGCATCAGTGCCTCGTCAACTAGGTGTTGGTTTTTGCCATGTTGAAGTCGAGTTTCATTGAGATTGTTGTTTAGCCATGCATTTGCTCCATTTTTTGGTTTTCTTCCATTTTGAGTAGGGCGGTTTTCTGGGGCCCCTTTAGAAGAAGTTGTACGTTGATGGTTGAATTGAAAAAAACAGTCCAAAGTTAAAGAGTGGCATTTATTTAATAAAACTGGCCTTATACAGCTTTTTGGGGGCAAATTGTCGGATAGAAAAGAGAAGAGTTTGTCCCGGGGATGTTACACCTCGGTCGCCTCGCCCTTAACGATGCATGTTCGGAAAGAAGTTTGCTGTTGGATTTGTAGCTGGCCAAGTATAAGTACTGATAGTCTTTTGAACATATTTTTCAACATTTATAGTTTGGTATATCAATAAGTCTCCTTAATTAATTGTTACAACTTTTTTTGCTCGTTGGGATTATTACTGGTGGTTGGGGAAACCCAAAATTTTGAGTCAGAATAAAAACGTATCTGGTTGTTCCTTGCAAAACTGTAACAAGATCTGGAAACAAGGGGAGTAAAAGATAGTAACAGGGGTAAAACAAGGGGATAAAACAAAAGCGGTGAAAACAACGCCGGTAACAACAACAGTGGGTCCAAAAAGCGGAAAAACAGGGGGCTCCAAAAAATTCGGAAACAAAACGGTGGTTTAAAAAACGGAAAAATAATGGTGGTTCCTAACGGAAATAATTGGGGCTCCAACAATGACGGAAACAACAATGGTTCCCTGGGAAAAACAACAACGGCGGCTCCAAAAATGACGGTAAAAAACGGGGCTCCAGGAAAAACAACGGGGCTCCAAAAATAGCGGAAATAAAATGGTGGTTCCAAAAGATGGAAATAATGGTGGTCAACAATGAGGAAACAACAACGGTGGTCCACAATAGCGGAAACAACAACGGTGGTCCAACAATGACGGAGAACAACGGTGGCCCAACTGGGAAACAACAGCGGGTTTCCAACAATGAAAAACAACGGGCTCTAAAAATGACGGAAATAATAATGGTGGTTCCAAAATTACGGAAACAAAAGGTGGATCCAAAATAGGAAATAATTGGTTCCAAAAATAGGAAATAAAATGGTGGATCCAAAATTGAAATAACAAAGGTGGTCCAAAATGACGGAAACAACAACGGTGGCTCCAGAATAGGAAACAACAACGTTTCCAATAAACGAAACAAAAAGTTTCAAAATGACGGGAAAAAAAAAGGTGGCTAAAATGACGGAAACAACAACGGGTTAAAATGACGGAAACAACAACGGTGGCTAAAATGAAAAAAACTGGTCAAAAATGACGGAAACAAAAGGTGGTCCAACAATGACGGTAAAACAACGGTGGTCATACGGAAACAAAACGGTGGTCAAACAATAGCGGAAACAACAACGTTCCGGTTGTCCAATAAAGAAAATTACGGGTATTAGGATCGAAATAATACCAAACGATAAGGATAGAGGATGTTAATTTTGTTCAATAAAAAAGTTTTGCATCATAACTATTTCTTTTTATATATTCCATTCCAGTTTGATCAACAATAAATCGCGCAACATGTCGCGAAGTAACAATAAATGAAACATTTCTACATAACGCATAGGTAATCTAAACTTTATATATAATCTTAGATTAATTATCAAAGAAAACTGCAATCAAAAAATCCTTCATTGTTTGACGCACCTAAGCAGTCAGTCTGAGTTGTCGTGATCCATTTTTTGCAGTCGTTATAAAACGTCAATCCCTTTAAACTTAGTTTCAACTAACACATCCAAGAAATACAGTTTTCATTTAGGTTTATATGGGATCTCGATGGGAATTATAGTAGGTATCGATGGGAGTGTTTAAACATTCAATTCTTTTTCATAAGTATCCTAAATTCCAACTTTTAGAATGAGACAGATATCTGAAAATATAATAATTGTGTAGTGAGCGTTGTAATAGAATATTTTTAATATTTGATTATTAGTACTGTAATAAAGTATTTATTTAGTATACCAAATCATATTATATTAAGATTTTATGAGAGCTGCTGATTAAATAATTAATTAATTTATGATGCTTTTTGAATTTTTTCTAAAAGGTTAATTAATTAGTACATTAAATATCAATTATAAGTACATTCTTGCCTCGTATATTAGTGTGGCGTATTGATTTAAATTAAGGTCGTTGATTTGCAAGAAGAAGGGAATCAACGAATTTTCTTGACGAATTAGACATGTACGTCTCGTTACCGGAATCTAGTGTGAGGCGCAGCTACCCGAGCATGTCTGGAAATCTCATTCAGAAGGATCTCAGACTTGAAACAATCGAATTCAGAACAGTTCTGACTTGACATTGGTGGCATCCCAAGTCTATTCACAAAACCTTCGAGCTCTATGGTAGTAAAATACGTCCCTTATCAGCCTCGTATTGAGCAGCGAAGGTCTGATGCGATCAATTAAACATCACATTGGAATAAGTGCGGCATCTATTCCGAGTGATATCCTCATAGTTTCGACGTTCCTCCATAAAGATGTCCATATATTGAAGTTAAGTTTCCTCAACAGGACTCTGAAACGTTGACCACGTCACTGTATTTGGTACTACGGCATGAGGGTTCGTCAACTGCGTTGAGCATCGAATCGTTTTTAATTCAGCTTGGACTTTCAGAGCCCATCACTTTTTCGGAAATAGTAATAGGTAGACTTCATCCTTAAGCCATTTTCGCTGGAAACCCATATTGCACGAGCCTCTCAACAATCGGTCATCGCTCACCAGGTTTTAAACCTATTGATCACAGACGTCTGCCCTGAAATTGTTTCAGGTCCTAATAGAATCTATCTCGTTTAATTGTCAATCGGATTTTCCATGTCCATTTCCTGTGGGGTTTGTCTTAAGTTAGAGTTCATTAAAAAGCCCTTCTTTTCCGAAATTGACAGCATTTGTCCCTGGTTCGACTACCACACCTGAGGGCCTAAACGCGATTGGTGCCAGTTCTTGCAACCACTTTGGCATTGAATTCCCCCAAACAACATTTAATGGGCCTTATGGGTGGTTCAAGGCCCGGGGAATCCCGTGGGCCTACTTTCATGGTGTGTGAAGTGGGGGAACTTTGTTCACTTGAGGGATCCTTTGTGAGCCTACAAATGCCACCCCAGTGACCTGGGACCGTTTTGGGAGGGGTTTGTTGACGGGTCCCACGCCGCCTTTGGGACGGATGGTGCCCCTCAAGGGTAAAAAAGGGCCTAGGCAAGTTCGGTTCCTCCTTTCGGACTTCACAACCCTAGAACGTAACATCATTGTTTGACGCACCTAAGCAGTCAGTCTGAGTTGTCGTGATCCATTTTTTGCAGTCGTTATAAAACGTCAATCCCTTTAAACTTAGTTTCAACTAACACATCCAAGAAATACAGTTTTTCATTTAGTTTATGGGATTCGATGGGAGTTGGTAGTTGGAGTAATTTACGGAGTTCGATGCCAATTGCTTTGCGTAATCAAGTGATTGTCTACGAAGGCAACAATACAATATCTTGGGAAAATATCTGGAAAGAAGGAGTAGCTCGAAACAGAATATTGTGTCATAAATTGATTTTAAAACCAATTTATTTTGTTTCCTTATGTATCCTAAATTCAACTTTTAGAATGAGAGCCATATATTAAAAATAATTAATTTGTGTAGTGATCGTTGTTTATTAGAATATTTTTTACATTTAATTAATTCGGTACTCTAAATAAAGTATTATTTACATATACAAATCAATATTATATATATTCAATATTATATAATTTTTATAGCTGCCTGATAATTATTTATTAATTAATAGCCTTTTAGATATTCCAAAGAAAAAAGGTAATTAACGATACATTGCTTATCAATTAACAAGTATGTCTCTGCCTCCGTAGCATAGTGTGGGCGTGTGCTTTAGACACCGGAGGTCGTGGGTTGGAATCCAGCGGGGACTCAACGAATTTTCATTGATGTTTCCTAGTTGATTAGAGCAATTTGGGCCAATCACCCAATCGTCTGAAAAGTAAGATGAGCCATGGGTCATATGGGCATGTAAAAAGTCGGTCCACCCACCAACCCGCATTGGACCAGCGTGGTTGGATACGGTCCAAAAAAAAAACCCTAATAAATAGGGCTGTATTAGAGGCGGCCTATGTCCAGCTGTGGACTATCATAGGCTGATGATGTATGGTGATGTAAGTATGTCCAAAAGTTCAAAATTATTAACAGTCTACAGTACCTTCAAGTCAGCGATAGGAAATTTGTAGTTGACGCTGGGTTGCCAGATTTGTTGGCATTGTTGAGGGTGTCCCAAGTTTGCTGACAGTCTTTGGAAGGTCTGTAATTTAGGCTTGATTTCATTCCAACACAATTCTATTTACGTAAATAGAAATATGGATGTACTTAGGTTATCCCTTAAAGTACCATTTTCCTTGCAAAATACGATCGACGAGCCAAAAATCTAAACATCATCACCTGAAAATTTTAAAAGCATAAAGGATGACGTCTGCTCCCGACGACTCGTTCAAGTTGGTCGCATTGGTTTAATGGATTAGATCGGAAAGTTTAAAGATTGTGCCATGCTATAACAGACTGCATACACTACTGCATACATATATACAGACTTTTAGGTCTGCTAGAATAGACAAAAATAACTGTCAAAAAAATAGATTAAGCGACCGATGCCCTAACTCCACTATCGAAAGATAGAAAATATCTTTGATATTGTTGCGAGAATCCCGGTCTAGTTATTGACCAGAACTATAATGGTGGTACGGATGATTTTTGGATCATCATCATCATCATAATCAGCCTTTATCAGTCCACTGCTGGACATAGGCCTTTTAAGTGAACGCCAAGACGGCCGATCCCCTGCTCCTCGCTGCCAACTTGAACCGGCTACTGCACGGAGATCGCCATCCCATCTGGTCGGGGGTCGACTAACACTCCGTTTCCCTAAACGTGGCCTCCACTCCAGAACCTTATGGGCCCATCGGCCATCCGTTCTACGGACCACGTGACCGGCCCACTGCCACTTCAACGAGCTAATCTTTTGCGCTATGTCGGTAACTTTCGTGCTCTGTCGGATGAATTCATTACGAATCTTATCCAACAGAGAGACTCGAGCATAGCGCGTTCCATAGCACGTTGAGCTACGGCAAACTTGTGGACCAGTCCGATAGTCAGAGGCCACGTTTCTGCCCCGTAGGTCATGACGGGGAGTACGCATTGGATAAAGACTTTTGTCTTTAACCTCTGCGGTATCAGCAACGTGAGAATGTGGTGTAGCTTCCTGAATGCTGCCCAGCTCAACTGAATCCTCCTATCGGCTTCCCTCTCGAAGCTGTGTCTTCCCAACTGCAATATGTGCCCGAGGTAGACATATTCATCGACAACTTCGAGAGTAACACCATACACATCGACCGGACCCGGAAGAACGTGTTCGTAGAACATGACTTTCATCTTGTCCTAGTTCATCCTTAGTCCGATACGTTAGGACGATTCATTTAAACCGTGCAACATTTCCTGCAAGCACTCCAACGACTCGGCCAATATGACGATATCGTCAGCGAAACGGAGGTGTGAAAGGTACTCGCCGTTAATGTTTATGCCACTTCCAGTCCAGTCTAGGGTCTTAAAGATGTCTTCCAATGCATTAGTGAACAGTTTCGGGGATATTACCCCCTGTCTCACTCCTCGTTGCAATGGGATTCGTTGCGTTTGACCCCTCGGAATGAGAACGGACATAAACGCAGCGCTATACAGACCTTTCAACACCTCGATGTATCGATAATCGACCTGAGATCGTTGAAGAGCTTCCAGAACAGCCCAGGTTTCTACAGAGTCAAAGTTTTTCATAGTCCACAAGGCAAGGCACAGTGGCTGATTGTACTCATAGGTCTTTGTACAACTTGCCTTATGGTGAAGATGTGGTCTATGGTGCTAAATCCTATGCGAAACCCAGCCTGCTCCGGTGGCTGGAATCCATTAAGCTTGTTGGTGAGGCAATTCGTCATGACTCTCGAGAACAGCTTGTATATGTGGCTTAAAAGTGAGATCGGTCGGTGATTTTTAAGCAGGGTATTGTCCCCCTTCTTAAACCACAGAACGACCTCACGTTCAAACCACGCCTTGGGAGAATTACCCTGTGGAAGAACGGAGTCGAATAACTTCCGTAACTCACCTAAAACGGGGTACCCCTTGCTTTAAGGAGCTCGGTAGTAACTCCATCCTTTCCAGGAGCTCTTCTCCCCTTGAGCTGCTTAAGAGTCAGACTAACCTCATCAACGCTGACTGTAGGAAGCTTATCGGAGAGATGCCGAGTCAGACTGGCACGTGGATCGTTACCCCGGTAATCAGGTTGAGGAGCCTGTAATGCGTACAATTTGCCATAGAAATCCTCTATCTCAGATAAGATCTTAGACTTAGAAGAAACAATCGAACCAAAACAGTTCCTAGGCTTCGACAGGTGGCTTCTCCCGAGCTTCTTCACAAAAACCTTCGACCCTCTATTCTGCTAAATCACTTCAGTTATCCTTTTCGTATTTGAGCAGCGAAGGTCTCGCCGTATCAATTTGCGGATCCACTTTGAAAGAAGTTTCACATCTATCGAAGTGGTGTCCTCATAGTTTCGACGTTCCTCCATAAGACCAAGCGTCTCATCGGAGAGTTAGGATTTCCTGCCAGTACGCTTACTCCTGCAAAATCCTTTACCCACGTCACGTATGCAGTCCACTACGGCATCGAGTGCCTCGTCAACTGCGTTAAGGGCATCGAATCGTTTTTAATTCCAGTTGGAACTTTCAGAGCCCATCACGTTTTGTCGGAAGTAAGGTCGGAGAGTAGACTTCATCAGGCGGGCCCACTCTTGCTGGAAACCGATATTCACGGTGCCTGTCAACAATCGGTGATCGCTACCGGTTTTAAACCTATTGATCACAGAGACATCCCTGAATATGTGTTTCCGGTCCGTAATGATGAAATCTATCTCGTTCCTTGTCACAGTATCGGGATTTTGCCATGTCCATTACCTGTGGGGCTTCTTCTTAAAGTATGAGTTCATTAAATAAGCCCTTCTTTTTCCAGGAAATTGACTAGCATTTGTCCCCTGCGATTTCGACTACCGACACCGTGAGGGCCTAACCAATGCAAATTTAATTAACTTTATATGGAATACAATTGCACCTAAAGCAATAAATTAAATCAAGCCGTAGCTCAGCAAAATATAAATATAGAACTATATTGTTCATACAGATGATAGATCATCAAGCTCAGATAGTCCACTGATGGACATAGGCTCTTCAATACACCTCTATCCATTAGGTTTGACCATCCATCACGCTGGTCCAATGCGGGTTGGTGGGTGGACCGATTTTAACATCCCCATCTGATACATGGATCATCTTAGCTTTCAGACAATTGGGTGATCAGCCCAAATTGCCCTAACCAACTGGGATACCACAATGAAAATTTGTTGAGTCCCCGCAGGATTCGAACCTACGACCTCGGGTTTCTAAAGCACAAGCCCATACCACTAGGCTACAGAGGCAGTTTTTAGGTGAAACCTCATTTGACTACTATACTCAAGCTACTACCTATCACCACGTACGTAGTAAAATGGAATAACCACTCAAAGTTTTACTCCTGTTCTGAAATATAGGTACAAGTTATCATACCCAAGGGAACTTGGGCCTTAAAACTCCAATGGCCCATTACCTGAAACGTTCTCTAGTGCTGTTTGTGGCTTGTTAGTAAAACTTCAGTTTATTGTAGTACAAACATTCGTAGAAACGTAGAAGCGTTGAAACGATATCAAAAAAATCTTAAATTATTAAATTATAACTTTACTAATAAGACCTTCCTAACTGCACGATTGACTGCCTCCGTAGCCTAGTGGTATGGGCGTGGCTTTAAAACCGGAGGTTGGGTTCGAATCCTGCGGAACGCAACAAATTTTCATTGTTGTTTCCTGGTTGGTTAGGGCAATTTGGGCCGATCACCAATTGTCTGAAAGTAAGATGATCCTGCGTCGGATGGGCATGTAAAAGTCGGTCCACCCAACCCGCATTGATCAGCGTGGTGATACGGTCCAAAACCGCCAATGGATAGGGTATAGGGACCTATGTCAGCAGTGGACCAAAACAGGCTGATGATGATGATGAACTGCATGTAAAATTAAGAGATTGCATGAAATCAGTTCTTTGACAAAAATCTCCTGATTGTATACGTAGATGATGTTTGGGTGTAGCTGTCGCTACAGTGCTAACACCTTAAACAACGTTTTCATTGGCAGATCGCTACCACAGTAAATCATTAGGCGATTTGGTGTTCAACCAATAAATGCCAATCTTATTGGCGTCAATACAGTTTGATACTTAATGTTGTGTGCATTTTTAGCTTATTTCGTTTAGGCACAGTGTTGATTGCATACCAGAAAGCCCATTATGCTTGGTTTTATTTGCATATCCATTATTTTTAATCTTTACAATGTTACAAAATATTATGAAGAGGGAAAATTTGTTAGTTTGTTCTGCTGAACCGATTTGAAGTATTTTTTCACAATTATAAAGCTATGTTATATCATATTCTTCTTGGGTAAGAGGCGTTCTTCAACGAACCGGTGGTGGCATTATTGACAATCAATGAGAAAGCGTATCACTTGTATTGTGAATAAATATATTTGAATTTAAATTAAACATTTGGTTTTACTTCGTATTAATAGGTTTAAGCAAATTCGACGAATGTTTTCGATATTTGTTTTGTACATTAAACCTATAATTGTATGTAATGTTGTGTTAACATAATAACAACATAGTAATGAAATAGAAAAAAAAGTTTAACTAGTGATCTTTGCACTACAAAATCCACGTAATGTGATGTGTATCAGTAAAGGGAATATCTAGATGATAATTAAAATAAAAATGGCCACTGTCGGTCGTACTGTCAGTTTTTGTGTTTTATTATTACATAAAATAATAATTTATTCAATTTTAAGTCTCGGTTACTTAAAAATAATAACAAATAGAAATGTTAAAATCATATTTGCAGAGTGTCTTCCATACAGATTTTACAATAATTTAATATTTCTGGACGAATAACACAACATCATCTAGTCCCAAATTATACAAAGCTTGTACTATGGAAATTGTATAACTGTACTTTTATTTTGTAAATAAATACTTATTATATGGATACATCTAGACACGAGAAAAACACCATGTTCATCATACAATATTTTTCCCTGGGCGGGATTCGAACCCACACCCTTTGGCACAACAGTCAGGGTTACTAACCACTGCGCCTAACTGAGTCTTCCAGCAATTTAGCTACACATTTGTCTGATTTATCATTAATACCCATCAAATAAAATATAATAAAGCTCCTTCGTGGCCCTAGCGCATAGGCCATTGCATGAAACAGCATTATGTTTTCGTTGTTTTCTGGAGGATTATGAATGAACCGATCAACCATTTGTCTAAAAGTAACATGATCCATGCATAGGTGTGCAAAGTGCAAAAGGCGGTCCACCTCCAATCCGCATTGGACCAAAGGTGAGATACGGTCCGAAAACCCCTAATGAGAAGGGTGCATTAGGAAGGCCTATTTGCAGCACTGTCATCTTTTAATTCAGTTGAACTTCAATCACCATACTGTTTTGTCGGAAGTAAAGTCGAGATAGATCATCCGAGGCCCACTTGCAGAAACCCATATTCACGGTGCCGTCAACAATCTGGTGATCGCTACGGTTTTAAACCTATTGATCACAGAGACATCCCTGAATATGGTTTCGGTCCGTAATGATGAAATCTATCCAATTCCTTGCTCACAGTATCGGATTTTGCCATGTCCATTTCTGTGGGGCTTCTTCTAAAGTAGGTTCATTAAGAAAAGCCTTCTTTCCAGGAAATTGACTAGCATTTGTCCCCTGGAGTTTCGACTACCGACACCAGTGAGGGCCTAAACGCGATTCGGTGCCAGTTCGTCACCCACTTTGCGTTGAATTCCCATAACAACATTATAGTGGGCCTGTATGGTGGTATGCAAGGCCCGGAGACATCCTCGTATGTGGCCTCCACTTCGTCATCAGAGGTGAAGTGGGCGATACACTGTATCACTTTGAGGGTATACCTCTTATGAGCCTAAGTACAAGGTATGCCACCCTAGTCGACTACCTGAGACTGCGATTATGTTGTTAGTAAGGATTTGTTGACTGAGAATCCCACGCCGCCTTGTGACGGATGGTGCCCTCTCGGAAGTAGAAAAGCTGACCTGATGGCAAGGTTACGGTGCCCTCTCCCTGTCTTCGGACTTCGCACAACCCTAGAACGTAACATCAATACAATTTTATATTGAAACATGCATGCATTATAATAAAATGACATATCTCAATAATTTGTTTATAGTATACAATATCTTGGCTCTGTTATAACAAATATTGGTAACCCAGAGCCAGGAATATGAAGAAGAATAGGCATGGCGAAATCAGCAATGACTGAAATGGGAAAGATATGGAGAGACAGAAACATCGCCAAACGGACCAAAATACATCTAGTTCGAACACTTGTCTTTTCTATCTTTCTTTGTATGGAGACTCTAAGTTTAAGATTAGCGGATAGGAGAAGTTTGGACGCTTTTGAGATGTGGTGTTTGCGGCGACTCCCTCGACTTCCGTGGACCGCGTTCCGTACAAGTAGATCTGTACTAAAGGACCTCAATATTGAAAGTGAAACGCGCTTATCTACGATCTGTTTACAAAAAGTCTTCAAATATTTCGGTCACATTACCCGTAGAGGTCCTGATAACTTGGAATGTCTGATGGTTACGGGAAGAGTTTAGTGCACGAGATGCAGGGGCCGTAGTCCGAGGCGTTGGACTGACCAGATATCCGAGCACTTCAGGACCTTAAATACCGTTTTTTAAGGCGACCAATCGCCAAAAATGGAGGCACATAATTAACTCATTAGTTCACGATCCTCAGCAGTGAGGACGATTCAAGAGAGATCCCAATAATTATAAAATTATCCGGAATCAGTTCGGAATATTCCTATCTTGTCAGACAGCAAATATTAGCACAGTTTTAAGCTGATCAAATAGTTTTCAATGTCTCGTTCCACGTAACCAATGCAAATTTAATTAACTTTTATATGGAATACAATTGCACCTGTGCCAATAAATTAAATCAAGCTATAGCTCAGCAAAAATATAAATATAGAACCGTATTAACTTCATCACCAGCCTGAGTGCCATAGTCCATAGTCCGTAGGAAATAGGCCTGGGCGTGTGCTTTAGAAACCGGAGGTCGTCGGTTCGAATCCTGCGGGGACTCAACAAATTTTCATTGTGGTTTCCCTGTTGGTTTGGGCAATTTGGGCTGATCACCCAATTGTCTGAAAATTAAGATGATCAATGTCTCGGATGGGTATGTAAAAAGTCGGTCTACCCACCAACCCGCATGGGACCAGCGTGGTGGGACACGGTCCAAAACCCCCTAATTGATAGGGGTGTATTAGGGGAGGCCTATGTCCAGCAGTGGACCAAAACAGGCTGATGATGATGATGAACTGCATGTAAAAATTAAGAGATTGCTTGAAACCAATTCTTTGACAAAAATCTCCTGATTACGTAGATGATGTTTGGGTGTATCTGTCGCTACAGTGTTAACAACTTAAACAACGTTTTCATTGGCAGATCGCTGCCACAGTAAATCACTAGGCGATTTGGTGTTCAACCAATAAATGCTATTCTTATTGGCGTCAATAGAGTTTGATACTTAATGTTGTGTGCATTTTTAGCTTATTTCGTTTAGGCACAGTGTCGATTGCATACCAGAAAGCCCATTATGCTTGGTTTTATTTGCATATCCATAATTTTTAATCTGTACCATGTAACACAATATTATGAAGAGGGAAAATTTGTTAGTTTGTTCTGCTGAACCGATTCGAAGTATTCTTTCCACTATTATAAAGCTATGTTATATCATATTCTTCTTGGGTAAGAGTCGTTCTTCAACGAACCGGTGGTGGCATTATTGACAATCAATGAGAAAGCGTATCACTTGTATTGTGAATAAATATATTTGAATTTAAATTAAACATTTGGTTTTACTTCGTATTAATAGGTTTAAGCAAATTCGACGAATGTTTTCGATATTTGTTTTGTACATTAAACCTATAATTTTATGTAATGATGTGTTAACAAACCCCCTAATGGATGGGGTGTATTAGGGGAGGCCTATGTCCAGCAGTGGACTAACAATGGCTAATGATGAATCGACAGACGTCGCCAACTGTCACAATTGTTTTTGACCTAACAGTTTGTATCAAAGAATAATAGAGAAATAATTGTCAATGAAACAATATTGCAACTCTAAATAGAGTTTCAGACTTTCTATCGACCAAGTTTTACCAAACTACAGACGGTGAGTAAATATTATTAAAGTTTAGTAGTCCATTGACGACAGGCAACTTGACATGTGAAATACATTAAGACAAGATAATAACGGATTCCGTCGTCCGTACTGTAAGTTCTCGTTATTTGCTATAAAAAAAAATATAATTTCATCAATTTTAAGCCTTTTTTATTTGAATATAGTATAAATGTTACAAATTTTATATTTAAATTTATCAAGTGGAGAGACACTGTAGTAAATTAATACGAAACCCTTTTCAAACCATATCTTCGTCTTAATATATATAAATTACGTGTCACGTGGTTTGTCCGCGATGGAGTCCTTAATAACTTAAGGATTTTAGTAAAATTTGTACTCCGTGGGTAGTGTGATCCAACTTGGGGTAAAGGATACTTCAAATCACAATAAATACTCGTAATGTCGTTTTTTGTGTTTAATCTTTGACGTGACAACATCTTATAAGATAGTGAGACACCCTCGAAAACTGTGTCGAAGCGCTGCTCACGTAACGCTCTCTATAAGCAACCATAAGAGAAAATGAGAGGCACGCGTCTCTCTTACTCGTGCGCAGTTCGCCTGCCTTAGTAAAAGAGAGACAGCGAGAAGGAGAAAGAGGGTTGATCCTTCTTCCTACTATACGAGTGAATATTCACATTACAATCTTTCTACCACTAAAAGACGTTGTCACGTATAACTTTTGCCCGTATACCGATTTTACAGGTTTTTTATAGTGTTTCAAGAGTTTTTTTTTATATAATTATTTACAATGAACTAGCTTCAAACGATACTGACAGTTACCGTTTATTTTCTTGGTTCTATTACAATGCAATAGATGGCGCTGTTTGTATATGGATTTATTATTAGGTATCTATTTCACGCAAATTGTTATTTGTAGCACAATTTGTAAGTAAAATATGAGAAATAATAAATAGTCATGTACGTATGTTAATTTAATTATTTATTGAATAAATAAAATTTTCTTAAATAACAACCGTTCTCAGATTCTTGATAGCGAAGACTTCAGTTTATCTGAAAAGACAGTAAAAATACATTTTTTTACTAACATAATATTGTTATAAGAAAGGAGCTAATAAGAATTCGGTAATATTTAAAAATAACCTTTATAATTTAAGATATTTTTTGCATTGTAAGATTTTGTGATGATGTGACAAATAAACAAAATTGGAGTGTCTTGTATTATTAAAATAAACATGTAATAACATTTAAATGAGAAAATCATTTTTTTTTGTTATTGTCTCTGTCTGTCTGTCTGTTCCGACTAATCTCCGGAGTAGCTGTTCCGATTTAGACGGAGGTTTCATTGGGATCTCCCAATCCAGCTTATAAAACTGGTCGCAACTGAGGTTACTCTTTTTGATGAAAATGTAACATATGTTTATATATTCCCGGGCAGACGAAGTCGCAACAATAACTGGTCGTAGAATATCCAAAACAACCTTAGTTTGCACTCACTTGGAGCAACCGCAATCGCCGTCACCGCAATCGCCGCCACCGCAATTGCCACCACCGCAATCTTTATCGTCACCCTTATTTCCACCGTCGGGGCAAGTGCCGGTTGTGGTAGTACTTTTGTCGTGAAGCAACCGACCTTGTTGTCTTTATTGTCTCCAAAAATAGCATTTTGCACGCCCACGGTAACAAGACCGCAATCAGCTTTAAATAAATAAAAAAAAAAATTAACAAAGTAGCTCACATTGTTTAAATGTTTTGATCGCATACGGAGGCAGACGAGCAGTTCGGCCACCCGATGGAAACTGATCACCGTAAATGGGCGTTCACGATCATCAGCTTAAAGTACAAGTAAAATAGGGGAAAGGAAGGTATAACGCACCCTGAAGGTGAAACCAACCGACTAATAACTTAATACTGTTAGTGTTTTCTATTACCAGATTGCTTCAACTGGACAGTCACCTTCCACTCAGAGTTGGTCAGATCCTTGAAGCGGTCATGCAGCGGCACACGTTTTAGTCAAGGAAAGTTTATTTTTGCAAGTTTTGATGTAAAACAGGAAATTTTAATACGCCTACAGTTATATTACGTTAAAGATATCGGGGATTTTGTAATTTTGTTTCTGGGATATTGTTTATATTACTTAGTTTTAACGATAAATAGGCATGATTATCTTCAATATTAACCTCAAAATATTTTATTGTTTACATGCCTACCGAAAAGGCAAAACGGAACGGGCAAAATGAACCAAATAAATATATATAGTAAAAGATAAACTCGTAGATTATCTTTTACTATTGCTCCAAAGGATATCATGCCTAGGTATGAACTCCAAAACGGACTAGATCTATTTTTTTTACTGGAAAGAATAGGAAAGGTAAGCAAACGAATAGTCAAAAAGGGAAAATCTACAATAACACAAAAAAAGACTCATCTAGCGAATATGAAGAAGACATACGATGTTTCTATTGCTCTCATTTATTTTATAAATCAGCCAGAGGCTGGGTCCAGTGTGGAGATTTTAGTTTGGTATTATGTCGCCATAGGTCCATTTTACCTTCATGTGTAGGCAAAATGGACCAAAGCGAGGGTTTTGGAAATCGTCCAATATCTTTTGTATCTGTGATTTGATTTAAGCGTTCATTAACAATAAGTTAAATCAATAAATGCTCAATCATATAATAACAGAAAAAAAATAAAGATATTATTTTTTGTTTGACATCGATTTTCCCTTAAATGGTCCGTATTACCTTCTCTTCCCCTACTAGAGGTATTACCAACGCGCTGCCTACCGTGGGACATGGGATGTTACGTCTCGCTTACCCGTGAATAAAACGCATACGCTGGCTACGATGCCCTTCAGACCGTAACGGTAGTGTTTTCACACTACTGCTTTGCGGCAGAAATAGTCACCACTGTGTTACCATACTGGTCCGTTGTAAAGGGGACACCACCTCTCGTTACCACATCGACGCATAAAACAGTAGAAGGTGATATGTAACTATTATAAATAGTATAAAAGTCCGGGAATGTATATAAAGTAATGAGTTTTTATAATACTGGCACCTCTTGTGCCGAATTGCGGTTGAAGTAAATTGGTACTTACGCTTAGGGGCGCACATGGTCGACGCGACCTGAAAAGAAAATATTTAAAGTTAGTTAGTTATTTAACATAGGCCTCCCCTAATACACCCCTTTCCATTGGGGGTTTGGACCGTATCCCACCACGCTGGTCCAATGCGGGTTGGTGGGTGGACCAACCAACTAGGAAACAACAATGAAAATTTGTTGTGTCCCCGCAGGATTCGAACCCACGACCTCCGGTTTCTAAAGCACACGTCCATACCACTATGCTACGGAGGCAGTTAGTAATAGTTTTAACTAGGGCTTAAGAAAATTTATATAAGACAAACGATACTGTGTTCTGGCTTAGACGGGCCCCAGAGCCAACGTAATTACTGTGTGATTATTTGTTATTAGTAGTGAACGTCCAGCATGTTTCGCCACTTTATAAATATAAAAAAGACGTATAACACAGGTTATTGCTTTACTGGAACTGAGTAGATAAAAAAGTATTGCAACTTCATCTATTGACTTATCCTGGTTACCTTTACATATAAATACGCATGTTAAAACCCGCATTAAGCAGCGTGGTAGGAACGGTCCAAAAACCCCCTAATGGAGAAGCGTGCATTGTACAAAAGAAAATAAATACTCATAAAATCAATTGACGATCACTCTGCCGACGCCTCACTCAAAATATGTTTGCTCACTTTTGTTTTAAATTGAAAGTAATTGCCAACCATTTCTAGGTAGCGCATTCTACAGAAGAATGGATTGTATATAAAAGGACTTGTGAATGAAATCAGTACGATGAATGGTACAAAGATTAAGACGGTTATTTGTCAAACGAAGATCTTACGAGACTCTCACTGAGGTATTGGATATGGGGTGACATGTAATACGGTGATGAAGAAGAATCAAGGAGAGAAAAGAGCGTAGTGAGGGTCCTTTGCCCTCGTCGTTGTTGATCGCACCGCGTTGAAGGCACCTATTTATTTGTGTACGATACGATTACACGTGGTCATATTATTGAAAATTGAATACGAATCGAATCTAATCTAATCGAATGAATAAATTAACATGTATTTCTATATATCAAAAAACGATAGAAAAATAAAAAAAATACATGTGAAATGATTTACTCACCAAGAATAAAAGGATAAGAATCTTAACTTGCATCTTGTTGATGTTGCTACTCTTGACTTTCTACAATGTTGTTGCATAAATTCAACCTGCTTTTATACCAATGAAAGTGCATGGAATTAAATTCTATATTTGATAACACATTAAACAAACTGTTGATAGTCAATATTGAACAATAACATGTATTTAAACACATGTTAATTATGCAATTAAAAGGGTACCTTGCACTTTGCTGCAAAAACAAATAGCGGTCGAGTTCATGTGTACGGTTTTGGCTGTTTTGTTTGTATATATTAATTCATTGCAATTTTACAATTCAAGAAGGAAATAAACAATTAATTAAAATCTTTAAAAATATGCTTTTATAGAAAAACCAATTAAAACGTAGAACGAAGAATAAATGTTTAATTTATTTAATTTGAAGGTATTGCCAATGTCTACGGCGTCATCAGGCAGGCATCAGGCAGATGGGCCATCCGTACTGGAGTGAAGGCCGCGTTTAGGCATATGGAGCGTTGGTCAACCCCCGACCAGGTGGGATGCCGATCTCCGTGCAGAATACGGTTCAAGGTGACAGGGGCGAGTAGCAAGGGATCGGCCGTATTAGCGTTCATTGAAGAAGACCTACGTCCAGCAGTGGACGGATAATAGTAGCTGATGATGAAACAATGACGGCGTTAAAACGCACAATAGTTTAGACAGCGGTGATTGACAAATGTTAATCAGCATGCTAAAAGTTCTGTTAAAATCTAGTTACAAAATATCTCATGCTGCCGAGATTTATTTACGTTGTTAAGTGAGCAAATTCGTGGTTGTTGGTTGATACAGTTATGATCAGAAGGTCTGTGATACCTACCCGTTGTACATACATGAATAGAGCCGCAATTACAAAAAAATCTAATATTTCGTTTCTTTTACTACTCATTTCATCATCATTATCACCATCAGCCTGTGCCAGTCCATTGCTGGACATAGGCCTCCTCTAATGCACCCCTTCTCTATTAGGACCAGACGAGACCGTATTCTATTTAAAAAAATTTTTTTATTGCTGTAAAAAATTACTTAAGTCTAAGCATTATTTTAATTATATGACACTTGAAAAAAAACAACTGCCAGGTTTTTTCAGGACGGTTTATTGGAACAGGTGAACTATTTAACTGAATACAAAATATGTTTATGTTACTTTTGAAAGTTTAGTTTTGATGACATATTTACCACATGCAAAGTTAATTTAATTTTATACAATTACGTCACATACCCTGCGGCAAGATGGAGTGACCACATTCGCAAAGTTGCAGGTGCAGGCTGGATGAGAATAGCCGAAGTTCGGAAGCGGTGGCGTGCATTAGGGGAGGTGCCTATGTCGAGCACTGGACTGACTCAGGCTGATGGTGATGTTTAGTTAAGGTTTGCATTTTTGTTTGTAAATTTTTTAGAAACTGCCTCACAGTTTTTTTATGCCAAAATTATAGGTCGTTAACTGGTCGTTGCCACAAAATTTGTACTTACTGTTACTTTAGCTAATTTAGGGATAGATTTTGCATAAATGAAGTGTAATATAAAACTCAGTCGGCGCACATAACTCGGGCACTATTGTAGGTTAAACAGCGCGTGGAGATTAAAGGCTATTTCAGTGCAGCTTATTAACACAGGTGCATTATTTAATCGAATACAAAATATGTCCATGATGATGAAACGGTTGTTCACATTACACATCATAATATACACTTTTGATGTAGAAAAATTGAAGACGTTAAACTTTCACCTTTTATAGTTTGCATTGATATTTTTTGTTTTTGCTTCAGATCTTTTTACCTTTGACATAGTAATATCTATGATCTAAGAAATGACGTCAAATATATGATCGACGAAGAGGAGGCAGGAGAGAGGCATGCAATCACAATAGGAGAATTTCCAACTATCCTAATACAATTGTATCCTTGGATTTGTATATATAGCACATTTTTTAAATTTAAATGTAGTATATCTTGTCATTCACTTTTTAAAGATATATAATTTTTATATTTATGAGGAAAATTACGCAATGAAAGTCCCTATCGTTACCTTCTACTTTAATGTATCTTTT
The DNA here is from genome assembly GCA_029286875.1 of Lamproptera curius. NCBI lineage: Eukaryota > Metazoa > Arthropoda > Insecta > Lepidoptera > Papilionidae > Lamproptera > Lamproptera curius. The sequence goes on along the minus strand of JAGSMT010000057.1, from coordinate 2,959,908 downwards.
ATTATTACTAAACACAAATTTAATTAATTCGAGATTCATAAGTTTAAGCTTTATCCGATACGTACAACAATAGTTTATAAGCTATCGAAAACAGAAGATGTTTATGTAATGTTATAACGTCTGTCTAGATTGACGACACACTTGGCGCAGGGGTAAGTAGGCTTTACTGTAGCGCCAAGAAGTGTGAGTTCTATTCCAGCCACGGGAAAAATAATGTGCGATGAACATAGTGTTTTTCTCGTGGGTTCTATATAATGTGTATTTATGTAAGTAAGAAATGTAAGTCTATGTATAAATTTATCTAATTTCCATAGTACAAGCTCTGCTTAGTTTGGGACTAGATGATCTTGTGTAATCCGTCCGGAAATATATCTATCTTCTATCTATATATATAAAATCAATTGCTGTTCGTTAGTCTCGCTAAAACTCGAAAACGGCTGAGGCGATTTCGCTAATTTTGATCTTGGATTATTTGGGGAAGTCCAGGGAAGGTTCAAAAAGTAAATAAATATAACAAGTATCGGAATTGAAAAAAAATATATATATATATATATATATTACCTACATATTTGTTCTCAAGAGGTGAAAAATAGACTTAATTTCACTTACCTACAGTGAATGTATTTTTTACAGTTGTTAACTATCTATCAGATTTTTTCTTATATGAAGATTGATTAATCTTATTAAAATGTATAGATTTTTTATTTATCGATTGTGGCAGTACGAAGTTTGCCGGGCCAATAGTTCATTATAATAGTAATATATTTCCTAACAACGTAATTTTAATTTAAAATTATCATTTTCAAATAGCATCATAACTTATGTTCATTTTTTTTTTATGTTTACGTGCATCGGCTCTTATTACATATTTGTAAATTCATAAATTACTATTTGATTTTAGATTGAGGGTTTCTGTGCGTTTTTAGGCGTTTGAGTCATTTATTCATTTTAGTATGACACAATTAAAGTAATATGTCAAAAAATATCAGGACGTAAAGTATGAAACAAAGTCGCTTTCTCTGTCCCTTATATCCCTATGTATCCTTAAATCTTTAAAACTACCCAAAGGTTTCCATGCAGTTTTTTTTTTAATAGCTAGAGCGATTGAAGGGAAGGTTTATATTCCATGCTTATTATTGTTGGTATATTTTCCTATCAGCATGCTTCCGCACAAAGCAGGGCCGGGTCCTTTTTAAAATATTTCATATAATTCGCTATTATTATTATTAAATAATGCTTTATATCTTATATATATCACAATGTTAATATTTTAAAACGATTTATTTTAATTTTAAAACTTTGTACGTTACAAATTTCAATTTTGTTTTACAGCCATTTTTTCGTCCGTGGTTCTTTTTTTTTTTAATTTAAATAAATAACAAAATGACGCTCAAAAATAATGTCAGATTATATCTTTTTATAAAAAATCCACCCGTAGTTAATTGTAATTTTACAAAAAAAAAAAAAAAAATAATTTAAGGAATAACGGTTTGTATTATTTTAGATTTGCGATTGAGCAGAACACGAAATATAAACTTTAAGGTTTACCGTGGAAATTTAGAGTGCACGCACGCAATACTGGCCTTGTAATATGCAAGCGCGTGCGTGCGGTTTGGTGTTGTAAATGTGTGGTTTGTGGATTTCAAAATTATTACAAATGCCCTGTAAAAAAGCTGGGTTCCACGAAGTGATTTGGCTTTTAAGGCTTAACCGTTGAAATGTTTACATAAACTTTCATAGTTTTAGGTGTTTCTTTGATTTCCAAATTTAAATTGAACTTTTTCTGTAATACCTTAAATATTGAATATATAGAGTGGGTTCCATATAATACTGCAGCATTCCAAAATACTTCTCACGCATGTGAAATTAAGTTCCAAGGCGCTTAATATCAGAAAAGGGCGCGGTTAAACGTGAGATGAATTCAGAGCTTTTATATGCTGAATCGAACATTCGGTTTATGATCTTTGAAAAGGATAATTTACAGTCTAACAATACTCCTTTATCAAAAATATTTTATTTTTTTGCAAAAGCTATATTGATTATTCTGAAATTGATGTTCGTTTGCGAACAGTTTCTGGTAAATGAGATATATTGAGATTTTTTTAAATTTATATTTACTCGATTTTTCAGAGGTCGTAGGTCTCTCTGAAATTTGATACAATCTGTTTTATCTTTTATTTTCATAAATAATTTTGTCTTTAGCATACATAAAAATTTGCATTTAAAAAATATCTTCCCGCGTCAAATAAGTAGCCTAGAAGTGGTTCTAGATTGGAGCCTTGCGGCACCCCTGACGGCTTTGTGACAAAATTAAACAATAACCGCCTACTATCACTGCCTAAGACCGTTTTCAGGGATATGATTCCATCCATCTTTAAATATTACCTCTAAAACCAAGCTTAAATAAATTTCATACAAGTGTGATATGGTCAATGCGATCGAAAGCTGTATAAACAACATCTATATATGACCCTCGAGTAAATGAATACGACTATGCTAGTACCTGTTCAGTGGCCATTTAAAAAGTCACGTTGTTAAGTAGGAATGGAAAGTAAAAGAGTTGGATATGGGCCGATAATTTAAAATTTTTATCTGGATCTTTTATTGCGTACCAAACACCATTTGATTATCCCTTTAACTAACATAACCAAATACGAATGTCCATTACCGAGAGAGTTATAGAATAAGTAAGAGTATCCACACTTTTAATATAGTAAAATAGGAGGTATTTTACCTGCCTTTTGTAAAGTTTGATTCGTAATTTCCTTATAATTTATTGGTACACGTCTACGCCGTGTAATATTTATAATAGAACTTAGGCTATCCAACTGTGGATATTAATGACAGCTGATCACTTATAATTTCTTATGCTTCGATTTTATGTACTTCTAGAAGGATTTTGGGTTAAGTCTAATATATTGCGAGTACAATCATTAACTTGTTCTTTTAACAAAAATACTCCTTCGAACAACAAAACTTATATTGGACAGTGACTAAACTATTACAAAAAATCTCCCAGAAAACATTCAGCTTTTATCAATTAATACAATTATAAAGGAGTGAAGGAATGGCTTGTGTGTTGAAGGATATTACTGCTGTAATTACTACTAAAATGAAAACGCATCCTGGTTATAAATTGTTCGCTCCAAAATATTTCAAAGTGAAAAAAAATATGTTGTTGTCTTTTTAAATATTGAAAAAGAATAAAAATGTAATCCCGCTGAGTTTCCTACGCTTTTTTCTCAGACCTTCGACCTGAAGTTACCATTTTTATACTGGTGGTAGATTATTTCACGATCAACAAGGCATTAAATAAAATGTTAAATTTTAAATTTATAGTTTTTGGGCGAAATTTTAACCTTTTATCCTTTAAAAAAGCTTTAAAATTACAAATTTTTTATGTAACCACGAGATTCTTTGTAAGGTTAAAGCAGAACCAATAACCTGGCCGTTTTTAATGGTTACCTTTTAAACCAAATTTTTTGGTGGCCAGTAGTCAATATAAATGGTTTTTTTAATTTGCCTCTAAATGGTCCGTCCTGGTCCTGTTGTTTTGTTTATTTGTAAAGAAAAATTTGGAATTCTAATAATTTATTGCGCTTTTAAATCTAACCAACAAATCTTTCCCGGACCAAATTTGGTTTGGTCTTAAATTTCCATTTTAATTTAAAAGGTATTGGTTCAATTGTATAATTTAGGCAATATTTTGGAAACCGGAGGGCTTTCCGTCCGAGGGAAGCAAAATTTTCTTTGTTGTTTTTGGTTTTAGGGAATTTTGGGTTCCTTTCAAAAGGTGATGTTCCATTCCTTTTCAAAGGGCAGGAAACGGAAACACCCACCGGCCCCAATTAAACCAGCCTTTGGGTTTTAAACCCCCAATGAAAAGGGTGTTTGGGAGGTTTAAATTTCCCAAGTGGTTCCGGTTATAAATTTTCATGCAAGGTTCCTTGTCCGCTTGGAAAAGGTTAAGCCGGGCCCTTTTTTAACTTGGCCGGAAAACCAAATTTTTAAATGGTTTGGTTTCCGGATCCAATTCTTTTAATGGAATGGTGGCTTGGTTAGGAATGCCGCAGATCCTTTTTCCCTAAAAATGTTAACAATTTTTTTAAAAACTTGTTGTCAAAAACCCCAATTAGCGTAATTTAAATTCCGGAAACATTTTGGTTTGCATAAATTGGGCAAAATTTGCCCCAGCAATCGGCCGGGCCCGGCAACGCGCCGGCGGGAAGGAACTTAACCTTCCCAATTTCCCAACCGGATTGCCACCCAAACCCGGTTTTTAATCTTTTGCCTTTCCAAAGTGGGGCTGGACCGCCTTGGCCGTGTTGTTGTTTGAAATTAAAAAGCAAACGAAATTGTTGTTTTGTGTTTTAAAAATAACATTTGTTAAATAAACGGTAACAAGACCAAAATAGCAAAAAATAAATTAAAAAAAACCATAAAATTAATAAATTTTCCCCATTGTTTAAATTTGTTTTTTTAGGCTTACAAGCAGGAAAAACCCATTTTAATTTGAAACTGATTACCTTAAATTCGTTTAATCAATTCAACTTAAATTTATATCTTAAATTAATAGGGAATATTACCAAAAGGTTTGGCCTCCCCGGTTGGGACATTGGGAAACCGGGTCTGGGTTAACCCGGGAATTAAAGTTCCTGGGCTGGTTGGCCCTTCAGGCCTAACCCGGTTTGTTAAAAAATGCCTTTGGGCGGAAATAGTCCACCCTGTTTACCTTACTTTATTACCCAATTTGGCCCAGAAAGGGGGAGCCAAACCCTGATATTAACCCGGTTAACAAAAAGGCAATTAAGACTTTATTTTAAAACAAAAGGTTAACCGGTGCCGGGATGAAATTCACCTTTTTGGAATAATTCTTAATGTTATGGTTAAGGTTTTTAATTTAATCATCTTTGGGCCGGAGTGGGTTGAATAAATTCCTTACGTTGGGGAACCCAATGGGCCTAACCCTTCTCGAAAAGTTTTGGTTTCCCAATTATTTTAGTTTTTTATAAAGTTTTAACCCCCAAATTAATTTAGACCGGTTTTTTAGAGGGCTTGGTATTAATTGGTGTTGTTTTTACTTTTGTAGTGAAAGCAAGATGTTTAAATAAATAAATTAAAAAACATAAATTAATAAAGTTAGCTTCCCCTGGAATTTTGATTTAGATAAAAATACAATTCCAACTTTGACTTAAATTGGGGTTACCTTTAAAGTAAATGGGAATGTTTAAAAACCCAACATTTGGCGCGGGAGGGATTCGGTAAAACTCCTTGGAGAACGGTATAACCAAAAACCATTTTATTTTTTGAGGTTTTTTAACTCATTAAAACAAGGGAAACCCTTTATGCCCTCCTAAAAAGGGAAAACTCATTTGGGGTTTTTTAAATTAAAGTAATTTTCCATTTCTAAAGGGGCCTTTGAATTCTTGAAAATGGGTTGTTCCGGGTTTTGGAATGAAAGAAAAATAAAAAAGTTATAACAATTTTTGTTTTGCAAAGTTTTCGAGGGCTTTAAATAATTTATTGGAATGGGGTTGACAGTTTTGAGCGTTAAAAATTTCAAGGAAAAGGAAAACATGGGCCTTTTTGCCCTTTACCGGTTGAAAACGCCCTTTGTTTTATTGTTAGGGTGAGGGGTAAGGGTTAATTTAATACCGGATTGGGTCCCAAACCCATAAAAGGGTAATTGGGAAAATAAATTAAAATTTATTTCTAATAACATTTTCCCCGACCGTTATAAAAAACTATTGTTTAATTGAATTCCTCACCCCAGGAAAAAGGGTTTAAAATTTAATTTACACCGTTGAGGGTTGATCTTGGGTTTTAAATGTTTTAACCCAAATTAGTGCTTTATATTGCTAAAAAGGAATTAAAATTCTATTTTTTCTGGCGCAAATTTAAAAAACTTATTTGATTGACAATTAATTTAAACAATAACGCCTATTTAAAAATTATTTTATGGGAATTAAAAGAAGGTTTTGGATTTCTCCAAAAAAACAAAAATCAAGGAATTCCTTTTAAATGTTCGGTTTTGGCTTTTTTTATAATTATTAATTTTTTTCTAAATTTAAACCTTTTATTCAAAAAACAAATTAATTTTTTAAAATTACGTTTTTCAAACCTCGGTCATTATATTTTTAAATATTTTGTTTAGGTACAATTTAAACGAGGGCCTTCCTTAAATTCACCCTTTCCATTTTGGGGCAAACCCGGAACCGTATTCCCTATTTCGGTAATAATTTTTAGCCTTCTCCTGGGAAAATTATTTCTTGTTATTAATTCAATTATATGACCTTACAATAAAACAAGGTTTTCTCAGGACGGTTTTTAAACAGGTGGAACTATTTTGAACAAGGGTATTTTTTATTTTTAAAAAGTTTTTTGTTGAATGGTTTTCCTTTTACCAAAGTTAATTATTCAAACCTCCTAGCCTAGTGGGGATGGGGCGTGTGCTTTAGAAACCAGGTCGTGGGTTTGAATCCTGGAGGGAACAGGTTTTTCATTGTTTTCCTGTTGGTTAGGGCAATTTGGGGATCCCCTTGGTTTCCTGAAATAAAATTAATCCTGGTGGGGGCATCAAAATCAGTCCACCAACCCGCATTGGACCGCTTCGTGGGGTTTTCCAAATTTAATGGATGGGAATTTGTTTGGGGGCCTATGTCCAGTGGATTGGGGCTGAAATTTGTTTTGAAAGTTAATTAAATTTTAAATTCCGTCTGATGACTCCCTCGGAAGATGGGTGACGACATTCCAAAGTTCAGGTGCAGGCTGGATAAGGAATAGACGGGAATTTCAGGCGGTGGTGGGTTGGGTGCCATTCCGGGCACTGGATTTGGCTCAGGGCTGATGGTGATAATTAGTTAGGTTTGCTTTGGTTTTGGGTTTTTTTTGTGTCAAAGTTTTTTTTTGACGGTTCGGTGGGTTAACTGGTCGTTGCTAAACCAAGGTTTTTGCCCACTTTGTTTTAGGGATAGTTTTGCCCTAAAGAAGTGTAATAAAAACTCAGTCGGCGCACTTAACCTCCGGGCACTTTGAGGTTGGCGGATTTAAAGGTTGGTGCGGCCTATTGCCTTGGGTGCATTATTTAATCAATCAAAATATGATGATGGGAAAGGTTGTTCACATTACAATCATAATAACTTTTGATGTAAAAAATTGAAAGTGTTTCTTCCCTGGTTTGCCATTTTGTTTTCCAGATCTTTTCCTTTGACATAGAATATCTAGTCTGAAATGACGTTAAAATATGATCCCAAGGAAGGGAAAGGAAGACATCAATCCAAATGGGAAATTTAACTTCTAAACCAATTGATCGGGTTTTATAAATTTTTCTTAAATGTAGTATATCTTCTCTATATTTGTATATTCATAAATTACTATTTGATTATAGGTTATGGGCTTAATTTTGGGTTTTATTTTTGTTTTTAGGTAAAGTAATTATTCAAAAATTTGGTCTTATTTTAAAATACAATAGGTATAAAGGATTTTAATTTTAAAAACATATATACGTTCTAATTTTGGTTTTTTTGTCGGCCACTTTTCGTCGGTGGATTCGTTTTTCCATTTTATAAATAACGATAATGACGCTCATAATAATGTCATTTCTATTTGTTAAAATCCAAGGTTGCAAAAAGAAATTCCATTTTTTACAACAAAGGGTTTGTATTATTAGATTTGGTTAAACAGAACACGAAATAATAAACTTTGGGTTTTTTAAAGGGTTTATTTTTTCACTATGGGAAAAATGCACCACGGACGGTGCACTTGTAATTGCGTGCGCGCGTGCGGGTGTGTTGTTGTGTGGTTGTGGTTTCTAACAAATCTAATTACAAATGCCCTGTAAAAAGTCATATCCACTGAAGTGCGTCGGCTTTTAAGGCTTAACCGAAATGTTTACAAAAACTTTCATAGTTTTAGGTGCTTTGGTTTTTAAAATTTAAATTAACTTTTTACCCTTTGTTAAATATTGAATATAAGGAATGGGTTCCATATTAATATGGCATTTCCAAAATACTTCTCACGTAAATTAAATGGATTGGGGTATCAGAAAAAAAGGCGCGGTTAAGGTGGGAGTTAAGCTTTTTTATGCTAATCAGGCAATTTCCGGTTTTTATTTTAAAGGTTAATTTTCAATCCTATAATTTCCTTAATCAAAAATATTTTCTTTTTTTTAAGCTATATTATTTTCAAATAAATTTGTTTGAAATTTCTAGTTTGTATTATTATTTGTTTAATACAGTCTGTTTATCTTTTATTTTCCTTAAAAATTTTGTCTTTGCATACATATGGGGCATTTAAAATATCTTTGGTTCAAATAGTGAAAGGTCCAGATTTGGAGCCTTGCGGTTTCCCCTGACGGCCGGGAAGGAAATTAAACAAAACCGCCTATTCACCCCTGGAACCGTTTTTCAGGGATAAATTCCCATCCATCTTTGTTACCCTCTAAACCAAAACCAAAAATAAATTTATGAAAGTTATTATGGTCCATGCGATGGCTTTTTCGAGGTCTGTATAGGAACTCCTATATATTCCCGGACCAATTTAACCTCCGTAAATGAATACGACTTGCTTTAAATTACCCTTTTCCTTAGCCGTAAAAATACGGAAAGTAAAGGAATGGAAAATTAAAATATTGGATATGGGCCGATAATTTAAAATTTTTGTCCTTGGTTCTTTGTGCGTACAAGGACTCATTGCAATCTATTAATAAAATATAAAATTAATTAAAAAAGTAGTGGGAATAGGTAGTATCACACCTTTTAATATAGTAAAAATAGGAGGTATTTTTACCTTCCTTTTAAAGTTGATTCCCTAATTTCCATAATTTATTTAATTTTATTCAAATTAATATTTATAAGAACTTAGGTGTCCAACTTGGATAATTAAGAAGTAATTAGTACCAGGTCACTTATATTTTTTTGCTTTGATTTTATGTATTCAAAGGGATTTTGGAATAAAAAATACCCAGGACAATTTGGCTTTTTCTTTTAAACAAAAAGGCCTCCGTGGAAACAAGTTTTTCATGGGTCCAATTCCTAAGCTATTCCAATTAAATCCCAGAAAACTTTACTTTTATCAATTAATACAATTATAAAAGGGTGAAAGGAAGGCTGTTTGAAGGATTTACTGCTGTAATTTACTACTAAAAAAAACCCTATAATTAAATTTGTTTGAACTTTTGAAACTGAAAAAAATATTTTGTTGTCTTTTTAAATATTGAAAAAAGAATAAAAAAGAATCCCTCTGGGTTTCCCTTTTTTTCTGGACCTTCGACCAGAGTTCCATTTTTTTAACTGGTGGTAGGTTATTCACGATCAACAAGCATTAAAATTCAATTTGGTTAAGGTCATTGAAACACCCAAACCCTTTTCTTAAAGATTTATCTAGCGACCCGCCCTAATTCGCTCGGGTTGCCTTCTTTGATAAAAATATTCACAATTTGGGCATGTGTTGTGCATTAAAACCTTCCTTAATCCTCCTTCCATTAAACAAAACCTCTAAAACCCGTTGCGTAGTTTTGAATATTTTAAATTCATTCTATGAGGCAAGAAACGGTTTTGTTTTTTACTATCAGTCAAAGATTGATTTGTTGGAGACAACAAACTGATCATTGACTCGAATTTTATTTAATTGGAATATCCAACACTGTATTTGTATAATGTTTTATGCAAATTATATGTTTATTAACCAAGCTATTATCATAAATACGAACTCTTCTAAAATACTAGAATTTAATACTTTTAAGATTCCAAAATTGCGGTTATTATTATAAATTTCACATAAATTGTTGTTTGTAGAAAAAGTGGTAAGAAAAATAGAAACAACGGGAAATGGAGGTTAATTTCCCATTTATTTGGATAAATAACATTTGAATTAAATAAAACGGAAAATATGTGGTTTTCTTAGAGCGGGGATTTGCTTTTAAAAAGAACAATAAAATACATTTGTAATTTGCCCTTTGAAGTTCAATGCTCGTAAAGTGATTAATGAGAACTTTTTCAACCATCTGTCTTGTTTTTTTGTGAAAAACCCTTTTTAAAGGGTACATTGTGGACAACCGGTAGGTCATATTAAACATTTTTTTTTTAATTTTGTCCGTCTATTCGGTCCGTCTGTCCCAAATTTTTTTTTTTTATGGATATATTTTTATTCTATAAATTAATTATTTCCTTCTCTTATTTTTATATCTAACGAAACCAAATCTATGTGTAATCAATTTGGTTTGTCTTATTTCGTATTTTAAGTAAAAGAAAAAGGTTGGCTGTAAATACTCCCTGAATAAAAGCTCTCATTTATATTTAACGTCAAAAGAACGATAAATAAATGGTTCTGGCTGGCCCGAAATCGACAGGACTTTCACTGGATGATGGCCCTGATATGGTTGGTAGAGACCCAGAACTTCTTTTTTCGGTAAAATCTAACATTTTTTTCCAAAATCCCTCCAACCAGCTGTCTAGGAAACATCCGATGAAAACATTAGTTTGCCCCCCGGGAACCGAATCGCCGCCAAACCCCCCGCAATCGCCAGAACCACCACCACCAATCTTTATCTCCCCTTATTTCCACCGTCCGGAAAAAGGGGTTATTGGTGTTAATTTTTGTCGTTGAAACAACCGACCTTTTTTCTTTATTGTCTCCAAAAATAGCATTTTCAAACCCCGGTAACCAGACCGCAATCGGCTTTAAATAAATAAAAAAAAACTAAAATTAAAAAAGTAACCCAATGTTTAAATGTTTTGATTTGTACGAGGCAGACGGCAGTTCCCCACCCGATGGAAACTGATCACTTAATGGACGTTCACGATCATCCAAAAGTACCAGAGCAATACGAGGTTTCCAACCCGCCTTCCGGCGGTTTGGGATTTACCCTAAAACCCGTGAATAAAACGCCTTCGGGTGGCTGGATCCCAGACCGTAACGGAGGTTTTTCACACTACTGGCGCGGCGAAATGGTCACCGCTTTTTGCCATCTGGTCCGTTGTAAAAGGACCACCACCCTCTCGTTACTACATCAGCCTAAAAACAGTGAAGGTGATATGGAACTATTAATAGGTATAAAAAGTCCGGGCCAGGAAATTACCTTTGGAATAATAATCTAATGTATATAATTAATGACTTTTTATAATACTAAGCAGCTCTTGTGCCAAATTGCCGGTTAAAGAAATTGGTTACCCCTTAGGGGCACTTAATCTCTCGCGATCTGAAAAGAAAATATTTAAAGTTATTGCAATTTTTTAATGGATAATGGTTTTAACTTTAGGGCAAAATTTATATAAGGACAAACGGTACTGGAGCGGTATTAGGATACGGGTCAAAACCCCTAATGGAGAAGCGTGCTTATACAATGAAAAATAAATTCTCATTAAATCAAATAACGATCCTCTGCCGACCTTACTCCCTTCAAAGATGTTTGTGCCCCGGGGTTTAAATTGAAAATAATTCTAGCCATTTGAAGTGGCCTTCTGGAAGGGTTGATTTTTATATAAAAAGGGTTTTGTGAATGGAATCAGTACGATGAATGGGACAAAGGGAAGACAGTTTTTGGGGAAATCTTTGAGACTACTTTCACACAAGGTATTGGGTGACATTGGGCAGCCGAGAAGAATCAAGGATAAAGGGGGCCCCAGCCCGTCTTCGTTGAACGGGCCCCTATTTTTTTGTGCACGATACGATGACACGTGGTCATATTTTCGAAGATTGAATACGGAATCAATCATTCATAGTAGAGAATAAATTAACATGTATTTCTATGTATTAAAAAAAGTAAAGGAATATAAATTAAAAAAAACATCTTGAAAGAATTACTCACCAAGAATAAAAGGATAAGAATCTTAACTTGCATCTTGTTGATGTTTTTACTCTTGACTTTCTACAATGTTGGCAAAATTCCCTTTCTTTTTATTATTTTAAAAGGATGGAATTAAATTCTATTTTTGCTGGCGCATTAAACAAACTTGGAATGATCCAATAATCAAAACCAAAAATTTTATTTAAAAAATTAATTTTAAAAAAAATTAAAAGGGCCTTATTTGGTTTGAAATTTTTAAGGATAATGTTTTGTTTTTTGGAAGGATTTTATTTTGAGGAAACCGTCAAAGGAAATAAACCCTAACTTTGGGTTTGGGATTTCCCCGAACCCTAAATTTAAAATTATAAATTATCATAAAAGTATATAAGCTGACTCCCCAAACGGTAAGGGAAACTTTGGGAAAGCCGGAGATAATTGGGTTTCAAATCCTGGGGACTCAATTTTCTTTAATGCCTGGTCGGTTGGGGCAATTTGGGCCAATCCACCCTTTGTGTGAAAAATAAGATGGTCCGCCGTTGGATGGGGACAATGAAATCTTTTATCCCTTAACCCGTTGGAACCGGCGTGGTGGAAACGGTCCCAACTCCCTAATGGATAGGGTTTATATTAGGGGGCTTTGTCCCGAGTGGACTATCCCAATTCTGATGATGTAAACAAAAGTTTGTGAAAACAAAACAAATTTTATATAAAAAATATTTTTGCTTTATGACTTTTTTATTATTTTTACATAAAAATTACTTCAGAACAATCTTATAGATGGTCGTTTGGAAGAAAATTTTCTGTCTTTTTTTTTAATTTTTTTTATAAAAGCTTCTCAGTTGACCTTTGGCTTTTAAAAACCTAGATGAATTTCAAGTTTCTCTTTAAAAACCAATTCTTTTTTGCATTGAACCGTTGCGACATTCTTGGAGAACTCATTATTATCTTCCAGAATCTCATTTCCCAGGTTAATCTTTGTAAATATTGGTGCATAAATAATGGATGACTGGGCAATCATTAATTACACCTTATAAGATCCTGATCTAATTGGGATAAACCTTAAAAAAACTGTCCGAGACAACCGTGAAATTTAATTTTATTTAAAAACGGGGTAAAACCTTGAGTATAACGGAAAAGAAATTATATCATTAATTAAGATGAAAGAAGGATAAAAAAATGAGTATTAAAATTAATAACATTTAAACCAATTTGCTATTCGAAAATTATCATTTACATCGTCATTTTATTGACGTATGTCGTTAACTTTAAAAATCAAGGAACCTTCATCTGCAAATAAACCAATCCTCTTTGGTTTTTTGACCAAATAATTGGTTTAATATAAATTAAGGGAAAAGAAAAGGCAAAGAATGGATCCTTGTGACCCCCCATATTCCGAGGCCTCCGGAAGCAATGGGTCAATTAGGTTCTGGGTGGACTTGCGTTCCTGGAGGGGAACGGAACTTTGGTCGACCTCCGACCAGGTAGGATGCCCATCTCCCGTGCGGTAATCAGGGGACGAGGCCTTTAAATTGGCCGTCTTGACGTTCAAGAAAAAGTCTGTTGTAACCTGGTTTGACAAAAAATGATGATGATAAACTTGGTTATGAATTTGGTTTTAAACCTGAATGGTTTTAATCTCCCAACCCCATTTAGTCATAACCCATTCTTTTTCTTAGACTCCCTCATTTCAATATTTTTATAATTTTTTGCAAAATTTTCAATCATTGAGTTAAATACCAATAATTATCAGGCCTTTAAGAACGTTTATTTCAGGAACATTTTTGATTAATTCAAAAATATTTTATTTTACGTTTAAAAGATGGTTAAGATGGCATTCTGATTGTTGCCCAAAGATGTATAAATTTTTTTACCAGTTCGTCAAATCATATTTAAATTTCATTAATTAATTATAACGGGTAATTAACCCACAGTTATAAATGGTGGGTAATTTTGCCAACATGGAAACACACCATAAAGTAGTAAACCTGCTTCTCTTTTTCAACTACAGCCAATTCAAGTTCCTGGCCAGGTGGGATGCTGATCTCCGCGCAATAGACGGTTAAAGTTGGCAGCGATTAGCAAGGGATCGGCCGTCTTAGCGTTCATTGTAAACAGCCTATGCCCAGCAGTGGTCGGATAAAGGTTAGGCTAATGATGATGATGATAAAATTCGTTTTATATTTTGTATACAATAGATTATAAATGTATACTTTGGCTTCCAATATGTCCGAACAAAATTCGTCATTTCGGTTTATTTACGGTTACAAAGTACAAAAAAAAGTTTTGTTATAATAAAACGATTCTTAAAAGGCTTGCTTTATAGGACATTTGGTAATTGAAACCCGGTTTTTATAGTCATTTATATTGAACCGCCCTACGGTGGTATGGCCCTTCATTTTAGAACCGGGGTTCAGGAATTCAAAGCCCGGGAAAAAGAATCCTTTTGTTTGTTTTCTGGTTTGGTTGGGATAATTATTATTGATCCCGAATAGTTGTTTGGCCGGATATTCCCGGCCTCATCATCAACCAGATATCTGGTGGCCAGGCCGCCGAATACTCGGCCGGCCAAAATGCCCTTATTTTGGGACCGGGAACGTCATGCGAGTTCAACCTGTTACGTATTGTGGGTTCCTTTTGGACCGTTTTCCTGGGCAAAAAGCAGGTTTTTTAGGTCGGTTACCCATTTCAAAGCTTTTTTGTATTGCGGTCAGGTTTTGCCCCTATTTTAAATGGTAAGTTTTATTTTTTAATGTTGTATAGGTGGTAGGGGTTATACGTGTTGAGCGTAGCGAATGCGTTTAATTTTTCGTCTAAAATAATGGCCTTTAAACGATATCTTTCTTGTTCAATTTAAAATTAAAAATCTCGTGGTGGGAACGGAAAAAGACCGGGGGGAAAGAATCAACCTGGAAAAACAACTGTTTTGTTGTGACGAAAAAATAGTACCGACAATTTATTGAACCAATAAAAAAAAATGATGGAAAATATTTCAAAGCTTTCCCCGTTCGTCCATTGGACTTTACCCAATAGTAAAGTTTTTAAGTTTACAACCCACTGGATATCTCCTTCCATGTCGGGGTACCTACAAAAAGAAAAATACCCACGGTAAGGACCAAATTTGTTGCTGTTTGAATGTGTTTAAAACAAACAAGAACTTTTCAAATCTTGTTGACGATCCAAATAAATTTCCTTTGCTTCTTTATTTTTGGATTTAAAAAATAAGTTTTTTAGGATTATAACAAAAACCTTCGCCTCAATGAAAAAAGGTCAAACGAAGATACGACAAATAATTTTACGGGGAGCTTGACTTTTTGCCCAAAATTGGTCCAGTGGATCGAAAAGCGACCCTCAATGCATGGGTGGTCGGCAAACGCCAATAAATTCCCTATTTGATAAAAATTGCCCAAATATATCTGTCCAAGCCCGTAAACAGTGTTTATAGTGAAAAGGTTTTTCAAAAGGGACTCGTTCATAAAATAGGATTAATCGTCTAAAATGCGTCCAAATACTTGAAGTCTCCTTTTTATTCCCTTTTGCCGTTGGTTGGTTATAGGTATTAAACTCTTTTTTTTTATTTGGTGGCCTTATTTTTGATTAAAATTAACAAACGGGCCACTTATGGTTGGTTAAATTTAACCTAATTACTTGATCATGGTTCTTAACTACTCCCAAATAAGGGCTTTTGATAAGTTTAAATTTACCCTAATTTTTCCGATTATTGATTATTTTTGTTGTTTTCTTGTATTATTTCCATTTATCAAATTAAATACCGAACGGAATCTATACGGTATTCGGCCCGGACGGGAAAATTGGCCGGTTAGCCGGATCCGGATACCCAACCGGTTATCCGTTCATCCAAATTGGACCGATTATTTAATTGTCTGAAAAGTAAGGGAATGATCCATGGTCGGATGAGCGTAAAAAGGTTGGTCCCACCCACCAACCGCGGTTAGACCAGCGTGAAGGATACGGTTCAAAAAATTTTGGTTAATGGAAAAGGGGCATTAGGGGCCCTTGTCTCTTTGGACTAAACAAAGGGCTGATCATCATTTGCAATATTTTTTCCGGTCGATTCGTGACAAAACGTTTAAGAACAACCATTAATAATTTTAAAAAGGTAACGGAACGTTTTTTTAAAGGTTTTATAACATATAAAATTTATAAATGATAACACAACCTGCTAATTGAATACAAATAAAAATCCAAATTTAATATCCGTCTGATAGCCTATTACGGCTCTAATAATTTATATTTGATTATTTTTAAAAAGATGACAAAAAGGATCCGGGTTTCTTTCCTTTGGTTCTTCTCCCAGGTTGGAAGCTTCTATTTCGAACCGGGTGGGCGTCCTTGACAATCAATAAGCAGTGTTACACTTCTATATTGAATAAAAGATTTTGATTGGGATTTGATAAAACCATTTTGGGTTGTCAATTTGGAGATTAAATTTACGTAAAGAAAATCTAATATCAAATCAATTATCACCATAAAGTTGGCCACTCTTATAGGTAAAGGTCAACCCGAAACATCTCGGCACCCCTAACCCGCCTCAACCACTTTTGGTTTTAGTTGCCTCTTTGGACCCTTAAAGACAAAATATATGTGTTATTAATACCTTATGGTATGCGTTTTACTTAGTATAGGATTACCTATTATATAGTATAGTAATAGGTAATCTATGCAAATAAATAAAACTCCGTCTGTCTGTCTGTCTGTTGGTTCCGGCGAATCTCTCGAACTTTATTATGCTATTTGGACTAGACTTTCACTGGAAGATGTGGCAATTAAATAAACTGGCCCTTTCAGTTGCCCCTCCCAAAAGAAAGAAGGTCCCCAATTTGGACGTTGTTTTTTTTTATTTTTTTCGTTGCTCCCTTGCAGTGGTCAGGTTTTGTTCATTCCCTTAATAAATGATTATTCTTTCCATTTGTATTTTCTTAAATAATTTTGTGATCAGAAGTTTAATAGTTTTTGAAAAAAGAAAGAATACGGCACCAAACCTACCTATTTTTTTTATTGCCTACCTTGACCAAACAGGCAATGGGGCCCCCTGATGGAAAATGGTCACGTGCCCCTAAACATTGGCAATACTGGTTCACCAACGCGCTGCCTCCTGGGACATGGGATTTTAATCTCGTTTTAAGTGAATACGGTGGCTGGTGCCCATGAAACCGGAATACGGTAGTCTTTTCACGCTGCCTTTGCGGTTGAAAGGGCATCCGGGTTGGTTCCCCAACGGTCCCCTGTAAAGGGGACCCCACCTCGTGCGATTCCCAAACGGTACCGAAACCGTGAAAGGGAAAACCCTAAAAGTATTTTTTAATTCACCCCGGGTTGGTCCTTTGAAGTCCGCGATGGCCCATATGGCATAAATTCAATGATTTAATTTGCTTAACTTTACATTTAAATTAAACATTTTTTAAAATTAATAAAATAATTATTAAATTGGCCTTTAGAAATTGGTTCCTTTTTTTTGTTAAAATTTTATTTCCCCGGAACGGGGTCGTGCTTTTAAAATTAAAAATCAAATTAAATTTTATTCAATACAAAACTTTGGCCCTTGGTATCAAAGCTACCACCGGTAAAGGTTATATATAAGATACAGGAACCAAGGTCCCCAAACGGGAAGAACCGACGAAAAAAGAACTCCAGCGGGCTATTTTTGTACCATTTTAAAATAATTAACTAAAATTTTTAAGACCATAACATATTTCAATAATGGAAATAAAAATTGGACAAACATTCCATTACCAAGGCTGTGGTTATCTTTAAAACTCTTAATGGTTTAATAATTTGACACATAAACTTCTGGAATGCCTAAAAATTATAAACAAATACCATATTTGACATACAGCCCAACAATTGGTTTATTTCCAATCAGCTTATCAACCCGAATGCGTTATTTTGAAAACAAAAGGATGTTTATCGATTTGGAAACGTTTTTGAATTGATAACGGCAATTCTTCCTCCAGCCTTTTGATAAAGGGTTTTTTAAAAACCGGGTCGTTAATTCGAATCCAGCGGGGACTCAAATTTCCTTTTATTTCCTAATTGGTTGGGGCAATCGGGCTGAAATCACCCGATTGTCTGCAAAAATAAAATAATCCGGTCCTACGTCTTATTCTCTCGGTCATAATAAATATCTGTTCCATCAAGGTTTGAAACCAAAAAATAAGGGCCCACCCTGTTTTGCGCTAATTTATGTTGTTGTCTGTTGGTCAACGAAAATGAATTTCTATTTTCTTTTTTAACAACCTTTGCATTTTGATTCATTTGTCCTTCGAAAATCGCCGTAAAGGACTATATGTATAAATTTATTAAGAATGAGGACAAACAAAAATGGTAATTTGGAAGAACTAAAGAGACAACAAAGCATCGCCGCGGAGGGAAAAAATGGTATTTTTTTAATTACTTTTCAAATTTATGGAATTTATTTAGAATATAATCTTTAACTTCTTTCCATGGGTTTATAAGATTAAAAACGGAATAGAATTTAATATATTTATACCTTTTTCTCCGTTTATAATTCATTTACTTTATTAAAATAAAACATTATGGGAAGTGATTATCAAACCAACATAATCTACTAAAGTATTTTTGTATAGTTTTAATAATTTAATATAAAAACTTTTTTACCAATTTCCGCCCTTCTTAAAGTGACTTCGCATTCCCGCCATGAAACCTACCAAAGTCAAAGTCTTGGTATTAATAGACTTTTCTAAACCTTTTAATAATCCTTTTAGCTTGCTCTCTTTTGGGCCTTGGAAAAAGGGCCGGGGTTTCATCATCTTCGGGTCGTAACAGTCTGTTAATGCTAAGTGAATATTCTTAATTTGGCTTCTGGTTGGCGGCTTCCCAAATATTCTCTTCCCAATCTCATTTTTCTATTTTATTAATTTTTCACTCTGAACTGATGTTCCTTTTAATTTAGCCGATGATCACCCTTTTAGGGAACCACCGCAGGGTCCGGAAATAATTCTAAAGTAAATAATATTTAGATCCATTAAAGTGGTTTTAATGTTTTGGCCCCACCTCAATCGAAAAAGAATTCCTGGCGATGATTTTTAGGAACCAAACCCATTTTAAATAAGTTAGATCAAAAACTCCCATCAATCATATTCAACCAAAGGCCATTCCCTTTTAGTGATTAAGGTATGAAGGTAATTCCCATTCAATTAAAACATAATTAGTTTTTTTTTGCTTAGTCCCACAAGTGTACTGGGAATCCCTCTATCGCTTATAAAACTTGGCTTTTAATTCAAAAATTTCCTCGTGCGGTCCCAAATTTTTTCCCTTTGATCGGCCCTATGGTGACGGTTAATACTTTACCTGAAATCATCTCTCAATAAACTCGAAAACTCCAAAAATAAGTCATTCGATTCTTATTTAAATGTTAAATAACTTTTTAATTCCTATCCATCCAAATTCAGTAATGGCAATTCGAGGCAGCGATCATCAAAATTCACCACCCTTTTTTCCCTTCTTTTTCATCCCCTCTTCTCCGGCGGTTGTCGTCTTGCCCAATATCTCAGTGATCTGGTTGAAATTTCGAAACGAAACCGCTTTTCTGTCTCCCTTTGCCTACGACTTCTTTATTTAAATCCTTTCCAAAAATACCTGTTGCCGCTGGGTGCATTTGGAAATTGTGGTTAAAATACCCGGGTAAACATTTAAACCGGAAAGGAATAAACAACAATGACACTGTATATATATGTTTTTGGAATTTATACGCATTTTAATTTATTCGTCTTTTAATATGTGTGTATTGTTTTAAATAAATTTTTATTTTAAGGATTAATTGTTTTTTAACCTCATTCTTAAAAATGTAAATTAATTAGTTGTTTTTTATCTATTTTACACATAGATTTGGTTTGCTTTATTTCCTTATTTAAAGTGCCCAACCCTTTTTTCAAACCTCCCAATGGTCCTTTGACAAGGTTGTAAAAAGAATAAATAAATAAAATTTTTTCGATACTAAAAGAATTTACAAATTTTGTAATTGGGGTCTGACAAGGCCCTCAAAGGTTAATTCATTTTTTTGGTCTTTAAAGCCATTTTCCCCAAGTTCTCCTTCCAACTTAACCATTCAGATTACTTTTTATTTAATGTATTTCGCGATAAGACTGGTAACTAACCTCCAAAACCCAAAAGATAAACTTTAAAACAATGTTTTATTAAAAATTGAAGACTAACATCCGAATGCTTATTTAAGGGTGTTTCCACAAAATTACCTATTTAAGTTAAAGAATCATTTATCAATGCCTGTAAATTAATTTATAATTGGTATTCGACATTTGTTTAAAATAGTTTTCTTATAAATAATATAATCAATTTATAAATTTGTCGGTTTTATTAGGTTTTAACCAATTTTATAAACTTTTTCCTCAACAGTTGCCGGTGGCATTTAAAATATCCAAAATGTAAAAATTATTTAGTTTAGTAATGTAATCGATAAGATGTCCCTTTTTGAATCCTTGGTTAAAAAACTGTTAATCTGGGGATTCCTCTGTTAAGGTGATAAATTCTTAATTGATGTTTTCACCTTGCCTGGAAATTTTGGTGATTGTTTTTAAATTGGTAAAATTTCCCGATTATGAAACCGGTAAAAATTGTTCAGGTTTAATCAGGCGGAATACAGACCCCAAATTTTAGACCTACCGGAAAATAATTCCCGGACCAATTTAATAAAATTTAAAATATTAATTTAATTTATTAATAACCAACAATGCGGTATTACAGGAATTGTTAAATTATTGACCCATCTTTAAACTATATTTGGGGATGGAAAAGGTTTACCGATCTTCGCAATGTAAATTTATAAAATAAATAAATATAATTTTTTGACTTAACCAAAACAGACTGGGTAAACATGATACTTTGGTCCAGGAAATTAAGCCACTACAGTATCAAAAATGCACTCGACTTTCCTCATTTACTTCAGTCATTAATCTTAGAGAGTTGGCGTGAACAGGAAAGAGATCTCCCGGGGCTCCGGGGTTTAGAGGGAGGCCCCAGGAATCTTTTGGGCCTTATCTCTAAATTAAAAAGTCTATATTAACAACCTATCGACCTTCCAGGTTTGGAAAAAAACGGTTTATTTTTGCTGATGACACTTCTTTTTATTTGAAATAAACTTGGAACGAACCCAAAATGACGATGCTTAAAAATATAAATATTGGTAGGATACTGGTTTTCTAATTTAATATTAAAAAAAAAAAAAATATTAGGTTTATGGCTCCTAATGTTCCTCAAACTGGGTGTGATGGTCGAGATGGAAAACGCTTGGAACGTAGATTCCACTGTATTTCTCCCGGCATCATAATGAATTCAAACGTTGGGGCCTTGCCATCACAAAAAATTTAACAAACTAACCTTGGAAAGACAGCCCGTTCAAATTTTTTTAGTTATTTTTCTCAGTATAATGTCTTATGGCCTCTCTGTGGAGGAAACGCTGATATAAATTTTTCGAAATAAAGTTTTGGACAAAATTATCAAGTGTAGTGTTTCTATATTGAATAAAGATATTTGACTTCGACTTGACAAAGGTAGTCTTGACAACCAGGATCGACTTTCTACATGCTCATTTTTGTGCATAAATGATTTTACTATTCAGGACCCAGAACAAAACTTCTCTAATGTATTTTTTTATACAAAAGCCATAATCTTTTTTTTATAAAACAAGTGTCATTACCGAAAAAGATGGTAAAGACTTGAGGACGAGGCACACAATATTTAAATGTAATGTACTCTAGATCTAAATAAGTTTGGGCTAAAATTGTTGATTAGAATTACAGAACTCCTGGTGGATAATATCGCTTTTTTGAACGGGGTGGATCTGGCCAGGTTCTTGAATTCCTCATTTAAGCCTTATGTATCCGGCGTGGATACGATTGTGGAATACTATAAATGTTTCATAAATAAATCATCAAAACACCCATATGGATACCCCACATCACTTTTATTTAATTTTGCACTGTAAAAATTCATATCCACTTTGTGGAAATTTACACGCATGTTAATCTATTTTTGATTTCCTTTTTTATTAAATAGCCTGGTATTTAATAACGGCATTATCAAGTAGCCTTTTTTGTTCTTAGACATACGTAATTATCACTATAAAATTGACTAACTGACGTTATATAACAACATGTAACTATTAATTTATGCAATTTTCCGCAATTACTATAATTCAACATTGAGTTGAATAAGCTCCTATTAGCAATAAAAAGTTTATGTTACAAAACAGCGCCATCTATCGATACTCTTGGTTGGGTTAGGTTTTTTGTCAACTTTCCAATAATTTGGAAATGGTTTAATTCAAATATAAAATAATTCACGAAAAACAATTGCCGGCTTTAAATTATTTTAAAAACTATCCAGTTTGTCGTTTTAAAACCAATGGTCCGTCTGTGGTAAAAAAAACGTGACCTGAAAAGTGTCCATATCATTTCCCTAAGCTACAGGACAACAACTTGCCTCCGTAACCTGGTGGTTGGGCGTGTGCTTTAGAAACCGGAGGTCTGGGCGAAATCCGCAGGGGATAGCAAATTTTTCATTGTTGTTCCTTAGTTGTAAACCCTTTTGAGCCACCATTTGGGCCCTCAAAATAAAGATAATTTGCGCGCGGGCATGTAAAAACCGGTCCACCCTTGGGCATTGGGCCAGGTGTGTTGGGATACGGTCAAAAACCGCCCTAATGGATGGGGGGTACTAAAACCCTATGTCCAACAGTGGACTATCCACAGGCGATGATGAATGATGGGGAACTAAGGAAACAACGTTTTTAGCTCTTATTGTTTCTAAACCCACGACTCCTGGTTTCTAAAGCGCAAGCCTCTTTGCCTCTAGGCTAAGAAGGCAGTCTTTTCATTTAAAATAAGATCAATTAATCTTGTTCATGAAATAGCAAATGTTCTGCTAGGAGATGAGAAATAATTTTCGACAGGGGTATGTATTTTATTGAATTAAAATTTTCTAATTATAAATAAAGTTGAAATTTTATAAAGACTACATTTTTTATAATGTTACAAGGCTAAAGGCATAGTTTAAAAATACCGGGACTTAGATTTTGCCCCAAATAATAATTTAATTTTAGACTCACCTTTATTTTAGTTTGTTTGGGGTGAAAAAATGGGCAACTATATTATATATTTTATGATTTTATATTCGTTTTCCCAAATTTCTTGTCTTTTCCCTTCCCTTAAATTCACAAACTCCCCCCCAGAACATCAACTTCGTTAATATTAAATTATTTAACGAAAGGAACCCAAAGCTTGGTGACATAAAATTTAAAATAACTTGTTTTTTAAACGACTATTTATGTTATATATAAAAGATGAAAGTCGTTAAACTCTGCAAAATTATGATAAGCCCAATTGGAACCTTTTAAATTCCATTATTTTTAAATAAAATATAAGCCTAACTGGTGGTTCAAACAAGTCCGTTTTAAAGAAGCTCGATATTTGGGACTTGGACCAGCAAACTTCCTACCCACATCATCAGCCTTTATTGTCCTGCGGATATGGCCTCCATTTACCCTTTATCCGTGGGGGTTTTGCCCATTCCACCACGCTGGTCAATGGCGGGTTGGGTGGGTCCGGCTTTTTACCATGCCCATCCGACGCTGGATCATCTTCTTTTGGTTGGGTGTCGGCCCAAATTGCCCCTAACCAACTTAAAAAACAATGAAAAGGTTTTGCGTCCCGTAAGTTAACCCGACCTCCGGTTTTCTTTGCACATCCATACCACGGGCTAAGGCCGTACTAAACTTTTACGGACGCAATTCTTATAAGATAAAATTGGGGTCTGGTTTCAGCAAAATAATATAAAACCAAAATAACTTTTTTGCCCTTTAATTAATAATATAACCAAATAAATATAAAAAACCTTTTTTTGGTTGCCCGGGCTTTGGTTCGGCTAATCTCTGAAATAAGCTGGTCCGGTTTTACCGGGTTTTTCAGTGGAAGTGGTTGATGTTAATAATAATAATAATATAATAATATTTTATTTAAGGAAATACGTTAACATTTGTTTTTTTCTTGTAATTGTTAAGTAACACCAATTTAATTTACCAAGTTAGTATTCCATTACTGTTAGTTTCATATAATTTTAATTACTTATTTCCAAGTATAATTAATCCGTTTTCCCCGTTTTTTTATATTTTAAAGGTCCCGGTTTGCCTTGGTTGAGGCCTTCTCAAATCTTTCCATTCCTCTCTTTTCTGGCTACTCTATTCATCTTTAAAACATAATACTTTGAAATTTTAAAACTTCTGGGAGATTGCACTTCAAATTAAACCCACAGACGGCCAACTCATTAAATCGGTATTGGTTTTACCAGTTGTGGACGTATCAGAGGTCCTACATCAGGACGAGTGGGATAACTTCACGGTAGCAAACTGCCGCAAAACAACATCCGGTGAATTAATTATGGTTTGTTGGAACGAAACGCAAGGCAGGGTTCAGATGGCTTTTTCTTATAAACTCTGGTTTAATATTAATTTGAAGGTACAATTAATCTTCCTAATTTAAAGTCGGTGATCAGTCTCCCTATTTTTTACTACCTTCCTGAAAACAAGAAACGGACATTTTAAATAAATCCCACTGGAATCAAATTTAAAATTTTTTTCTCAATATATATTAAAAAATATTGTGACACACATAATTGAAATACTAAGAATAAGCATAATTCTGTACTTCCAAAACTAGATCCGAAAAAATAGAAATATTTCAAGATAAATATATCTTCACAACAAAATCCCGAAACTTTAACTTTTCTGTTAACAAATTTTAAAAAAGTTGTAAAAGGAATTTGCTCTATTAAAGGATATTATTGTTTAATGGACTTGATGAAAACACCTAAGTAACTTTCGCTCCAGGCTTTATTTCCAACTAATTAAAATTTGTGTATTTTTGTAAAAACTTAAAACTTTTGAAAAAAGAAAAAAAGAAGTCCCGCGATTTTCTTCCCGGTTTTTTCTCAGGTCAGAGGCCTCCATTTCCCGGACCGGCGGTAGTTTAATTGTAATTTAAATAAACCTTCCACATTGAATCAAAGATTTTAAATTATGACTTTAATAATCTTGGGCCAAAAATATTGGTACTCTTATGACCAATAATAAAGCATCTCTACATTTACACAACCGTTTCGATTGAGGCGTCATTTTAATATGAAATTAGAATTTGTTATCGTAACTTCCACAAATTTCCAAATAACGGTTGTCACCTCTTTGAAGGAAGGCCGATACTGAAAGTAACTGCTCTGGCTGGGACTCCTTCCCCATTAAGGTTCCCACTTTGTCATGGTGGTGTTGCTCAGTACTTGCGGCCTAGTCCAGCCAAGAGGAACCTTGTTTGCCTAAGGATTTGCCAGTTTTGGTTCCCGCCCTGGAGGTGTGAAAGGGACTGGAATGACGGGCTCCTTTGCTCTCCCCTGGCTTCCAGGCCAAGGTTTTTGTTTATTTGGAGTTACAGTCAGGGGGAATGTTGGGATTTGTTTCGCCCTCTCCTATCCCTCCCGATTCAGAGGGACCGCACCGTAGATGCGGTATGGAAGGGAAATTTCGGAGGAGGGATTTGGGCTTTTGTTTGCGGCCAAATTCGTGGCCAAATTCTTATCCAACATTGAGGAAGACTATTGGCCAAAGGGACCGTGGCGGAAAAAGCGCCTGTTCGAATCCTTGGCCTTGGGTGGGTGGCCTAAACGTAATAATTCCTGTGTCTCCACCATTTAGATGTCGGAAAGGAATAAGGTGGTGGTTTTAGTGGTTGCTATTAAATAACCATCCTTGCCCCTTTGGTGGGTAATCCGAGGCATTTCCCGACGTGAAAATTACCGGTTCCTTCTAAAGGAGGCCTCCGTTTATAAGATAAAGTGACCAAACCCCGATGTCCATTAAATTTCCCAAACCAAACGGTTTAAATTAGGCTAAGACCAAAAAATGTTCAGTAATTATTAAAAAATGATATTTCTTCGCTTCGTATAAAATGATTTTATATTGCCTGTACTTTTAGTTGGGTAAAATAACAAATCGTATGAATCATTTGCCAAAATGATGTTGCACACTGTTGGGATGCGTTATATCAATACAAAATTTCGAGGGCAACTGTGTCTACAGTATATTTGCGTAGTCTGTTGTAATTTGACAAAGGAATCGATTCATTGCACTCCTCAAGGCCGCTATGTGCACAGAGAATTATTTTTAGAAAAGTTATTGATTAAATTGACAATAATATTGATTATTGAAGTTATTATAGTTATTTTAGTCTAGTTTCGTTGTATTTAAAACGTAAATAACATAGTAAAACTTATTTGTATTTTGAAACTTTCGCATGCATAGACGCGGATTCAACCACGACCTCGGTTTCTAAAGCACACGCCCATACCACTAGGGCTACGGATCGATATCGAGTATCCGGTTATCGACTTTCAAGAATAAACCTGCTGAATTGAATTATCAATTTTGGAACACAAAACCATGTCAGAAAAACATGTCAGGTTCATCAAACGGTGACGAGTTCCGGCATTTAGTGGTAAACCCGTTTGTTTGCCATGAGATTTTGTCCGTAGCCGAAAGTATTCTGGTTTTGAATGCAAAGAAAATCGACTACGATTTCGTTTTCATTAATCTTGACCAAAAACCAGAATGGATTTTTAAATTCAGTCCCTAAAGGGACTGTTCCTGCATTGGAATAAGAAGAAGAGGAATTTTTGTTAGCAACATTATTAATGCCTATTTGGACGAAAAAATATCCTGATGTCCCATTGCAATCAACTGATGCGCTTCGTAGAGCTCAAGATAAAATGCTTAGGAACAGTTTGCTGGGGCACAACCAATATTACAACTGCATTTAATTCACCAGCCTTCAACCTTCCATGATAGAGACTTATCAAAGGTCTTGAAACTTTGCAAAAGGAATTGAAAAACGTGGCAAATGACTGTACTATAAAAGTAACATATATTTTTGTTTCTAAAGCGCAAATTAAAGTGGTGGGTTTCTGAGACCCTCCAACTTTTTTCACGTTTAATTTGGTTGTTTATGCGCTACGTTACCTTTCGTGCCAATAGATGGCGCTGCTCAGTTACTTGAAAAACAAAAACAAGAACGAATACATATTATTTCATATAAGTTTAAGATATTATTATAAAGTCTCAGAGTCCTTGTAATACTTTCATAACCTCAAGAGTAGGGGTTATTACAAAAAAGGATACATAAATGGTTTAGTATGGTACATATGTATTTTGTAAAATACTGTACTTTTAACAATTCTAGTAATATTTTAAATATTTCTACAAACTACTTTAATTCCGTAGAAGGCTTGACGTAATGATATAAGATTTCTTTATTTCTATAAGTATACTCTAGTTCTCGTAATTTCATTAGTCGTATATTATTAAGTTTAGGTCCATCGAGATCTGTCCACGGATTTCAATTGATTTAAGATTTTATAAGGTTGCAAAGTGAGCAGGATTTTTCATCTGATATCTAAATCTAAAGTGAAAAACCGTAAGTTCTCTCCTAGCTCTGCTACATATTTATCAGTCATCTTGTGTTTCTTAACACAGTACATCAGTAGTTTTACAGTGATTTAATTTTTTGAAACCAATCTTCACACGGTAAATGCATAAAATATACTGTCTTCAAGTTGGCACTATGAAACAGAGGACATATTACAAAGTACCAACTAAAATATCAGGATATCATAATTAACGTCTGAATTCTTAATATGTATTCGGGGTCCTAATCAAATATGTTATAATTTTAAACCCATCTACCCTATGTACCAAACTAAGTATTATAATATATATTAATAATCTGTGTGAACTCCAATACTAGTCGCACAAGTGACACCATTATCTTCAAACCTCGGTGAAAAATATTGCTCGCACACCTGAAATCTTCAACAATGACAAATTTTTAGTTAAAATCAAAAATTTGTTAACACAATGCACCGCTGGTCAGGACATGACCAAATTCTCAGTCAAGTAGTGTATTATGACATTTTTG
The DNA here is from genome assembly GCA_029286875.1 of Lamproptera curius. Taxonomy (NCBI): domain Eukaryota; kingdom Metazoa; phylum Arthropoda; class Insecta; order Lepidoptera; family Papilionidae; genus Lamproptera; species Lamproptera curius. The sequence goes on along the minus strand of JAGSMT010000057.1, from coordinate 2,932,116 downwards.
ACGTCATCAATGACGTATTCTGCTTATTGTGCTCGGCTTGTCTAGTTTCTTAAGACATAAAATGGCTACTGTCGTTAGTTAACGTATCATCACATTATTAATAAATCTTTTAAGATTTTATCACGTTTATTTTACATTTCAAAGTCTATCTCGTGACCAAAGGCCGCTGGAAAGTGTTCGAACTCGAGAATTTAAAATTAAAATAAACGCGATAAGAACGAAAAGTCCTTTCATTCATTAATGTGATGTATTCGCAAACAAAAAATATTTTATACCTCACAGTTCAACGAATTATTTGTTTATACTATAGTAACCACTGGACTGACTCCACGGCTCTATCCTTGTTATTTTGGATTTTTTGAATGGGTTTTCCTTGGGGTGTATCAGTGAAAGAAAATTTCAAATTGGTTCAGTAGTTTAGGAATAAGTTAAAGACAAACAAGCAAACGATTCATTCCTCTTTATAATATTATATTATATGGGTGTTATTTAACATCTACAATGTAATATTAAATATGTTTTACCAATCAGTAGAAATGGTAAGTTATAATTCCCTAATCTATAATATCGATGATACGCTGTGCGCAGTGGTGAGTAAATTAGTAGGTTTGATTTCACACACGGGAATAATATTTTAAACACCTTGTATTACTCATGTTTGGTATATATCAAATATATATACCAAACTGACGTGTAGGTCCCTGTTTACAGGAGACCGTCTGTGGTAACCGCAGGTTGCCTATTTCGCGCGAAGCAGAAGTTGGAAACACTTGCGTTCCGGTTTCGAAGGGCACCGTAGCCAGCATTTACTGGGTAAACGAGACTTAACACCCTATGTCTCACGAGCAGCGCGTTGGCGATACCACGTGCCAAGTTCTATGGGCGTCGGTGACCATTTCCTATTAGGTGGCCCGACGCTCGTCTGCCTGCGTATGCCATAAAACAAAACAAGCTACATATTATTACGCGAATATTATACGTTATTAAATAAAATTACTTTACGGATTTTATCAGTCATCTATTACATCGTCACATTAGACTTTTTGTTAACTGCTGTTGTGTAAATTTTCCGCTTTCCATCATTAATCTGTTTTCTTGTTTGCAGTTTATTTAGTGAATGCCCTCAACTTTAACATATTAGGAAGAATAACAACAACAGCAACGGTGGATGCCCAAGCGGAAATTGCAACACTGGAGGAAACAGTTGTCCAAATTGTGGTAAACAACAACAACACCAACAGTAATAAAACTGGACCTTTCTGGTAAGTACCTAAAAGATTTTAAAAAATTAAAAGGAAGGTCTAGAGAAGGGATTTTTAGAGGAGGTGTCCCTTTTTACGACAGTCTGGGGTAGAACCGCTGCGGTGCAGAATTTCTGTTGAAAACAGTATTGTGTAAAGATTACCGCTTTTGAGGGCACCGTCATCAGAGTAATTACTGGGTAAGCGAGACATATTATCTAATTTTTCAGGGAGGCGAGAGGATTCGTAGAGTCAAACGCAGCCTTACTTATCGGCAGGGCAGGTATCATTTACCATTAGGTGGACGTGCAAAAATAGACCTTCAAGGCTTCAAGGCTGACTTGTTTTAGTATAAAAATAATTTCAAGATAACAGAATGTTTTAGTAGCGTTTGAAAAAGTTGGTTACGATGGATTCATTTTAATTTGACCTGACTACATTTTTTAAATAAAACAGCGTATAGCATGTTTAGTAAATGTTAATAATTCGATGTTCGATTTCAATACTTTTATTTAATTACTTTATAAGAGTACTAGCGACCCACCCCGGCTCCTCATGGGTGCAATACTGATATCTGTAAAATCTATGGAAAAGTATATAAATTTACCAGCGTTTTCTACAATATTATGCATGAGTTAAACGTAAAAACCTCCCTCTTCAATCTCTCTATCTATTTTAAGAAACCGCATTGAAATACCTTGCGTAGTTTTAAAGGTGGTCCAAAGCGCGTTGGTGAGTGGACCGACTTGTCACATGGACATCTGACGCACGGATCATCTTACTTTTTAGACAATTGGGTGATCGGCCCAAATTGCCCTACCCAATTAGGAAACAACAATGAAAATTTGTTGAGTCCCCGCAAGATTCTAATCTACGACCTCCGGTTTCTAAAGCACACGCCCTTACCACTAGGCTACGGAGGCTGTCAAGAAAATAATAACTATTGTAAATAATAAATATATCAGTCGTACGGTTTTTATTGCGTTCAATTACTTTACAATTATTTAAAATTAAACCCGCCATTTCAAACCCTTTTCGGGGTCCATGAGGATGAAATTTAATTAAACGCATTAAAATAATATTGATAAAATTCGTAAAAATGCATTAATAATAACAATATTGTGTGAGTGCAGGCATCAATATAATGCAAAATTAATGTGACATGATTTAAAATAAAATAAAAAAATATCTTACATGACTTGGTACCTACATACATATTTTAAGTGGTATTCAAACTATTTATTTTATTATTTTAACTGCCAATTTTTATCGTTGTTTCCTATTTGGGTAGGGCAAACGGGCTGGTCCATGGAAGGATGGGCATGTCAAAATCGGTCCTCCCATCTGGCTTTGACAGTATAAATATACTCTTCACTCTACTTACTATAATGAAACTATGTTTTGTTTTGTATTCATGTCCATGTCAAAATAATTTTAAATTTTTCTTTTTCATACCAAAACATTAATTAATAAATAAATTACTATTAATAAGATATATGACATCATTTGCTGAAACCTAAAAAGTCGAAAGCTCTTGCACAATTAATTCTACTAGAGAGCCATTCTCTAAATATTGAGAAACTAGATCATGCGCTTAAAGCGTATTTTTTCAACGCATTTTATAACGGTAAAAATGATTTCAATGCAACATATACGGATTGCGTATTAAACTTTTTAAAATAGTGTCTTATAATTTTAAAGGATCCAGACTGAACCAAAAGGTCCATTGAAATTGAACAATTATATGTATGCTTCCATTCATTCATTTATTAAATAGAATTGATTTCAAGTAATTTATTAAATGGTTTTTTTTTCGCAGGCGCCAGTTGTGGTAAATCTGAAAAGATAATAACAAGTATGCTTTAATCGATATTTTCTTATTAAATTAAAAAATAACAATGGCTTCTCCTTGATGAACATTTCAAGATATGTGACCACTTCTATAGGTACAGTTGGCGATGTAAGTTAGACAGCAGGGTAATAATAATTTTGTATTATTTCCATCATAGTACAAACTTATCATTGCTCTACTGTACAAGCTATAAAACTGTACATAACATAATATAAATACTTCTTTTATACAATAAATATTGTTTAGTATAAATTAAAAAAAAGTTTTAATAGATACTAGAGCAGAACGAAATAAACGTATTAAAAATAACCATCTAATAATGTGCGGAGCCGGGGTAGGTCGTATGTCATATATATGAACTACTCATCATCATCATCAGCCTTTGATAGTCCACTGCTGGACATAGGCCTCCCCTAATACACCCCTATCCATTAGAAGGTTTTTGGACCGTATCCCACCACTGGCCCAATGCGGTTGCTAGGTGCACCGACTTTTACATGCTTATCCGACGCATGGATCATCTTACTTTTCAGACAATTTGGTGGGCCCAAATTCCTACTAGGAAACAACAATGAAAATTAGTTGAGTTTCCGCAGGATACCACTAAGCTACGGAGGCAGTACAATATATGAGTGACTCACCAGTTAATTTTTTTGTTGTTGTACTGCAGTTCGGACAAATGTCTCCATTGTTGCTGTCATCATAATTGTTGTTGTAATCTCTGTCATCGTTGTTGATGTTGTTGTTCATAGAACTCAGTAAATCACCTGTAAACAAGAAAAAAATAACCGTAAATACAGGAGCGTATTTTTGGGTAGTTGTTGTTTGAACGCACCGTTGTTATCGCGCGGGATTCGAACCCAGAACCTCCGGTTCGTAAGACAAACACCAACACCACTAAGCCACGGAGGTGGTGAAAGAAATTAAAATTAAAGGATTTTTGGGAAGACGGAGCGTTTGCCACCGACCAGGTGGGTTGCTGATCTCCGTGCAGTGGCTAGTTCGAGTTGGTGCCGAGTAGCAGGGGTTCGGCCGTCTTGGCGCTTATTGAAGAAGGCCTATGTCCAGCAGTGGGCTGTTAGGAGCTAATGATGATGATGATCGAATGTATATTACATTTATTTAGTTTAATAAAACAGACACGTAAAAATTAAAAATTACTAAACATTTAAAAAAAAATTTAAATCAATCCATCACAAGGGCCTCATTCTTTTGAAATAATACGCCGGTTGTTCAGTCATGTTGACAAAAAACTTATGTACTCGAATTATAACCTATATTTCTATAAGGAGACAAATATCTTTTCAAAAGTTTATTTGTGCCTTATTCTACGTTTGCAAAAAAAAGGCACTAACAAAAAGGTATTTAATACTTTCTTACTCTAGAACCCGATGTGACGAATAACCGACACGACCGGAGAGAGTAAGGCGCAGGACCGACTTTTTACATGCCCACCCGACGCATGGATCGTCTTAATTTTAGCCAATTATGTGATCGGCCCAAATTGTCCTAACCAACCGGAAAACGACGACAACACAAAGTTGTTGCCCCGTGGGATTCGAACCAGCAAACTCGGGTTTATAATGCCAATAACCAATACCGCTAGACCACGGCGGATATAACTTTAATAAATATAGTTTTATATACTCACCTATTGAATTTCTTTTACCACTGTCGATTCTGTTGTTATCTCTATTACTTATTAAATTTGTATTTGCCGCAAAATTTAATAAACCGGCTGTGAACAAAGAAAGATCTATAACATAGCAACGAATAAATATTGTGTTTCTTTGAACGATTAACGAATCGTCTGACCTCAAGCTAAGCAGAGCTTGTACCGGAAACTAGATAACTCATAAGTTACGTATTTATCGTAATTTATTAGTTATTTACGTCTATACGATATAGATCTATACGATGTATAGTTTAAATGATATAGATACGAACACCTAGACACGCGAAAAACCAGTACCGAACTAACTGGCTAACTAACCACTACCGAAGCGACATTACAGGCATTATGGTTTAAGACATATCTAACAAGTTATATACAGTACGTGGTCCGATTGTCACTATATTTTTTCTTTCTGTCTTATACACCAAAGGTAAATGTTGCCGCCTTATGTAATATGTTACCAAATATAAAGTACACCATTCATATAATATTGGTAAAAACTATTAACTGTTCACGAACGAAATTTAAATGATACATGACTAATATTGAATGCATAAATTTAATTAAATATAAAACGTTAAAAAATCCTTTAATATGTGGTCTTATAAAAATCTATTAAAAGATAAATCAGAAAAGGCATGGTATTTTTAATCATACTTTTCATTTGTTTTCATATTGAACAACACTTCTATTTATTGCGGTTAATAATAAACAAGTATAATTTCAACAAAATAACAAGAGAATATAACCAACTCCAAAAGCTGTGTTGCCCTAATATCTAATGACAGATAATGCTTTGTATGTCGTTATATGTATTTATCAATCAATATTTATTTATTAACTAATGTATGCGTATTTGTATTATTTATATATTTTTATAAGTACATATTTATATTAAAAGTTTTTAATTCCAATATAGAAATAATTCCATCAAAAAGGGGGGACCTTTTTATCACTGCATCACCCCAAGGTTGAAAATGCCATCGACATTAAGTCTGCCTGTGTGCAGCAAGTGTGTAAAGTTTTAATAAATAATAAAAAATACGTATCATTTAAAAAAGAACGATCAAAATCGGTGCACTAGGGCGGAGCCACGAGGCATCATATAAAACCAAAAAAATACTCTCCGAATCGAGTCGTATTTAGACCAGCAGCGTATCGTGTTTTTTCTGATTAATTTTACCTGCTAACCGAAAATTTATCATAGCTAAAGATCTCAGCTGTGGCAGCAATAAAGTAGTTTTTCATTACCTACGGTGAAAGATGATAGTGTACATATCCTATTCATTTATCAGTGCAAAGATAAATAGAGTCGCCTTTGCACTTTAAAACATTAAACATTTAATGCATTTATATTATAACACTTACATTTGGGAGCGCACAAGGTGGATTCAGTCTGAAAATAAAGGGTACATTTTTATTTAAACTTATTCTCAATTTTATAAACTCAGGCGTTATGAGGTTGTAGGTCCCTTTTTACACAGGACCGTCCAGGTAACCGCCGTGGTGCCTATAACTGCCGCAAACCAGTAGTATGTAAACAATACTGTCTTCCGGTTTGAAGGGCACCGTTTCCCGCGTAATTACTGGATAACTGAAACTGGGTGAGCGGGCGGTTCTATCTAAACCTCGATGTTTAAGGTCCTCTTTTACATGGAATTTTCCGAGCTGAAGTAAAAAATTGCTATCAGTCCGGAGTGTAATTACACTACTTGATTCTGGTCGTAAGTAATTACCGGGTAAACGAGACATGACAGCAGATTTTTAGATTTCTGAGCGACAAGGATACTTTTGACGTCTTACACTGTTTCCCACAGGCAAGGCATATCACTCTCCAGGTAAACGTCCCTTTGCATTTTGTTGCTTCATTCAATTTAAGTGCACTGATGGATTCTAATGGTAACCATATGAACGAGGCCATTTTATAAGAATAAGTAAATATTATATCAATTGCATCTTAATACTTCTTCAGAATAAATGTAGTTCATGGTATTGCAGAATAATTTGAGATATATCAGAATAATTTTATATTTGCAAAGCATTATGTCGTAATACAAAAAAATATATTTATTCATCATCCATGATGTCCACTGCTGGACATAGAGCCTCCCTCAATACACCTCCATCCATTAGGATTTTTGGACCGTGTCCACCACGCTGGTCCAGCCGGGTTGGTGGGTGGACCGACTTTACATGCCCATCCGACGCATGGATCATCTTACTTTAGACGATTAGGTGATCGGCCCAAATTGCCCTAACCAACTAGGAAACAACAATGAAAATTTGTTGAGTCCCCGCAGGATTCGAACCACGACCTCCAGTTTATATGGCACTACCTATACCCACTAGGCTACAGAGGCAGTTATATTTTATTTTATTAATATGTTCAACATTTCTTTGCTCTTTTTGGTTATTAACCCGTGGTAATGGAATAGTTAGAGGTAATAAATTGAACTGAAATAAAGCGAAGAAAAGTCGCTGGAGAGTTTTTTGCCGGTTCTTTTATGGACAACATGACTTAAAAGGAAAACAAAGAAAGGACATACAAAAAATAGAAATGACCCTGAGACATTGTGGTTCACATGACATAGATACGAGGAAGAAACATAATTTGATTCTTTCGGCAACAAGAGTGCGAAGAATAAGTAAGTCTTTTATGGGTATAACGTATACATTGTGTATACGTTTTACAACCCAGTAAACGTTCAGAATTTAACTATTAATATATTTAAAAAGGAAGTCTAGAAACGTTTATGTCTTAAAAGTTATTTTAATATTAATGAACTTTTAAATGATAACCCAGCCCAGGTTTTGTTTTAACATTGCACAATATGGTATCCCATCAAATTGTTTGTTATTTTTTGCAAAAGATGAAATGAAAAATAGCCCGCTGAGTTTTAATCGCCAGTTCTTCTTAGGTCTGAGTTGTCCTTTTCCAAAGCGGTGGTAGCGTGTTTAACAATCAGTAAGCAAGTGTAAACTTCTATATTGAATGAAGATATTTGAATGGGAATTTGAATTTGACAGGTCAAAACTTCCGAACCGGTGGTAAATTAAAGTTCATTATATCCTGACAGACTAAACTTAATAAAGAATTTAACCATTTAGACTTAATTATAAACAGCAGCATACACCTCCATTACATCTTTTTAAACGGATAATGTCAAATTAAAATAATTTTTTTAACATTATACTCTCCTATTTATCATCAATTAATCTGCTATTGGTGACCTGAGAATAACCGACGTAATTTAGCGGGACTATTTTTATGACGTTACGAATATAAATTATTTTCACTGGTTCCTCTTTTTACACGGCACCGTCTGGGTTGGTACCACCACGGTTGTTGCTAAGCAGTAGTGTGAAATCACTACTGTGTTCTGATTGAAGGGCACCCTAGCCAGCGTATTACCTGGGTAAAGAGAGAGACCTGACACACTATGTTTCACGGTAGGCATGTGTTGGTAATACCACTAGTATTGCCGGTGCCTATGGGCGTCGGTGACCACTTCCCATCAGGTGGCCTGACTGTTCATCAGCCTGCGTAGGCAAAAAAAAAAAAAATTATTGCTTACCAGCACAGAAGAAAAAGAACTTTAGCTTGCATATTGGTACTTATTTTGTCTAAATGACTTATAATATAAAACCTAAAGATGCATCCTCCTTTATACTGAAGTCTGTATCCGTATTTGTCTTTATGGCACAGAGAACAAATACTGCAATGCGTGTCAATTTACATATAAAAAGGAAATATTATGCAATACATTAACATTTTAAAGCATAAAAAATCCATCTTTATTATCAGGGTTGACACAAATTTTAGCGACACATGTCAGAAAATGTAGCATAAATATATAAATGTAATGATTGTTTAATGTAATAATTTAGATTGTAATGCAACATACATTTAGTTAACTATTTTCAATTGCCATCGGGAAAAAATATATTATACTACAGATTTACGGATTTTGTTGAGTTTAATTATCTCCAAATTATTTAAAATTTATGCACGATGTTACCGACCTTTAATTCGGACATAATTCTAAAATATTTATAAATTTTTAAACACGATAAAATCCGTAAATCTTTATCATTCACCCTACAATAATCGCGTAAGCAACTGAAAAATTACTCCTGATTTTAATAGATTTTTGTCTTTGCAAAATTTTTAGCCATATATTATAAAGAAATTGTATTAGCAAGGTAAGCTAAATCATGCTTTGAGGTGCGAAAAGGCGATTTAAGCTTAACGTATGAGAGAACGGATTTCATCAAAAATAAAAGACACACTTTCAGGTTTAGGATTTGATTGTCACAATGTAATTTATTAATATATCTTTTAAATGATCAATCTTTATCGCCTCACGGTCAGACCAAGTGAGGCCATTAACAAAGTGGTCGGTCAGAGCTGGATGAGAATATTCCAAGATAGGAAGCAGTGGCGTGCATTAGGTGAGGCTTATGTCCAGCAGTGGACTGACACAGGCTGACAATGATGATGATGATCTTTATGGTCACTTATAACTTACTTTATAGATGACGTTTAATTCTTGTTTAGTTTTAAAGCTAGTATGATCTATAGCTATAGCAACTGTTTTCTACAAGTCTACTATTTGAATGGTGAAAACCTTATGGCCGAGCAAATTAGCATTAGAACTTGGTGTTTGGTTTAAAGTACAAACAATCAAAGAAGTTTGATACATCTCCTATAATACCATTTGTATATTAATAAACCTAAAGAGTTGATAGACGTACCAAAAAGTTTAAGAGTAATTTGAACAAATATTTGTAAACATTCATTCATTTAATAATGTTATAAAACACATTTAAACTAAGCTTCATCATTTCCAGTATTAGCAAGCAGGCTGTAGTGAATCTGGAAAGAATAATTTACACTTAATTGATGTTTTATTATTAAAGTCGAAACAAAAGGGGCTCATCAACAATAACACAGTGACACATGACTATTTTAATACTACTGCCTCCGTAGCCTAGTGGTATGGGCATGTGCTTAAGAAAACGGAGGTCGTGGGTTCGAATCCTGCGACTCAACAAATTTTCATTGTTGTTTCCTAGTTGGTTAGGGCAATTTAGGCCGATCACCCAATTGTCTGAAAAGTAAGATGATCCATGCGTCGGATGGGCATGTAAAAAGTCGGTCCACCCACCAACCCGCATTGGACCAACGTGGTGGGATACGGTCCAAAAACACCCTAATGGATAGGGGTGTATTAGGGGAGGCCTATGTCCACCAGTGGACTATCACAGGCTGATGATGATGATGATGAATAATACTAAGCTATTATTTTTTAAAAAAAGAAACTACGAACAAAAGAGTAAGAACAAATTTAAATAATTATTAATTTTGTTTACGCGAATAGTATACATTATTAAATAAAATGACTTTTACTTTTTAAAGACGGGTTAGACTACCCCGTGACCACGGCCGCTGGAAAGTGTTCGAAACGTCGGGAATTTAAATATGTAAAATAAACGCGATAAAATCCGTAAAAAGTATTTTTTTTAATAACCAATTAAAAGTTAAATTAAACGTCAATACATCAGCTACCCTGACCTACCACAATCCACAGTCGGCGGCGCTGTGACGAATTTAGTCTAGACGTGAGTAAGTCACGTTATTCTCATGAAACGTAATAAGGAAAACAGTGACTTGGTCCGTCGGCGTCACCTGTAATTTTTTTAAACATTACCGGGAAATTTATAGCTAGAAGTAGTACAATATAAAGTAATGAACGTAGCTTGGATCAGCTAAAAGTTTTTACAAATGAATATAGGGCAAGACAAAAACAAAAACAGTACAATAAAGGTAGATGTAAACAATTAGTTAGAATAGATAGTTAGTTAGATTAGTAGATATAAGATACAGCAACTAACAGTTCAAAGCTAAAAGATATGCAATTACCATATTCAATTTTGCTAAAAAGTCTTTCTCTTTTTTCAATTTTGCTTTTAGTGCTTTTAAAAAGGTCGATTTCAAACTTCTGGGATCTACCGGGACCCGAATACGTTACATAATTAGGTTACCTAATTTGCTAGCCATATGCTAAGTGATTACGAACGAGAGAACAGTACAAAATGATCAAATTCTTTATACCTTCAAAGTCAGCAGATATCCTTATTATTAAACCTAAGGCTTTGGAGGCAGGTGTTACTAGTTTAGTTATATTAGCGTTAAATAGAAGTTCTATAAATGTCACACCCAGATCCTTAACCCTGGTGATATCATGTTCGAAAACTTTGTTAGCAGTGCTTTTAGGATTGGACTTTCTCGTATAGGAACGTACATAATACGTGGACTCATTCGGATCTTGCAAATTGAATTTGCAATAGTTCTGGTATCTATTATATATTTTATAGGTCCGTCTGTAAAAGATTGCATCATAGAAGTAGTTTACTTTATTTCATAATCTTCATATCACCTGCGTATAACAATATCTTTCAGTGAAAAAAAAAACAGGAGCTTACATGATTGAAAGATAGATAATTGAGGTCCCAGTAGTGATCCCTGAGGAACTCCTGGAGGAATGGGCAATATCCTAGATGTTTAGACATTTTTTCCACCGTTTGGCCACTGTTATTATGTAAGGTAGGATAAATACCATCTGTGTAGATTGCCTCTTTTTCCCATTTCATCGCTAACTCATGCAAAAGTGTTGGATGGTGGATTCTGTCGAACAAATTACTATAACCTATGTATATAACGTTTACTTGTGATCGCCGGGACATATACAGACCTCTAATAAATAGTCGCTGCCCAGAATTATTTTATTGTAGTGGAGCGAAACTTTATTGGACAGCTGAAAATACTTGCCTGTTTATTATAACTTCTAAAATCTCCGCAAAGACAGACAACTTTGCGATTGGTCTGTTGTTTTCTTCATAAGATAGAGGCCCTCTCTTATGAATAGCTGCTACATATACAAATTTCCAGATGGTAAGGAATAGACCTAACTCAAATGTTCATTTAAATAATATTAATATTAGCATGGTTAGGCTTTTGGCGTACTTCACTATAAGCTTGAGGCTATGTTGTCGGGGCCTAATGATTTGTTCACATTTAAGCCTTCCACGGGTTTTGTGACCTCTTCCTCTAGCACCCGAATACTGCAGATGTTTGCTGTTAAGCGTTTTGCGGGTAAGTTGGTTTAGGTCTAAAGTGTGGTTGGGGCACGAACTTTAGTGAGCTAGAGAGCGATGGGTCGTGGGGCGCCGTCCTTGCGGTCTGCGAGGACGTGATGGCCCGAAAGGAAGCCGCGGAAAGGGACAGGGGGGCCAACAGCGCCCTTGCTATCCGCAGACGAAGCCCAGGGTGCCGAAGACTGAGCCCCTGGGCGGCCGGCAAGATGGTGCCCACTACCCAGAGAAGGACTCAAGAGGGGGTGCCGTGCTGTTTGCTCCGGCAAGGCATCTAAAGCGACGGCCCGGGTGACCCAACACACCCGAAGAGAAGAGGCCCGCGACGGCCACGTCGCGCTGGGGTCGCCGAAGACTGCCACCTATACCCGTGGCCCCGGCTACAGTGACATAACCCTGCTGCCCCCTCACTCCGGCGGCGGGGAATCCGTAACGCTGCATTTTTCCAACGGGAAAGAAAAAAAAAGTCTAAAGTGTGGTTAGCAAAGTGAAGTCCAAAACTGGTAGTTATCATTCAAGCCGTGTAACAGTTAAAACGTTCCTTTATAACTTTTTTAAATTTATTCACTTTTTTAAATTTATTCACCGATAATTGCTGAACGGATAAAAAAATAAATTGTATAGTCAATCACAAATTATTACATCATTTAATAACTTTTTTCACAGAAAGTACACGACCTAGGAATAATTATTGACCAGTAATAGAATGTGCCAATTTAAATTAAAATATCATCCAAAAAAGTGATGTTTGCAACTATAGATACAAACTGAACAATATTTTGTATATATAGGCACAAATATATTATATAAGTGAAATTTTAGCCTAAATTTATAAACTTTTGATCGCGTAGATCACAACATATTATTGCAAAAAAGCTACGAAATTAGTGCTCAAGTCGATATGTGATGGTCAATGAAATCATATTTCTGGAAACGATTAGTGGGTGCGGTTCTAACTTGTAACCATTTATTTAAATAAAAAAATGTAAGCCGTTATGGGTCGCCTGGCAGATGTGAAACATCGTGCGTGTACAAGTAATATGCATAAAAGATAATATTATTAAAAGAATCAAATAATTAATTGAAGATAATATTAATATAATTCATTTAATTATTAATCTTAACATAATTTATATAATTACTTATATGATTAATATGATTAAGATGGTTCACATCAAAAAAAAAAATATATAGTCAATAGTCAATAGTAATTTCCTAATTTAGTGTTGATAGAACGGCCAAAACAAAATAGCTCACTTTTTAAAGTAGCGTTACACAGTGCACTGCAGTCTGTTGTTCTCAGTACTGCTCCTCAAATTCCGTTAAAATCGGACCACTACAAGCCGAGATACGGGCGTTTAAAGTTCTCTGGTTTGAAGGTCGTTGAACCGGAAACTACCGCATCCCAGCCATCCATGGGGAAGGGCGAGAGTTGATATGGTTCGTATGCCCTGGAAGTAGCTTCGCTCTGGAATTAATATGTTTCACTTCTCTCGCCAGACAATTTAAAGTGGTGGGTGTTGTCAGACCTTATAGAGACATCCAAACGCTCCGAGTCCCACCGCTCTACGATGTCCGGTTCAGGAGTAAATCCGATTTTAAAAACTCTATGTAGATTTGGGGGCGGAGGGATTTATGTTGAATTTATATAACCCCAAAAAACACTATTAATTATGTATATATATATGTATACCTTAGTATAGCGTCGCCACGCCAACAATTCGGTTTTCAAGTTAGCCTATAGATGTTTCACATCAAAAGTCCTCTTGGAATTGTGTTTGCAAAAGCATTAAAAACTTTAATGACCCATGAACAAATTTAGAAAAAAAACCCTTTAATGAAAGCTATAATATGCCATGGTATAACACTCACACCCACCAACCCGCATCGGACCAGCGTGCTGGCATACGGTCCAAAGACCCTATAACGGAGAAGGCGTGCATTCAGGGAGGCTTATGTCCAGCAGTGGAGTAACACAGGCTGATGATGATAATGACTATAATACTAGATAACGCACTTAAAGCGGCTAGTTAAAAAATTAAGTAGAAAATTAAGAGAACTAGTTTTAAGGGTTTAACGAAGCTAAAAGGAGCAATCAGTAGTATTTAAACACTACTGTTCTGGTTATAAGGGCGATGTAGTCGGCATAACCACTGGTTAAACGACACAACATCTCTTGCCTTAGAACGATCTTACCATTAGGTAAACCAATCTAACCAATAAAAAACATATCTTGAAGGTAAATAAAAGAACATGTGCATGCATTGATTTATTAATTTACTAAAATAAAATACATTTCAACTAAGCTCGATCATTTCCATTCTTCGGAGGCGCTGGTCGTGGTGAATCTGAAAAGATAAATATAAATTTACAATAGTTGAAATATTCTGTTGCTTACGCAAATACTTTACACGAAAAATATTAACATCTTTTAATTCACGTGTAATATTAAGCGCAGGACCAATTTTTTAGATGCCCATCCGACGCATGCATCATCTTACTTATCAGACAATTGGGTGATCAGCTCAAATTGCCCTAACCAACTAGGGCCCTGGGAAGGGTTTCAAATGCCGAGTTTAATTTTAAATAATTGTAAAGTAATTAATAGCAATAAAATCCATTAGACTGATTTATTTTTATTGATTATATATTATACAATAGTTGTTACTTTTATTATTGAAATAAAATAAAATAAGCTGCTTATTGAATCGCCATCGTAAGACAGCCATAGATATTACATTATTTTCATTTAATATTAATCACTACATAGTATAAAACAAAGTAGCTTTCTCCGTCCCCCTACATCCCTATGTATGTCTATGTATGTATATATTAAATCTTTAAAGCTATGACGGATTCTGGTATAGGTTTTTTTAAATAGTTTACGTATAACTAATGCATATTATTGTAGAGAAACGCTGGTAAAGTTATATACTTTTCCATAGATTTTACAGATATCAGTATTGCATCCGTGCGGTGCCGTGGCGGGTCGCTAGTACACTTTTATAAAGTAATTAAATAAATGTATTATAGTCGAACACCGAATTGTTAACAATTACTGAACATACTATGCATTGTTTTATATAATTAAAATGAATCCATCATAACCAACTTTTTTAAACACTACCAAAACATTCTGTTGTCTTGAAATTATTTTGCATACTAAAACAAGCCAGCCTTGAAGGTCTATTTTCGTACGTCCACCTAATGGTAAATGATACCTGCCTTGCCGATAAGTCAGGCTGCGTTTGCCTCTACAAATCCTCTCTCCTTCCTGAAAAATTAGATGTTATGTCTCGTTTACCCAGTAATTACTCTGATAACGGTGCCCTCAAACCGGAAGGCGGTAATCTTTACACAATACTGTTTTCAACAGAAATTCTACACCGCAGCGGTTCTACCCCAGAATGTCGTAAAAAGGGACACCTCTTCTAAAAACCTTCTATAGACCTTCCTTTTAATTTTTTTATCTTTTTAGGTACTTACCAGTAAGTTCAGCAGTTTGATGTTGGTGTTGGTGTTGTTGTTGTCGTTGTTGTACCACAAGTCGGACAAGTATTTCCTCCAGTGTTGCAATTTCCGCTTGGGCATCCACCGTTCATGTTGTTGTTATTTTGTCCTAATAAGTCTATGTTCGCGGGGGCATTCACTAAATTGGCTGCAAACAAGAGAAACAGATTAGTGATTAAGAAGCGGAAAATGGGAATAATTGCTTTTTCGGACAATTTAACACAACAGCAGTAAACAAAGATTTCATAATGTGACGACGGAATAGATGAGTGATAAATAAAACAAATTTAATTACACATTAGTACTTTGTAGATGTTAAGTACGCACCTATATTATATATTATTAAGAGGAATGAATCGTTTTGCTTGTTTGTCTTTAACCTATTCCTAAACTACTGAACTAATTTGAAATTTTCTTGCACTGATACAACCCAAGGAAAATCTATTCAAAAAATCCAAAATAACAAGGATAGAGACGTGGAGTCAGTCCAGTGGTATTATAGAATAAACAAATTAATTAAGTTGAGCTGTGATATATATTTTCAGGCTAGCCAACTATAATAAATAGCTTATTATGTTAAGAAACATGATAAGCCGAGCACCATAAGCAGAATACGTCATTGATGTGGTCAAAACTGTCATAATACACTGCTTGGTTGAGAATTTGGTCATATTCTGACCAGCGGCGTAATGTGTTAACAAATTTTTGTTGTTAACTAAAAATGAGTCATTGTTAAAGATTGTAGAAAGATCAGCTATGCGAGCAATAAAGTTTCTTTTTCACCGATAACTAAGTTTGAAAATAATGGTGTCACTTATACGACTAATATTAGAGTTTCTACAAATAATTAATATATATTATAATACTTACGTTTGGGCGCACCTAGGGTAGATGCGATCTGAAATTATAACATATTTGATCAAGACCCCAGTTACATTTTACGAATTCGACCTTAATTGTAATATCCTGATATTTTAGTAGGTACTTTGTAATATGTCTTCTATTTCATAGTGCCAACTTGAAGACACTATGTTTTGTGCTGTTGCCCTCTAAAGATTGCTTCGATGAAATTAAATTGCTTTTTACTTCCTATCAGATAAATAATCCTGCTAACCTTGTTGCCTTATAAAATCTTATACATTTTAAATTCGTGAACAGATTTCGACGGACCTAAACATAATAATATACGACTAATAAAATTACTAGAACTAGAGTATAATTATAGAAATAAGGTAATCTTATATAATTTCCACTAATTTTCTACGGAATTAAAGTAGTTTGTAGTATTTTTAGCAGAATTTGAATCATATTAAATGTTATAATGAATTGTTAAGAATACAGTGTTCTGCAAACTTTACATAAGTATACATACTAAACCGATTTTGTAATAACAAGGACGAAGGTGGAGGGTCTCACAAACTTTTTAATTTCTTCTATTAAAACCAAAATATATGTTGCTATTTAAAGACAAACGATTATTACCAAACAATTTAATTAAACATAATATAAAATAAAATTAAAATGCTCACCAAGCACAGAAGAATAAGAACCTTAGCTTGCATCTTGGTAGTTCCTTCGTTCGAATGCCGACTTAGAATGTCAAAACAAGTGAGGTATCCGCTTTTATACTGTTTAGGAGTTCGACCCACGAAAATCTGTATTTGTCTTCATAACACAGAGAACAAATACTGCGCCGTGTCAATATGGAAACAATAGCTTGTTTGAATGTATAAAACAGATACTTTTCAATATAATAATATTTTAGAGCATTTAAAATATTAAAATTATGGACTGTTTCTCGCGACTTCTTCCGCGTGATAATATTTAAAAAAAAAAAACTTAATTAACAAAAAAAAAGGTAGCCCCAGTGACTTTAAGGTATCATTCAAAGAAAGTCCTGACAAAGTCAGACCAGCCATTGCAGAGATTATTCAGAAAGAACAGACAGATAGATGGACAAAAGTTGTATTAATTTTAAAACGGTTATTTTCACTGTTCACTCCAATTTTATTTATCTATATATAATTATCTTGTCGTGGGTTCGAATCCTGCGGGGACTCAACAAATTTTCATTGTTGTTTCCTAGTTGGTTAGGGCAATTTGGGCCGATCACCCATTTGTCTGAAAAGTAAGATAATCCATGCGTCGGATGGGCATGTAAAAAGTCGGTCCACCCACCAACCCGCATTGGACCAGCGTGGTGGGATACGGTCCAAAAACCCCCTAATGGGTAGGGGTATCATATCAGGGGAGGCCTATGTCCAGTAGTGCACTACCAAAGGCTGATGATGATGATGATGTATATGTGACAACAAAAATAGCGGCGCACGGCGCACGTTGTAAATAGTTGTAAATTTGATGATTGGCTTCAAACGCTTTACATCATTTAATTTGTTATAGTAATATTTAATTAATTTGGCTTACTATTTTCTGTTGCCGTTGTCATAAATAATACAAATTTATGGATAGCAAATTATCTATGTATTTAGCCTAAAGTCGGTAACGTTATATTAACAATTTATTTGTTCATGTAACATATATAAAAAATGCATCTATAAAGATTTTAATAAGGCATTTGACAAAGTTGACCACTTGTTATGTATCACAAAGTATCTTTTGATGGTATCAAAGCATATTTATTTTATTGAACCGACTTTGTTCCCAATTGTTAGAATGAAACAGCAGGTTTTTATAGCTATATTGGCTTTGTGGATGATTGCTACTTCAGGAATGCCTCAGGGTTTGTTTTCGAGCCCTCACATATCGTAATCACTAAACGATATCTCATAATATTTTGATTGTAAAATTATTGTGTACTTATGTTCTTGTGTTATTGTGTTACTGCCTCCGTAGCCTAGTGGTATGGGCGAGTGCTTTGGAAACCGGAGGTCTTGGGTTCTAATCCTGCAGGGACGCAAGAAATTTTCATTGTTGTTTCCTACTTGGTAAGGCAGTTTGGGCCAATGGTCGAGTGTCTGAAAATTAAGATGGATTATCTTAATTTTCATGCGTCAGATGGGCATGTAAAATGTCGGTCCACCTACCAACCCGCATTGGACCAGCGTGGTGAGATACGTCCAAACCCCTAATGGATAGGGATATTAGGGAGGCCTATGTCCAACAGTGGACTAACAAGTACAATACATATTTGAAAACTTAATGTGTTGTTAATATGATGTAATGCATATGATAATGATAGAAGGAAAAATATATTTAATTCTTTTAGCAACTAGACTGCGAAAAATAAGTAAATATTTTATGGGATAATTTCCCATAAAAGTTTTAGTAAATTTTCAAAAGTTGTCAGGGAACATTTATGTCTTAAATGTTATCTCTATATATATATTATGTGTCGCGTTTTTTGTCCTCGATGGACTCATAGTATACAATTCTTAAAAAAATTATAGGACGCTGAATTTCTTTCGCCGGTTTTTCTAAGATCTGAGGCTTCCTACTCTGAACGGTGTCAGCGTATTGCACAATGAGTAAGCCAGTGTAAATTTCTATATTGAAAAAAATATTCGAAACATATTTGAATTAAATAGAAATAATTTACTTTTTCTGTACTTACAAGTCCTCTCACTGCATAGTTTACTGCTAATGTTATAAATGTGAAAGCTTGTACGTTTGTTGTTTTTTCACATAATAACTATTCTATAGATTTTTATAAAACCTTACAATAATAAATAATTTTATATATTATAACATAATTTAATTAATACGTAAGGGGCTATAATTTATAAAATGTAATATGTCTTCTATAGTATATGTATTATATAGGTGTATGATATCAAAAGTGTCCACAGAGGTGAGTGCCTAGAAACCCAGGGGAATTAAAAAAAGGGTATCTTTCTAGTGGTATAAGCGCAAACTTGTATATTTGAGGGATTAATAGGAATAAATTTTGTCATCCTCCATTCAAAATTTTATCTAGCAGAATCTCAACTTCAGACACGAGTTTATTCCGTTCCTCTGCAACGGATAATTTGGAAGCACTTGCTTAGCCGGTATATGAAGCATTTGCTGCCTTGTGGGACCTGCCGTTGAGTCCTGTCCTGTCCTGTCCTATTCTGCCATTAAATCCTGTCGTTGAATCCTGTTGCTGTCGAAGTCCTGCCACTGAGTTCTCCCTTAATCGTATTACGTGTTGCATTATCGCAGCCAAAAGCAGTTATTTGGGGAAATAACATGCGGTTCAAATGTCTACTCGTACTATTAGTAAAATATTCTATCTCTGTTACTGCCATATCTGCTTATTTGGTTGTTTTACAGTTTTTTCGGTTTCCTCTTTGTGCTATTCCTTTTCTTTGTCTTTATAAAGAAAAATGTCTAAGGGTGAACTTAAAACTGGAAATTTGCCTAGATGGTTTTGCTCTTATGTACAAAACAGATCGCAAAGAGTATTATTGAATTAATTCTGTTCCAGCTTCGTTCAAGTTAAATCTAGGGTACCACAAGGGTCAATTCTTGGGCCATTACTCTTTAATATAATAATAAACAAATGCTTCCTACGTTTAACATTTTGTTATACGCCGATCACCTTAAAGTATATAAAGCTATTAAAAATTGGATTGATTGTTTACTATTACAAAGTGATATAAATCGCTTAAGTACTTATTGCTTGCAAAACAAATTGTCAATAGTATAAACAAATGTCATGCCATTAGCTTTACCAAAAATATAAAATTTATTTAATATCCTTATACATTTCTCAATGAGATACTGAACAAGGTGACGTCACTAAAATATCTTGGAATAATTTTTGATAACAAAATTTCTATGAACTTGCATATAGAAACCTTCGTTATTAGGGTGCTTCAAATGTATGGTTTTACAATGAGAACATCAAAAGAATTTAAAAAACCTTCAACTTATATGGATCTATTTAATGCCGAAGCCGTTGAATATGCCTCTTTTCTTCTTTCAGTTTTCTACGTACTATTTATAACATATGAAAAGTACGTAGAAAAAACTGAAAGAATACATATCAAATGCACTAATTTACGGATTTTCGCGTTATTTAATATATTTATGCCGACGTTTCGGATTCTTTTCAGCATCCATGATCACGGGCAGACTAAGTTGGTATATGTCTGTATCTCTATGTTTCGAATAATCGTCAGTTTTATATTTAAAAAATTACATATTAACCGATTTCTTAATTTTAAATATTGGTTTGACAAAAGTATTTATGTTGTCCTTCAGTTTTGTAGTTTTTTATACTCTGCGTTTAATTTTGAAATATTGGATCCCAGGAAAGTGGCAAAGACTAACCATCATCTCTATTAAAATTTGGATATTTTTTAATTTCTATTGCTTTCCGAATCATCCTTGGTATAAATCGATGTTCATTAAACAGTATTTTGGTGAGAGACTTTTATATAGATTGTGATTGTGGTCTCTCTTACATTGGACAAACAAAGAGACTAGTAAAAACCAGAGTAAAAGAACATATAGCTGATGTTAAGCACCACGCTATAAAATCTTGAATTTGACGACCATGTTCTAGACAAGCCCAATGATTATATTAGATTTGATGAACCAAAAGTACTATATAATAATCGCGTAAATAAAGAAATAATTATGAAAGAATACAAATAAAATGTTTCAAAACCTTAAATTACAGATGACAGAAAAATAAAATTCCGTATGCAAATAGCTTGTCGGAACATAAAACACTAACATTAAAATCTAGACGTTTGCTGCTTCAGATCATGTTTCTACGGCCTATGTAATTTGAATGTCCATGCTTAGTGAGTAAATTGTACTAATTAGTGCCTCGAACTGTTATTCAAAAGCAGATAAGCTCACAAAGCCTGTTTTATATAGACCCCAGCCACTCTAATGCTGGCAGACGTGTATCTTTGCGCCATCTAGCGGATACATATAACAAACACCTCATAGACGTTAATATATTTTCCCTGTTGGCAAGTTTAAAAAATGTATTACCGATTGTTTTTTGTTTATAAGTTTTACATTGTTCTTTCCATGTAGGTTTTTTTTATTGAAAAATATTGTACTGTTATTAACATCATTGTATTTTTTTATTTTCATCCATTTTTTATGTATTTTTACGTCTTTCATTTTACTTATAATCCATTTTCGTACGTTACACATCATCCTAATTGATCTTGCGGACAATGCTATTGTTATATTAATTGTATAACGTGTATTGTGCTACTATTTTTTGTCCCGAATAAAGTTAAAAAATGTCAAAGTCAAAAGTTAAAAATACTATCATTACAATTATTATCAGCCCTTATCGATCCCCTGATAAGGACACTAGACATAGGCCTTTTAATGAACGCCAAAAATACAATAAAAATATAAATTTAAAATAAACGCAAAAACGTCGTTTCACACTATTGACATTTGTAAGTTGAATCGAAAATTTTGGGGGGCAACTGTATAAACAGATCATTTACTTAGTCTGTTATATTTTTATTCAACAAAGAATAGAATACCGAGGCATTGTCCTCTTCAAGGCCTCTGTGTTGTGCGAGGTATTTAGGTAGATTAGAGGTATTTATAACCCACCAACCCGCCGTCCAGCAGTGGACTAACACAGGCTGATGATGATGGTGACCTAAGTAACTATCATCGTATATTAACTATGTAAATAGCTTCATATCACTTAGTCGTTGCCCGCGAATTTGTGCGCGTGTCAATATACTTAATAAAACAATTGGTAAAGATTTTTTAACAAAAAAAGATGGCCTAAGTTACTCGCTGTCACTTGAGCTATCTTCTATTGAATGTCTCGTCAAAATCAAACCATCTATATTATCAGAGATTAGCAAGAATAAACAGACAGACATAAAATAAATTGTTAAAAATGTTGTTTCGTTACATGTACTGTTAAATGATAGAATCAGATAGCACAATTTCATTAATTTTTATAGATAACAAAATAATTTAATACATCAAAAGTTATTTTTGCTAAATTTTAGTTTGCGTTTCTAGCCCGACTAGTAAATAGGTTTATTTTACTTTTTCTTATCACTAAAAATGTTTCTTTACAATGTATATTACTAATTATTTATTATATTTGCGTGATTGCATATCAAATCCAATCCCTATGTTAACATTCCCGTTAGCATGGATGCTGGAAAGAGTTCCAAACATTGGGAATATAGTTAACGTAAAAAAATCGTAGAAAGGTGGATATTATCTGTATTACTGCTAGTATAACTATAACTATCATTCCGTATACGGCCCTGCTCTCTGGCAAAATGAGCCTATGTCACTTCAGGATAATATAGTTTACATGTAGTTGAAGAATATAACCTTTACCAGCCTTTTTTTTTAATATAATCTCATGGGTATATGGTATAATGTTCAATAAATACTCACGATGTAATTTTTTACACGGTACTAATAAAACTATGTAAATAAATTACTATAGGATCAGACTGCTTATCTTTCGCGTTTTGTTTGTATTATATAGATACACTAGCGACGCGCCCCGGTGCAATACTAATATCTGTAAAATCTATGGAAAATTTTGATAATTTTCACCGTTTCCTTACAATATTATGCATGAATTATACATATAAAGATAAACCTTCCTCTTCAATCACTCTATACGTTAAAAAACGCATCAAAATCCATTGCGTAGATTGAAAGCTTTAAGCATACTTAGGGATATAGGAACAAAGAAAGCTACTTTGTTTAATATTATATAGTGATACACCTCATTGACTGTAACCTAACTTTCAATTTCTGTATATAAATCAATTGTAGAGCTGTGGAATATGTATAACAAAAAAAATACTAATAAAATGTTTTTAGTTTCTTTGTTCCTTTCTAACGCCGATATAAATGATTAGTACCAATTATATTTATATTTACTAAAGACAATTAAGCGAAATTTTGTGTGAGATTACTTTTTTAACATAAATGTAATCAAATCTAACAATTTTTTACTCAGGGATAGAAGTATTCACTTTTTCGTTTGCTAATACATCTTGGTATTCAGTTGTATCAAAATGAATTGCCGTTGCCCACTACTTTGTCTACTTGATAATAAAATAAAAAAAAAGTATTAATAATATAAAAATTTGTTCGTTTTTAACAACAGCAAGGTGGGCATAATCATGTTCATGACACATAATCATACACATCCATGAGACATAACGTGCTGAGGACTCATTAGAATCACCATAACTCCATTGACCTCTTATGCAACCTTTCTAAGGCTTTTGAATGTAAGTATCATAAGGTTTTAACGAGTAATTCAAAAATATATATTGTAAGCGGATCTTAACTTAATTTATTATGTTCGTATAGTAATGAATTAAAACCTGAGTCGTGACAAGTGACGCATCGTCTTTTTGATCCACGGTGCGTATAGGAGCCCCACAAGGGCCAATACTGGGCTCTTTTCTGTTTATTACCTATAGTATTGGTTCTCTTCTACTAAGGGGACCTTTTTACTATTAGAGGTGTTAAACCACCTTCGTTACCTAGTGGTATTGGCCCTTGCTTTATGAACCTAAGGCCGTGGATTCGAATCCCGCGAGGGAAAATTTTTGTGTTATCGTTGTTTTCTGGTCGGTTAGTATAATTTCAGCCGATCAACCAATTGTCTGAAAAGTAAGATGATCCATGCATTGTAATTTTTAACAATGTTTACTATAAAATAGTTATTAAGAGCATTATTAACAAATAGACATATGCGCTTCCGGACTTTATTGTGCCAATTCAAAAAGTCACTTGGAACGTAGTCTATTTCCTAAGGTTCAGCCAGCGTTTGCAAATTAATCTCACAAGATTGTGGTTATTGACGCCAAATTGTTTTTTATTATCTCTTATTTACACTTAACGACCTAGTGCAAAATATTTGAAATAATATATTAATAATTGGACACTGGAGCGGGAGGTTATCATATCTATCAAAAAAAACACGCTCCTTTAAAACAAGTAAAAAATATCATACATTTCACAATCAAACACATCAAAATTATTAGAATGTTTTAATGATTAGAAGATATTATAACAGTTTCGTTACAATGGCCTTTCTAAAACGAATTCTGGATTTAAACGTATCTATTAATATTAGCGAGATAATAGGCCGTTGTGCGTTCGAATCCCGCGGGGAAACAACTTTGTGTTACCGTTATTTTGCGGTCGTTTAGGTCTTTTCGAGCCGATAATCCTATTGATTAAAAAACTAGATGATATATGCGTCGGGTGGGCCTTTGAGAAGTCTGTTCTAGTTGTCAAGACCATCTTTGTCAGCCACAACTATTTCATCCGTAGAATGTAGCACCCCTTTGGATTGTGGAGGTCAGACGACAGTCGCTCGGCGAAAAAACTGTTCGATTAGAAGCCGACGTAAAATTTTTCTGAGCTTACAAATAACTGTAAACGGTAAATGAGTTAAAAATAATAACAAAAAATTATGCATTCATTTATTCCTTTAATAAACAAAAAACACTTAAACTAAGCTTGATCACTTTCATTTTCCGCAGGCGCAGGTTTTTTTCAAATCTGAAAAGATAATTTTGAATGTCAGTAATTCTCCCCTGATTAAATAATAAATTAATTGTTACGTGACCTAATAAATTAATATTTTATTACGATTATACAAATAATTCGTTTGTTAGTATCCTATTACAAAATGTTGTAACAACGACATAAAAAAAAAAAAACAAAAATAGAGCACACAAATCAAAATGAAAGAAAAACCCATCGATATGACAAGTTATACATTTATTGACGAAGAAAATTAAACATTTGATTGAACTGCACATACATTAGACAATACAGTTCATTCCAAAGAAATGTTGGTAAACATTCGCTCGCTAGCCGCGCTAGTCGGCGGACGTCTCTGCACTCCAATGCAGAAGCTATCTAAGCCCCCGTGCTTATTACGTTCGAATAAATGTTAAGTCAGTGTCCGTGTTACAGTGCCGTCGAGTTAGGTGCTCAAACGAAGTTGTGCTATGCATCGTCCGACTGGCATTTCCATGTAAACATTCCGACATTTTCGTTATTGTAGTGTAGTAAGTGCTCACAGGCAGGTTCCGGCTTCCGTAAGTAATTACGCACCACATAACCGCCCACGTGGCATTTTCGTTTAATTTAATTTGTGCTTGCTGCAATAGGCGGCAGCTAGATACTCACATATCGCTTCCGAAGCGTCAATACACGTTAGTTTTTTAGGCACACACCCCGCCATGCAGGTGGGGCGGGTAGGATTAAAACATGTCTCACAACTTCTCCTCGGATAAATAATTTTATGACTTCCTTGATGGACAAGGCAAATGACCCCATTAAGTTCCACGAAATAATGGTTAAGCACGAAGTCAAGAGAAAGCAGGGCTTGCTTCCGGCGATGCTCAGTCGCTTTTCTGAGACGCCGGCCTCACTGGCCTCATCACTATCGTAGCCCAGTAAATACGCTTAAAACTGCAGACCGTCAAGCGCCGGACTATGACTCAAATGCAGAATCCTCGCGTATGGAAACCAATAGGGACGAACGATGACGGCTTCACAACCGTCGCTTCAAATAAAAAGGGCAAAAAGCGCCCTGCATCAGCCATTAACTCCGAAAGTCATACTTGAACCTCGCACTCTACGCCTAGCGATGTTCCCGCGAAAACCCTAAAGCCCACTGCTGAACGGGCCAACACTGAAAACATTTTCATGGCCGAACGCAAGATTAAAGCTCCACCACCAATCCATGCACAATAATACACCATAATACACGATAAGTCTAAAAGGAGCCACGTCTCAAATTTTATCGAACGCAACCGCTTTGTAGAAACGCGCTCAAAAAATATCAATTGAAAATACCCAACCTTTCGTGAAAACCCCAACAATCAATCAGCCCAGTAATAACACTGGTTTGATGGATGATTTGTCCTTATTATTTAAATACGCCGGCATGATAAACATGCAAGAGATACGCATTGTCGCCAATAAACTTCGCGCCGCCCAGGACGGCGCCGCGAAACCTATCGCTCTAACTGAGCACATAGGCCTCATGGAGGCCATTTATGGCCTTAAAAATAATAGCCTGTAGTCGGTAAGCATGGCACATAACCTCACACATGTAGGTAAACACATACACACGCTTAGTTCTCCTCGCTACGAGCACAGCGAGAAACACACCGTGTACACACCACACCGCATATAAGGCAGTTCTCACTGCTATTAACTCGTCTTACAGTCGACCGATCGTCGGCGGCTCGGTCCGTACTGACCGTCGATGATCCGTTGCCGACGAATTTCAAGAAGTTAACACACTTACCATCTGTACGTGTGACCTTCACTTCTAAAGGGTTGGTCACTAGTTCGAAGGAACAAAGCATTCCTTCGGACTCATTGTTCTATAACGCTTTAAAAGTCCGAGTAGTGACTGTTAGCTTCACATAATAGACAAAAAAAAATGTTGGTAAATAAAATCAATACGAATTCGTTGTGTGGATTCCTGCTTCATTACATTCTACGTTAATTGAGTATCATAAAATCAGTGACAGCTTTATTTTATTTATTATTAAATAAACATTGATTACAGAGTGTTTAATAAGAAAGAATGAAAATAATCACTAAGATTTGTGCTTATACTGAAAGCGAGTGAACACCATATATTAATTTTAATTTATAAATACAAAGATTAACTATATACACTAGGCTATAAGTTGAAGAATATCGTAGCTATTAAACAAAGTTATTTTGTTTTTAACAAATATTTGACAGACTCATAGATTGCAGATGTCTTTGATTTTATAGGCCTCAATTTTTCTGTCATATTAGAATCATTGAGGCAATGTTCCACTTGACACTCACGTCTATCACGCTACTTACCGTAATTTTTCCTATTCCATTTGCATGTTAAAGTTACCTTCGTAAACTCAATTGAAATAGATTAAGGGTCGTTGTGAGCGTAAGGTAAATAATACACACGGCATTATTTAGAATAGAAAGCAATAGATGTAATAGGTAAGGATTAGATAAACATTAATGATTATTATTTAAAGGGACTTATATTGAAAATATTTTTAACAATTAATATTAGTAGCTTATTAACTTATTGACGTCAAATGTAATAAAAAAGTACAGAGCACGTCGACATGATATTGTACAACTAAAGGATCATTTCGATGGTCACGTTCGCTTAGTGGAACGCACCCTAAATAATTCAATGTTTTTTTTGTTACTCACCAAAGAGCCCCTATGGCTTTTATTAGGTTTGTTGACTTTCTTTTCAACATTGGAAAGTAAGCCGTCGTTGTTGTTGCTATCCAATCCAAGTATGTTAATGTCCGCACTAAGATCCAATATATCAGCTGTGAAGTAGAGGAAAATGAATATCAATAAGAGTGTAGTTACACAAGATAAAAATTTTTTTTTATATTTTTCTATCACCTTATTCTCATCATCATCATCACCATCAATGCGAGTTGGTGGGCTGACCGACTTTTTGCATGCCCATCCGACGTATATATACTCATCAGCCTGTGACAGTCCACTGCTGGAAATAGGCCGCCCCTAATACACACCCCTATCCATTAGGGGGTTTTGGACCGTATCCCACCACGCTGATCCAATGCAGATTGGTGGGTGGACCGACTTTTTACATGCCCATGCGTCGCATGCATCTTACTTTTCAGACAATTGGGTGATCGATCCAAATTGTGGGTTCTATTTCCTCCCGCGGTATTAGAACTCACGACCTCCGGTTTATAAAGCAAGGGCCAATACCGCTAGACCACGGAGGTGGCCACCTTTTTCTACGTTTCTAAAAAACATATTCTGAATACAATTGTCAGTTGACAATAGCTAACTTCAGGGGGTCGGGTTTTCGTGACGGTGTGCGTTGCGTGACGCATTGGACCAGCGTGGTGGGATACGCTCCAAAAGTGCGTGTTAATGGAGAAGATGTGCATTGGGGAGGGCTATGTCCAGCAGTGGCCTAACACAAATGATAATGATAATGATAAAATGCAAGTCGATAATACACTTTAAAACACTATACACGTAACTTATATTTATATATACACTTACGTTTGGTAGCGCAGAGGGACGACGCGATCTGAAAAAAAGGTGAGTTTTTAAATTGCAATTCAAATTCAAAAAAATTTTTCAATCAAGCCTCTTTCGATCGAACAATATGAACGTCAATCTACCACCGGTTTTCGTCCTGAAGAACCGGCCGGAATGTGGGCGGTCGTCATATTTTTTTTATATTTTTAGCAATACATTACAAACATCCATATTACATAATTTCAGCAGTTAAGTTTTAATACAAGGGATTTGCCAGGGCAGAGGATAAATCATTTCCACACAACTTGACCCTCAATATACAGAATGAAAGGTATTTTTCAAAATCCGACGTCATTTAGGTATTGCTAGACAGCAATAAAACCTGTTTATAAAGTGCACAAATTACCTTCTATAAAAGTCAACTGACTTTGATAGATCTATAAAATACTATTACATATCAAATCCACTAATTTACAGATTTTTCACGTTAGTGGCACATATTTATTCCAGACGTTTCGGACTCTTGTGTAATAATCTCGTAAATAAAATAAATAATCATAAATAATGTAGATCATAAATATGACCAGTTAAAGAAAAATCGTAATCATATAAAAAATAATAATGTAAGTATTAAATTCTCATTTAGTAAGTATGCTAATTTTGTTACATTACATTATATTATTAACGTTACAAAAATGAATTGAACTCCTTTAAAATACACCGATTAGTAAATTTTAGATACTTACAAAGCACAAAATAATAAGAACCTTAGCCTGCATTTTGCTAATATTTCGTCTAACTGCGGAATTAGAATGAGGTGAAACGACAGATGTCCGCTTTTATACTGTATTTAATTAGATCCATAAACAACGTGTTTGTCTTCGCAACACGTGAAATGTAAACACGCCACGTTTCATTATATAAACAATACATTGTTTAAACATACGTAAGAAATATATTTCAATAGACTAACTATTTATGGCTTATTATGAACTAGTGGTTGGCTTGCGCTGAAAAAACCTGAGGTCATGGGTTCAAATCCTGCTTATTGTCTAAAGTAAGATGAGCATAAGATGGGAAGGTAAAAAACCTTCAATCTGTTAAACGGGGGCCAGGTAAGCCCGGTTATCTTAATCTTGGGATACCACCTTAACATATAAGGATTGGATAGTAAGCTTGCTGGAAAAAGTCTTCAACCGCCAGCGGCGGCCTAGATGCTGATAATAATAACAATAATCAATTCAAAGTCAAAGTCAAAGTCAAAGTCAATAATCAAAAATAATTAGCTTGGAGCAGACTCCACGGCCGGCCTTAGTCTTCAGGCCGGCTAGGTTTCTCTAAGCTTTACTGCGGTCGCAGGTACATATACTTAGCGATACAACAAAGCTACAACGTATTTGACGGTCTTGTTTCAGATATTGTTTATCAGACGATCAGCGTATGTGTTACCTTTCTTTCGTTTACTTTATGAAAAATAGTCATCATTATTTTTAGCAACTTTTATGGTGGTAGATCAACTTATTAATAGAGGCCGTCTAGAGTGGTACAAATCAGTAGTGCGTAAACACTGCAGTCTTCCGGTTTAAAGGGTCAAAGCAATCTCTTGTCTCTTTGGCATTACGATGTTTGTAATATGGACAGGACGTATTACTTACCCTCAAGTAAACGTTCTGCTCGTCTCATAGCTTTGATCAACAACAAAATTCAACCTCCTGTTACCCTTCAAAAGTCTTTGTATTTTTGTATATTTGTTATGTTTCATCCCATTTATCCTCCGAAGTCTCTTTGGTTTGTTTTTGGCAAAAAGCCTATTATTCTTATTATTAAACAATACATTGCAAGTACACAAGTTAAACATTACATTGAGGATCACGACATGTAGAAATACTTTATCCCTGCTTGGCTATATTCCAAGACTACTGCGTATGAAAGAAAATTTTGACCGCAGAGTTTCTTGCGGATTCTTCTCTGGACAGTACAAAATATTCCAACCAGTGGTAGCTTAAGACCGCCAAGGCCATAAGAACTCGTCAGAGTCTGAATTGAATAAATCATTTTGGACTTTGAATTTCAAGCACCCTGCGCAATAATTACATCTGAAACCAGACGTAACGACCTATACATAGTTCGTGTTTCTTATGGACAGGGCAGTTGTCACTTCCTGTCAATTGAAAGCACCGTTCGTCTCATCACTTTCATCTTTAAAAAACGCACTGCTTTCAGCTAGTTGAACTTCTTCTTTCAACAGGGTGCTCGAAAGACATCATGCAGTGGAGCTCTTGTAGTTTGATAAACGCTGTCAATATTACAGCAATTTGTGATTATACTTTGATAACGGATACTGATACGTGTTCCTGAAAGATTTTTCAATTTAATACTGTTATATCTTAGGGAGTTCCACAGTGATATATATTAGGTCCCGTTTATATATCTTAATTATTGTTACTACCAACAGCACAGTTATAGATAATCGTGAATTTAAATATTGTATCCCATTTTTGGAAAAACGTTACTAGTTATTTTAATCAAAAATAAACACTTTTAACCTAAACCATATTCTTTTTAGTTTCCTATTTTTGATGAATTAAATGCTTTGCAGTGATACTTTCTGTGTAGTTTCTTTAAAACATTAATTTATAGAAAATAAAATAAAAAACAAAAATGGCCTTTATTACTTACAGCTTAAGTTAACTTTTACTATACATAAATCAATTTTTTATTAGGTAAAATAGAATAATTATTAGTAAAGTTATATGTTTTATATAAATATATAAAACATATAACCAGTGATGACCTATGGCACCGAGACATGGTCCTTCACTGCCGGCCGTTTGAGGAAGCTCCAAGTCGTTCAGCGAGCTATGGAGCGGGCTATGCTTGGTATTTTTCTGCGTGATGAAGTGCGTAACGCAGCTATCCGCAGAAGAACCATGGTAACCGACATAGCCCGCAAAATCAGCAAGCTGAAGTGGCAATGGGCCGGCCACTTAGCTCGTAGAACCGATAACCGTTGAGGAAGTAAGGTTCTCGATCGGCAGCCTCGTACTGGCCATCGCAGTGTCGAATGACCACCCACCAGATGGAATGACGACCTGTGCAATTGTGCAGGAGGTCGGTGGATGCAGGTAGCACAGTATCGTACATCTTGGCGGCTTATGAGGCGCAGCTCGGCGCTGCGCCGGCGCCGGCTGACCCCCGCGTCGCTGCTTTTGTCCAGGACGCTTGTTACGACTTAATTGCTTACGTAAATCTGTATCGCTTATATATTATTCTATCGCTTCCATCTTCTTACGTACTATATCTTGAGTGTGCCTATCTTCTAACTTTACCCTTCTGTGTGTACCTAAAGACAATACAATATTTAGAGTGAAGCGGAGGTGTGTTATTATTTCGTCCCGTACGAACAATACCCATACTTCACCCCGCCACAACAGCCATGGTTACGGCGAGGCAAGGGGTGCTACGAATCTTTGGGTTGGCCCCGGCTCCCTTCCTCGACGTCTACTGGCCCTGGTAACGCACAACATACGTACGCTGAATACAGACGAGAATTTTGTCAAATTGGAAGAATTAAGTGAGTTACACTGGGACATTTTGTGGTTATCGGAAGGCCGAAGAATGGGGGAGGATACGATGACCCTGAAGTCCTGTAAACAGCAGTGCCGAGGAGGTGTCGGACATCTCGTCCACAAGTCGATCATCAACAACATTGTAACCATCGAAAGTGTGCCGAGCAGAGTTTTTTTTTTTATCCTGAAGTTATGCTTCAGACCATGTCTTTAGTAAGCTTCATCTAACACAGAGTTCAGAAGCTCCGTCCCTCACGAACTAGGTGGCCCACATTTTTGCTAAAATGAGGCCACACTGTACAGAAGGTACGTCAGTTGAGTATTAGTTTATGTCTCTAAGGATCGTCGACGATCAGTTTACGGACCGGACGCCGACGGTCTGGCGACTGTATTAATCGATTGCTGGGGCGGTGAGAACCGCCCTGGAACCTGGTGTATCTAGTATACGCGGTGTGTGTGTCGCTGTGCTGTAAGCGAGGGCGAACTACAGGTGAGTGTGTCTATCCCTACTCGTGTGGTGTGTAGGGTCTGATGTAGGGACCCCGTTGGTCCGAGTCCGGCGACCCCTTCCTCGTCCGGGTCGACTCGGTCGAGTCGGTCATAATATTGAAAAGATATTCGCTTAATTAATGTCTCTGTGATCAACAATGACAATGGTTAGAGGATCAGTGAATATCAACGTCCAATTAGAAAGGCGTCGCTTGATGAAGCCTAGGCTCCGATCTACTCACGCACATATTCAAAATCACGAGAACTTTATATTGAACGTGGCTAATCGCATTGATCGTCTAAAAGAGTATTTACTGGGTAAACGAGACTAAACACCCTATCTCTCACGGTAGGCAGCGCGTTGGCGATACCACTGGTATTGTTAATGTCTATGGGCGTCGGTGACCACTTCCCATTAGGTGGGCTGACTGCTCGTCTGCCTGCGGATGCGATAATTTATTATATGCAACTTTACAAACATTGGTTAAATAAAGTTAAATTATATAAAGTTTAATTAAAGGCTTTTATTATCATAGATATAAATGTAAATTCTACAATTATTACATTTTAGCTTATTACTGAAAAGATTATTATTGAATTTCATTAATTGTAATAGAATTATTACTATCATTGATGCCGTTATTATATATTTGTGTTATTAATGGCTTATTAATAACAATATCGACAACGCGCTATAATGACGGGATAAATATAAACGTACCGAAAAAATGTGACACAAAATTTTTTTCCAACCCCGATAAAGAAGTTTCACTTCAAAAAATCGTCTAAAAGAAGAAACTACGGTAGATAAACTTAACAGAGGTTTGGTAGAAGCTGTCTATACGATGGCTTAATATCTATCTATGACGCTGCAGTCTTCCGTCGATGCCGAAGCTTATGCTTAATAGATGGATTTGGAAGTCCTTGCGACACGATATCGGAGCTCACAACACTGTGAAAAGAGACAATTTAGTGGAACGGAGGCTCCAAAGTGTTTGCAAGGAAATTCTCTATTGAGCAAAGCCAACCGTCTAGACTGAAAACGGACAACGGCCTCGTAGTACCGATGAGGGCAGAGATATTAAGGGAGATCGAGGTTCTACAAAAGCTGTACACCTCGGTTGTTGAACCAACTGTTGGCTAGGCTAAAGACATTAGCCTGTGTGCGATTGAGATGGCCTGAAACAACTTAAGAACAACAAGGCGCCGGGGGAGAAGAAAATAACTTCAGAGCTTATGAAAGCAGGTGGAACGTCGATAATAAAAATCCTAATTAAGGGGTCAACGCCCGAGACATGGAGCGGGAGCGTGGTACAGAAAACTGCCTCCGTAGCCTAGTGGTATGGACGTGTGCTTTAGAAACCGGAGGTCGTGGATTGCAATCCTGCGGGAGTTCAACAAATTTTAACGGTTGTTTCTTAGTTGGTAAGGGCAATACGGGCCGATCACCCAATTGTCTGATAAGTAGATGATCCATGCGTCGGACGAGCATGTAAAAAGTCACTCCACCCACCAACCCGCATTGGACCAAAGTGACGATACGGTCAAAAACTCCCTAATGGATAGAGGTGTATTAGAAGAGGCCTAAGTCCAGCAGTGGATAATCACAGGCCCATCTCGCTCCTAAGCCATATCTACAAGCTGTTTACAAGGGTCATCACAAATCTTCTCGAACACAGATTTGACGACGTTCACCCTCTCGAATAAATCGGTTTCCAAAAAGGCTTTATATATATATATAGACCGCATTCATACGTTTCGGCAAGTTATACAAAAAACCGCGGAATATAACTTGCCACACAGAAAGTCTTTGATTCGATCAAGACTTGGGCTGTCTCTTCAGTGGTACCACATCGACTGGTACATTGAAGTGTTGAAGTGTATAAAACAACGCCACCATGTCGGTCCGAGTACACAATCAGAGTACGAAGGCTATTCCACTGCAGAGAGGCGTGAGACAGGGAGCTGTCATAGCTCCGAAACTGTTCACTTTCGCGTTGGAAAACGCCTTCAAGCTTTGCAGTGGAAAGGATCCGGTATAAACATCAACGGCAAGTATATCACTCACCTTCGGTTTGCCGACCATATTATGGTCTTGGCAGAATCGCTGGAAGGCCTTAGCACTATGCTCAAAGACCTCAATGGAGTCTCCCAACAGGTGGGTCTTAAAATGATCATGGACAGAACGAAGATAATGTCGAATTATCACGTTGTGCCCACCTCCATCGCAGTTGGGGGCTCCTTTTGATATTGTTGACGAAAATGTCTATTTAGGACAAGTGAAGCGATGACATACGGCACACAGACGTGGCCTCTCACTATAGATCTTATTAAAAGGCTCAAGGTTGCCCAACAGGCTATGAAGAGTGTTATGCCCGGAGTTTCCCTACGAGATCGAATCAGAAATGAGGAGATCCGTAGGAGAACCAAAGTAACCGATATAACCCAAGTGGCAACGGAAAGGGCAACTGATGGCCGATGGGGCCAAAAGTTTTTAAATAGAGGCCACGTCATGGAAAGTGCAACGTAGGGCGTCCACTCACAAAGTCAGTCGATCTAGTAAAGATTGCGGAACGTCGTTTGATGCAGGCTGCCTCTGACAGGTCACTGTGGAAAACATTAGGGGAGGCCTATGTTCAGCAGTGGACTTCAATTGGATGATGATGGGTGATATGTGCTGCTCGGTACCCAAACAGAATAAATAATATTTGACTTTGACTTTGAACAAAATATAAACATACCCGTTCTTATATTAGCCAAAAAAGGTCATCATAATATTGTACATTAAACTGAAGTAAGTAAAACATTTTGATCCACAATATCTTTTACTTGTAAAATAACCATCAATAAAAATACTTCAACGAACTATGACTGGCATATAATTTAAAAAAGGTAAAAAAAAAGAAAATAATGCATGCACTTATTTATTTATCAGAGAAAGACATTGTAATACATTGTAAGCTGGATCATTTTCCTTTTTCATAACCGGGTTGTGGAGAATCTGAAAATGCAATTATAAATTTAAAACGTCGTCATTTCTCTTTTAGTCGTAGACAATGGAAAGGTGCAAAAATTGCATCATCATCATCATCATCGGCATTGCTGGATATAGGCCTCTCCTAATGCACGCCATTTCTTCCGCATCCGCATAGGGGTAGAGTTAATTATTTTACCTTACATATATTTGTATGTTGCCGCGATAGGTATCCTCATACAAACTCACAGAAAAAAAGTTTGTATTATGAAATAGAAAAGGCTAATTTAATTGAGAAAGTTAATGAAACAAGATTGGCATTAACTTTCAATTATAAATTGAGCTACTCCACAAACGTTTGCTAACAACATTTATTGAAACAAAATTTTCTTCGAGTATAATGGGAACCGATTGTGCGAACACAATAACGTGTGCAATCTGGATGACTAATAAATGCATACATTTACCTTTCTTTCATAAATACATACATTTAATCTAGATAAAAAGACCTAGACACGGGAGAAACGTTATGTTCATCACATAATATTTTTCCTGTGGTCGGAATCGAATCCACTCATCTGACGCATGAATCATCCTTCTTTTAAGAGAATTTGGTAGATCGGCCCAAATTTTCTTTACCAACCAAACACAGCTGATTGTCTGAAAAGTAACATGATTCATGCGTTGAACGAGCATGTAAAAAGTTGGTCCTACCATCAACCAACATTGGACCAGCCTAATGGGATACAGTCATAAACCTCCTAATGGAAAAGACGTTTATTAGGGACAAAGGACTTGTCCAGCGGTGGACTTACACAGGCTGATGTTGAAATAATTCAAACATTTTTAAACGATGTTTCACCGCGGGATTCGAACCCAAGGCCTCCGATTTTTAAAACAAGTGCCAATACCGCTAGGCCATGGAGGCGGAAATATTACCTGTATATACCATGACATTTAAATATTCTGTCCTCTCACAAACAACATAGTTGTGTCTTGTACATATGAATATAATTTTTGCAAGTCTTGCACCGAGAACATTGTAACAATATTATTTGTGTAAGATGATTTGTTACAAATGCAATGTATATGACATAACCAAAGCCTGTCCATTGGTCTTCTCTTTCCCCTTTTAATGGATTTTTACAAGAGAAACATAAGACTGAACCTAGATTTTTACAGGAGAACAGGAGAAACAACAGAAGAAACAGAAAAAAGAAGAAAGGGGATATGGATTTTTCCGTTACCGGATTATGCGCGGGGAGTGACGAAATGTATTTTGCACTTACATGTTAGATTAAGAGTCATAGTTTTATTGCTATTGTTGTAGAACGGCCGATGCAACACTTTCGTTGTTGTTATTTATTCCTAATGCGTCCAAGGTTACAGGAAGGTTTAGTACACTGCCTGAAAACGACAAAAATATGTTATTGTTGTAACGTTTACAATAATATATATAGATATAGTGTATATAGAAAAGATTTTATATGTTTTTTCTGAAAAGTTCGTATTTATCGTAATCTCTCAAAAGGCCTCGGTATCTATACATCTCTTTATGATACAATGACATTATACATTTGGACATATGACACTAAACAATAAAGTTTCATGTTAATGGATATGGAAATGACACTTATTTAATACGTATGTATCATCTTACTTTTCGGACAATTGGGTGTTCGGCCTAAATTGCCCTAACTAACTAGGAGACAACAATGAAAATTTGTTTAGTCAAGGCAGGATTCGAACCCACGACCTCCGGTTTCTAAAGCGCACGCCGTCACCACTAGGCTACGGAGGCAGTTACTAGTTAACTACATCTATACGTGTATATTGACCGTACAGCGGAATATTTGAATAGCTACAAATATATTGCATTAAGTATAAAAATAAATATTAATTATAATTATTACACAGCAACAGCAACCTACATTGAGCAGAATTATTTTTTTGCAAATCATACCTTAAAAAAGCCAATAATAATCACAGCGCGGGTCAGCATAATTTACAGGCAATCGGGTGATCGCATTGCCCTAACCGAACAGCTATCAATATTTGCTAAGTACCCAACGTATTGCCCGCTCATAAAATAGGTTGGGCACGTATTACCAAAATTGTTATTACCATCACTGTTTTGGCCTGCGCCTTGGCTGGCAGGAACTCCGTTGCTGTTGTTGCTATCGGATGCCCAATGGCCGTTCGTGGCGCATTGATTACACAACCTGAATCAAGCATAAACAAAATTAAGATACATATTTATATTTATGCCCGACGTTTCTGACTCCCTTCGTGGGATCCAATAATTAAACAAAATGGACAACTACTGACTACTAATTTAACACCACAATAAACAAAACAAGGTTCCAATAATTAAACAAATTAAAATGATATAGAACTAAAGACCAATTTTCAAATAAAACTACTGTTTGCTCAAAGCGAACGTCATGAGATACAGAATAAAAGGGATAGTGAATTTTTAATAATAACCCTGACGTTGTTCCAAACGTACTAGAACAGATCATTTGGCGTAATCGTGAAGTTATTTCACTTCATATGGTTTAACGTTAGAAACGTCTAAATCACAAACTGTGGATTTGAATTGTATGTAATCGTAAATTGAAACTAGTTTAAATCGTATACGTTGAAACTATATGCGTCAGTCTGGATTGAAAGTGTGTTAGTAATAACTTCGAGATTTAAATGGAGTGACACGGTCCTGAACGGTTTCGATTCGTATGAGAAAATAAGCTAATTACGTAATTCGACAAATATGATGATGTTGGAACGTCGAATCTAAAAAAGAAAAATAAATTATAGTCATATCATCAATCAAAAAGAATTTGTTAAACTAAACAGATTTTAATTTCAAACAAGGAGAAAGGTCGAGCCACGGAGGAAGTGGCACGACAGCGATGCACTACGCATATAGGTATCCAAAATAGCTGCTAACGTGGCCATAGATGTTATGTCGGTATTGATTGGTGGTAGCAATTTCCAATTCCTGAAAAGTAAGAGGATCCATGCATCGGATGCGCATGTAAAAGTCGGTGCTCCACCAACCCGATTGGACCAGCGTGGTGGGATCGGTAAAAACTCCTAATAATAGTGATTGGAGCATTCAAGAATCAAAGTATATAAGATATCAATGTATAGATCAGTTTCCGAAGAATAAATTCTACTTGACACGACCACTTTTTGCATGACTATCCGACGCATGGATCAATTTACTTTACAGGCAATCGGGTAATCGCATTGCCCTAACCAAATAGGGAACAGCTATGAATATTAGCAAATTACCCAACGTATTAGCCACTCATAAAATAGGTTGGGTACGTATTACCAAAATTGTTATTACCATCACTGTTTTGGCCTCCGTTTTGACTGGCAGGAGCTCCGGTGTTGTTGTTGCCGTCGGTACATTTTGCTACATTGGCTGTAATCAAGGATGAACAAAATTATGATACATTTCAAATCCACTTTTAAATTTGTGCCCGACATTTCTGACTCTACCACTTGCGTGTGATTCATTAATTAAACAAAATTAAACACAGTGATATAAAAACTACAAAGGCACAAGACAACATACCTACGTACTGTTTTGCCAAAGCGACGATCAAAATTAAGAAAATAGTAAGACATGTCAATTTTCGAATAAATAGTGCTGACGGTTATTCCAAACGCATTGAGATCAGACACACCTCAGTGTCTGCATCTCAATGTAGGCGTGAGCGTTATTTCACGTCATTGGTTAAAATAAATTGTTGCGCGATGTGAAATTGGATAACCGTTTCGTGTCACATTTAAAGTATATACATTTGTAAGCAAGTTATTCGGGCGATTACGGTTATCGTCGTCTTCGTAGGTCAGTTGGTTGAGCGTAAAGCGTTTTATTCCTTTCGCGTCTCGTCCTACCGACGGGCCGAGCGAGAGAGATGGCAGATCGAAATATGCCGAGTAAGCGAGACAGCAAGTGAAACATTTCCTTTTTGATGGGTATGACTAAAAGACATAGATACCATATTCGAGTGACCACTGCTGGTAAATGATGTCTCGCGATTCCAGAAAAACAGCAGTTATTTGCCTCAAAAGTAAAATAAAACAAAATAAATATTTTTGTTTGAGTAGCCAAACAAGCTATAAATATTGCTATATGTTACTGAACGATGAATATAAAAGTTAAGTTTTAAGCACGCACGTAGTAATACTATTATTAAAATCATAGTTTCATAGTAAACACCAATAAATCAATAAAACATTTTATAATTGTAAACCGGAGTACAGTATACAGGAAAGTTAATTCATTGATTTATGTGATCCTCGTTTCGTATGTAACCGTATAGTTGAGAAACTTATGTATGCACGGTAGCTAGATGAAAGTAGCTACTTATAAAAATAACTAGTTTTACAAGCGACGACGTCCACATAACCGGTTACTTTTGGTTTCTTGAGAGTGACTTAGTCTTACTTTCGGACGAACTAACATGGTTTTTTTTTACCTTATGCTTCCAGGCTCATGTCTTAGGTAAGCTTCGTCTAACAAAGAGTTCTCAAAAAGCTCCCGTACCCACGAACTAGTTGGCCGACATTTTTTGCTTAGAATAAAGCCCACAGGTACAGAAGGTACGAGAGTTAGGCATGTGTTTATGTCTACTAAGGATCGTTGACGATCGGTTTACGAACCGGCACACCGACGGTCTGGCGACTGTGTTAATAGGTGGCTGGGGGCGGTGAAAACCGCCCTGGAACGCGAGTGTATCTAGTATACGCGGTGTGTGTGTTTCGACGTGCTCGTAAGCGATGGCGAACTACAGGTGAGTGTGTGCTATACCTACTTGTGTGGTGTGTAAAGTTGGATGTCGGGATCCCCGTTAGGTCCGGAGTTTCAGCGACCCCTTCCTCATACGGTTCGAGGAGAATATTTCGCGGTCTACGCTTCTGACTGGACGCTTTTGGATCGGCCGGGTACGATGCTGGTTTTACCAGCAGAGGGTTATTATGATTAACAACTTTAACGATGTATTTGCGCGTTAACTTTTGAAATATTCGCGACGTGTTGGCAATTTACAGTCGTCTTGTATACGTTACGTTGGCACCACTGCGGCCCGGTGGCTGATGAATTTATTTTGCACTCTCTGGAGTTTATACAGGAGCGGAGGATAAATGAACGAATGATCGGCATGCATAAGCCATGATTAGTGGTATGCACACCTTAAACAACAAGAGTTTATACTTGAGAGACTTTATGTTTTACTTTAAGAATTCGTTAAGTGGTAGAGTCTGGTCGATAAGAACAGAACCTTTTTTCTAACGTCCTGAATATGACTTTTGAACGACATGTTGCAGTCGAATGTCACGCCTAGATTTTTGGCTTTCCTTTATAAGGAATCGGTTTGCAGTAAAGTTTTATCTGCTCTATTGTCTGGCATCAGCCAGCAACTGGCCTTATCCTGGTGCCTGGGGTGAAAAGGGGGGTATTGTGTAATCACGACGTAATTTAAATCGATGATTGTGTATTGTTACACTTTTATCGGGATTTACGTCGACTCTCCATTTACGAAACCGTTCGCCTTAACTATTGATCGCGTTCTGGAGCTTTTTATAGATATAGTTTGGTCTTAGCGACGAACAATAGAGGACGGCATCATCGGCAAAAAGCGCCAGATTGACATCGTCGGGCTTTGGAACGTCACTCGTGGAGAGCGTGAATAAAGTGGGTATAGTACCGATACTTGAGGGACCCTCTTGAAGCGGACGGCTCGTGGATAGGGTGCCCGTAACTCGATATCGAAAAGAGAAATTCGACAAGTAGGCTTGGAACAGGCCTGTATGGCACTTTGAGAGAGTACAGCTTGTAAATCAAGCCGTTGTGCCAGACTTTGACAAATGCCTTTGCGTCATCAAAGAAGACGGCTCCTGTGATATAGGGTTTGGATTGATGCAGGCCATTCAGAATAAAATCCGTGAGGCGATAGATTTGATTGGGACACGAGTGTTTCGGGCGAAAACCGAATTGCTCGTTTGGGATGAGGTTATTGGAGAAGGCGTGGTCTTTTAACTGAAAGAGACAAATGTGTTCATATAGTTTGCCCAAAAAATTTAGCAAGCTTATTTGACGATAATTCGTGGGTAGGTTAGAGGTTTTGATCGGCTTGGGAATACCAATGACAATGGCTTCTTTCTAGGCGTCAGCAAAAGCAGCCCTGTGTCCAACTAGAC
Source organism: Lamproptera curius (assembly GCA_029286875.1). NCBI lineage: Eukaryota > Metazoa > Arthropoda > Insecta > Lepidoptera > Papilionidae > Lamproptera > Lamproptera curius. The sequence continues at coordinate 2,890,442 of JAGSMT010000057.1, read as the reverse complement.
GGTCGGCCTCCGATAGGTGGGCCGCGTCGGTGTGTGCGCAGGATGGCGTACATTGCTCTTCTAGCGTATCAACTAAACATGCGGCCTTTTCGAAGTCATCGAAAGATAATTAACCCCAGGTTGGCTTTGATAATGGCGGCATGGCGTCGCAGGTATCAGACTTCAAATGTCGAGCCACTTGCCAATAGGCTGTGTGCAATAGCTCTAAGTCTTCCGTTCGAGACGAGTTCACATTTTATCTGATGGTAAAAGATACGCCCTGTCCATAATAATAAAAGCGCGAGACGCCATAAATCCGCTTACCGGAGTAAAACGAGAGTTGGTACGTCTCGATTACCCAGTAATTACGATGGCTACAGTAATTTTTAAACTGTAAGACAAAAGTGCTTATACACTACTGATTTTCGGGAGAAATAGCCACCGCAATACAACTTCCCCAGACACCACGTAAAAGACACCTCTCTTTCTTTAGATTTATCGGTACTAAAGCTATAAATGTTGCAATTTAAGAATAAATATTTAAGCGTTTAAAAGTTTTATTAGTTAATACGCTGCATTCAATAAATCTCGCATTACATTCTTTATTAATATTTTGATTTTGTAACTCACAAATAATCTTTATTCAGGAAATTCAATCTTAAAACAAAATCTCTTCATTAAATCTAGACTCATTCGAACTCTTATAAACTTCAATCAACAATCAACTTTCCAGAGAAGAATCCGTGAAAAACTCTGCTAAATCTCAATTCTATTTAATTCATCTACATTACTTAATTTAGGCAGTTGTTAGGAGATTTGGTAGTGCAGGGAATAATAATATCAAAACATCTAACATTATGTTAGGACCTTTTCATTGATGTTGCTTTCGAAACATTTCAAAAGCCGACGTCATTTAGCAACACTGTATAAACATTGTAACACAGTCATACCAAAAATATTTTTTGTTCTAACCAATCTAAACAGATAAAATAATAATATCCTTTGATCGATTCCAACACATTACGTATGTTTCTATTTTTATATATTTTAATAGTAAGGATGATTATATTTTGCAAATTATACCTGCAAAAAATAATTATCACATCATGGATCATCATAATTTACAGGCAATCGGGTGATCGCATTGTGCTATCCAATTGGGAAACAACTTAAACTCAAACTACAATATTTGCTAAGTACAACGTATTATCCACTCATAAGAAAGGTTTGGCACGTATTATCAATATTGGTATTACCATCATTCTTTTGGCAGCTTGGGCAGGGAGGAGCTAGGTTTTTATTGTTGCTATTCTGTGCCAACAGGGCCGCGTTCAATGGCGCATTGACTGCACTCCCGGATCCCGTCAAGCCGTCTAGGAGACCCCCGAACAAGGCTGTAATCAAAAATAAACAATATTATAATACATATCAAATCCACTTTTATATTTATGCTCAACATTTCTGACTCTACCCCCTACGTGGGATCCAATAATTAAAAAAAATTAAGCACAGTGATACAAAAACTACAAGACAACTTACGTACTGGTATGGTATACATTTCACACTTGAAGAAGTCGTACAACATGACGTTTAATTTAAAACCAATAAAATGCATGTACTGTGAAAAGATTATGATGGTAATTAACACATATTTCACTTCTTATATATAACTTATTGTGTTATAAATGCTGTATCACCTAGTATCGCATCTGAATTGTGCTCACAAATATCTTAGGTGTCCTAAATATACAAATGACAACAACACTTACGTTTGGGTGCGCAGAGGGTTGATGCAACCTGAAAATAAAAAGATAAAAAAACTTTATGCATATCTATACATCACTATATCTATACATATGATAAAACAAAATCCCCGACCGAGTCCGTATGTCTGTCTGTTCGAGATAGACACAAATAATACAGCACAGATTTACACTAATCGATAGAATGATTCTTCCGCAAGGTTTAGGTATATAATTTATGTAGTTCCATATTATATATTATATGTTTGTCAAAAATGTCGGAAAAAAATTAGGCCATCTGAGAGCTTTCAACGAAAACGCTGCCTAAACTCCATGAGATATAACAAAATAATGTATGGTGTAATTATTCTTCTTTTCTAGATCTATAAATAAGTCCGTGATAGCATATGTCTATCTATAAAGGTGAACTTGTTTTATTTTTTTATATATTTTTTTAATAAGGCTTACCAACTAAATACATACCAGTCTTTACAAATAATGGATTTAATAAAACTGTTACAGTTTATGTACATATTTAAATTAAAGGAGAACACAACATTAACTTATAATATATTTTATAGAGTACAGAAATCGATTTAAACGACAAAAAAAATCTTTTTGCTAAATATATTTTTTTAGAAAATTGATCGTGCCGTGTATTAATTCAATAATTAATACGGCATAAATTCTTATTAATCCTTCATTTTAGTACGTTTATAACATCAAGCATTTTAAGCAAAATATTTTACTTCTTTTCACGAGTTATAAGGAGGCAAAATATATAAAAGCGTGTGAATATTATCTGTCCCAATTCGAAGCGATATCACAAACTTCTCAGTTGATAAAAGGAAATCTACAGGACAAATTAATGTTAAAACTAGGTTCCTATTATATTACTAAGTAATTTGTGTCCACCAAAGCCGAGCAATGGTGCGAGACTCAGACTGGTAAATTCTAAAAACTTTTTGAACGAATGTATTATATTAACTGGCATCGGAAGTAGTAAAACTGTTCTTATGCCAACAATTCCTATGATACCGGCAGAATCGACTATTCACTTAAATTTATTACAATTGTCCGTAAAAATCGCTTTGGAATAATGGCTCCCCCGAGCCACGAGGTTCTCAACCCCACTTCGTGCAGCCGCTTCCACAGGCCGGCCAGGTTTCTCTTAGCTTGTACCGAACCCCACCGCTACGATAAAGCGAGAACCTGTTCGGGGAGAAAGTTCCAACCCAAGGTCCGCGTACCACTTTTCAACCCGTTATCCCGGCAAAAAGATCAGTCAAACCTGATGTTTTGTATATTTTTTTCAACTTTCGTCAGTTTTTTCGTCGGTCAGTTATTACGAACTACAAAATTTACCACCGGAATAAAACACCTGAACTGAGAGGAACCGGTAAGAACTTTGCGGTATTTTTTTGATATATTCATATATAATTATGATTATATATAGTTATAATAGACACTATAAAGCTATATTATTATGATCTTTGAGTATCACAGTTTACTTTTTACCCAGGAAAATCCATTCCTAGAAGGATTTTGAGAAGGCGTAAAAATCTAAATCGTAGGACACTACAAATTATTGCTTGCCATTTTAATATCGTGAGCAAACATAAAAAAAAATAAAAACTTCAACACCATAATAAGACGAAAAGACAAAAATAAGCACAAACTTTAAAAATACTTACCAAGCACAACAGAATAAGAACCGTAGCCTGCATTTTGTCAATGTCTTTTCCTAAATGCCGAAGTAGAATTGCGTTACAAGCGTGGTGTCTGACCGCTTTTATACTGTTTTCAGTACGAACAACGTGATTCCGTATTTGTTTATGTTACATATAGAACAAAAACTCTGCGGCGTGTCAATTTTAAACAATAGTTAGTTTAAACATTCGAAATGTATTGTGTAAATTAATAATGTGAACTGGTTCCGTAGCCTAGTGGTGAGGGCGTGTGCTTTAGAGACCGGAGGTCGATCGAGGTTCGAATCCTGCGGGGACTCAACAAATTTTCATTGTTGTTTTCTAGTTGGTTAGGGCCATTTGGGCCGATCGTTCAACGGTCTGCAAAGTAAGATGATCCATGGGTCGGGTGTGCATGTAAAAAATCGGTCCACCCACCAACCCGCATTGTGGCGCAGCGTGGTGGGATGCGGTCTAGAAACCCCCTAATGGAGAAGGCTTATAGTAGGGGAGGCCTTTGTCCAGCAGTAGACAAACACAGCAGTGGATAAATGATAACGATGATGATGATAATGTGAAGCGCTTCAAAATATATTTATAAAATATAGCCGTGAAAAAAAAACAGGGTCGGTTAAGAACATAAAATATCCTTAAAATAAAACAACACATTTTCATTTATTTATTTATATTTCATTAAAACACATAAGCGAAAAGGATATCTTACATAACCTTAGTAATACTGTATTTTTCATCTAATTTTATTTTTATTTAAATTTTAGTACCTTGTAGGTAAAGCGGTTGGGCATGCTGTTACACCAAGCTACTGAGGCAGTGTTGAGAAATATTCTCCCATTCCTCCAGCGCCAGTTTGAGCTCTCTAAGGGTGACTTCGTCTCCTAATACGCCGACCACACAGGTTCATACAGCTGATATTGACCTATTCAAGGTAATCACTTACTTTTTGACCAGTATGGGTCTGGGTATAGTAAGGCATAAAATCTCTATTTACATTCACGCAGGCCATAAAACGTCGAACATGTTCATTGACGATCTCATCGACACATATTTGGCTATTCAATGTCCCATTTTCTATAAGCACCAGCTCAGTGAGGCTTCTAGAGGAAATACTCGCCCACACAGGTACAGAGCCACCGCCATAAGGTACTTTCTCTTGGATACACGCTTGAGTATATCGTTCCCCTGGTCTCCTGCATACTCTTGATCTTCCATCGTTGGTACAAACCACGAATTTGGATTCTTCGACCAACATGACTTGACCAATCCTCGGTTGCGCAGTGCATGCGGTCTTGTGTGGTCGTTGTCGATACGAAATGATTTCGTTTCAACTTTTGGTAGGTTGTGAGTTTGAACAGTTTTAAATTAGCTTCCGCAAGTCTTCGTCTTAAAGTCCAGGTCTCCTCCGAGAAGTCTGAACTGGTGTGTGGGCAATTCCCGTTAAGAGGCAATTTAGTATGTTAAGAGGCGGAGCATTATGTTAACCAAATATATTGCTTCTCGTGCTATGGCAAAGCGGGGTGTGCCATTCCCTAGTCTGCGTCAGTTGGGTCCAGTCTCTTGTGATTATTCTCTTATATTTTTCTGTCGTAAGCGATTTTAAAACAGCTCCATGATTTTTTTATAGGCGAACATTGGTAGATAATAATCATACGTATATGTTGTACATATATAAACATTTAAATAATATAATAATTTCTGTTATTTTCTCGAATACTATACGTGCTCGAATCCCGGGAAAACAACTTTGTGCTAACTTCGTTTTCTGGTTAGTTAGGGCAATTTGCGCCGATCATCCAATTGTCTGAAAAATAGGATCCATGCATCGCATGGGCACATAAAAAGTCGGTCCTACACCTGATCTTTTTCCGGTCGTGTCCGATATCCATCGGTCAATGTGAGTGATAGCAAAATTCGGCCTCAATCGCCTTGTTCTTGATAGGAATTTAAAGGAATGTATTTTGGAGCCTTTTCTCGTTCTGGTCACCGCGAAGGGAATTCACATAATTATAAGATGAGTTGACGTTACAAAACTTTACTGCGCGATATAAATCAGTGACAGGTTAAAAAAATGCACTAATAGAAGATTGGATTAATGTACAGGGTGGCCCATACATGACCTTTGATATGAAAAAAAAATTATTAAAAAAAACTAATTACATTATGAATTAATTTTTTATTTACAAAAAAAGCTTAAAAAAAGGGGAATTATTTTTTTAAAAATAATATCTTCTAAATGTAATCCGTTGCAATCACGGCACTCTTGCAAACGACGTCTAAAATTGTCGATGACTGCGCGGCACGCAGACGTCACTGCTGAAATGACAAGCATTTCAGCAGTGACGTCTGCGGATGTTTTCTTTTAGGGCCTCAATTGACCGCGGGTTTGTGTTGTATACTTTAGCCTGAAGGTAGCCTCACAAAAAAAAATCCATCGGGGTCAGATCTGGAATACGTGGAGGCCAGGAAATGTCCCCTCTCTTAGAGATCACTTTGCCAGGAAAAAGTTGACGGATAACGGGCATAGCAGGTGTGAGAAGTGGCCCCATCCTGTTGAAACCACGTCCTGGCATTAAAGCCTGAAAAGCTTTGCAATCCTGGTATGAAAAACTCTTCGATCATAGCCACATATCGCTCCGACGTAACAGTAACTGCGCGCCCTCTGCCATCCTCAAAGAAGTAAGGCCCTAGGATACCATGGGCTGACATACCGGCCCAAACAGTCACTTTCGGACTATGTAAGGGCTTCTGATGCTTAAGTTTTGGATTGATGTGGCTCCAACAGCGGCAATTTTGTTTACTAACATGCCCGTTAAGATGGAAATGAGCTTCGTCAGAGAACATTATGTTATTGAAGGAAGTAAACCGATTAAACATTTCATTCGCATAATTTTGTCTTTGAATACCGTCAGTTTCCTTTAATTCTTGAACCAACTGAATTTTGTAAGGGTGCATATGTAAATCTTTCTTCAAAATCCATTGTAACGATGTCCTGGATACGTTTAATGCTCTGGCGCGCTTACGAGTTGACTGTGTCGGATTTTCGCGAATAGACTGTTTCACTGTGTCTATGTTTTGTTCCGTACGTGACGTCCTTGGGCGACCCAACCGCGGTTTATCTAACGTCGAACCGGTTTCCTCGAACTAAGCAACCCAGTTCTTAATCGTTTGAAGAGTAGGAGTGTCGTCAAAGTTGTGTAAACCTTTGTGTTCTCGAAATTTATGCCGCGGAACGGTAGCCGAATTGTCGTTTTATAAAACTCGCGACAAAACGCACGGTCCGCTCCGGCAAAATGCTCCATCGACTATATTCCCAGAAACCGAAGTTACTCCCCCCGCTTCCCCTGCACCGCTTACGCGCGCCCTGTTCGTTTTATTCAAATTTTACTTTTCAAAGGACTTATGGGCCACCCTGTGTTTCAACTTTACATGGTTTAATTATTACTTTATACGGAATTGTTAACCCAATATTATTTTAAAATGAAATATCTGAGCGTTTCTTAATTTGTGCATGTGTATATTTAAGTAATATTCTTTTCATGGATCTCATGGTTTATTCGTGTTCTTTTTAAATTTTATTTTATTTAAATACGGTTTATTATGGCCTCTAAACCCCTAATGTAGAAGGCATGCATTAGGGGAGGCCTATGTTCAGCAGTGGACTAATACAGACTGATGATGACGGTGATGATATTATGCTCTTGTTAAATTTGGTCAAATTACACGTGTGTGATACGATTTACACGATTTACTACTAAACTATTATATAAGAAATGCGATACACAATTTTCTGTGTTCATATTAGACCATCTGACACAGAACTTGACTTGTAACATTGATTTCTTGTTAGACTTTTTCACTTCCCCATTTATGTAAACGGCTTATATGTAATAAATACTAACAAAGTAATAAATACCTATAAATAAATAAATATAAACATAATTAAATCGTAAGAATATAGTCTTCTTTGAACATGATACCTCCTCGACTTTTGAAGTAAAACGACAAACATGAATCATCAGCCTTTGACAGTCCACTGCTGGATATAGGCCTCCCCTAATACACCCCTTTCCATTGGGGGGTTTGGACCGTATCCCACCACGCTGGTCCAATGCGGGTTGGTGGGTGGACCGACTTTTTACATGCCCATCCGACGCATGGATCATCTTACTTTTCAGACAACTGGGTGATCGGCCCAAATTGCCCTAACCAACTAGGAAACGACAACGAAAATTTGTTGTGTCCCCGCAGGATTCGAACCCACGACCTCCGGTTTCTAAAGCGCATGCCCATACCACTAGGCTACGGAGGCAGTTAAACGACAAACATATAAATTATAATGAAAAAAAGTACATAGGTTTAATTGTAATGATTTGCCAATAAATCAAACTGTATAAAAATTAAAAAAATCCAATTGTAAAGCTTGGTAAATGTGATGTGGTCATTGACGAAGAGGCGTTAGATGTAGTTAAATCAACTGGATTCCTTGAAAAATATAGGTTTAAAATTTGACTGGGGCTCGCGTATATAGCGACGTAAACAGTAAGTGCACCATGTTTCAGCTATTACCCTAGTATGGTCTATAGTATTCTACTATGGGCAAGTTCGGCAGATATCAATGCAATTTTTGTCCTCCAAAAACTCGCGATTTGAGCAGTCCAAAATCTGGAACCTCAAGAATCACAAAGTTGTCTACTAAAACTGAAAATAATAGCAGAAAAAATTACATGACTTTCAAAAACATTTTGATACAAATGATATAAAAATAAGGAGAATCATAAATTTACTCTTCCAACTACTATACTGCAAAGAATAAGTTAATCTTGTTTATTCGTAAGCTAGTGCACTTCGAATTTTCTTTTAAAACTGACTTGCGTTATGTTACGTTTAATAATCGTGCAAAATAATAAATAAATAATAAAACTTTACTTAATAAATTTCCTAATTAATTGAGTAAAGTTTTATATCTTTTTTTATATTCTTTGATTTTTACAGTGTAATATTTTCATCACCATACGAACTATGGAACAGTTCTCAAGATGTTGATAATAAAATTTGTTATGACACGCAAAACCAATCAAATAAACCAAACATTGATATTTTAATGAACCGGAATAAGTGGCGCTTTCATTGAATATTCCAAATGCGTAATAAAATTTTAAATATTTACTAGTTTAGGAACAAAGGCCTTGAGGTAGACAATAACACGGAATATAATTTCTGTTAAAATAATAGGGAACGTATAAAGTATCTGTTTACACAGTTGCCCCCAAAATTTTCTTTTGACGACATAACACATTAAACAAATGAAGTAAAGTCGCGGTGCGTTAAATATTCGATCAGCTTAAATTAGTTCGATAGCCCGATTTAATATATATCACATTTTACGCATTTGGCGACTGAACTTTATTTTATCGTTATTTGAAATGGTTTATGCATAGAAATGTTATATATATATATATATATAACATAAAAAATAAAACAAAGAGGTATCTAAAAATCAAACTAAAACAAAAAAATAAATCAAGAAAATAAACGTTCATCATCATCATCAGCCTGTGTTAGTCTGCTGCTGGAAATAGGCCATCCTTAATGCACGCCTTTTCCATTAGGGGATTTTTGGACCGTATCCCACCAACCTGGTTTAAGGTCGGTTGGTGGGTGGACCGACTTTACATGCCCATCCGACACATAGATTATCTTACTTTTTAGACACTTGGCCCAAATTGTCCTAAACAACCCGATAACAACGTTAACATTTATATTAGATATTTATTAATTAATTCAAACATTTTAAAGGTTGTTTCCCCGCTGGATTAGAGCCCACGACCTATATCCGGTTTATAAAGCTAGGTCCAATACCGCTAGGCCACGGAGGCGGCAATAAACTATTTTTAATTCAATTACATAAATGTTATCGTCCACGTCGTAGTAGGCGACATAGAAATTATGTCGCCTAACACAGCCGCAGATTGGTTGAGCAATAATCTTCCTTCCCTTTCTTAGTGTACCGTTCCTTTCCTCTGCCCTCTTTTTCCTTTAATTTTTTCCTCATCTCGCGAATAAAGGAGGGTAAAAGGAGAATACTTCGTGACGCGGTCGGCGGCCAGCGCCGCCGCTGTCGACAATTGCCTTTGGGAGTTCCTACGCAGTGCATCATATTTTAAAGTCACGCGACGCGACTGGCCAACGCTCCGTTCTAATAGTTTTAAGTTTACCGCGAACCCCAACCGCATCACCGCAGCTGTGCCGCCATCAGTCGACGTATTTATCCTTCCTATTATCGCATTTCCAATCCGGCTTCATAACCACGTTGTCCGAGCCAGATTACGCAAGTAGTCCTTCGACCCGCTTCTGGTCGTTTAATAGGATCTACCATATCGCCGTCACTCGAGCTAGCTGGTCCAATCAAATTGGCCGACGAAACTTGAGTGACCACGCGCCCGCGCAACCACATTCCGTTACATAAAATCGTATTATTTAATAAACTAATTGGAGTGTCCGTTTGTAACATTAAAATAAACCTTTTTTTTAATGAATACAAAGTGACACAGGGTGATAACTGTACACCAAGTATATATTCTTAAAGCAACACTCCGTCTCCGAAACACAGTACATTTAACAAGGTCGCTTCCCCATCCGAAGACATTTCCAATTACCACATTATACATCAGGGGTCATAAATTTAATAAATTTTGTCTTTTTGTTGTTTAAAAGTAAATTGTTTACACTGAACCAATGCGCTACTTTGGAGAGAGTATTATTTACATCATCATTAATCACTTTAAAAATCAAAGAGGTAACGTCCAGAAATAATACTATCTTATTGTTATTCTCAACTGTATGTGGATGATCATTTATATAAACAATGAAGAGAAAAGGTCCAAGAATAGATCCTTTTGGGACACCCAAACTTACCCATACTTATATCATTATATTTACAAATATTATATGTACAGTAGGGCCTCGGTAATCCGGACTCTTGCTTGTTCGGTGTTCGCTGTGATCCGGCCAGGCAATGGTGCCGAAAGCGAGTTACAAAGATGTGAAGAGTTAACTGATGAAGAGATAACTGAGCGGCTATGTGTGAGGACGGTGAGCAAGATGAGGACAATAGCGTTGAAATTCTAAAAATTACAAAAGCTGGTAATTTAGAGGAAGCAGAAGCTTTAAACGCTGCTTTAAGATAAAGAATTTGATAGCCACGAAGGGTGCAAGAAGTGCGACAACTATTAAAGAAGAGTATTACAGACTTTATCAATAAGAATTAACTAATGTTTTATTTTAACTTACCGATTCCCTTACATAGTTGTAATTTTGAACATGTACATTTTGTTTTTATGTTATAATTTAAAAATTGATTACAGAAACCAAGGTTAAACATGTGTTTTATTTACATTAAGTATGACATACAGCATACTGTAATCCGAACGCCTAGATAATCCGAAAAGGGTCTTTTTTTTGCCTCTCCGGGTTAACTAGGCCCCACTGTATACTCAAATAACATACGTATATTATTATGTGTTTTTTGACTCCTTCAATGCGTCGGATTAAAAAATTCGGGATACATATTACAGAGTAACGACAATTTAATATCTTAAACTGTCAGATCCGCTAACCTCATTAGGATAATAAGCATTAGCGTTTTTTTGTTTTCCTGCGACCTGGAGTATTTCGGCAAGACTAAATAGAGAAAATAAGTTAAATAATTTTTATGTTAACAAAAAATTAAAAAAAATATTAAAATTCAACAAAAACTGCAAATAAGATAATAGTGTAAAAAAACCACAAAAAATCAGCTCTTATAGAAAATTCAATAAAAAATTTTAGATAAATTTGATTTTGAAATTAGTTTATAAAAATATATTGATATTTAAAAAAAAGCTTAGGGTGCTACCCAGGTTATTATTAAAATAGCCTCTCATATCTGTGTTGTGTATCAAATTTTTATTGCTATTGGAACCATCCCCCTCCATTTTTTTAACTTTTCTAAGCTACTATTTACTAATTAGTCGACTGTCACTCAGTGAATGACGTCTCGGTGATAAAACGCCCGATGTATTTGCCATGTCGCCGTTTTGTTGCCTGGGCTACTTTGTTTCAATCAATTAAGAGTAGATCTACCTCCGTAGTCTAGTGGTCAGTGCGTATGCTTTAGAAACCGAAAGTCGTGAGTTCGAATCCTGCGGGGACTCGACAAATTTTCATCATCATCAATTTTCATACTTGCCCTAACCTAGTTGGTTAGGGCAAGTATGAAAAGTAAGATGATCCATACGTCGGATGGGCATGTAAAGAGTCGGTCCATCCGCATTGGACTAGCGTGGTGGGATATGGTCGAAAAACCCTAATGGTGAAGGCGTGCATTGGGGGAGGTCTATGCCCAGCAGTGGACTAACACTAAGACACTGGCGTAATAATACAAAGCAGTAAAACGAAGTCACAATCAGCGATATTCTCGTTATAATTTTAAATATAAATAATAATTATTCTTGAAAATTCTTGGCCCCTAAACAGTAGCCTCGAGGAAGAAAACAACACAGCATATTGTTTACTGCTCAAATAATGGAGAATATATAAAGAATCTGTTGATACAGTTGTACCCAAAATTTTCTGTACGAATGACACAAGAGTAAAGAAATGTTACAAAAACACGGTGCGTAAGATGTTTGTTCAGCTTAAATTAGGTAGTCTCATATCAGTGACATATATGTAACATTTCACGGATTTTGGCGAATGAAATTTCAAGGAGAAAACTTTTTCATAATCTGCACTTAATTACGTCTCGCATGAAAGATATGAAGTAATTATTTATTAATATTTTAATATGCTATTTAACAAGTCACTCATCAAAAGTGATATAGTAGAAGCTTCTAACTCGCGCTTCCTTAATTCGCGTTTCCGCTATTCGCAAATAGGAAGTTCTCTCTGAAAAAACTCCAAACCTGTTCTTCGGAACACCAGCCAACCTCATCTGCACGTGGTGCACCCTGCTGAATAACCAACAATGCTCTAGCGAACCACCCACCAATCCGCAATGGATGGTTATGGTGGGTTACGGTCTTAACACCACGGTGCCTATTTCTGCCGCAAAGTGGTAGTGTGAAAACACTACCGTGGTCCGGTTTAAAGGGCACCGTAGCCAGTATGTTACTGGATAAATGAGACGTAACATCCCATGTCTCACGGTAAGCAGCTCGTAGGTGTTACCCCTGGTAATACCGATGTCCATGGGCATCGGTGACTACTTTCCACCAGGTGGCCCGACTGCTTTCTATGCTAGCCTTCGTATGCTAATAAAAAATAAGCTGTCCTACGTAAACGCCGTATAGTAGTCCTATTAAAAAAGTAAAATGAACCTTTATACAACTAAGCCTGCAGAATTTAGATCTCGCCGCTCCCAACGCGACGGCTTTGCTTCAATCTATGGAAAAAGAAATAATCCAAACCTTTAAGCCGTATTACATTACAACTGTCTTCGTAGCTTAGTGGTATGGGCGTGTGCTTTAGAAACCGGAGGTCGTGGGTTCGAATCCTGCGGGGACTCAACATATTTTCATTGTTGTTTCCTAGTTTAACACGAAACAATCGTATTAGATATTATTTAACTTAATCTTGATATCAAAATAAAATAAATAAATGAAATAAATGTAATGCTGAAAGGAACTAGATGCTTCGTATGTACATACAGTAATGTAAGTTAATTAATAACGATAGATACATTGCTGTAATATTTCTTTTTCTTTATCTTCTGTCTTGCCAATGTCTCGCGTCATCATGGATTCGTCTCAATGCATCCAAAGAGTATGCTGAAAAGTTTAACGACACTGAGTTTTTATAACAGGCTTTTGAAAAAAAATATAGTTTACATATTTCTGCGAGAATTAATGTGCGGAAATAAATATATGATGCTTTATAAACAATATTAAAGTTTTAACTATTATACGCATAAACGCCTACGTATATTCAACAGAAACCTTATGTGATCAAAGAATGTTGCTATGATATTAAATTGTGTTGTTTAAAAAGAAGTTAATGTTTATCTAACGATTGTAATTAAAATATCAAACAATTGTTATGAAAATCTAATTTGTACAATAAAATACATAACAATTAAACAGTAGGAAAAGATACGCCTAGAGGTACGCCGTTTATAGATTAGGCCAAATAAAAGTTATTTACAACATAAAAGATTTGATTTCAATAATATAGGTTATAAAAATATTCAGGATGATACATTTTCTAAGAACTATAAATTTGCAGCGTATAATGATAGGTTTTAGTGAACGACCTGAATTAATGCTATCTTTCCGTCAATAGTAAATATTTATATACAAAATATATTTTTCTCTTTTACATTCTTCTTATTTGTCTCTAAAATGTTAATTTTTGCACCACCTTAAGGTTGCCTGGCAATGAATGCATATAGCAATAAGTCTGCCTTGGATAATAAATAAAATTATTAAAGATTTGAACTGACTTTTACGTTTGGATAACAATAACTTAATAGCGATCACTCTCTCAATAGGTAAAGTATTAATACTTCTAGTTTAGTTGTAAAACATTTGAAAGCGAATTTACTGTTAAATAATAAAAAAGACTAGCAAATTAATTCTCAACGCAGTTTTAAACCAATGTAAGAAGTAAAACAATTCAGTTAAGCAGCATAAGAAACCAGTTTTTCTTGTCCTATTTGTTGAAAATCCGCGTCAGGCATAGTCCTTATCACGCAGCCTACATTTTTATTTACTCGAAGAAATGGCCAATGAAATATTAACGACCAATAATGCAATGCAATATCGTTATATCGCATTAGTATCGCAGTGATGTTTTATACACAATTTTACGTTTTGGGTAAGTTGCGCTATATGCTATGAGACGCTGTTTTTCAATCGAATATAAACTTTGATTTGCATACATAACATTATTCAGACATCATATTGCATTAAAATTATAAAATAATAAAATGCTAATAAGCCGATGCTTCGAAATAATACGCCTCTGATTTAATAACAATCGGTTAAAAAAATTACTAGTACCGTTCATTTCTGTTATTTTACGACTCTCTTACAGTTATCACTGCCAACGTAATATCGATTTGGGGAGCACCTTCTTCTGGTATAAAACGATCAAGTGATGAACACTTGGTTGTAGCAAATAAAAATAAAATAAATCACAACATTAAAGAGAATAGAAAGGAACTGAAAAGGATAATAAAAATTCTGAATGGTCAACTCGATGAAGAAGAGGGAATAACAGAGAGTAAAACGCTGTTGAAGAGTCATTATGGTATATTTTTACGTTTCTATAATATTAAATTATATCGACACATAGTTACGTTACAATTTTAATACTATACGTCGCATAACGAATATGAATATGAAGATATTACGTTTCGTTTACCCAAAGATTACGCTGGCTATAGTGTAGTGTTACATGCTACTAAACCAAGACGATCCCTTGTGAAAAAGCCTTTAATTATCATCATCGCGAAACAATAACTCGATCCGTAATCGTATCATTATTATAATCAGCCTCTATCAGTCCACTGCTGGACATAGGCCTTTTTAAATAAACGCAAAGATGGCCGATCCCTTAATACTCGCCGCCAACTTGAACCGTCTACTGCAGGGAGATCGCCATCCTACCTGGTCGGGGGTCGATCAACACTCCGTTTTCCTAAATGTGGCCTCCACTCCAGAATCTTATACGTCAAGAAAACCATTATCTTCATAAATAAAGTAATTTACTTGACACACAATATTCTCATTATTTCTTTACGTTTCTTAGGAGCTGATCCGCAAGAGACCGCAGCTGTGGAAAAGCAGATCACCAGAATCAAAGGACTTCTGAAGATGTTGCAAAGCAAATACGATGCCCGATATAACGACCCAAAAGATGCTGCCGATTCAAGGATCCACATTATTGCAAATCCCGAAGTGATAGATGATTTCAATCGTGTTCTGCGCAAAAAATAGTAAGTCTCGTTCCTAATAAAGCATTCAATTATTAAAGTCCATATCATGTGGACAAAACTGGAAGCTTTTTACAAAAGGTGAGATGAACACGACCACACAAATCCAGTTACTACAAGGAAATGCAGGATGATGATCTGAACACGATTTTGTAGTGACACTGCACTGTGCCCTATATAAATATTACAAGTAAATTATATATAGCTCAAGCTTCAATCGAGTCGACGTAATACCCATAATTTCCTTCCAGATTTACTTCTTTACTTTCTTTGTCGTAAAACGTTATATTATTAATTAACAAGTTATTTAAAGTGTATTTATTCGACACAAGCAACCTTCCTCTTCAATCACTATATATATTAAAAAAACCGTATCGTGATTTTTCTTTCTTAAATAGGTCTAATAAAAATGTAAGCGTAATGTAAGAAAAAAATGTTTCTTTTGTCTAACTTTTTACGTTTAGATTGGGAGGCCTTTTTGTATTTTACAATTAGGCGTTTTTATAAATATCTTCTAGCTCTAAGACTTCTTACTATTCTGTATTGTAAATGGAAAGTTGTACGCTAGACTCTCTTTTTTATCTCATTGTTGTAAAGCTGTTAGCTGTGCCATGCCGCGTTTGTTTTCTTTTGTTTTCTGACTTTTACCTGTACCGTTATCTAAAATTATAGGATTGTTTCATGATTAAATATTAATAATGTTCTCCAGTCGAATACGACTACGGCGGCCGATCTATATTAGAGATCAGCCAACTACGCAGGAGGTAATATACAATTTTACGCGCAAATGTACGCGCAAACACAGGCGCCCTGTTCGTTTATACTCTCAAAGGCCGGTGGGACGGATAACCGACACGACTGGAGAGAGTATGGCGCAGGGCTGTCTTTTTACATGCCCATTCGACGCTTGGATCATTACTTACTTTTCAGACAATTAGGTGATCGGCCCAATTTTTCCAACCAACTAGGAAACAACAATAAAAAATTGTTGAGTCCCAACAGGATTCCAACCCACGACCTTCACTTTCCAAAGCACGCCCTTACCACTAGGCTACGGAGGCATTTTTTTTTTGTTTCTTGATTATTTTGTTACTAGCCAGTCAACCTCAAGTTCCAGCGGTGACTCGGAAACAGACAGCTTTTCCGACCTGACATTTTACAGGCATGGATCGAGAAAACAGATTAATGACTTAGGTAAGATAATAGACAATTCTAACATATATATGATTCTAAATTTATTAAAGTAAATTCCAAGTAATAGCGATAATAACATATTGATTGCCTGATGGAGCTAACCACTTGATTGTACTAAAAGTCAGAGATAAGTCCTTCCTTCTCTTTTGTATTTAAAAGAATAAAGTTCTTCTAGTTCTTCTTAAAGCAAATTAGTTAAGTTGATTGTTAATTTAACATTCATGTGGCTGAAAGAAACCTTTGCATGTTTATTTTTCCTTAGATTTTAAGATATAACGCAATAAGAAGTATGACTTTGTTCACCCTAATGCAGGCTATATTTTTACAATTTAAACAGCATCAAATGAAATGGCGAATGGTGATGAAGATCCACTACAAGCGATCATATATCTAGCATCGAATCCGCGTGCAGCCAAAGCGGGCCAGGAGTTAATAGCTATGAATAGAGTGAACCGTCGTGGACTTGGTCGCAAGAGAAAGAATCAGGCTTCAAGTGATCTAGACAAATCCAACGAAAATTTTCAAGGCTACAAAGGGACAGACCTCTCATGGAAAGAGCTTTTGGCTAGTCACGAGAGATTCAACATACAGAAATCCGAAAAGAAAACGGAAACGCGTCAAGAACCTTACAGGGTGCAATCAAAAAATCACCGCAGAGCAAAATCTTCATGGATTCTCCTGAGATAACCAACAAGAGGAAGCGAGAGAAATATGCACTAATGTCCCTGGAAGCTTTGAGGGATGGAAGAGTCCAAACGCTTTGAAGCTTAAGAGATTGCGATACAAAAAAAAGAATCAAGACGGGTCTGGTATTGGCAGGACTCTGATACCGTCGGCAGGCAAACGTGGCATTTATGAAGATGATTAGCGAAAGTTATTTGTTTTGAGTGATTAAAGTTTCAACTATTAAAATCATTTATAATTACTAGCTGCTGTCAATCGCAAGGAATATTTAACTTTTATGCCCTAAATACAGGGGAGGTACCACCGCGGTGTCTATTTCTGCCGCAAAGCAATAGTGTTTAAATAGCATAGTTCCGCTTATTTACTAGGTAAACGATAATTTACATCCTATGTTATACGATAAATAGCGCGTTGATAATACCACTGGTAACATATATAGGCTTCGGTGTCTACTTTCTATCAGGTAGCCCGACTGCTCGTCTGCCTTGCAGCAATTTAAAAAAAGATTGTAATTGAGGGACGACATCGCGTGATGACGGAGTGACGTCATGTGTAAATGTGCAGGAAATCGCTTGATACAGGTAGCGTAGGATTAGACTCTTGTAACTTGTGGGGAAAGTTCTCAACAGGAACTCAACAGTCGACTTTAACGCGCTGAAATAATGATGATGATGCTGATGGTCATTAAATGTCCTTGGAAACTACAGATTTTTATAAATTACTAGCAGACCCTTCCACACGTTTGTTGCGGCTAGGTTTTACTAATAAACAATTTAAGGGCTTAAGATTAACGGAAAGAAAATATCAGTCATGAGGACCACCAAATTTTATTAGATAAATGTCATTTGTAAAAAAATACAGTGAACTCGATGATGCTTCCGTTATACCTGAATACAATGAAAAATAGCAGTGGTATAAAAATCAACTGAAGACGATTAATCAAAATGTTCCTTCTGTTGATATCTTGCAAAGTTCTATACAAAAGAGTTCGTTTTAAGAATTATTATTGTTTTTTACTTTTCTATTAAATTTTATTTTTCTATTATGTTATAATATGAATGGATATGGAACACTACCACCAAAAATGCAATATAATTTTTTAGTAGCATAATTATTAAAAAACCAATAACAAAAGTTGATTACATTCGTCGCAAGCAACCAACTATCGTATGAAATAATAAATAACAAATATACAGTTCCTTCAATCGTATCCGCCGTTAAATATGTTATAAAAATATTTCCTTTATATAGGATACAACATCACTTTTATGAATTTTGCTCTGTAAAAATTCATTTGAATCTTTTACATTTGAAATGAATTTGTTTGCGCATGTTAGGAAGCTATTTTATTTATTATCTTTTTTTTAAATTAATTATAAAATAACAGCGTTATGAAATTGCATTTTCGTTTTTAACAATAGAAAAAAATTATTATAAAATTAACTGACCAAAATAAATTAATTTTTAGCAATTACTTTTCATTCTCCCAATTCTCCTTCTATCAACTAAAAGTTTATGCTTTTAAACCGTGCAATCTATTTACAAAACCCAACGCAATCGATCGCCAACTGTCACAGTCGTTTTGTAGCAAACATTATGCATCAAATAATAGTAGAAAAATAAATTGTTATAAAACATTATTGCGATTAAAATGTAAGCTTTTCTATCTTTTACATTAAACTACACCTGGTAGTCAACTATATTTCAAACTTGATTAGGTATTTTAGGAGTTCATCGCAGTCAAATATTGTGACACGAGATTTACATATATTAAGATAGGTCAAAGGTTTGTGTAAATACTTGTCTTCTTGATGCTGAGGCCAATGTCACGATAGTTATTAACAAAATTGAAAGATCAAGGCATTAGCTCCAAATTGCCTAGACAGCCGCTATAACTCCTTACAACACGTTAGAAATTTATATATATATAAAGCGGCTCATCCGTGTTTTAAGCGGGTCAATTTTTTTTCTTCAAATATATTGAGATATATAAGGATTTCGTACAGCTATACTTAAAATGTCCATGTCATTATTTTCAAAACGTACGATCTTAGGTGTGAAAAATCTATTGATATTAATTTATTTTATTACATTGCATTATATTAAAGTATACAGTGATGAACTGGGAAGAAATATGGGCTCATTCCTACTAGACAAGTGTTCGGGAATCAGTATCTAACATCTGTATGCCGGAGCTACTTCTTGCATATAATGAGAAAAATTTTGACCGATACACATTGCTCAACACTATTTTAATAATTTTGATTGGGAGAGGGAAATGTTAATAGACAAAACCTATTGTACTATCAAGAGAAACTTCATAAACTTAATGTAAAAAGGTAATACTGTTCACATTTCCCTACCTAAAGAGTTGCCACAGGAAAACAATAATAGATATAAAGCTAACAATTATTTAGGCATATTATATAAAAATAATTGTAAATATTTAACTCAGACCTATTTAAATAAAATTAATTTAATTGACATTAATAATATATTAAATTATAATAATTGTTATTTGACATTTGATAGGGTTTACCTATCTAATTTTATAAAAACAATTAGCTAGTTTGCTATGCTATTATTTCTAAAACACACAGCCAATGGCGGCTAACCAGACCCTGCTTCTATTGAGCAGGATCAAACGATTGACTGTCACTTTGGAATCCGTTCCAAGTAATTTAAATTAAATTTTAAGACAACGGATGAAATCTCTTGCACAATAAATAAAAATTTTTACAATTAAGTAATGTATTTTTAAATAATAAAACTTTTAATAATAACAACTATTGTATAAACCTGGTACATCAAAATATACAGGGAATTGCCAGTAAGGAACATGAAGTTGAGCTATTCTTAAATAGCTGTAAAATAGATATTTTATGTATAACTGAGCACTGCTCAAGAACATCAATTTATGCCTGATTTTGGATGTCACCAGGTTGCTAACCTGTTCAGTAGAGATAAAGCTATACGCGGTGGCTCTTTAATATTTATTAATAATGCTTTAAAATATAAAAATCGTAAAGATGTTGTGAGCCTCTCTATTGAACGGACTATTGAAATAGCCTGTGCAGAGCTGGAGCATTTCATTGTTGTATGCGTATACAGACCTCCACTTCGTTATATGAACCTTTTGAAGTTGTGTTAGAAGAGATATTATTAAAGCTATCTGAATCTAATAAATATATTATAATTTGTGGTGACTTCAATATTAATTTATTAGATAATTCTACAACCACAATTAGATTCAGATCATTGTTAAGTTCATATAACCTAATCAATTTATTTCTTGAACCTACTAGAATAACTGAGACTTCTCTACATGTATAGATAATATATTTACAAACTGTAAACCTTAAACAAGTCAATAATTAAAAATTAAGTTCTGACACTGTACCAGCTTGCTTCTTTTAGATTAAATAAAATATCGGACAAAATACAAATAAAAAATTATGTTTGTTCCATGTATAAAAAACGTATTGAGAAGTTTAGAGTAATATATTACAAAAATTGACTATTTACAGTATGATGATAACCACATGTGCTGTATAATACATTATTCTCTTTATAGGAAAGAATTTAAATCCATATTTACTTCTAAAACGGTTAAATCAAAGGGTTCTGTAGCTTTTAGTGAATGGGCACAGTTGGAATTCACAAAAGCAGGCAAAGATTATATAGAGCTTTACGTAAAAACATATAATCATAATAAGACCTTTGTTGCACATGTCAGTGCTTATTCAAAATATTTAAAAAGTTTGTACTGTCACGAAATCCTATATATAAAAAAAATTAAAAATTCATCAGACAAAATAAAAATGACTTGGAGTATTATCAACAGTGAGGTGGAAGGGGTAAGAGCAACTCTAATATAACTCTAAATATTGATGACCGTTCCATGAAGCTGACGAAGATGTTGTACTTATTTCGAAAATTCTTACGGACATTCCGGTTTCTACTACGATCCTTTATCTTCTCCAACAGTTGCCAGTCACTTTAAAGATAATACCAATGAATGTCAGAATTTAATTTTACGGACGTAAATACCGGAGATATTGTAAGTACATTTAAAACTTTAGATATAAAAAACTACAGACTATGGGGATCTCTGTTAGGTGATAAGTTCTATTATCGATGTAATATCCACCTCACTAGCAGCAATATTCAATGAGATCAGAAGGGCGAGTTTCCTGACCTGATGAGCATAAAATTATTCCGATATTTAAATCAGGATGTAATACGGACCCTAATAACTTAGACCAATATCTTCTGCCTCTCTTAGTAAATTATTTGAAAAACTCTTACTAAATCAATTAGTTAACATTTCAATCGCAATTGCCTTTTAAATAACCAAGGTATGGATTCACTAGAGGTCGCTCAACAACCGACCAGGCATCAGGCTGTCAGAGCATTTTGAGGCTTGGGAAGCATCACAGGATGCTTTGAACATTTTCGATCTCAAAGGCTTTTGATTGTGTCCTGAGACCCTGGTCAGGAAAATTACGTCACTATGGTATAAAATACCGCACTCAACCTTCTGTCTTCGTACTTGAGCCATCAATTCAGAGGGTTGACGTGAATTAAAAGATCTCCAGGGGCCCCGGTAAATATGGGGTCCCACAGGATCCATTCTTGGGCCTTCCTCTTCCTCATTTATATAAACGACTTACCATGTGTGATAAATAATAGCGAAGAGATAGTATTATTTGCAGATAATACCTTGCATTTAATACGTACGTCAATAAATGACGATGTAAATATCTCTCTCTAGAGTAGCGAATTGGTTTAGTGTTAATAACCTATTAAACCAAAGGAAAACAAAATGTATTAGATTCCTGACTCCTAATGTGAAACATGGTAAATTTGAAGTGGTTATAAATGGGAGGGTTAACGTGTTAATCCTGTTTTCTAGGAATAACTGAATCAAACACAAGGGGCCCCATATTAATAGGCTAAAATTTTGCAGCTTACGCTGTGAAAAAGAATTTTTTAAGATGTGGAGACAGCCGTTTAGTATATTTTTTTTTCATGATTATGTCTTATGGCTTCTACGGGGGAAATGCGGCAGATCTAATACGATCTTTTTCCCTCAAAACGCCAATTCGTGATCTTAACCTGGGCCCCAAAGAATCAAAAATTTTGGGTCTACGGGGAGGACTACACTTCATAAAAACCTCCAGAAGTAGCATGACAACTTTAAGGCCGTCCCCTCGACCATCCAATGCTTTTAACCGCCTGAACAAAAAACTCTTTGCTAGTGCTGTCGTTTTTTTTTACTCTAACCATAAACTTGTGACAACAAAATAATATAAGCGTTTGAATAAAATAAGAAAAACATACATATACATAACAAAACGCTTACAATGTTATTTATTGGCAGTAGAATCAAAAATCTTCATGTTATTCTAAATAATGAAATGTTTCTTATTCTAGACTTAGTGTTATTTTTTAAATATATTTAACATGTTTTTTATTTATTGCCTCCATCTTGCGAATACCTTAATCTGGAAATTATATTGTATATCGCTAACTCAGAGAAGCGATGGTTGAAAGCGATGAAAATGTACACATGTATTTTGTTAAATAAAATTACTTTACGGATTTTATCGCGTTTATTTTACATTTTAAATTCCCGACGTTTCGAACACTTTCCAGTGTGTGTACACCCTTTACGTCCAACGTTGTCCCCATTTTTGATTTTCTTAGTAAGTAAGTCAATAAGAAAATAAATGAAACAATTGGAAAAGAATACTCACAGAAAATGGTATATTGAATTTACGAAAAGCACGATGCGAAGTGAATTTTTCTGATTAATGAGAAACAAAATGGCCTTACGAAATGTAAAATAGCTAATTAAATTGTGAATTTGAAATATCTTATTACTTGACGCTGGTTAATGCACAAACCGCGCCGAAGTTCATGAAATTATGAATGATGAATGACTCTGACAAGCATAAACAAAAAGCAGTGCGTTTGACATTAGACGTTATGAACGTAAATCAAACTTACGTTCTCTTCACAATTACTACCTTAAAATAATGAAACCTTTATTATATATTTTAAAACTATTGACTAATAAGATAAAGAATAATTTTTACAGTACGGGTTGAAAAGCTAAATTCGTTTAGTTTGAAACAATAAACCGACAAGATGGTCGTAAACTTTGTGTGTTTACTACCGAGTAAGAAATATTTAATTTTATACTAAAACATAGTTGATAAGTTTGTACGCTTGAGTAAAGGCATAGTATTTTAAAAGTCATTTAAATTATGTATAATCTTATAAGAATATTTAATAATAAAAGAATTAATAAGGGAATAAAAGAGTTCTTTAGCAAAAATTGCGCGTATTTACCGGTCATCTAATGATTTAAATGTCATAAAATATGCGAAATATATCCATCAGAGGGTTTTTGCCTGGATACTGCCGAGCCTTGCTTCGGATGGGCATGTAAAAAGTCGGTCCACCTACCAACTCGCATTGGACCAGCGTGGTGGGGTCCAGAAAACTAATGGAGAAGGAGCGCATAAGAGGAGGTCTACGTCCAGCAGTTGACTAACATAGGCTGATGATGATGATGATGATGTCCTTCTTACAGTCCTGGCATCAAACTTAGCGCTAACTTCGAGCAGGAAATATAACGTTGAAATGGAGTCCATAAAGCTGTTCGGAGAGAACATATACGCCGTGCTGAGAAGGTTCAGACGGTCCCCTGAATATTTGGAGATTCTTAACACACACGTGAGCAATCCAAGTATACCTACAGCTAATAGATCTAAAGAAAAGTCGAAATTGATGTGAAAGAATGTCTCTCTTTTTCCTTGAAATTTCCTAAGTTAATATGCGGTTGGATTCGATTCATCCAGGTATACGTCACAATCCACAGAATAAACTAAAGTCGTATATGGATTACTTGTCCAAAAATTTAAAGGCGCCGACGTCCTATAACGATCTCCAAAGACGACCCTTTCGATGCATGCATCATTTCACTCATCAGACATTTAGGTGATTGGGCCGTGCCATATAACAAATTAGAACACAATGACAACACAAAGTTGTTTCGCTGCTGGATGCGAACCCAAGACCTTTGGACCATGAAGCAAAACCAATACAGCGGGCCACGGCGGTGGTCACACTCTGTAATTTAACATAAAATTAGTATTATTTTTTTCTATTATATCACGACAGTTAGAAGATGTCGTCAAGGAAAGAGATCAAAGCATATACAAAGCCTACGAAATGATGGAAAAGGATTTGAAGAAGAGGTCCCATGCCCTATTTGGAATAAATGTCACTCGAAGATTTTTTCCTGCGTTACAAGAGACAGTATTTTTTTTTTTTTTTTTATTGCATACGCAGGCAGACGAGCAGTTGGGCCACCTGATGGGAAGTGGTCACCGACACCCATAGACGTGGACAATACCAGTGGTATCGCCGACGCGCTGCCTACCGTGAGACATAAGGGTGTTAAGTCTTGTTTGCCCAGTAAACGGCTTATCGGTGCCCTTCAAACCGGAACGCAGCAGTGTTTTCACCTACTGCTTCGCGGCGAAATAAGCGAATTATATTAGCGGTATTCTTTTATTGATTAAATTCAAATTCAATTCAAATTCAAATATCTTTATTCAATATAGAAGTTTACACTTGTTTGATTGTCAAACACACTACCACCGGTTCGGAAAAGGACGCACAGACCTGGAGAAGAACCGGCGAAAAAACTCACGGCTATTTTTATGTCATCTTTTAAAATAACAAACATTTTGATAATTGGACATTACATATTATGCAATTTTGAAACAGGACCTGGGCAGCATTCCATTACCAGGCTGTGTTATCATTTAAAAATTCATTAATATCTAATAACCTTTTAACATAAACGTTCCTTGACTACCTTTTTAAATTTATTAATAGTTAAATTCTGAACGTTTGCTGGGATTTTTGTGTAAAAACGTATACATTGTCCCATAAAGACTTACTTATTCTTCACTAGTCTAGTTGCTGGAAGAATTAGATTATGTTTGTTCCTTGTATCTATGTTATTGCATCACAATGTCTTAGGAAATCATCTCTATTTTTGCACATACATTAAATTTTCAAATATGTATTGAGAACTAACGGTCATTATTTTATTTCAGTGAACAACTTTCTTAATGATTCTTTGGGGCCCAGGTTATAGACTCAATGGTGCGCGTTTTGGAGGACAAAGATCGTCATTAGTATCTGCGCATTTCCCACGTAGAATGCCATAGACATAATACTATGAAAATAGCTAAAATATACTAAACGAGCTGTCTCCCATCGTTAATAATCTAATTCTTTTCACGCGTAAGCTGCAGAGCTTAGTTTCTTGCTAGCCTATTAATATGGGGCCCATTGTGTTCGTATCTACAGTTTCCTAGAAATACCAGTTGATTCAACTTCGTCTAACGCCTCCCCATTTATAACCACTTCAAATTTACCATGTTTACATTAGGAGTCATGAATCTAATACATTTTGTTTTCCTTTGGTTTAATAGGATTTTAACACTAAACCAATTCGCTACTCTAGAGAGTATTATTTACATCGTCATTTATTGACGTATGTCGTTTAATTTAAAATCAGAGAGGTATCATCTGCAAATAATACTATCTCTTCG
Organism: Lamproptera curius; assembly: GCA_029286875.1. NCBI lineage: Eukaryota > Metazoa > Arthropoda > Insecta > Lepidoptera > Papilionidae > Lamproptera > Lamproptera curius. Next base: position 2,864,527 of record JAGSMT010000057.1, on the reverse strand, counting down.
CTATTATTTATCACACATGGTAAGTCGTTTATATAAATGAGGAAGAGGAAAGGCCCAAGAATGGATCCTTGTGGGACCCCATATTTACCAGGGCCCAGGGATCTTTACCATTCACGTCAATCCTCTAAATTCGATGGCTCAAGTACGAAGACAGAAGGTTGAGTGCAGTATTTCTTATACCATAGTGACGTAATTTTCTGACCAGGGTCTCATGGTGTACACAATCAAAAGCCTTTTGGAGATCACAGAAATGCCTAAAAGCATCCTGTGATGCTTCCAAGCCTCAAAATGCTTCTGACTAGCCTGATGCCTGCGTCGGTTGTTGAGCGACCCTAGTGAATCCATACTGCTTGTTATTTAAAAGGCAATTGCGATTGAAATGTTTAACTAATTGATTTAGTAAGAGTTTTTCAAATAATTTACTAAGAGTAGGCAGTATAGATATTGGTCTGAAGTTATTAGGGTCCGTATTACATCCTGATTTAAATATCGGAATAATTTTGCTATGCTTCATCAGGTCAGGAAACTCGCCCCTTCTGATACTTACATTGAATATTGCTGCTAGGTGAGGTGATATTACATCGATAATAGAACTTATCACCTTAACAGAGATCCCCCATAGGTCTGTAGTTTTTTTTATATCTAAAGTTTTAAATGTACTTACAATATCTCCGGTATTTACGTCCGTAAATTAAAATTCTCTGTACATTCATTGGTATTATCTTTTAATAGTGACTCAGCAACAGTTGGAGAAGATAAAAGTGACTTGGTAGTAGAAACCGGAATGTCCGTGAAGAATTTTTCGAAATAAGTGTAACATCTTCGTCAGCTTCTATGGAACGGTCATCAATATTTAGAGTTATATTAGAGTTGCTCTTACCCTTCCAGCCTCACTGTTGATAATACTCCAGTCATTTTTATTTTGTCTGATGAATTTTAAATTTTTTTTTTATATATAAGGATTTCCGACAGTACAAACTTTTTAAATATTTTTGAATAAGCACTGACATGTGCAACAAAGGTCTTATTATGATTATATGTTTTTCACTGTAAAGCTCATATAATCTTTGCCTGCTTTTTGAATTCCAACTGTTGCCCATTCACTAAAAGCTACAGAACCACTTGATTTAACCGTTTTAGAAGTAAATATGGATTTAAATTCTTTCCTTATAAAAGAGAATAATGTATTATACAGCACATGTGGTTATCATCATACTGTAAATAGTCAATTTTTGTAATATGTTACATCTAAACTTATCAATACGTTTTTTATACATGGAACAAACATAATTTTTTATTTGTATTTTGTCCGATATTTTATTTAATCTAAAAGAGCAAGCTGGCTACAGTGGTCAGAACTTAATTTTAATTATTGACTTGTTTAAAGGTTTACAGTTTGTAAATATATTATCTATACATGTTGCAGAAGTCTCAGTGATTGTAGTGTATTAAAGAAATAAATTGATAAGATTATATAAACTTAACAATGATCTTAATCTGATAGTGGTGGTATTATTATCTAATAAATTAAAATTAAAGTCACCACAAATTATAATTTATTTATTAGATTCAGATAACTCTCATATTATTTCTTCTAACACAACCTCAAAAGGTTCATAAAACACATAGGGAGGTCTGTAGACGCATACAACAATTAAATGCTCCAGCTCTGCAAGGCTATTTCAATAGTCCGTTCAATAGAGAGCTCACAACATCTTTACGATTTTTATATTTTAAAGCATTATTAATAAATATTAAAGAGCCACCGCTATGCTTTATCTCTACTGAACAGGCTAGCAACCTGGTGACATCCAAATTACTATATATATATATATAGATCCTAGGCTAGTTAAACCAACCGGTGTATCTAGTTGTAACCACAACTCTTCATAATCATAATCATCATCATATCAGCCTAGAAAAGTTCGGGAGGCACCTGTGCCACGTGGCCGGTAGGGAGCCAACAGAGGAGTGCTATCACTGTGGCGTATGTGCCGAGGAGACGGCCCAGCACACGCTGGAGGAGTGCCCAGCCTGGGTTGAGCAACGCTGAGAGCTGCGTAGTGTCGTGGAGCACGACCTTTCGCTTCCTGCCGTAGTGCGCAGGATGCTAGTGAGCGAAAGGTCGTGGGGCGCCGTCCTTGCGTTCTGCGAGAAATAATAAAAATAAATAATAATAATAGTAATAAATAAATTAGAAATTTCATATAAAATATCGTTTTCAGACAATTTCGCAAGCACCGACGCAACTCCGAGCCGACGAACTCTACTTCAGTGGAAAGGGCGGTCCAGGCGCTGGACGATTTCTATTCAATGAGAAGCATGCTTTCAGCGGACGAGAGGAACCATTTTAAGGATATGGGCTTCGAAATCACAGGGTATAATATGAAGCAATTTATTTAACTTAGCAACGATGAAGGGAGGATGTATTTGCACGTTTTTAAAGTCAATCTTCTTTTGGTGCGTCAGGGCAAAATTATTCTGGTAAATTTTCATTTTGCGCGCGCACACCGTGACTTGAAACCAGCACTCTGAAGTTAACTGTAGTTATTCTTTTAGTTCGTCTTTTGTAATATTAAAATAAACTTCATTTAACTATACGATGCCGTATGTTGAAACTTTCGAAGTATTAAACATATTTTTTTATTCTGACGTTTTTTCTACAGACGTAGAATAGGACGAATGATATTTTTTTTTTAAATAACTATAAATCCTTTTTTTTTGTTTTTATTTTTGTGCGAAAAATTGATACATTTATATGCTTCGTCGTGTTAGAGTAAAGTATGATAACAATAACACAATTATTCTATTTAAAAAATGAAGTTTAAAGTAAAAAAATATTTCTTAATAGCTAGTGGTGATTGTAATTTGTGATAATAATTTATTTATAAGCCTAAAGCTTTTTGCGGATCGTGCCGGAACAGTTCGCCGATGGCAGACCTTTTTTCTACACTTTTCATTATTTTTTAAAGGAATTACACTATATTCTTATATATCATTATAACCTATATAAGTTTACCGGATATAAAAGCTATGTTATTCTCAAGTTTCTTAAAATCAAAAAGAAAGAGTAACAGACATCCATACATACAAACTTTCGCAGTTATAACATTAGTGTATAATGTTGGTAGGATAACATAGCCGCCCAGAAATATCACAGCGCATTACAAACCGGTTCGCCAATGTTCCCAGAATGTAAAATTTGAAATTAAAATTTATTTCCACATATAATTATCTACCGATCAAAGAAAACCTCAGACCCGACTAAAACCTGCGTTAGTTACTTTTTAGAACATTTTTTATATATTTATGCTTTTTCACTAAAAGGCCAGAAGCGGCGCAGGTTCTCTCGGACACGGCGTTTCAGGTGGTACCTGTACCCGTGCCTGGTAGGGAGCCTACAAGGACTGCCACCACTGTGGCGTATGTGCCGAGGAGACGGCCCTACACGCGCTGGAAGAGTGCCCAGCCTGGGTCGAGCAACGCCGAGAGCTGCGTAGTGTGTGTAGTGCGCAGGATGTTAGAGAGCAAAGGTCGTAGGGCGCCGTCCTTGCTTTCTGCGAGGACGGATGGCACGCAAGGAATCCGGAAAGAGACAGGGAGGCCTACAGCGCCTGGCTATCCACAGAAGAAGGCTAGGCGCCGAAGAGTGGCGTACTGCCAACCTTCCCCTGACACTGAGCCCCAGGGCGGCCGGCAAGAGGGTGGCCACCGCCCAGAAGAAGGCTCAGAGGGAGCGCCGTGCTGTTTGTTCCGAGACGCCGCCTAAAGCGACGGTCCGGGTGTCCCAAAACACCCGGAGAGAAGAGGCCGAGAGGCAGGACCACGTCGCGCCGGGGTCGACGAAGACTGTGATCAGCGCCCGCGGCTCCGGCTACAGCGACATGAGAAAGGAACAACCGTTGGTTTTTAGTGGGTATACCGGCCGCTCCATTTTGGTCCGGGGAGCCCCACATATCCTTGCTGCCCCCACACTCTGGCGGCGGGGAATCCGTAAGCTGGATTTTTCCAACGGCATAAAAAGAGACAGAGATAATAAGTGGGGAGGAGCATAGATAAATTATTTATTAAATGAAACCAAAAAAGTATCAAGACTGTTTTTTTATTAGCTACGCAGAAGGACGAGTAGTCTGGCCACCTGATAGATAATGGTCACTAACTATTGACACTGGCAACACCAGTGGTATTACCAACGCGCCGCCTACCGTGACTCATAACGTATTTACTGGGTTAACGAGACATTAAGTCTCGTTATGATATGTTATGTCTGGTTATGGTGCCCTTCAAGCCGGAACATGGTGGCTGAATGGCCCCTATAAAAAGGGGACCTACCACCTACAACACCCACTTTATTGAAGTGTCGTAAATAATTTCAGCGAGTACATCGACAAGATGATAAAGAATCTTAACCCGCACGAGCCACACAGCGCAATGCAGTCCACGCGTCAACCGTGGGGCAGTGACAAGTTACAGAACGATACTAAAACTACTACGGAGCACAGCCACGTGGTGATTCTTCTCATTTTCTGCTTCTCTTCTATTCTAATGTATTAATGAATGATATAGCCTGTAGTGTTTCACTGCTGGGCAATGGCCTCCCTCTTCGCTTTCCATTTTGACCTGTTCTGTACCAATCGCTGCCAACTGTCGTGGTAGCGATGGAGTTCGATCTTCCATCTTGTGGGTGGTCTGCGGCGTTGCCTCTTCCGGTCAGTGGGCAGCCGTATTGTGCCCATTTCGTTGCCCATACACATCCGGAATGCGTGCTATGCGTCCCGCCTATTTCCACTTTAACAGAATTACTCTTTTTATTTTGGTTAGAGTAAAATGAAGAGCCGAAGCCAGATGGTAAGTGATACGCCCTGCCCATACGAAAAGCAGTGTAAGACGTAATAAATCTGCCGATGGTAAAACTCCCTTACCCAGCAATTTCGCTGGCCATGGTACCCTTTAAGTTAGAAGACAGTAATGCTTACGCACCCCTGATCTGCGGCTGAAATAGGCCCGCGGTAGTACTTCCCAGACGGTCTCTTGTAAAGACCTACCACCATTATAACATCAACTAGCGTTCTTATTGATGAATTGTGACCGAAATGTCAATTACTAAGTGGCCAGTGGACTTTTAAAAACCACGATACGTCCGACGCCGCTCCGTTGCTATGGTTTACTTTGCGTTCGTCAATTTAAAGTCTCCTTTGACTGAACGATAAACTAGTAGAAGAGAGTGTTGAAGTTTAAAGGTCTGTGTCATTATTTAGTCAAAGTAATTAAATTGCAATTATCTTTATTCAATATAGAAGTATTATACTGCCTAATGGATTTGCAAATAAATAACCGACTCAACAAATTTGCATTCTTGTTTCCTAGTTGGTTAAGGCAATGTGGGCTGATCGCACAGATCAAAAATAAAATTATATATGCGTCGGATGGGCATGTAAAAAGTCGGTCCTGCGCCTTGTCTCTCTTCGGTCATGTCGGTTTTACGTCCCACTGGGCTATGGGAGTATATAGCGATAGGGAGTTCACCAGTGTTTACTCGTACGCTTGTATTCTATAATATCCCCTTGGTAGTTGATAGATCGCTAATATAGATCGGCCGCCATAGTCGGAGTCGACTAGGAAGACTTTGTTTATGTCTTAATATTATTTGTGTTTATCTTCCAGGTGACAAGACCGTCGACTATAACAATCTATGTGAACGAATTAAACACCACAAGCTCTATGGCGTCGACAACGGCAGTGAAAACTTACAAACGTAATAAAGTGTTATAAACCTATCTATGTCAAGCGTAATAAAATTTACTTAAATTCTTATTGTCATTGGTCGTTTGTTTAAAATTGGTATTTAATTATCATCATCATCAGCCTGTCTTAGTCCACTGCTGGATATAGGCCTCCCCTAATGCGCACCTTGTCTATTAGGGGGATTTGGACCGTATCCCACCACGCTGGTCCAATGCGGGTTGGCGGATTAAGAGTAGATGCACTGTCTTGTGATAGCGACTAATAAACTCAAAGCTACATTACAAACGAGAAAAATATCATACGTTAAAAAGTTATGTTAGATATCTGCATACCTGAACATATGTATACGACCGCCTCCGTGATATAGCGATATTGGCCTTGCTTTATAAACCGGCGGTTGCGGGTCCAATCCTGCAAGGAAAAAAACTTTGTGTTTGGTTTTCTGGTTGGTTAGGCTAATTTGGGCCGATCACTCAAATTTATGATAAGTTAGATGATCTATGCGTCGGATGGGCATGTAAAACCGGTCCATCCACTAAACCGCATTGGGCCAGCTTGTCGGTCGGTCGGAACGGTCCAAAAGTCCTAAATTGAGAAGCCGTGCAGAGGAGGCTTATTTCCAGCAGTGGACTAACACAGGCTACTGATGATGATAATATAGTCGCAAAATATCGCACCCCATTTACATTTTTAGTTATATTTAATAAATAATGAATTTTATGTGTACAAATAATACACCTATTATTGTATTATTTATTTATTAATTGAAAAATAAACTTAAACGCGCTTCCAAACGAAACAAATATAAATTAAAATTCAAAAATAAGAATAATAAAATTAACAAAAGAATTGTCGTGTCCTTAATATCGCCCCCCGGGTGCTGTATTAGGATCATAAAAACTATGCAGTCTTTATATTATTCTTAAGTGCTAAAGAAAAAATACTGTCTTATATCATACAAACGTAGCAATTAACAATTAATGTTAATTTTCTAAGCAGTCAGAACAAATGAACCTAGGATTTTCTCCTCCTTCTGCACAATCTTCATGACAACAGATGTAACATTTAGTGCACCGTATTCACTTCAGTATGCGTTTTGCCCTTACTGTGAGGTAAGGGCAAATCGCATCATTGTCACCACTGTCTTCATCGTCTGCGGATACCAGAGGACGCTCATCATTTTCTGACTGTTTTTCGGCAGATGCCTTTTTTTAGCAGCTTTGCTTTTATCTCCACCGTCAGTTCTCCTTTTTCTTGTGGTTTTTTGTTTTATCTTTCGTTTGTGCTGTATCTGCATTGCGAATCTACACCTAGTGGACGTTGAAAGTTCAATATTTGGGACTAGTCTTACGTCACGGTCTCGAAAAGAAGTAGATTTTATAGCTGCTATTGTATCATTATGTCTTATTAAAAATAAACGCAGCCTTCTTTTCGTTTTTGAAAATTCATTCATCATCAGCCTGTGATAGTCCATTGCTGGACATAGGCCTCCCTAATACACCCTATCCATTAGGCGTTTATGAAAATGGATGCGGGATATCATTTCTCATCGCCAACTGGCATGCTACTCTTTTCAGATCACGTAGTAACTTTTCGCCATTTCTAAACAATATGAAACTAACACTTTTTCTTGATGTTCCGGTAAAACTGGTTTCTTTCCTATACTTCCTTTTACAAGGTCTTCAGCGGTGAATTTGCTTCCTTTACGTAATCCTTTATCGGTCGATTTTGGCACTTTGAATTGTTTTATGGCTTTATTATACCCCATCTCCTTTTTCTGACTGCATTATAGCTTTGCTCGTAGCATCCGCTGTCCCATGTCTTCTTATTTGGCATTCACAAAAGAAGAAATAACTTAAAAACACTCATGGACAATCGATTATTAAGCCATATGAAATCATTCAAATTAGCTCCTAATACTGTACCCGGGGCGGTATTGGGAACACGTTACGGTACGAAATTGAGCAACTTGACTTTTTACTATCAAACATTTTGTAGAAAATTATAGCAAAACAAAATAAATTCTAATTAATCTATTTGCATCTTTGATAATTATTTATGGCTGTAAAAATATTGAGAAAAGATCACCTTTTACTATTCCTTATTTTTTTTCAATAGATATTTACGAGATTTGTTCTTAAATTCTGAGCAAGTTTGAGCCATCCTGATTTTCAAAGGTAGCTTATTCCATATGTGAATGGATTTTATAAAGAAAGAGGAATGCTTGAAGTCAGAACGATAAATGGGACATTGAAGTAAACGATTGTGCGATGAGCGAAGGTTTTTTTTGTTGACTTCACATCGATACTGGAAATGCGGAGAAATGTAAGCGGGAGCAAAACATAATTTTAGAAAGACTAGAATGTCGTAAGAGCGTCGTTGGAGAAAGTAGCCAGTATAGTTAAGAGTATGACAGAAGGCAGATGAGAAGGTCCCCTTTTACAGGGGCCGCCTGGGGCGGTATCACCGCGGTGGCTATTTCTGCCGCAAAGCAGTAGTGTGTAAAATAATACTGTGCTCTAGGGGTGTTTCCAAATATACTGGATAAGCGAGACGTAACGTCTTATGTTTCACGTAGGCAGCGCTTTGCCGGTGTCCATGGGCGTCGGTGACCACTTTCCATCAGGTGGCCCAAGTACCCATATACCGACGTTAGCAATAAAAAAAATAAAAGAAATGTAATAAGACTCACGGTCAAATTTTTGAAGATTGAAAACGAATCGAATGCACTTATTTAGAAGTCGGTCTAGTTTTTTGAGATGATGCATTCAGATCAGGGTAGCAAAGGTCACTAAAATTGAGCAGAGGAAAAAACGAAGGTGGCACGAGCATTACCTTAGTTTTCGGAGGCAAAAAGTTCTTTGATTTGAGTCTTCCAGCTGAGTATGCTGTCAATATTATAGCCAAGATTTTTCACGCTATTGCTGATGGGTATAGGAGAATTAAACAGGAGTATAGAGGACCAACTAATTGGGCCAAATGCTATACCATTCATATCTACTTTTGCTAGCATTCTGGAACCTCCTAGCGCTATGTCTTGACATTTTGACGGATTGACAGTTAAAACAAACCCTTCACACCACCGCTTAATAACAGCCAAATCTTGGTTTAACTTGACAAAATGTATCTGCTAAATTGTCGTTCTTCGCAGGAGCATACAGCTGCAGATCGTTAGTGCACAAATAATACGCATATCACGGTGATCTGAATATCACCTAGGAGAGATAGGATACCGTCTCAAGGAACGTCATTTTAAACATTCAACCAACTTGATGAAGAATCACCAACTACTACAGACTGTTGACGTCCTCGAAGATGTGAACAGAACCAGTCCAGAACTTTATCAGAAATCTAAAAATGTGATATGATAGCGATAAAGGCATTGCAACTGACGCTATTAAAGGCGTTAGAAAAGTACATCAGAACTAGGCATGAGCGTTATTTCACGTCATCAGTTACAATAACTGGTTACACGATATGAAACGCAATAACCGTTTCGTGTCAAATTAAAAGTAGTTATTTTTGTAAACACGTTATTCGGGTGAACTCGGCTGACGTCGTCTTCGTTCGTCAGTTGAGTGAGCGTAAAGCGCTATATAATTTCTTTCGCATCTTGCCTACCGACGGGTTGAGCGAGAGAGATGGTAGATCGAGACTGGCCGAAAACCGACTAAAAGCGTCACTCGCTATGAGTGAAGCATTTCGTTTTCGTAGGTATGACTAATACACATAGATACCACATTCGAGTGACCCCTGTTGGCAAATAATGTCTTGCGATTCCGGGAAAGCAGCAGTTATTTAAATCAAAAGTAAAATAAAACAAAATAAAGATTTTTATTTAAGTAGCTGAACAAACAAAGTAACTGAACGGTGTATATAAGAGTGAAAGATAGTTATAATAAAATCGTTCAAAAGTGTAAACACAACAAAAGTGAAAATAAACAGTAAATATCATTCATCGTCATTGTAACAATAAAACTAAATTTTAAATACGCCGGTATTCATATTTTTGTTGAAATCATAGTTTCGTAGTAAACAATAATCAATCAATAAAACATTTTATAATTGTAAACCGGAGTAAAGTATGCAGAAAAGTAAATATATTGATTTAACTATTGGGCATCAAACATGAAACCGTTATTTTTGTTTCGTATGTAACGGTATAGTTGAGAAACGTACATATAACCGTATAGTTGTGAAACTTATGTATGCACAGTAGCTGGATGAAAGTAGCTAGTTATAAAAATAACTAGTTTTAAAACAAGCGACGCAGTCCACGTAACCGGTTACGTTTCGTTTCTTAAAAGTGACGTAACGTCTTATTAGACCCATTTCAGTAAACAAAAACCATTTAGTTATGTTATTGTCTCTTGAATCCTTGAATGATATATCTTTGAAGTGTTGATAAAATGACGATCTAAATCATCTAGATCTTATATAGAATTAGGAAGAGTTCGATACCCATGGCTTGCAAATAAACAGAGTTGTAAGAAAATTAGAGATATCAAATTCATTGCTGTCGTTCATGTAAACAGCCAGAATAATCGATAGTGTCTTTGAGAGTGCAATCATTGATATCGAGCGGCCAAGTTTCAACTTGCACATGCTGGTAAGTTTTGAAGAAAATGCATTTGTAGCGTTTCAAGAAACGTCTGCAATAGTTGCCTAAAACTGAATAATAGAAAAGTTCAATCATTGCATTAGAGCGCCTTGCGTCAACTTGCAGATGTCGGTTTGTATTGTAGAAGATTCAGTGCTAGGGTTTATATAACCATCCAATATAATCATTAAAAACTGCAGCCTTTGAGAGTTCAATCTTTGCATTCGAGCGCCTTTTCTTTGCCAAAGGGAAATGCCTATGCATACCTGACCTCACGGGGATACGGACGGGTCACAAAAACGCTTTAAAACTTTTCGCGACTCTACCGACTTCCCCAAACCAACTCAGGGCGCACCGGGATAAACGCGCCCTTCGTCTCGGCCTATTTTTTTTTTATTTCCTACGCAGGCAGACGAGCAGTCCGGCCACCTGATGGAAAGTGGTCACCGACGCCTAAAGACATTGGCAATACCAGTGGTATCACCAACGCGCTGCCTACCGTGAGACATAGGGTGATAAGTCCCGTTTACCCAGTAAATAAGCTTTTTATCTATATATTATAGTAATCTTAAACACTACTTCATGCCTTCTGTGGCATGGTCAAATTTTTACTTGAGTCAGGTTGAACAGGACGAGAACAAGACAATATTAGGAATATTCCCTCAATCCATATTTATTTTACGAGTCGTTCAGGGCAAACCACATTTACATTGTATAGTGGCACTAGACATGCTGAAGCCAGAAAGACAATAGGTCACCCACTAAAAGTTATTTTGTCACTACCGCTACTTTCCTTTTCCTTTCCTTACCTTCCAGACTTTAATACAAGCTTTTTTAATTTAAATCAGTTTAAAATACTCATGAGAAGGGCCAAAGGGAAGAGAATATTAAGGATCTTTATTTTGAAATACATGTGAAATTGATTGGGTACTTCCGAAGAGTCTAACAAAGTGTGCCAAGTGACAAAATTTCCTTAAGTTTGACCTTGAACATTGCGCCATTTGAATGTTGTCCGCTCATGTGGGGATAATAGATGCCATTAAAAGCAATGGTCATGCTCATTACAGGCACCCTGAAAAGCCTACTTCACCTACATGTGATTCATAAAATGACTTATGCTAATCAATATTCCAGGCCATGTAGTATACCTAGTTGCTTCTAACAGCCATTGGACCCACTGTTCTAAAAGAGTTTACACTAACAGTTTAGTATGCAAGACATACCCCATAAGTTTCTTGGTAATTAACACTTTTTGATTTTAAAAAGAGATCAGAGCATCGTTAGTTTCTTTTTAGTGTGTTCCAGCTATTAGAACATACTAAAAATAGTCAAATATAAATGTGTAATTTAATTATTTGTTTCAATTTAGTTCTCATCAATAATAATTGAAAGTTTCAAAAGAGGACTAATTATAGTATACCAATAGTTTTACAAGGAATCCAATGAAGGTCTGAATATTAAGCCCATAATGAACAATTAATATACACCTTGTTTCATGTTACTATCAGCAAATCTTCCGTTTTTACAAACTAAATGAGATCAAGAGACCAAGTAACGTCTCATACATTTGAAACATACACGAGTGTTCGTGACATTAGAGTTGAAACAGCGGTGAATAGTAAAGAAAAGGGCCATATTAAAATTACGCAACACTTACTTACTTGACGAGGCATGTTTGCATTACATGTCAACATTTATGCAGTGCTCCTTCCAAGTTCCAACCATTAGGATGATATTTAAGTGCCAAGAGCATATACCTGAATATTGTACTTCTTCCGAGGTGATAAAGACTCGCTTAGGCTCTCTTTGCCTCCACTCGCTGGTCTCATGTTTCGAGGAGAGAAAAACAACTTTAAAGTAAAGTTTAAAAAGTAACACAGTCGCATTGATGCATTTGCTATAAGCTAGAGGAGACATTTACCATCTTTAAAGAAAGTTGCGCTCTGATTACAAAGAACAATGCGATGATGCTTGACAGTGAAATCGGCGGGAAGGTATATAAAATAATAAAGGTAAAAAAGGCGATCCAATGACAGATATCGATTCGTCCATCTAGTGGACATTCGTTTGCACAGTATAAGAAGTATTAGAAATGAAAGACGAGGCTAAATAAAACTCTATATTGATAGATATATATATGTATGTATGTATATGTGGTGCGACGCGGCGATTCACAGTCAGGGCTTGAGCCGCTTGTAGTTGGCCAGGTGGCTGTTGAGGTGCTGCGCCAGCTGGTCGGCTCGAGCGAAGGACGCCTGCGGAGGGCGAGCGGGGAGATCAGGGTTATATGGGGCTCTACATGGAGAGTAGAACATTAGGCGAGGATGGAGAGAACACCTTGCAGACCACGCAGCGGTAGAGCTGCTTGGCGTGGTTGTGCATGTGCCTGGTGAGCGAGTGCGCGTGGCCGAAGCGCTTGCCGCACTGCGGGCAGGCGTGCGCCAGGCGCGGGGGCGCGGCGCCGCCGTGCGCGCTCGCCGCGTGCCGGCGCAGCTGCTCGTAGCGCGCGAACGACGCGCCGCACGCGCCGCAGCGCCCTGCGGGGGGGCTCCTTCGTACTATATTCATTCATACTTTACATCTTTCTATCGACATTTACCCGCTTCGAACGACCGATACTGCGCCTCATCTTCGACCATTCTCTCGAGTCACTTCTACATAGTTTCATTGCATCTGAATCCTCTCATACTTTACTTCCAACTTCAACTTGTCAAACGATATTTATCCACTTCGACCGACCAATACTACACTTATCTATTGCCTCATCATGAATCATTCTCTCAACTCACTTTTGCACAGTTTTTCAACAAGCAAATCGTAACAGAATCTTGACGAACGAGGCAACTTTCAGTCAGTCACATCTTCACATACGATTCGTCTCATACTTTACATCCAACTTTAACTTTGAAACAATATTAATGCACTTCGACCAACCCACACTAGACCTCTTGTTCGATCGTCCTCTTTACTCACATCTACACAGTTTATACCAACCTTGCGTCCCTTATGGCCAGACATAACTAGAGCGAATATATTCAAACATTCATACGGTTCATTTCTACATATACACTGCCTTAGAATACACCCGGCATTAATAGAATGAAACGAAGTGTACTCATTAGTGGACCACTGATACAATGAATGACCAAGAGCACAGGGACCTTACCATTACTCTTTTCACGTTCACTCCACGCTCATTATACTAGAGACGTGCTATAGACATACATTTACACCAATCGACCTGACACGACGAACCAACAGTGAACATCCAAACCTTCATGCAGGTCATTTTAGAACTACATGCGGGGTATGATGGTACCCTTGGACCCTTGCTTTACAAACCAGACGTCGTGGGTTCGAATCCGGGGTGAAACGACTCCGTGTTACCATATGGGTCACAACAGTCAATTGTACATTCAAAAATGAGACGATCCACGCGTCAAGACCGTCTTTGGCAGTCGCCACATGCCTTTAAATGTAGTTATGTTCAAATGAATGTTGTGGAGGTCAGACTCCAATGGCAGAAGTTTTCTGCATTGTAATGTTAGGACAATATAGAATCGATATCGCACAAACGATTTTATGTTCAAAAGTAGGATGGTGCATGCATCAAGACAGTCTTTGACTCCGTGATCTGTCGAATCCAGTTCACCCTTAGAGTCGTGGAGGTCAGACGCCTGTCGCTCTGAGTGAATACTGTCATTTAGGTGAATCGACTGGCTAGCAGCAGTAAGACCGGCCACGACAATAGGCACCGAGAGCGCCCCCTCACCCGCCCTCTCGTCCGCCGTGTGCGACTCGTCGTGCGCCGCGAGCTCGGCCTCGTCCTCGAAGCACTTCCTGCACACCTCACAGCGCACCGTCATCGAGCCTCGGTGCACGAGCGCCCTGGGAGTTCGAGCGACGCCAAGTTTATATAGGCTATGGATAGGCACCTATCGTGTCGCCTTATACAAAGCTATTGAATATAGGACTGTGTCGATCACGATCGATCACTTTAATTCGATCGCAATCCATACGAGAGTGAGCAGGTGTCGGATTTCGAAAAAGATTTGATCGTTTTAACCCGGTAACATAACCCACACTACACATAAAGCGAAAGCAGTAACCTTATGCAGTTGGCATAACCCTTATATTTCTAAAAGTACCGAGAACACGCAGCTATCTCTTTCTTTTTTATGCCAAAATTTTTACGCTATTGCTGATGGGTATAGGAGAATTAAACAGGAGTATAGAGAACCAACTAATTGGGCCAAATGCTATACCATTCATATCTACTTTTGCTAGCATTCTGGAACCTCCTAGCGCTATGTCTTGACATTTTGACGGATTGACATTTAAAACATACCTTCACACCACCGCTTAATAACAGCCAAATCTTGGTTTAACTTGACAAAATGTATCTGAATTGTCGTTTTCGCAGGAGCATACAGCTGCAGATCGTTAGTGCACAAATAATACGCATATCACGGTGATCTGAATATAACCTAGAGAGATAGGATACCGTCTCAAGGAACGCCATTTAAACATTCAACCAACTTGATGAAGAATCACCAACTACCACAGACTGTTGACGTCCTCGAAGATGTGAACAGAACCAGTCCAGAACTTTATCAGAAATCTAAAATGTGATAGGATAGCGATAAAGACATTGTGACTGACGCTATTAAAGGCGCTAGAAAAATATATCAGAACTAGGCGTGAGCGTTATTTCACGTCATCAGTAACAATAACTGGTTACAGATATAAAACGCAATAACCGTTTCGTGTCAAATTAAAAGTAGTTATTTTGTAAACACGTTATTCGGTGAACTCGGCCGACGTCGTCTTCGTTCGTCAGTTGAGTGAGCGTAAAGCCTATATAATTTCTTTCGCATCTTGACGGGTTGAGCGAAAGAGATGGCAGATCGAGACTGGCCGAGAAAGCGAGAGCCGACTAAAGCGTCACTCCCTGTGAGTGAAGCATTTCGTTTTCATAGGTTTGACTAATACACATAGATACCACATTCGAGTGACCCTGTTGGTCAAATATTGTCTTGCGATTCCGGGAAAGCAGCAGTTATTTAAATCAAAAGTAAAATAATACAAAATAAAGATTTTAATTTAAGTAGGTGAACAAACAAAGCAACTGAACGGTGTATATAGGAGTGAAAGATAGTTATAATACACATACAGCCCTTCTTAAAGTGACTGGCGACGTTAGGGTAGGCATTGAGAATAATATGGTAACAGTAATGGTTCTAATTGATTTCTCTAATGCCTTTAATGCCGTTAGTCACGATATCCTCCTAGCTATCCTTTCACATTTGATGGTTTCAGACAGGGCGCTGGATTGGTTCTCATCCTATCTTCGCGGGCGCATGCAGGCAGTTTTATCTGATGATTTAAAGTCAGATTGGCTTCATATTACTGCTGGCGTCCCGCAAGGCGGTATTATTTCTCCCTTGTTATTTTCTGTTTTTATAAACCTAATCACACAAGACCTTCAGTGTGCTTATCACCTGTATGCCGACGACCTTCAGTTATACACACAATCGCCTGTTGAAAAGCTCCCAGTAGCAATTAGTCATATTAACCAGGATCTTAAAACAATAAAAAAGTGGGCTAATGATTTTTGTTTGTCTGTTAACCCATCAAAATGCCAGGCCCTCTTGGTTGGTAGCCGAAGGAATATTAGTATAGTGGACTTTGTTCTCTCCACCAATCATTTACGACAATTCCACAATACCCTTCAGTAAATCAATCAAAATTTGGGCCTGGTAATGGATGAGACCTTGAGCTGGAACAGTCAAATTTCTCAAGTGAGCCAAAAGTTACGAGTACCATGCGTTGCCTTTACAGACTAAAAAACTTTTTGCCCACTAAGACTAAGGTAATGCTTGTACAGTCCTTAATATTTCCTGTAATTGATTATGGTGACGTTTGCTATTTTGACCTGAATGCAGATCAGCTCAATAAATTAGACCGACTTCTCAATAATTGCATTCGATTCATTTTTAATCTACGTAAGTATGACCACGTTTTGTCTTATCGTTCAAAACTTTTATGGTTACCTATACGCCAAAGGCGGACATTAAGAGCGCTGACCACATTATTTACTTTCCTTGGTTCTACTTCTACTCCTTCCTACTTAACTTCTCATTTTGTGTTTCTCTGCTCACTTAACGATATGAATCTGCGTTCAAATAATAACCGTTTACTTTCGTGTCCTTCACATCGTTCTGATGTTATGCATTCCTCTTTCTTTGTCCAGTCAGTTCTTCTGTGGAATGCGTTACCCCTCGAGATTAGGATGGCAGAGAGTCGCTTCACCTTTAAAAGAAAAGCTCGGGAACACTTATTTAATAAACTGTTAGAAGAGTAACGATTCAGTCGCTGTGAGAATGACTTAGTACATATTAGTAGTTTTTTTTTTATATGTATATGTATTTATATAATATAATATTTATATATATATTTATATATATATATGTATATATATATATATATATATATGTATTCATATATAAATGTGTAAGTATGTATGTAGTTAGTAAGTATATGTAATATGTAAATTCTATTTATGTAATACGTAATTATGTTTGTAGCTGTATATAACTATTTTACAGTTCACATTCCTAAACTTACAAAAACCGTATTCTCGTTTTATCTCACTCATGCACCTACCTAATTTTCTCTGTACCACCCTAAGGTTGACTGGTAGATAATGCCTTTAGGCATTAAGTCCCATTGTACTTCTTGTGCATTAAGTTTTAATAAAATAAATAAAAATATAATAAAATCGTTCAAAAGTGTAAACACAACAAAAGTGAAAATAAACAGTAAATATCATTCATCGTCATTGTAACAATAAAACTAAATTTTAAATACGCCGGTATTCATATTTTTGTTGAAATCATAGTTTCGTAGTAAACAATAATCAATCAATAAAACATTTTATAATTGTAAACCGGAGTAAAGTATGCAGAAAAGTAAATATATTGATTTAACTTTTGGGCATCAAACACGAAACCTTCATTTTCGTTTCGTATGTAACGCATAGTTGAGAAACGAAAGAAAGGTATAGTTGGGAAAGGTACGTAACGCACTAATTGAAACTTATGTATGCACAGTAGCTGGATGAAAGTAGCTAGTTATAAAATAACTAATTTTAAAACAAGCGACACCGTCCACGTAACCGGTCACGTAAAGTGACGTAACGACCCACGTCTTATTAGATACATTTCAGTAAACAAAAACCATTTAGTTATGTTATTGTCTCTTGAATCCTTGAATGATATATCTTTGAAGTGTTGATAAAATGACGATCTAAATCATCTAGAGCTATAGAATTAGGAAGGGTTGGATACCCACGGCTTGCAAATAAACTGAGTTGTAAGAAATTTAGAGATATTAGCAGAATTAGAAGAAGTTATATAATTTTCTCCGTAGCCTAGTGGTATGGACGTGTGCTTTAGAAACCGGAGGTCGTGGGTTCGAATCCTGCGGGGACACAACAAATTTTCATTGTTGTTTCCTAGTTGGTTAGGCAATTTGGGCCGATCACCCAGTTGTCTGAAAGTAAGATGATCCATGCGTCGGATGGGCATGTAAAAGTCGGTCCACCCACCAACCCGCATTGGACCAGCGTGGTGGGATACGGTCCAAACCCCCCAATGGAAAGGGGTGTATAAGGGGAGGCCTATGTCCAGCAGTGGACTATCAAAGGCTGATGATGCATATAATTTTCGTTCCTTTTTATATTGTCTAAACATGCGATGTCTACGTCTCATCGCCATTAGAATGCCTACGGTTAACCCCAGAGCTGGTGGACGCTTTTTTTAACCCTTTTTAACGGCGCACGAGTATAGAATAGATTGTTAACTTCTGCGTTAAGTCCTTAACCTTGTCATCTTCTAATAAACCAATTAATTTTAGCCATATCCAGACAATGCGCGTCAAGGTTCATCCTGGCAAAAGAACGAAAGTGCAAAACTTCGGCTTAAGGTTCAGGAGGTTTTAAGGTATATGGATCAGATAAATTAATTGGTCAAGCCAAGTGTTTTCGCCAAAAGGTTAAATGAGTTATAGTTATAATTCTGGAGGGTAAAACGTGAAAAAACTAAATTGATAATATATAAGAACTTAAAAGTGTAAGAATAGGCGTGTCAAAGAGGTTTGTAATCGAGAAATTCATTGCTGTCGTTTATGATAACAGCCAGAATAATCGATAGTGTCTTTGAGAGTGCAATCATTGATATCGAGCGCCAAGTTTCAACTTGCACATGCTGGTAAAGTTTTAAAGAAAATGCATTTGTAGTGTTTCAAGAAACGTCTGCAATAGTAAGCCTAAAACTGAATAATAGAAAAGTTCAATCATTGCATTAGAGCGCCTTGCGTCAACTTGCTTTTGATTATATTGCTTTGTATTATAGAAGATTCAGTCCGAAACTAATCGCTTAAAACTGCCTTTGTGGGTTAAATCATTGCTTTAGTGCGCTTAATGTAATTAAGCTTTTAATTGTAATTATAAAATTGCAAAATGTCGGTTTATATTGTCAGAAGATTCAGTGCTAGGGTTTATATAACCATCATTAAAACTCAGCCTTTGAGAGTTCAATCTTTGCATTCACGTGTCTTTTTGCCGAGGCGAAATGCCTATGGCATACCGACCTCACGGAGGGAGATACGGACGGGTCACAAAACGCTTTAAAACTTTCTGCGACTACCGACTTCCTCAAACCAACTCAGGGCGCACCGCGACTAAAGGCGCCCTTCAGTCTCGGCCTATTTTTTTATTTCCATCGAGGCAGACGAGCAGTTCGGCCACCTGATGGAAAGTGGTCACTCGACGCCTATAGACATTGGCAATACCATTGGTATCACCAACGCGCTGCCTACCGTGAGACATAGGGTGATAAGTCTCGTTTACCAAGTAAATAAGCTTCTTAGCTATATATATAGTAATCTTAACACTACTTCATGCCTTCTGTGCATGGTCAAATTTTACTTGAGTCAGGTTGAACAGGACGAGAACAAGACAATATTAGGAATATTCCCTCATTCCATATTTATTTTATGAGACGTTCAGGCAAACCAAATTTACATTGTATGTGGCACTAGACATGCTGAAGCTCAGAACGACAATAGGTCACCCACAAAAGTTATTTTGTCACTACACAGCTCTTTCCTTTTCCTTTCCTTACCTTCCAGACTTTAATACAAGCTTTATTAATTTAAATCAGATTTAAATACTCATGAGAAGGAGCCAAAGGAAGAGAATATTAAGGATTTTTATTTTGAAATACATGTGAAAATTGATTGGGTACTTCAGATCTCCGAAGAGTCTAACAAAGATGCAAATGACTTTGAACATTGCACCATTTGAATGTTGTCCCTCATGTCGGGATAATAGATGCTATTAAAAGCAATGGCCATGCTCATTACAGGCACCCTGAAAAGCCTACTTACACTACATGTAATTCATAAAATTACCTATGCTAATCAATATTCGAGGCCATGTGTATACCTAGTTGCTTTTAACAGCCATTGGACCCACTGTTCTAAAGAGTTTACACTAACAGTTTAGTATGCAAGACATACCCATAAGTTTTGTAATTAACTTTTGATTTTAAAGAGATCAGAGCATCATTAGTTTCTTTTTAGTGTGTTCTAGCTTATTAGAACATATTAAAATAGTCAAATATAATATGTAATTTAATTATTTGTTTCCAATTTAGTTCTTACAATAATAATTGAAACTTTCAAAGAGGACTAATCATAGCATACCAATAGATTTACAAGGAATCCAATGAAGGTCTGAATACTAAGGCCTATAATGAACAATTAAATGCATAATTATTTCTATTGCTTGCGCAATATTATAACATTATAAAATGAAATACTTGGATTTTAGTCGCGTTTATTTTATTTAAATTCCGACGTTTCGAACACTTTCCAGCGGCCGTGGTCACGGGTAGAAACGTCGAAACATCGGGAATTTAAAATGTAAAATAAGACAATAAATCCGATAAATAATTTTATTTAATAATTAATAACCCTTGTTTCATGTTACTATCAGCAAATCTTCCGTTTTACAAACTAAATGAGATCAAGAGACTCAAGTAACGTCTCTACATTTGAACATACACGAGTGATCGTGACATCAGAGTTGAAACAGCGGTGAATAGTAGAGAAAGGGCCATATTAAAGTTACCACTTACTTACTTGACGAGGCATGTTTGCATTATATATGTCAACATTTATGCAGTGCTCCTTCCAAGTTCCAACCATTAGGATGATATTTATGCCAAGAGCATATACCTGAATATTGTACTTCTTCCGAGGTGATAAAGACTCGCTTAGGCTCTCTTTGCCTCCACTCCGCTGGTGTTTCTGAGGAGAGAAAACAACTTTAACGTAAAGTTTGAAAAGAACACGGTCGCATTGATGCATTTGCTATAAGCTAGAGGAGACATTTATCATCTTTATAGAAAGTTGCGCTCTGATTACAAAGAACAATGCGATGACGCTTGACAGTGAAATTGTGCGGAAGATATATATATAATAATAAAGGTAAAAAGTGATCTAATGACAGGTATCGATCTCGTCCATCTAGTGGACATTCGTTTACACAGTATAAGAAATGAAAGACGAGGCTAAATAAAACCTATATTGATAGATATATCATATGTATGTATATATGTGGTGCGACGCGATTCACAGTCAGGCTTGAGCCGCTTGTAGTTGGCCAGGTGGCTGTTGAGGTGCTGCGCCAGCTGGTCGGCTCGAGCGAAGGACGCCTGCGGAGGGCGAGCGGGAGATCAGGTTATATGGGGCTCTACATGGAGAGTAGAACATTAGGCGAGGATGGAGAGAACACCTTGCAGACCACGCAGCGGTAGAGCTGCTTGGCGTGGTTGTGCATGTGCCTGGTGAGCGAGTGCGCGTGGCGAAGCGCTTGCCGCACTGCGGGCAGGCGTGCGCCAGGCGCGGGGCGCGCGCCGCCGTGCGCGCTTCGCCGCGTGCCGGCGCAGCTGCTCGTAGCGCGCGAACGACGCGCCGCACGCGCGAGCGTTCCTGCGGGGCTCCTTCGTACTATATTCATTCATATTTTACATCTTTCTATCGACATTTACCCGCTTCGAACGACCGATACTGCACCTCATCTTCGGATCATCTCTCGAGTCACTCCTCTAGGTTTCATTGCTTTGAATCCTCTCAACTTTACTTCCAACTTCAACTAGTCAAACGACATTTATCCACTTCGAACGACCAATACTACACTCATCTATTGCCCCATCATGAATCATTCTCTCAACTCCACTTCTGCGCAGTTTTCAACAAGCAAATCAATAGAATCTTGACGAACGAGGCAACTTTCAGTCATCACATCTCACATTACGATTCGTCTCATACTTTACATCCAACTTTAACTTTGAAACAATATTAATGCACTTCGACCAACCCACACTAGACCTCTTGTTCGATCGTCCTCTTTACTCACATCTACACAGTTTATACCAACCTTGCGTCCCTTAGGCAGACATAACTTAGAGCGAATATATTCAAACATTCATACGGTTCATTTCTACATATACACTGCCTTATAATACACGGCATTAATAGAATGAAACGAAGTGTACTCATTAGTGTGGACCACTGATACGATGAATGACCAAGAGCACAATGGACTTACCATTACTCTTTTCACGTTCACTCCACGCCATTATACTAGAGACTGCTATAGACATACATTTACACCAATCGACCTGACCAGACGAACCAACAGTGAACATCCAAACCTTCATGCAGGTCATTTTAGAACTACATGCGGGGTATAATGGTACCCTTGGACCCTTGCTTTACAAAACCAGACGTCGTGGGTTCGAATCTGGGGTGAAACGACTCCGTGTTACCATATGGGTCACAACAGTCAATTGTACATTCAAAAATGAGACGATCCACGCGTCAAGACCGTCTTTGGCAGGCGCCACATGCCTTTAAATGTAGTTATGTTCAAATGAATGTTGTGGAGGTCAGACTCCAGTGGCGAAGTTTTCTGCATTGTAATGTTAGGACAATATAGAATCGATATCGCACAAACGATTTTATGTTCCAGAGGATGGTCCATGCATCAAGACAATCTTTGACTCGAGATCTGTCGAATTCAGTTCACCCTTAGAGTCGTGGAGGTCAGACGCCTGTCGCTCTGCGTGAATACTGTCATTGGGTGAATCGACTGGCTAGTAGCAGTAAGACCGGCCACGACAATAGGCACCGAGAGCGCCCTCACCCGCCCCTCTCGTCGGCCGTGCGACTCGTCGTGCGCCGCGAGCTCGGCCTCGTCCTCGAAGCACTTCCTGCACACCTCACAGCGCACCGTCATCGAGCCTCGGTGCACGAGCGCCCTGGGAGTTCGAGCGACGCCAAGTTTATATAGGCTATGGATAGGCACTTACCGTGTCGCCTTATGCGAAGCTATTGAATATAGGACTGTGTCGATCACGATCGATCACTATGATTCGATCGCAATCCATACACGAGTGAGCAGGTGTCGGATTTCGAAAAGATTTGATCGTTTTAACCCGGTAACATAACCCACACTACACATAAAGCGAAAGCAGTAACCTTGTGCAGTTGGCATAACCCTTATATTTCTAAAAGTACCGAGAACACGCAACTATCTCTTTCTTTTTTATGCCAAAATTTTTACGCTATTGCTGACGGTTATAGGAGAATTAAACAATGGAGAACCAACTAATTGGGCCAAATGCTATACCATTCATATCTACTTTTGCTAGCATTCTGGAACCTCCTAGCGCTTACGTCTTGACATTTTGACGGATTGACATTTAAAACATACCTTCACACCACCGCTTAATAACATCCAAATCTTGGTTTAACTTGACAAAATGTATCTGAATTGTCGTTTTCGCAGGAGCATACAGCTGCAGATCGTTAGTGCACAAATAATACGCATATCACGGTGATCTGAATATAACCTAGGAGAGATAGGATACCGTCTCAAGGAACGCCATTTTAAACATTCAACCAACTTGATGAAGAATCACAACTACCACAGACTGTTGACGTCCTCGAAGATGTGAACAAGAACCAGTCCAGAACTTAATCAGAAATCTAAAAATGTGATGGGATAGCGATAAAGGCATTGTAACTGACGCTATTAAAGGCGTTAGAAAATACATCAGAACTAGGCGTGAGCGTTATATCACGTCATCAGTTACAATAACTGGTTACGCGAATAATCAATCAATACATTTTATAATTGTAAACCGGAGTAAAGTATGAAAAGTAAATATATTGATTTAGCTATTAGGGCATCAACGCGAAACCTTCATTTTCGTTTCGTAATGCGTAACCGTATAGTTGAGAAACGAAAGTGAAGGTATAGTTGAGAATGGTACGCTAGCCGTATAATTGTGAAACTTATGTAGGCACAGTAGCTGGATGAAAGTAGCTAGTTATAAAAATAACTAGTTTTAAAACAAGCGAAGCCGTCCACGTAACCGGTTACGTTTCGTTTCAAAGTGACGCAACGACCCACGTCTTATTAGAACCATTTCAGTAAACAAAAACCATTTAGTTATGTTATTATCTCTGAATCCTTGAATGATATATCTTTGAAGTTTTGATAAAATGACGATCTAAATCATCTAGAGCTATAGAACTAGGAAGGGTTGGATACCTACGGCTTGCAAATAAACAGAGTTTTAAGAAATTTAGAGACATCAGCAGAATTAGAAGATATATAATTTTCGTTCCTTTTATATTGTCTAAACATGCGATGTCTACGCTTCATCGCCATTAGAATGCCTACGGTTAACCCCAGAGCTGGTGGACGCTTTTTTTTTTTGCCGTTGGAAAATCCAGCTTACGGATTCCCCGCCACCAAAGTGAGGGGGCAGGGGGATTTGTGGGCTCCTCGGACCAAGATGGAGCGGCCGGTATACCCACTAAAAAACCAACGGTTGTTCCTTTGAGCTGGTGGACGCTTTTTAAACCTTTTAACGGTGTACGAGTATAGAATAGATTGTTAACTTCTGCGTTAAGTCCTTAACCTTGTCATCTTCTAATAAACCAATTAATTTTAGCCATATCCAGACAATGCGCGTCAAGGTTCATCCTGGCAAAAGAACGAAAGTGCAAAACTTCGGCTTAAGGTTCAGGAGGTTTCAAGGTATATGGATCAGATAAATTAATTGGTCAGCCAAGTGTTTTCGCCAAAAAGGTTAAGATGAGTTATAAGTTATAATTTGGAGGTAAAACTGAAAAACTTAAATTGATAATATATAAGAACTTAAAAGTGTAAGAATAGGCGTGTAAAGAGGTTTGTAATCGAGAAAATTCATTGCTCGTTTATGTAAACAGCCAGAATAATCGATAGTGTCTTTGAGAGTGCAATCATTGATATCGAGCGCCAAGTTTCAACTTGCAATGCTGGTAAGTTTTAAAGAAAATGCATTTGTAGCAGTTTCAAGAAACGTCTGCAATAGTAGCCTAAAACTGAATAATAGAAAAGTTCAATCATTGCATTAGAGCGCCTTGCGTCAACTTGCTTTGTATTATATTGCTTTGTATTATAGAAGATTCAGTCCGAAATAATCGCTTAAAACTGCCTTTGTGGGTTAAATCATTGTTTTAGTGCGCTTAATGTATTAAGCTTTTAATTAATTATAAAATTGCAAATTGGTTTATATTGTAGAAGATTCAGTGATAGGGTTTATATAACCATCATAAAAACTCAAGCCTTTGAGAGTTCAATCTTTGCATTCAAGCTGTCTTTTTTGCCGAGGCGAAATGCTATGCATACCTGACTCACGGAGGAGATACGGACGGTACAAAAACGCTTTAAAACTTTCTGCGACTCTACCGACTTCCCAAACCAACCCAGGGCGCACTGGATAAGGCGCCCTTCGTCTCGGCCTATTTTTTTTATTCTCGCAGGCAGACGAGCAGTTCGGCCACCTGATGGAAAGTGGTCACTGACGCCTATAGACATTGGCAATACCATTGGTATCACCAACGCCTGCCTACCGTGAGACATAGGGTGATAAGTCTCGTTTACCAAGTAAATAAGCTTCTTAGCTATATATTATAGTAATCTTAAACACTACTTCATGCCTTCTGTGGCATGGTCAAATTTTACTTGAGTCAGGTTGAACAGGACGAGAACAAGACAATATTAGGAATATTCCTCATTCCATATTTATTTTATGAGACGTTCAGGGCAAACCAAATTTACATTGTATAGTGGCACTAGACATGCTGAAGCCAGAACGACAATAGGTCACCCACAAAAGTTATTTTGTCACTACTGCACTTTCTTTTCCTTTCCTTACCTTCCAGACTTTAATACAGCTTTATTAATTTAAATCAGATTTAAATACTCATGAGAAGGGCCAAAGGGAAGAGAATATTAATGATTTTATTTTGAAATACATGGAAATTGATTGGGTACTTCAGATCTCCGAAGAGTCTCAACGAAGTGTGCACTAAAATGACTTTGAACATTGCACCATTTGAATGTTGTCCCTCATGTCTGGGATAATAGATGCCATTAAAAGCAATGGTCATGCTCATTACAGGCACCCTGAAAAGCCTACTTCACCTACATGTAATTCATAAAATTACCTATGCTAATCAATATCGAGGCCATGTAGTATACCCTAGTTGCTTCTAACAGCCATTGGACCCACTGTTCTAAAAGAGTTTACACTAACAGTTTAGTATGCAAGACATACCCCATAAGTTTCTTAGTAATTAACACTTTTTGATTTTAAAGAGATCAGAGCATCATTAGTTTCTTTTTAGTGTGTTCCAGCTATTAGAACATACTAAAAATAGTCAACTATAAATGTGTTATTTAATTATTTGTTTCAAATTAGTTCTTATCAATAATAATTGAAAGTTTCAAAAGAGGACTAATTATAGCATACCAATAGATTTACAAGGAATCCAATGAAGGTCTGAATATTAAGGCCATAATGAACAATTAATATACATAATTATTTCTATTGCTTGCGAATATTATACATTATAAATGAAGTATTGGATTTTATCGCGTTTATTTTACATTTTAAATTCCGACGTTTCGAACACTTTCCAGCGGCCGTGGTCACGGGGTAAAACGTCGAAACATCGAATTTAAAATGTAAAATAAACGCGATAAAATCCTAAAGTATTTTATTTAATAATTAATATACACCCTTTGTTTCATGTTACTATCAGCAAATCTTCCGTTTTTACAAACTAAATGAGATCAAGAGACCAAGTAACGTCTCATACATTTGAAAATACACGAGTGATCGTGACATCAGAGTTGAAACAGCGGTGAATAGTAGAGAAAAGGGCCATATAAAGTTACCACTTACTTACTTGACGAGGCATGTTTGCATTATATGTCAACATTTATGCAGTGCTCCTTCCAAGTTCCAACTATTAGGATGATATTTATGCCAAGAGCATATACCTGAATATTGTACTTCTTCCGAGGTGATAAAGACTCGTTAGCTTCTTTGCCTCCACTCGCTGGTGTTTCGAGGAGAGAAAACAACTTTAACGTAAAGTTTGAAAAGTAACACGGTCGCATTGATGCATTTGTATAAGCTAGAGGAGACATTTATCATCTTTATAGAAAGTTGCCCTGATTACAAAGAACAATGCGATGACGCTTGACTAGTGAAATTGGCGGAAGATATATATATAATAATAAAGGTAAAAAGGTGATCTAATGACAGGTATCGATTCGTCCATCTAGTGGACATTCGTTTGCACAGTATAAGAAATGAAAGACGAGGCTAAATAAAACTCTATATTGATAGATATATATATGCATGGCGTATGTATATGTGGTGCGACGCGGCGATTCACAGTCAGGCTTGAGCCGCTTTGCAGTTGGCCAGTGGTGTTGAGGTGCTGCGCCAGCTGGTCGGCTCGAGCGAAGGACGCCTGCGGAGGGCAGAGCGGGAGATCAGGGTTATATGGGGCCTCACATGGAGAGTAGAACATTAGGCGAGGATGGAGAGAACACCTGCAGACCACGCAGCGGTAGAGCGCTTGGCGTGGTGTGCATGTGCCTGGTGAGCGAGTGCGCGTGGCCGAAGCGCTTGCCGCACTGCGGGCAGGCGTGTCGCAGGCGCGGGGGCAGGCGCCGCCGTGCGCGCTCGCCGCGTGCCGGCGCAGCTGCTCGTAGCGCGCGAACGACGCGCCGCACCGGCGCAGCGCTCCTGCGGGGCTCCTTCGTACTATATTCATTCATACTTTACATCTTTCTATCGACATTTACCCGCTTCGAACGACCGATACTGCACCTCATCTTCGATCATTCTCTCGAGTCACTTCTACATAGTTTCGTTGCATTTGAATCCTCTCATACTTTACTTCCAACTTCAACTAGTCAAACGACATTTATCCACTTCGAACGACCAATACTACACTTATCTATTGCCTCATCATGAATCATTCTCTCAACTCACTTCTGCACAGTTTTTCAACAAGCAAATCATAGCAGAATCTTGACGAACGAGGCAACTTTCAGTCAGTCACATCTTCACATACGATTCGTCTCATATTTTACATCCAACTTTAACTTTGAAACAATATTAATACACTTCGACCAACCCACACTAGACCTCTTGTTCGATCGTACTCTTTAGTCACATCTACACAGTTTACACCAACCTTGCGTCCCTTATGGCCAGACATAACTAGAGCGAATATATTCAAACATTCATACGGTTCATTTTCATAATAACTGCCTTATAATACACGGCATTAATAGAATGAAACGAAGTGTACTCATTAGTGGACCACTGATACAATGAATGACCAAGAGCACAAGGACCTTACCATTACTCTTTTCACGTTCACTCCACGCTCATTATACTAGAGACGTGCTATAGACATATTTACACCAATCGACCTGACCAGACGAACCAACAGTGAACATCCAAACCTTCATGCAGGTCATTTTAGAACTACATGCGGGGTATAATGGCACCTTGGAGCCCTTGCTTTTACAAACCAGACGTCGTGGGTTCGAATCTGGGGTGAAACGACTCCGTGTTACCATATGGGTCACAACAGTCAATTGTACATTCAAAATGAGACGATCCACGCGTCAAGACCGTCTTTGGCAGGCGCCACATGCCTTTAAATGTAGTTATGTTCAAATGAATGTTGTGGAGGTCAGACTCCAGTGGCAGAAGTTTTCTGCGTTGTAATGTTAGGACAATATAGAATCGATATCGCACAAACGATTTTATGTTCAAAGCAGGATGGTCCATGCATCAAGACAATCTTTGACTCTGAGATCTGTCGAATTGCAGTTCACCCTTAGAGTCGTGAGGCATGACGCCTCGTCGCTCTGCGTGAATACTGTCATTTAGGTGAATCGACTGGCTAGCAGCAGTAAGACCGGCCACGACAATAGGCACCAGAGCGCCCCTCACCGCCTCTCCGTCGGCCTGTGCGACTCGTCGCGCCGCGAGCTCGGCCTCGTCCTCGAAGCACTTCCTGCACATCTCACAGCGCACCGTCATCGAGCCTCGGTGCACGAGCGCCCTGGGAGTTCGAGCGAGCCAAGTTTATATAGGCTATGGATAGGCACTACCGCGTCGCCTTCATACAAAACTATTGAATATAGGGACTGTGTCGATCACGATCGATCAATTTGATTCGATCGCAATCCATACGCGAGTGAGCAGGTGTCGGATTTCGAAAGATTTGATCGTTTTAACCCGGTAACATAACCCACACTACACATAAAGCGAAGCAGTAACTTATGCAGTTGGCATAACCCTTTATATTTCTAAAAGTACTAGAGAACACGCAACTATCTCTTTCTTTTATGCCGAAATTTTTACGCTATTGCTTGACGGTTATAGGAGAATTAAACAATGGAGAACCAACTAATTGGGCCAAACTGCTATACCATTCATATCTACTTTTGCTAGCATTCTGGAACTCCTAGCGCTACGTCTTGACATTTGACGGATTGACATTTAAAACATACTTCTTCACACCACCGCTTAATAACATCCAAATCTTGGTTTAACTTGACAAAATGTATCTGAATTGTCGTTTTTCGCAGGAGCATACAGCTGCAGATCGTTAGTGCACAAATAATAGCATATCACGGTGATCTGAATATAACCTAGGAGAGATAGGGATACCGTCTCAAGGAACGCCATTTAAACATTCAACCAACTTGATGAAGAATCACCAACTACCACAGACTGTTGACGTCCTCGAAGATGTGAACAGAACCAGTCCAGAACTTAATCAGAAATCTAAAAATGTGATGGGATAGCGATAAAGGCATTGTAACGACGCTATTAAAGGCGTTAGAAAATACATCAGAACTAGGCGTGAGCGTTATATCACGTCATCAGTTACAATAACTGGTTACGCGAATAATCAATCATTAATACATTTTATAATTGTAAACCGGAGTAAAGTATGAAAAGTAAATATATTGATTTAGCTATTAAGGCATCAACGCGAAACCTTCATTTTCGTTTCGATGTAACCTAGTAGTTGAGAAACGAAAGTGAAGGTATAGTTGAGAATGGTACTGTAGCCGTAATTGTGAAACTTGTAGGCACAGTAGCTGGATGAAAGTAGCTAGTTATAAAATAACTAGTTTTAAAACAAGCGAAGCCGTCCACGTAACCGGTTACGTTTCGTTTCTTAAAAGTGACGCAACGACCCACGTCTTATTAGAACCATTTCAGTAAACAAAACCATTTAGTTATGTTATTATCTCTCTGAATCCTTGAATGATATATCTTTGAAGTTTTGATAAAATGACGATCTAAATCATCTAGAGCTATAGAACTAGGAAGGTTGGATATCCTACGGCTGCAAATAAACAGAGTTTTAAGAAATTTAGAGACATCAGCAGAATTAGAAGATATATAATTTTCGTTCCTTTTATATTGTCTAAACATGCGATGTCTACGCTTCATCGCCATTAGAATGCCTACGGTTAACCCCAGAGCTGGTGGACGCTTTTTTTTTTTGCCGTTGGAAAATCCAGCTTATGGATTCCCGCCACCAAAGTGAGGGGCAGGGGGATTGTAGGGCTCCCCGGACCAAGATGGAGCGCTGGTATACCCACTAAAAACCAACGGTTGTTCCTTGAGCTGGTGGACGCTTTTTAAACCTTTTTAACGGTGTACGAGTATAGAATAGATTGTTAACTTCTGCGTTAAGTCCTTAACTGTTCATCTCTAATAAACCAATTAATTTTAGCCATATCCAGACAATGCGCGTCAAGGTTCATCCTGTGCAAAGAAAGTGACAAGCCTTCGGCTTAAGGTTCAGGAGGTTTTAAGGTATATGGATCAGATAAATGAATTGGTCAAGCCAAGGGTTTTCGCCAAAAAGGTTAAGATGAGTAACTTGGAGGGGTAAAACGTGAAAAAACTTAAATTGATAATATATAAGAACTTAAAAGTGTAAGAATAGGCGTGTGCAAAGAGGTTTGTAATCGAGAAGAAGATTCGTTGATGTCGTTTATGTAAACAGCCAGAATAATCGATAGTGTCTTTGAGAGTGCAATCATTGATATCGAGCGGCCAAGTTTCAACTTGCACATGCTGGTAAGTTTTGAAGAAAATGCATTTGTAGCGTTTCAAGAAACGTCTGCAATAGTTGCCTAAAACTGAATAATAGAAAAGTTTCAATCATTGCATTAGAGCGCCTTGCGTCAACTTGCAGAAGTCGGTTTGTATTGTAAGAGATTCAGTTCGAAATAATCGCTAAAAACTGCTGCCTTTCTGAGTTGAATCATTGCTTTAGTGCGCCTAATGTCAACTTGCAAATGCCTTGTTACGTGTTTGTATTGTAGAAGATTCAGAGCTAGTGTTTAACTATATAACCATCCAAAATAATCATTAAAAACTGCAGCCTAAGAGAGTTCAATCTTTGCATTCAAGCGCCTTTTCTTTGCCGAGGGAAATGCCTATGCATACCCGACCTCACGGGGATACGGACGGGTCACAAAAACGCTTTAAAACTTTTCTGCGACTCTACCAGCGCCGCTGCCTTGTCTCTGGCCTACTCCCCAAACCAACTCAGGGCGCACCGGGATAAACGCGCCCTTCGTCTCGGCCTATTTTTTTTATTTCCTACGCAGGCAGACGAGCAGTCCGGCCACCTGATGGAAAGTGGTCACCGACGCCTATAGACATTGGCAATACCATTGGTATCACCAACGCGCTGCCTACCGTGAGACATAGGGTGATAAGTCTCGTTTACCAAGTAAATAAGCTTCTTAGCTATATATTATAGTAATCGTAAACTACTTCATGCCTTCTGTGGCATGGTCAAATTTTGACTTGAGTCAGCTCGAAGAGAAAGAGAACAAGACAATATTAGGAATATTCCCTCATTCCATATTTATTTTACGAGTCGTTCAGGGCAAACCACATTTACATTGTATAGTGGCACTAGACATGCCAATGCCAGAAAGACAATAGGTCACCCACTAAAAATTATTTTGTCACTACCGCTACTTTTCTTTTCCTTTCCTTACCTTCCAGACTTTAATACAAGCTTTATTAATTTAAATCAGATTTAAATACTCACGAGAAGGGCCAAAGGGAAGAGAATATTAGGATTTTATTTTGAAATACATGTGAAATTGATTGGGTACTTCAGATCTCCGAAGAGTTCAACGAAGTGTGCCAAAATGACTTTGAACATTGAACCATTTGAATGTTGTCCCTCATGTGGGGATAATAGATGCCATTAAAAGCAATGGTCATGCTCATTACAGGCACCCTGAAAAGCCTACTTCACCTACATGTAATTCATAAAATTACCTATGCTAATCAATATTCGAGGCCATGTAGTATACCTAGTTGCTTCTAACAGCCATTGGACCCACTGTTCTAAAAGAGTTTACACTAACAGTTTAGTATGCAAGACATACCCCATAAGTTTCTTAGTAATTAACACTTTTTGATTTTAAAGAGATCAGAGCATCATTAGTTTCTTTTTAGTGTGTTCCAGCTATTAGAACATACTAAAAATAGTCAACTATAAATGTGTTATTTAATTATTTGTTTCAAATTAGTTCTTATCAATAATAATTGAAAGTTTCAAAGAGGACTAATCTAGATACCAATAGATTTACAAGGAATCCAATGAAGGTCGAATACTAAGGCCATAATCGAACAATTAATATACATAATTATTTCTATTGCTTGCGCGAATATTATACATTATAAAATGAAATTACTTTGATTTTATCGCGTTTATTTACATTTAATCTCGACGTTTCGAACACTTTCCAGCGGCCGTGGTCACGGTAGAAACGTCGAAACATCGGAATTTAAAATGTAAAATAATACAAACTCCGTAAAGTAATTTTATTTAATAATTAATATACCCCTTGTTTCATGTTACTATCAGCAAATCTTCCGTTTTACAAACTAAATGAGATCAAGAGACCAAGTAACGTCTCATACATTTGAAACATACACGAGTGATCGTGACATCAGAGTTGGAAACAGCGGTGAATAGTAGAAAGGGCCATATTAAAGTTACCACTTATCTTGACGAGGCATGTTTGCATTATATGTCAACATTTATGCAGTGCTCCTTCCAAGTTCCAACCATTAGGATGATATTTAAGTGCCAAGAGCATATACCTGAATATTGTACTTCTTCCGAGGTGATAAAGACTCGCTTAGGCTCTCTTTGCCTCCACTGCTGGTGTTTCGAGGAGAGAAAACAACTTTAACGTAAAGTTTGAAAAGTAACACGGTCGCATTGATGCATTTGCTATAAGCTAGAGGAGACATTTATCATCTTTATAGAAAGTTGCTCTGATTACAAAGAACAATGCGATGACGCTTGACAGTGAAATTGGCGGGAAGATATATAAAATAATAAAGGTAAAAAAGGCGATCCAATGACAGGTATCGATTCGTCCATCTAGTGGACATTCGTTTACAGTATAAGAAATGAAAGACGAGGCTAAATAAAACTCTATATTGATAGATATATATATGTATGTATGTATATGTGGTGCGACGCAGATTCACAGTCAGGGCTTGAGCCGCTTGTAGTTGGCCAGGTGGCTGTTGAGGTGCTGCGCCAGCTGGTCAGCTCGAGCGAAGGACGCCTGCGGAGGGCGAGCGGAGATCAGGGTTATATGGGGCCCTACATGGAGAGTAGAACATTAGGCGAGGATGGAGAGAACACCTGCAGACCACGCAGCAGGTAGAGCTGCTTGGCGTGGTTGTGCATGTGCCTGGTGAGCGAGTGCGCGTGGCCGAAGCGCTTGCCGCACTGCGGGCAGGCGTGCGCCAGGCGCGGGGCGCGGCGCCGCCGTGCGCTCGCCGCGTGCCGGCGCAGCTGCTCTAGCGCGCGAACGACGCGCCGCACGCGCCAGCAGCGCCCTGGGGGGCTCCTTCGTACTATATTCATTCATACTTTACATCTTTCTATCGACATTTACCGCTTCGAACGACAAATAATGCACCTCATCTTTGATCATTCTCTCAAGTCGCTTCTATACAGTTTTATTGCATCTGAATCCTCTCCATACTTTACTTCAACTTCAACTAGTCAAACGACATTTATCCACTCGAACGACCAATACTACACTTATCATTTGCCTCATCATGAATCCACTCTCAACTCACTTCTAGCAGTTTTTCAACAAGCAAATCATGAACAGAATCTTGACGAACGAGGCAACTTTCATAAGTCGTGCAGTCAGTCACATCTTCACTACGATTCGTCCTCATACTTTATATCCAACTTTAACTTTGAAACACACACTTCGACCAACCCACACTAGACCTCTTGTTCGATCGTACTCTTTAGTCACATCTACACAGTTTACACCAACCTTGCGTCCCTTATGGCCAGACATAACTAGAGCGAATATATTCAAACATTCATACGGTTCGTTTCTACGCATACACTGCCTGTCATAATACACGGCATTAATAGAATGAAACGAAGTGTACTCATTAGTGGACCACTGATACAATGAATGACCAAGAGCACAAGGACCTTACCATTACTCTTTTCACGTTCACTCCACGCTCATTATACTAGAGACGTGCTATAGACATACATTTACACCAATCGACCTGACACGACGAACCAACAGTGAACATCCAAACCTTCATGCAGGTCATTTTAGAACTACATGCGGGGTATAATGGTACCCTTGGACCCTTGCTTTACAAACCAGACGTCGTGGGTTCGAATCCGGGGTGAAACGACTCCGTTATCGTTGTACTCCGGTTTATTACGACCATATGGGTCACAACAGTCAATTGTACATTCAAAAATGAGACGATCCACGCGTCAAGACCGTCTTTGGCAGGCGCCACATGCCTTTAAATGTAGTTATGTTCAAATGACTCCTTAGGACAATATAGAATCGATATCGCACAAACGATTTTCTGTTCAAAAGTAGGATGGTCCATGCATCAAGACAATCTTTGACTCCGTGATCTGTCGAATCCAGTTCACCCTTAGAGTCGTGGAGGTCAGACGCCTGTCGCTCTGAGTGAATACTGTCATTCAGGTGAATCGACTGGCTAGCAGCAGTGAGACCGGCCACGACAATACGGCACCGAGAGCGCCCCCTCACCCGCCCTCTCGTCGGCCGTGTGCGACTCGTCGTGCGCCGCGAGCTCGGCCTCGTCCTCGAAGCACTTCCTGCACACCTCACAGCGCACCGTCATCGAGCCTCGGTGCACGAGCGCCCTGGGAGTTCGAGCGACGCCAAGTTTATATAGGCTATGGATAGGCACTTACCGTGTCGCCTTATGCGAAGCTATTGAATATAGGACTGTGTCGATCACGATCGATCACTATGATTCGATCGCAATCCATACACGAGTGAGCAGGTGTCGGATTTCGAAAAGATTTGATCGTTTAACCGGTAACATAACCCAACTACATAAAGCGAAAGCAGTAACCTTGTGCAGTTGGCATAACCCTTATATTTCTAAAAGTACCGAGAACACGCAACTATCTCTTTCTTTTTTATGCCAAAAGAAAGAGACAGGGATTGTGTCGATCGGATGCCGGGTTGCGGGTTGCGTCTGCGGTCGGTAGGTAAATGAAACACCAGACAGACGCGACCCGGCGCTCGCGTGTGTAAAGCGTGTGTAGAGGCTCGCGCAATTATGATTTGATAAAAACTAGCACGGTCGGTAACCAATGATCCACAGTATAATTACGAACCAAGGTGAATTTAATTTATTCATTTCGTTATTACGTAATGTATTCTGTAATTTGGTTTTAGTAATAATATTTATAATTACAGTGCATTTACAATTTACGTAAAATTGGGAAATTTGTGAAATGATAATATTATTTATAACCTTAATAAATACTTTAGACAAAATTAATTCTTATATTAAGTATTATACATAATACTTCATCAATCGGGAGCTTCTTATTTCTGTATTTAAAATGATGTCCTAGTGAATGTGTCGCTTCTAGGACTGTGTCGATCATGATCGATCAAATCAGAGTGATTTGATCGAAACCCATACGCGAGTGGGCAGGTACCGAATAAGGAAAACATTCGACTGGTTTTTACCCACACTTCAAATCAAGCAAAAAGTTTATGCAGTTGAAATAACCGTTTCAGCGTCGAAAATACCAAGAATCCGCAACTTTATCGTTCTTTTTTATGCCGAAAGAAAGAGACAGACTGTGTGATCGGGTGCCGGGTTAGTATAGTAAGCCGCAGCCAGACGCCACCCGGCGCATGCGCGAGTTGCGCGTGTGTTGAGGCTCGCGCATATTATGAATTAATTTTTAGTAGCGTGGTCGGTAACCAATAATGCACAGTTATAATTGCGATATATAATTCGGTTATTACGTAATGTTTTCTGTAATTTGGCTTGAGTAATAGTATTTATAATTAGAGTTGTTTACAATTTCCGTAAAGTTAAGAATTAGGTGATTTGATAATATTTATGCATTAGTTTAATGGATACTTAAATAGACAAAATTAATTTAAATATTATATAGAACTTATTACACATAATAAAAATCATCAATTTGGAGCTTATGATTTGAGTATTTAAAATGATGTTCAAGTGAATGTGTCGCGACACAAGCCCCTCCACGTGAATTACAATAACACCTGCGATCGTTGACTAGCACAAAGTAACCTAATGCCGCACACGACCCACGAACTGCTAGACAATCGAATGTTTGTGACTCGATTGTCTAGCTGACGGATTATGATCGACCCGGGTTGCAAGAAATAATCGACTGACACAGCCCTAGCCGCGATACGAGCCTGCAAGTGACGCACAATAACACCGCGATCGTTGACTAGCACAAGTAACTCAATGCCGCGCGTACAAGACCCACGAGCTGCTGGACGATTAAACGTTGTGATTCGATTCGATCGTCCAGCTAACGGGTTACTATCGATCCGGGAAATGATCGACTGACACATCCCTAATTGAATAGCATCAACCGGTGCAAATGAGTAGGAATTTATTTCATGAAATTACTATTAATATTGAGAGCATGTAATGTCCATTAAGGAGATAGGATTATTTATTTTTCTTTCGTAAGACAGATTTCAAACAAGTCTAAATCTAAGTATATTACAAGTAAGAGAGAACAGAAGATACATACAGTGTTGCAATATAAATGAAATTTACACGTACAAAAAGGAGTCATGACAGTTGAACTATTCATAATTCGGGAACCACTCAACGGTTCAATTGTGAAATGTTCCGACGTAGGAGATTAGACTGGGCTTGTGTAAATTCTGTGTTCTCTTTGGCTCGAGTATTGCTACTGTATAATAGACCAATGCACTAGAATTAAATGTACTATTTTTACGAAAAAATTTAAATAATCAAAATATGGTTTTATTTATGCCCTTCAACTGTGTCGATGACATATTTTTCCCGTTTATTATGGTAAGACAGCCTCCATGGTCTAGCGGTATTAGCCATTGCTTTATAAACCGGGGAAAACAACTTCGTGTTGTCGTTGTTTTCCCCGGTTTATAATACGGTTAGGACAATTTGGGCTGATCACCTGATCGTCTGAAAGTAAGTTGATCCATGCGTCGGATGAGCATGTAAAAAGTCGGTCCACCCACCAACCCGCATTGGAGCAGCGTGGTGGGATACAGTCCAAAAAGCCTAATAGAGATGGCGTCTATTGGGGAGGCCTGTAAACAACGGTAACACAAAGTTGTTTGGCTGCGGGATTCGAACCCACGCCCGCCGGTTTATAAAGCAATTGCCAATACCGCTAGGTACCGGAGGCGGTTATTCATTAACATGGTACTTATACTAGTCAACTAAAGAAACAAATTTTAGGTAAAAAAATAATCCCTACGAGCTCTTTAACCAATAAAAACCTTTCAATCTTTTTGGTATTAATTCAGTTTCATATGTGTATTTGTTGACATGACAACGTCTTATAAATTGGTTCCAGATATCCTATTTCTTTTTTCACTAGTGTGGTCGTCATTTGTACAATTAATCTAGCGGTCAGCTTCAACCTAGTAGTTTTACTACACATTTTGACATAATACTTTGTTATCGTAAATTTTAACTTTAATTTCACTGGAATGTAGTCGTCGTCAATAAAATTAATCGAGCGGTTAGCCTACACTTAGTAGATTTACTAAAATTGCGATTGACTAAAAGTAACAAATTGTTGGC
Source organism: Lamproptera curius (assembly GCA_029286875.1). Lineage (NCBI taxonomy): Eukaryota > Metazoa > Arthropoda > Insecta > Lepidoptera > Papilionidae > Lamproptera > Lamproptera curius. Next base: position 2,826,493 of record JAGSMT010000057.1, on the reverse strand, counting down.
GTTTTGAGTTCATCTAACTATATACATTTGATATGCTTTAACAGAACTTGTTCAGGAGCCTCGTCTAAATATTATGCGTAACTATTTATAATTGGTTCCCTAATTAGTGGTCCGCTCCTGGTTTAATGGTTTGACCAAACCGAGTGGTTTCGACAATCCATAGTTTCCTAAAACTAATACCCCAGTGGCTATGACATTTGGTGCTATTGCTAAGATTAGTGTTTCCCCTAACCGTAGTAATTGGACCCAGAGGTTCGACTAGCGCGTACTAGATCGCCTAAACCTAAAAGCATGACCGAGCATGGCAATTTAAACATCGATCGACGCCCAACTCTCTAAACCTAGTGGTTTCACTAGCAACTTCTTTTAACCTATTCATACAACCAAGCGTACATCATTACTCCTAGTACTACAACATAATGTTTCTAGTAATTTTCCCAGTAACTAGAATTTCATCAGGGATGCCCATGTCCAGCAGTGGACTAATACAGGCTGATGATGACGATTCCCTCAGCATATTCCTATTCCTAGCGATCCCCCCAGTCACTAGTGGTTCCACTAGACTGTCAAATGTTCCCATCGAACCCCCTAATCCCATCGAACCCCGTAATCCCATCGGCGATACACAAGGCGTAGTGGTTCCACTAACTTGTGCTCCGTCAGCCTGTCCCGTCTGCTGAAGGTCTCGTCGCAGCAGTCGCACTCGTAGCGCTCCGTGCAGCGCGTGCGCGACCTCGAGCCGCCGGCGCCCTTGCTGGCGTGCACGCGCCGGTGGATCCTGCGAACGGGGAAACAGAAATGGGGAGATCGAAATCGGGAAACGCAAATGAAACAAAAATGGGGAAACTGATATGGGGAAATCGAATTTAAGTTTTAATTTTGAACCTGATTGTGTGGTCTGTTACACATATATACATCGGTGACAATTCAGTTGCCTTATCCGTATCGAGTCTAAGTTATCCCTCCACTGAAGCAACTGTGTTGCCGTAGCAATGTCACCCATATTGGAAAAACGACACATAATATCATGCCTTTCAGCCGGAGAGGTTTCTAGGCGTTGTACGCTGCTTCTTATTGCAGGAATATCACTTATCGGAGGTAACAGCTAATTCGAGCTTCGTAGGCGTGTGTTTCAGAAACAGAGGTCCTAGGTTCGAATCCCACGACTCGACCAATTTCTAGATGGTTAAGGCAAGGACCGATCACCCAATTGTCTGATAAGAGGACGATGGGCATGTAAAGTCAATCCACCCACCAACCGGCATTGGACCAGCGTGGTGGGATACAGTCCAAAACACAGGACAGGGGTGTATTAGGGGAGGCCTATGTCCAGCAGTGGACTAACACAGGCCGATGACGATGATGACTCACTTCAGCGTCACTCTAGTGGAGTACCACTTGCTGCATACGTGGCATTGAAAGCTCTTGTCCGCCGACTCGTTCTCCGACTCGCTGATGTCGTCGTCCCTCGGCCGCGGCGGCTCCTGATTGGTCGGCCGCTCGTCCGCCGCGTCGCCCTCCGAGCCGGAATCGAGGCCGGAGCCCGTGTGCGCGCTGTACGTGGAGGACCACGCGCCGAACGACCTGGGAACGATAATACATCGATATGATTTATGTGAAATTTATTCTCGAAATGAAAATTGTCTACAATCTTGTAATTGGCTCCTTAAACGTACAAATTATTGTGATAAGAATATTAGCTGTAAGTTTTCCAAATACAATAAATTTAAAAAAGAAATAGATAATTCCTGTTACAACAGCTATCTACTTCTGAGAGTTATGTATAAATCGGTAAAACCATTTCATGAGATTGGCCTGGACAAACAGACGGACAAGGATGAAAGATTTGAAGAAATTTGCTTTGGTATACACGTCGGTCATACATTAAATTGAACTTATACAAGCGAGGTTATTGCAATGTTTCAAAACCAAAAAAGAAAATAAAAGAAATAGTTGCCATAAAATCGGTATTCGGTCGAAAGTTACACGCGACAACGTCTTTTAGTGATAGCATGATTGTAAAGTGAACATTCTTTCGTATAGTAGGATGAAGGATCAGCCCCCTTTCTCTTTCTTTCTGCCAACTGCGCACGAGAGAGACACGTGCCTCTCATTCTCTCTTATGATTGCTTATAGTGTTACGTGAGCAGCGCTGTGACTCAGTGCACGAGTGCACCCTATTTCGAACCAATTAATAAGAGGTAACGTCAAAAGCCCAACTAAAAAACTGGAGTTTTGTGAACAAATTGCAAGTATATTTTCTTCCTTTCCCATATATTTATATTTAGATTTTCAAATATGTACCACAAACGGCTGAACTCGGTGAAGTCTGGTATAATTCCCGACAGCGACGAGACGGGTAGGAGCGTGAGTTATCCCACTTCGTTTCTGATACGTCCAAACTAATCGGCAACAAACCGATTTCACGTGAGTTCAGCCGTTGGGTAAATCGAATATGACCAACCTGTACGTCTTCCAAGCGCCAGCTGACAGGCGCGCCCGAGGAGCCGCCGGCGGCGACTTTCTCGTCACCGCTCTCCGACTCCGAGTCGGAGCTGTCCGACGAGCTGGATGAGGAGCTGGACGAGGAGCTGCTGCCGGAGCTGGAACTCCCTGGGAGAAGAGGGAGATTATGAGCGGCGACTCGGTGATATGGGAGATAGAGGATTATGTGGAAGATAGAGTTGATAGTTGCGTAAATGACAACACACTCTGGTAATGGAATGCTCGCTCCGGGCTTTTTTCAATATCATAATTTTAGGCTTTCATTGGTTTGTTTAATGTTTCAATTGTATTTTAAAAGATGACAAAAAATCTCAAATAAATCAATAAGTTAGTGTATCGCTCCCATGTTGAATAAAAATATTTGATTTTGAATTTGATAGGGTCACGATAGAATTGATGAGAGAAGGTGCAGTTGATAGTGGAGAAGATTAAAGGAGATACGAGTTGGGGAGAGGTAGGAAAGATTTGTTAGCGAGGGGTAGAGGTGGATAATGTTGGTGAGGGCGGCGAAAAAAAAGTGGTGTGGGGAGGTAGAGTCGATTGTAGGAGAGATAGAGATACTATCGGAGATGATGACAAGGGAAATAGTGATAAGAGAGTAGGGGATGTGAATCGAGGTACAGTTAAAACGAGATGGAGTATAAGATGGAAGATGATAAGAAGGGAGATAGAAATACAAGGATATAGCATGAGAGGGGAGTCAGACTTGATGAGGGGAGGTATAGAATGTAAGTGGGGATAAAATTTCTAGGTAAGGTAAAGTTAACAAGTAGAGAGATAGTTAAAGAGAGAGGAGATATGGGTGGTAAGAGCAAGTAGACTTGATAAGGATGAAAATAAGAATGTAATGATACGACCCTTGGTATCAATTGATTCTTTCCCTACGTAATATTAATAAAAAGATATAATAAATAATACAGGGAGATGCAGTTGATAAAAGTGGACCAAAGCTAAAGTAAAGTCTTTGGTACAAAGCGTAAAGCTGTTCTCAGATCAGCTGTCACACTGAAATTGGATATTTGTCTAATATCGTTGCCTAGTATGGGCGTGCGCTTTAGAAACTGGTGGTCGTGGGTTCTCATCCAGCGGGGACTCAATAACTATTCATCCTTGTTTCCCATTCGGTTAGGGCAACTTGGGCCGATCATACAATAGTCGGAAAAGTATGATGATCCATTCGTCGGATGGTGGGATAAGGTCCAAAATCCCCTAACGAGGGCGTGCATTATAGGAGGTCTAAGTCCAGCAGTGGACTAACACAGGCTGATGAAGAAAGGGTCGATTCCCTGAGATATTCACACCTCTCGTTTCCCTACTATATATATATAGTGAGAAAATATTTTCCATCGTATTTATCTCTTAAATAGTTTCAGTACCCATACAGCTCTATATATTATTATCATCACCATCAGCCTGTGATAATCCACTGCTGGACATACCTCCCTATCCATTAGGACTTTAGGGGGTTTTGGACCGTATCCCACCACGCTGGTCCAATGGATATGAAAATGTCACTTGTTCAATAGGATCATTCATCGACAGTTCGGGTGTCATCGCATTCAGATGAAGATCTAAGTTTTCCCGAAGGAAAATAATCTTCCACTACATCTTTAAAAAGGCAAGGAAGGAAAGACACGAAGTAAACAATTTCATTTTAAATTCTGTCCTTTCAATATATTTTTTTATATATATTTAATTTTTGGTTTCTACTTGTAATATTCACTTCCATATAATACTATCGACCAACCTGAACCAGATGTGCTGCTATCCGTGTCAGAGTTTGAGCTGTCCTCCAATTTCTCCACTCTCATGTCCAACTCTTTGACGGACGCACCTGAAGATTGAAAAGCAAAAATAAATAGATTCTTTAACCAGATAGTGCCCTGCAAAGAGGATACTAACCACATTTAATTCTTGTTTCCTAGTTGGTTTGGGCAATTTGGACCGATCACCAAATTGTCTGATAAGGAAGGTGATCCATGCGTCGGATGGGCATGTTAAAAGTCGTAACCTGCATTGGACCAGCGTGGTGGGATACGGTCCAAGCACTCCCTCCCTAATGGAGAAGGCGTGCAGTAGGGCAAGCTCTACGTCCAGCAGTGGACTAACACAGGCTGATGATGATGATGAACCACTTTCAGACAATTTAACATGAATCAAAATCTTGTCTATTCACTATGAAAAAGTGTTTCATAAAAGATTTATTCAATTAAAAGTAAAATATCTTATTTGCAAATAAAGCTATGGCAAACGGTTTTTTCTTGAATTTTAAGGCAAAACCGTAGTGTTTTGCCTTAACTCAGCGGTACGGCAATGAATGCAGGGAGCAACTATCTTATGTAAGTCATAACGTCGCTAACTTGGTACAAAAATAGGGGTGAGAATATCGTTCCAATCTACTCGTACATAAATTTTCGAATCGAATATCCATTTTCGGACCGAAATTTGAATCGAAAATAAATTTACAAATCGAATATCAATCTTTGAATCGAATATCAATCTTCAATCGACATCATCTCGATGAACATAATCTTCGAATCGAACATGATCTTCGAATCGAACATCAATCTTTGAATCGAATATCAATCGAATCAATCTAATCTTCGAATCGAACATCAATCTTCGAATCGAATATCAATCTTTGAATCGAATATCAATCTTCGAATCGAATATCAATCTTCGAATCGAACATTAATCTTCGAATCGAACATCAATCTTCGAATCGAACATCAATCTTTGAATAGAACATCAATCTTCGAATCGAACATCAAGTCATCTCGAATCGAAATCAATCTTCGAATCGAACATCAATCTTCGAATCGAAATCAATCTTCGAATCGAATATCAATCTTCGAATCGAATATCAATCCTCGAATCGAACATCAATCTTCGAATCGAACATCAATCTCCGAATCGAACATCAATCTCCGAATCGAACATCAATCCTCGAATCGAACATCAATCTTCAAATCGAACATCAATCTTCGAATCGAACATCAATCTTCGAATCGAACATCAATCTTCGAATCGAACATCAATCTTTGAATCGAATATCAATCTTCGAATCGAACATTAATCTTCGAATCGAACATCAATCTTCGAATCGAACATCAATCTTTGAATCGAATATCAATCTTCGAATCGAACATTAATCTTCGAATCGAACATCAATCTTCGAATCGAATATCAATCTTCAAATCGAACATTAATCTTTGAATCGAACATCAATCTTCGACTCGATAATAAATTTCAAATCGAAAATCAATCTTCGAATCGAACTCCAATTTACGAATCGAATATCAATCTTCTGATCGAAATTCGAGTCCAATATCAATTTTCGCAAACTTCAATTTTACAGACAACTAATTAATCCGTAGAATGCAGTTCACCCTTCGGATTGCAGAGGTCAGATGCCAGTCGCTCTGAGTAAAAACTGTTATCCAAGCAAAATCTGGATGGACTAAAAGCCGACCCTATGACAATTTATAAAAAATGGCTAGACAAAATGGCAATAAAAAAAAACTTTCTTTTAATGTCTAATAATGATAAAAAGCGAATCCTCACCATCAGAACTCCTGACAGACAGCACATCATCTTCCTCCTTCCTCGAAGAGTTCGGTGGCGCCTCTCCCTTCGGGCGGAGGTTTCTTGAAGTTGGCCGCGAGCAGATGCGCCTCGTACATGTCGTCCTGGAAATAGTTAAAATATCGGTAAATATAAAATAGTTGTACAGCGCCATCTATTGACGAGCGAGATATAATGTGGTTATAGAAATAACTGCCTCCGTAGCCTAATTGCATGGGGTGTGTTTTAGAAAGCGGAGGTCGTGGGGTCGAATCCTGCGGAGAGTCAACAAATTTTCATTGTTGTTTCCTAGTTGGTTAGGGCTGATCACCCAACTGCCTGAAAATTGAGATGATCCATGCGTCGGATGGGCATGTAAAAAGTCGGTCCACCCACCGAACCGCATTGGACCAGCGTGGTGGGATGCGGTCCAAAACCCCCTTGTAGATAGGAGTGTATTAGGGGAGGTCTATGTCCAGCAGTGGACTATCACAGGCTGACGATGATATAAATAATATTAAAAAACAATGTATTATTCATCATCATATCATCTGGCGTAGGGATGTGACGACGCCACCGCCCACTCGACAGCGGACGAGCCGCATAGTAAGAAGTATTACTCCCTCGTAGGGTCAATTGCCAATCCGCCTGCTCTGAGTGGCATTTATAAGCTACTCTTTTCAATGGACGCCGTCTTGGCGTGCATTATTAAAAGTTACATCCAGCAGTGGACTGCTGAAGGCTGTTTATTATGATGAATGTAATATTTACACAGCATATGTGATATATCAAATGGGTACAATACCACGTTATTATAGAAATAGTGAAGAAAGTTATTAATAAACGAGTCTCGATATGCAGCAATTGCACTTCAAAATTAGGACACCCCCTCCTCTACCACGCATGTTACGCCACGGTCGTCGATATCCTTCCATTTTGTTATAACACATTTTTGGATTGACTCCAACTGTGAAGCAATTTCAGAGTCGTATTCACCTTAAAACAATATAATACGGTGGAGAACGTCACATATAGACAAAATGGAATGAGGTATTTTAAGAAATTATAGAAAAAAAAAACAATAAAATAAATTTAAACACAGTCAAAGAGGATGTCGGATTTGGGTAAGTAAAGTGAAATCATAAATTAATGAATGTACGAAAATATTGTATACGTGTACTGGTACAGCGCCATCTATGGGCGAGCGAAAGGAGATTTTAAGTTCTAAAACTTAGAACAAATACCGTATAGGAGAACAGTGGCGGCAACCATAGATATATGACCGAGCGTTTCTTAGGATAATAAAAAAACGACATAAATCGGCACAGCGGCACAGGACAGAGCCATCTACGCCCCAACCGAATAAAATCTTAAATTTCCATTATTATTAAAAAGGAAACCACCTAAGTTACAGACTGCTTGGAATTATGCCGGAGGCAAAGGAAAAACTCAAATTCAACCAAATTTTCCTACTAACAAAAAGCATTCAACGCCACTAATGCAGTTACATCTAAAATTACAATTTTCCTCCTCTGACCTTATCAATGTTCGCATATTTCTCGTGTATGTGCCTCAACGCTCTCAGGTTTTCGTCGAGGCTCAACGAATCCGACGCCTGTCCCGGCGAACCTGAAAACAAAAACAAGAAATTAAACAACATACATAAGAAAGACAAAAAATAGCGGCTAATACGAAAACAATGAAGGGATTAAACAACATAATTTTAGAGACGAGAAAAATATAAAGGAATAAACAAAAACAATACAAAGAATAAAACAAAATTATCTAGGATACAAATAAAAGAGGTGAAACTAAAACAAAAGTAAGAGAATAACCAACATTTGAGATAGATAGATAGACAAACAAAAGTAAATTGTAGTCGTTCGATAAAATATAAAACCCCGCAAGGTAGCATTATCTAATAGATCGAATATAAAAGTAAAAACGAGAACAATAAAGAGAAATTAAAAAAAAAGATTTCTATGAAATAAATAATAAGACCTAAATCGAAAACAATAAAAGGGTTTAAACGAGATTATGCGACAACTAAAACTAAGGTCACTACAATAACGTCTGCAGTCACTGTGTTCCGTTCCTAAGCCAGTGTTATGATCGAGCTCATACCGCATTCCAGCCGATTTAGAAATGGAATTTTAGTATAATAAAGTCCAACATCAAAGTCTATTGCTGTCGAACCGTCGAAAGGGGTCATTTGTCAAACAATGGTTTACTTTTGGAACCATTAGTGGTTGCACTTTCGCGGTCTACTGGTTGGAAATGGTATTGGTTCACAAACTTTCGAGTAGTTCGGAAGCAATAAGTACAATGTTACATTTCAGAAACCGCAAATTATTAAGATATGATATAGATATGACTATAAATGCCCCCGTGACCTAGAGGAAAGGGCGTGTGCTTTAGTAGTCGTAGGTTCGACTCCTGCGGGGACTCGACAAATTTTCATTTTTCTTTCCTAGTTAGTGCGATTAGGGACAATAATCCAATTGTCTAAAAAGTACGATGATCCATGCGTCGAAAGGGCATGTAAAAAGCCGATCCACCCATCAAGCCTCATTGGACCATCGTGGTAGAATACGGTCCAGAAACCCCCCTATGGAGAAGGCGTGCATAAGGGAACGCCTATGTCCAGTAATAGACACTATTACAGGCTGGTAATGATGATGATGATAGATATGAAAAAAAAAACAAAACAAAATGTGCGCAGTAAATAATTGAAAAGTTAGGGAAAACCGCGTTCTCATAAAAGTGATAGGTACTTTTCATGGCAAAAGTAATGCCTTTTTAGCTCGGAGACTATCGAACCGATTTAAAAAACATTCCTTCCACACTGGAAAGCTGGATTATCTTACAGTTACATATGCTACTCAATAGACCAGGAGAATTCGCTCATAAAAACACTGGCAGACGGATAAAGCTTTTTGGTTCTAAAATCGCACCTAGATCGGGCTCGTCGTCGCTGTCCAGGGTAATTGGTTCGGTGCTCGACGGCATAAGGTTACTCCTCACTCGGATTTCTGAAAGTACAAAAACGTATACAATTATTTTACAAAATGGAATAAAGCCAGAATTGTAAACAAAGACATGAATAACATTTGAACTTGTTATATTTTCATTCTTTGAACATGGCCAGTCGCCGCCGTATGGAAGATGCCACAAAGTTATTTTAAATAGTACATGGACATATACCGTTTCAATATTATATATGAAAATAGAACAAATACGAGAAAAGGTAAAATATGAAACAAAAATCAAAAACAACAGAAGAACGTAAGAACAATAAACAGATGTCCATCTATGGTTAGAACAAAAACCAGCAAAACGTAAAACAATGAAAAGAAAAATTCTACTTACTGGCCTGCTGTGGTTGTTTTGAAGTCTGTTCACTCTTCCGCGGCCTCCCTCTCTTGCCCTTGACTCTATCCGTCGTCGGTGTCTAGAAAAACGATTAATTTCCTATTAATTTATATCAAGATTTAACCATACTAATAATATAAAGATGGGATACGGTCCAAACCCCTGGGGGTGTTTTAGAGGAGGCCTATGTCCAGCAGTCGAACATCACAGGCTGATGATGATGATGAATAATATAAAGAGTAAATACTTGTTTTTTTTTGTTTTAAAAACATTATCTTAATATAACATACTAGTTTTGGAAATAATTCTAAAGAGTGCAGAGCCGTCGACAGACTGCTAGTTTCAGATGACAAACATATATACGTTTATAAACAGCCACCAAAAAGGACATAATTTAAAACTTTCTTGTCCTAGTGTTTTGCGTATTTGTTTTATATTACTCTAAGATCGTTAGTTCGAATCCAGTGGGGAAACCACATAAGATCAAGTAGTTCCCGGAAGTCAAGACCCTGTTGGGCTTGTTAGTTACTAAATGACATCAGTGCTTTTAAAGCTACTAATAGGCGATAGTCACCGTCACCATCCACCCACCGAATGCAGTTCACCCTCTGGGTTGTTCAGATCAGATGCTCTGCATAATAACTGTTATTAAAGAAAGTTTAGATGAATTATAAGCCATGATAACTTATAAAAAACTCATTATCTATAGGCCTCCCCTAATACACCCCTATCCCACCACGCTGGTCCAATGCGGGTTGGTGGGTGGACCGACTTTTTACATGCCCACCCGACGCATGGATCGTCTTACTTTTCAGACACTTGGGTGATCGACCCAAATTGCCAACCAACTAGGAAACAACAATGAAAATGTGTTATGTCCCCGCGGGATTCGAAACCAAGACTTCAGATTCTAAGGCACACCTATACCACTAGGCTACGGAGGCAGTGAAAAAATTACTAGGGGAAAAAATAACCACTAAGAAATTATACTCACGGAGTCATTCTTCTTGGTGCTTGGCGTTCTCTTTGTGTATTTGCGTTTGGTGCGAGGCGTCGTGTCGCCCGTCGAAGACGACGCGGCCGACTCTGAAATTGAAAAACATTTGTATAGATAAATGTGATTATTATAATAAATGTTGCTACAATGGTCGATTCGAGGGAGTTTATTACGGACTTTATTCACGTACTTTTATGCTTAAAATATATATAAATATACGAAAGCGCATTGTTTTACTGTTCCACTCAACAGTTACGGCGAGAATATAAATTTTTATATGCACTGAACAAATTATTATAATAAAGTATAAATTAATTAAAACAATAACATTTCATCAAAAAAACTAATTATAACAATTTAATATCCTCCATGGGAACAGTTTAGTCGTCTGTGTACAAAAAAATCAATAAACTCTATGCAGTGAAATTGAAATATTTAATAACTTATTTATAATTACTAAATTTATTATTATAGAAAGCAATACAATTTTTAAATACCAAAATTTTAAATTCACATGCAATGGATTACAACAGATTTCAGAGACGATAAATATTAACTTCAACATCATTAAAAAAATTTTGATACAGTTATAATATTTTAACGCTACAGCTTATAAAATAAAAATTTCGTAGAATACCAATAATATCGCAAGCCAGATATCTTAAATAAACATTTATATATATGGCAATAAATATATTATGCACATAAAAAAATCATGCTTTTACATGCTGAGTTAATCGAGGCAGGAGAGAGGCTACTACTATCAGCCTAATAACTTGCACCAACATAACAAGGGAAGACATCTTAAAAAAATGGAATCCTTTTGCGATCAAAGTCCAATCTATCAAAAATTTATCGACATTTTAAACAGCACAAAAAAATATAAAACAACAAGAACAAAGATAACACCTCCAACTCATGAGGCAAAGCGTCAATAAAAAGAAAAAACAAAATAGAGATTTAAGAAAACAAATAAAAAAACATCGATCAGAACTATCAACATGCTCCTATACGAAGCTATGGCAACGAACAACAATATCAAGAAATCAAAATAAAGAAATAATATACAACATCGAAAATTTGCCTTCAAGCATGCTGCCCTAAACAGCGCAGTCGCAGCGGCAAAAAGGACAATAAAATATTCAAAACAAAACAACACCGAGGGCCGACGACTACGCATGCCCAACGTCAACGCAGAGGATACAATATGCCGGATGCAAAACAAAAACAACATCGAGAAAATACCTCGATGCTGTTTTATTTACTCCAAATTGTTCCAGCTGCCGCTCACCTTTCCTCTTAATGAATTTGCCCGTTCTCCTCACGACTACCTTCTTGTCGCCGATCTTTCGCACGGAGGTCATTTTCGTCTGCAATTTCCTTGCGCTCGTAGCGTGTTTGCCCTTCGAGTGGTGCCTTTTTATGGGACGGCTTGTGCTCGTGCCACGTACCATTGACACACCTGCCGTATCGGCAGAATGAGAATGATGACAGTAAGGCAAACACCGAAGACACAATATCCAAAGGGAATAAAGGCAGTGACAAAGAACGTCTTCGACAAAACCTCTGACTAGTTCTAAACTATATAAACGTAGATCCATTAGTAATCCTAAATATTGTGAATAATGAACTCTTGTTCATGCCTAAACTACTACACCTTTCTTCGACTGTAAACGTCTTCATTAGTGAAAATATCTACTATCCTTCTTCGTAAAAAACACTACAATGGTTTTTATGTTCTATTGTCCCAGCTCAGCCAATTCTGGACCTTTCGAACAAAAGATGTTCCCAAATGATACAATACTTTTCATAACTCACGCGTATACTACACACGATAAAGAAGGCAGTTTGTAAAAAAAAATTCGCGATTAATTACTTGAAAATTATTTAACCGTATTTCGAAAACAATTTCTCACACTATTTGTTCTCACTCATTCTCTTTGCTCTCTCTTAGAATTTAGTCGTATGTTCGTTAATTGTTAGAATATACATTAATATGGTTAGTAGGTTAAATTCAATAATTATAAAGCTATAAATTTATAACTTATATAGTGTTAGTCATTATTTACATAACAAAGTTCTATGTTATTCATTGTTTTATTAAGATAGATATAAAATACATTCTATTTAATAGCTTCTAATTTGCAAAACTGTTAAGAGTACATTAAGTGTTTTATTTCCTTTATTCCATTATATGTATACAATTCATAGTGCAATGAAAAAAACGAATGCCTAAAATCAAAAAAATACTAAAACACGGAACAAACGAAAAATAAACAGAAAAGGACTAAAAATTCATATATATTGTTAAATTAGTAATTGACAAGAGATTCTAATCATGATAAATATATTTTCAACGCTTTTATTGTTTCTCAGTCTGTTTAATAAGAAAACAAAATAGAGAAAAGGCGTAAAACAAAATAAGGCCATTTTAATCTCACCTGCAGTGGCGCGTCTCCTGTACTCTCTTTTCGCTTTCTTCTCTAAAGCCTCTGCAGATAAATAACGCAAAATAAAATACAAACGAAAACCAAAACAAAATAGTGGTTACATAATTAAAAGGCCATGAACAAAATCGAGAAATTCTTTCACTCGTACTGACAATGACGACATGATTATAAAATATTATAATTCTCAATTTTTTTTCGACAGTAAGCAAATATAAGTGCGAAAGTATATTTTAATAAATTAACGAGTAAGACAAATTTAAGTACAACATGATACAAATTACTTAATACAAAAATAAATAATTGAAACAATTCAATGTTGTTCATAAAGTACTTGAATTTGTTTTCATATTACACGTACTTATTTAATTACATAATATAAGTAAAACTAAAGCCATATTGGACTCGAAATTGACGTAATCAAAGTCACCAATGACATCTTCGTTCTACGTATAACGGATTTGTATCCACTTTCTACTTCAGATAGTTACGACTCATCAAATACATTATTCATAAGAGCAGACGACAATCAGCACACATGATGAAAAGTTATCACCGAAGATCATTTACATCAGCAATACCAGGGGTATCATCGATCAGCTCTACCGTGAAACATGGGAAGTTACATTACTCAGGTTGCCAGTTAATACGGGCTGCATGCCCTTCGAACGGAACAGATAGGTGCTTACACTATCGCTTTACGCAGAAATGAGCACCGTCAGTAAGTGGTGCCCCCTGGACCCCTGTGGAGGGACCTATACTTCTATATATTTGAGGGACCTATCATTTCTATATTTATTTTCTATATATTATATATATATATATATATATATATAATATAATTATATTATATATATATTCAATTGCTGTTCTGTCTAATCTGTTAGTCTCGCTAAAACTCGAGAACGGCTACTAATTACTAATTTTGGTCTCGAGTTACTTGTGGAAGTCCAGGGAAGGTTTAAAAGGTAAAATATAATAATAACGTAATTGAATAAAAAATTATGTAGCTTATTCTAATTCTTAGAAAAAATTCATTAGTAAATAAAATACGAAAAACTATAAAAAAAATCACTTTTCTTTTTTTGAAGCTATGTTTATCCGATACCGTTATAAAACAACATCTTCGATCGAAATCCGTGATCAACTATAAAACGACAAAATGTAATTTCTTCAGAAAAAACCGATTGTTTTAATTACGAAAACATCGATTTGTATACCTTTACACCATACTTGTCAATAGGGATATTTCGATTAATCACTAAATATAATATAAATTATTCTAACCTTATTCTGAATAAAAATGCATTTACGACACTTGTAATCGTATATCGACACACGATATTTCGGCTATAGAATCGATATTTCGAAACAATCGTATCAATTTATCGATGTATCGGTATATTTCCAACTAGAACCTCTGTACTCTTATCAGAGTGAGCGTTCATCGAAAAAATTCTATAGGTTACGTACACACCGAACAACTTGTCACATGGGACCCTACATCCCAAAGTTCAGACAAACGATAGCGCCTTCTAAGATACGAACAGCTCCATCTAGCGTCACAATCACGAAACCGTTTAAAATCCGTTAAAAATATACGACAGTTATAGTGTTCGTATTCATCTTGCTCTCTCAAATAACCTCAGTACCTCTACTTCTCTTAATTATACAATGACATTATTAATTTTGACATTTGACACTAAACAATACTTATATTATTATTTATAGATATGAAAATGCAACACATTTAATACGGTCATTCGTTAACAGTTTGAGTGTCGTCGTATTCCGATAAATATCAAGTTTTGCCGGAGGAAAATGATTCCTCGCCACATATATGTATCGTTTTCATACATTCGATTGCAATACATCACTCTACACCGAATTGTGGTCAACTAGAGCTATATAAGACATGAAATAGATATATTTCGCCGAGTAGAGGTCACAGCCGAGAACCAATTTTACGAAATTCCACACACGAGGGGGGTTGAGGGGTTGCTAATTATATATTATAAAATATAATTACTTTAAGCGAAAAATAGAAATTAAGCATAGTAATTAATTACTAACTTCGTCATAATTACTAATTAAGTCATGATTCATAAAACGAATCTCAGCACTCAATTAAAGTGTGGGATTCATACAAAAATACTGAGTCGTTGACCCAGTAATTACACTAGCGGATGGAAACTCACAACGGACACTAACCTCTTACGTCGTAGTCAAACGATAGCGCGATCTACAAGCCGAACAACGCCATCTAGCGGCGACGAAATATAATAATAATATATCTGCCCGAACTCCACAACATCATCTAGTCCCAAACTAAGCAAAGCACGCACAATGAAAACTAGACGACTGATAAATGAGTAGAATTACTTTTATTTGGTAAATAATATTAGCTGGAAACAAACATTTAGACACGAGAAAAAACACTATTTTCGTTACAAAATGTTTTTCCCGTAGTGGGAATCGAGTCAAAACTGTATGCTATATTTAATTAAAGTTAGAAAATATACAATAAAATTCCGAATTATATAAAAAAAAACTAATTTGATAATGAATTTAAAAATGCGACGCGTAAATGGTTGTTACCAAAATGCTACTATATAGTAATAATTTTTTGAATGATATATTGAAAAGGACATGGTCAAAGTCAAAGTCAAATATCTTTATTCAATATGGAAGCATTACACTTTCTTATTGATTGTCAAATAATCTACCACCGGTTCGGAAATGGAAGCCTCTGACTTGAGAAGAACCGATGTCAGAAACTCAGCGGAACTGTTTTTCCTTTTTTTGCAATAAATTTTACAAAATTTTTACATAATACCTTACATTTTACTACTTTGAAATAGCCTGGAGTGAACAGTTCATTACCAGGGTGTGTTATCTATCAAGTAGTCATTACAGCAAAAATATCCTTTAACACACAAACATTCCTTTACAACTTTTTTAAATTTATTTACAGATAAAAGCTGAACGTTTTCTGGTATTTGGTATTTGTAGAAGAGTATACATTGTCCCATGAAAGATTTCATCGTTCTTCAGAGCCTAGTTTTTGGAAGAACATAATTATGCTTGTTCCTAGTATTTATATTATGTGTGTCACAATGTTTTACAAAATCATTTTATGTTTATGAATGTACATAATATTTTCAAATATGTATTGAGAAAAAACAGTCATTACATTGATTTCTGTAAACATTTTTCTCAGCGATTCTTTGGGGTCCAGGTTATAGACTGCTCGAATCGCTCTCTTTTGAATTATGAAAATAGTATTAATATCAGCCCCGTTTCCCCACAGTAGAATGCCATAAGACATTATACTTTGAAAATAACTAAAATATACTAAACGGGCTGTCTCAACATTAGTTAGTTGCCTAATTTTTTTGACTGCATAAGCCACTGAGCTAAGTTTACTCACCAGTCTAATAATGTGAGGGTCCCATTGACGTTCAGAATCTATTGTGATGCCGAGAAATACAGTGACAGTAATATAGCAGCTGTGCTAAAGTTTTTTTATAAAAGTTTGATAGGTTAAAACCTATCACAAGTCAGGTTACAGTCTCTATAATTGATTATTTGATTTATGTCAATTAGTTGTATTTTATATATTGATAAATTACTATTTAATTTTCCTGTAGCAGCCCCTTTAAATAAGGAAATGTAAACAGAATAATTTTCTTTACATTAAGGCTATAAAGTTTTGTATAAATTAATTTTAAATAATTACTGTTTACATCTCCCCGTCTTCCAATGAGAATAATTAGGACAGGGACACTACTATACATTGCACGGCCCACTTAAAGAAGTTTAAGGCCAAATCATCAATATTTACGCACTAATTCATCAATGTGACGATCTATTCTAAAGATTTAAAATTATTAAAAATGATTTCTGTTTAAATATGATTTAAAAATTTATTTGAATATACATTATTCAGATATGTTAACAAATTTTGCAATACAATGTTTTTTTAAGAAGATTTAATGTGAATCGTTTAAAATATAAATAAATTACCTATGGCAACTCCTTCAATATTATAAATGAATATTAGTCAAGCGAATTTCTTTTTTTATTTATGATTTTGATTATCCCATGATTAAAATTTTATAGTATGTATAGATTTAACATTTTTATATTATCTATACATATTTCATTATTGTCCTTGAGAGCTTATTGTTAATTGTAAAAGAAGTTTCCACATGAAGTAATAATAGTTAACTTTAGATATATTTGATTAAAGTTTTGCCACGCCCGAAATAGGGGTCATAATGTAAAATGATCAATACAAGAATCTATTGATGTATCTTAATGTTTAAATTGTAGTTTGGCAAAATAAATAACTAAAAGAACTGAGTATTTTTAATATTTACCTATGAATATCTAACATGAATACATTCTGTTGAAATCGTATTTAATTATTATAATTAATAATTATTTTTCACCAAAAGTTTGTGTTTTTTCTAAATATTATTAAGACGTTCACAAATTATACACTTAGTAGTGTAAAGGCCTTTATTTCTTCTGTAAAAATATTGTGTTAAAATATCGACACCTATAAGGTACGGTTTTTGGAATATTATTTCTTATGCTGGTTGGAATATGACATTTAAGACTTTTATTAGTTTTAAGTTTATGAATAAAGAAAGAAGTAATATTTAACAAAATTTAACATAAACTTGTCTTCTCAAAGTCTGAATAAATGTAAATAAAGTTTAATGTGAAACACTAATAATAATTATGAACAGAATAGCATTTTTTCTATTTTGTCTGTCGGTCTGTTTGTTTGTACCGATTTCGAGGTGACTTTCGCCGAAGAACAGCGAATAATAGCCACTGAGAGTGACATAGGGTACATTTTTTTTTTAATATCATCGCATACAAAGTGGCGGGCTAAAAGGCTAGTATCCTAATAAACTTCAATTTCCGCTAGATGGCGTTGTTAGGGTCGTAGATCGCGCTATCGTTTGACTCCGACGTAAGAGTCTAGTGTCCGTTGTGAGATTCGTATCGTTAGCGTATTTACTGGGTCAAACGACTCAGACTTTTTGAATACATCTCTCACTCAAATAGAGTGTGGAGATTTTATTAATTAATACAGATAATAAATAGGGTTTATCAAACAACGTATGCGCAAACAATATATATTAGACATGGTTTCCTAAGACATTGTAATGCATATGACATAGTACAAGCTAACTTCCCATACTTTTGCAGCTCGACGAGTAACGATATTCGTTACTTTGTAACGTTTCAATACTCGTTACTATAAGACGTTACGTGCTCGCTCTAATACTAGTTGATGCTTGAATTGTCGATAATTATATCCGGTTCGGAATCGATATCTACTATAACGATAATACTAACAGCACAACATACACGTGCATCCCGGAGGAACTAATAACTTGAACTGTTTCTTTATTTTTAAATAAAACTCGATAAGAATACCAGTCCAATAAACGAAAGACCAAAAGTCAAAACGGAAAAAATATCATAAGTAAACTCTATACGCGAACTGCCTCCGTAGCCTAGTGGAATAGGCGTTTGCTTTGGAAACCGTAGGTCGTGGGTTCGAATCCTGCGGTGACTCGACAAATTTTCATTGTTGTTTCCCTAGTTGGTTAGGACAATTTGGACCGATCACCTAATTGTCTGAAAAGTAAGATGATCAATGTGTCGGATGGGCATGTAAAAAGTCGGTCCACCCACCAACCCGCATTGGACCAGCGTGGTGGGATACGATCCAACCAAATCCTACCAAATTTCAAGTCGCTACTCGTTATGGTTCCAGAAATATCGTGATGAGTCAATATATATTAAATCCACTTTTACATATCAAATCTCAGTCTATCCCGGAAAGAGGTCGAAACGTGAGAAATAAATATAAAGAATCAAGGCGAAAAATCCATAACACAATATATTTATAAGCCAATACGGTCTGTGCGATATTAAACCTAACAAAAAATGTGACCAGCTTTTTAACGAAAATTTTAATGACCTTGGAAATTGTGGTTTTTGGGAAGGCGATGAGATTTTATGCAACGATGAATCCGTTTACGTTTACTACTGACTATATGTAGGCGAGTTTGACAGTGTTTTTACTGACTATCTAACATTTAAGTAACTTAGTGCAAGCAGGACGGCGCTGAATAGAAATGTACATGATTTTTTCTTTATAAAATCGATGGTTATAAAACCTTATGTGGGTCTAACGGACTTACATTATACATCGAAATATTTAGAAGTTATGTGACGAACGAATTTAAACTTTTCCATTTGTTTTCTACAGTTTTAGCCTGTTAAAAATACTTTTGTAAACAATCATAGTCATTCTTAACTAGTGGCAAAGGTCGGCCACTCTTATAGGTTGAAAGTACGAACAATACAGACGTACGTCGGTATTGTTAATGGACGCGATCCGAAACCATCATCATTAGCCTCTGTTACTGTGCACCACGCTGATCCAATGCGGTTCAGTGGGTGGACCGACTTTACACGCCCTTCCGACGCATGGATCATCTCAATTTTCAGACAATTGGATGATCGGCTCAAATGTCCTAACCAACCAGAAAACTATACCAATTATAACTATATCAATTATTAGATAATTATTAAATAATTCAAACACAAATCGTATCATTAGAACTTTTTTAAAATCTGATCAAAGTCCGTTTGGCTTACTACAACGCCAACTTAAATGCCGGTTTAAAAGAAAACCTTAAACTGCCGCCGCTAGATGGCGCTGTTCGTGTCGTAGATCGCGCTATCGTTTGACTCCGACGTAAGAGTGTAGTGTCCGTTGTGAGATCCGTATCGTTAGCGTATTTACTGGGTCAAACGACTCAGATTTTTTGGATGAATCGCTCACTCATACTGAGTGAAGCGATTTAACTATTAGTATCAAATTATTATTTAAGCAGGTATAAGTCCTCTAAATAATAAAAATAGGTATTGACAATTACGACTAAATAATTAATTATAACTGATAAAATATACTCCTAATATTATTAGATCGGTATCGACTATAACGAATAATTAATTATAACTGATAAAATATACACCTAATATTAGATCGGTATCGACAATAACGATGAATTAAGTAATTATAATAGATATATTAGTTCTCATAATATTATAAGATAGGTATAAACAATAACGATTAAGTAATTAAAACAGATATTATTTCTCCTAATATTATTAGATAGGTATCGACAATAACGATCGTTTAGTCGTTGCTATAAGATAAATACTAGTAATGGGACTCGAGTCACTCTACCAATTTTACTACTTGAGTAAACGGCGTACTATCTTGCTAACTTGGGTAGGATTATCTTATTCGAGCTCGATTTTTAAAGAAATTCCTTAGATTAAAAGGGTATATTTATTTCTTATACGTGAAATAATATCAGTCGCATTTCCCCAATGACTTTATACTATTTTTAGCAAACTACATTGTTTCGGATACAATGATTGTTCAAAATAGAGCCGCACTGAGGCTTTTTGTTCCGATGTTTTGTCGTCACCACTTATTACTTAAATCGTAAGAACTAGCATACTAGAAATAAAAGTATGTAAAAACCTTTAAACGATGCACATGCACATCAATTCACAGAATATATGTTTATTTTTACGATCATAATGTATTTATGAATTCTAATTCTAGTGCTTTCAGAGTCTATTCGAAGACTTCACTCGGCAACTCGAGTGCAAACCAATTTTACTAGTTCACTCGAGTGAAAATCGACTCAAGTCACATCACTACTTTGAGAATGAGTACTCGTTAATTTAGTAAATACTAGCGGACCCGGCAGACTTCGTTCTTTCAAAAAGATTATCAATGTAGCGGTTTTTTATTCCTACCTATTTATCATCGTCATCATCATCAGCCTTTGATACTCCATTTGCAGGACATAGGCCTCCCCTAATACACCCTATCCATTAGGGGTTTTGGACCGTATCCCACCTCGCTGGTCCAATGCGGGTTGACGGTGGACCGACTTTTACATGCCCATCCGACGCATGGATCATCTTACTTTTCAGACAATTGGGTGATCGGCCCAAATTGCCTAACCAACTAAAACAACAGTGAAAATTTGTTGAGTCCCCGCAGGATTTCGAACCCGACCTCCGGTTTCTAAAGCAAACGCCTATACTACTAGGCTACGGAGGCAGTTACCTACCTATTACCTAGCATATACAGACATACAGCAACGAGCCTTGAAACGTTACAAATAAATGCATAACGTTACCCGTGGCGGTGTAAAGTAAGGATCATGAGCTAACAGTTCGCGCTTTGGAACTATATAAATATAACAAAATATTATTTCACATATCGAAATAAACAACCCCTTGAATTTGAACACTACGATCAAACCGTAACAAGGTAAACAACGCTCTATAAAACTAGACTCGAATAAAATAAAACCTACTCGAGTTGGCAATATCGTTACCGCCATCTACTTGTAAACTCGAGTGACTTAGTGAAATTGTTCGAGTGACTCGAGTCAAATGTAGCTTTACTAATAAATAACGGTATCGATGTATTCAGTGACCGAAAGTAACTTTCGGTCACTGAATACTTGTATTAGGTGATATACTAAACAAAGCAATACTAAATTATTAATAATAAAATCTCTACACTCTGGGAGAGCGCGCGATCTTTTCAAAAAGTATGAGTCGTTAGACCCAGTCAAAACACTTGCGATTCAAAACTCACAACGGACTCTATACTCTTGCGTCGAAGTCAAACGATAGCGCGATCTACGACACGAACAGCGCCATCTAGCGGCGGCAGTTTAAGTTTGTTTAATACCGGCATTTAAGCTCTCATGGTGCAAAAGTGTTACACGGACGCTGAAGTAGGAGGTCTACCAGACTTTGATGAGATATAAAAATGTTCTGATGATATGCTATGTTGATGATTTGAATTATCTAGTAATTGATATCTTTGTTTCCTGGTTGGTTAGGACAATTTGGACCGATCACCCGATTGTCTGAAAAGTAAGACGATCCATGCGCCGGATGGGCATGTAAAAAGTCGGTCCACCTACCGAATCGCATTGGATCAGCGTGGTGCAATACGGTCCAGTAACTATAATGGAGTGGACTAACAGAGGCTGATGATGATGATGATGGTTTCGGATCGCGGCCATTAACAATATCACCGCGACGTTCAACCTATAAGAGTGGCCGACCTTTGCTACTAGTTAAGAATGACTATGATTTCTTACAAAAGAATTCTTTCAACAGGCTAAAACTATAAAAAACAAATACAAAAGTTTAAATTCATTCGTATCACAAAATTTCTAAACATTTCGACACACAATAAAGGTGTATTAGATCTACCCCCCCATGTCCGTGTTATACTTTTGCACCACAATGACAGCGTAAATGGCGGTATTAAAACAAAACTTAAACTGCCGCCGCTAGATGGCGCTGTTCGTGTCGTAGATCGCGCTATCGTTTGACTCCGACGTAAGAGTGTAGTGTCCGTTGTGAGATTCGTATCGCTAGCGTAATTACTGGGTCAAACGACTCAGATTTTTGAATATATCTCTCATTCTTATGGAATGAAGAGATCTTTATAATATACTAGCAACACTTATTTAGTCTAACTATAGATTTATATTTTACTAGCAACCCCCCAACCCCACTTGTGGGTGGAATTTATTATAATCCGTTCTTAGCTGACCTCTACTCGGCAAAAGGAATATTACAAACAAATTTAAAGCTGCTACGCCTTAAGGTTGCAGAGATATCGTGATGAGTCAATATATAAGTGAGAATCTCTTATATAATGAGCTCAATGTCACATTCTCATATCGATAAAGATTAAGAATAATCGATACATTGATCTCAACATAAAGGTTGTGTCATAAAATTAATTAGTGTGAGTGACCTCATTTATGTACTGAGCCCTTACAATGTCTCACTTCAAATAAGCTTTGTAAGAGTCTCGTACTGAAGCGATTTGGGGAGACGTCCCCTACATAAGGTATGATCCAATATGGTTTACTCCACAAAGCACGAGATCCAGTCAAAAATAAACGTTGCGCATGTAATTATGTTTTAATTACAAAATAACGTTCACTAAAATATTTTGCCTGTCCTGGCTAATCTTTAAAACCGCCGATGCGTTTTTTAGTTAGCTATGAGGCTGCGTTTTCCTTACAAAAACACTAAACAGAATTATATCGTTTTATATTACGAAACAAAATATTCGCTCATCTATCGATCTGTCCGGTTGTCCTGATCAATCTCTAAAACTACCGGGCCGATTTTGACGAGACTATCACCTACAGACAGCTGATCTAACTAGTTATGACATAAACTACCTTTTATAGAATGAATCACTAACATAACCGTTTCCGTATACACGCGGACAAAGTCGAATGGACCGCCAGTTACATCGTAGACCTTACCTAGCTCTCTGGTGCGTTTCCTGGCCAGATATTCGGGGCTCGTCTTGTCAACGCGCGGCCGACCGCGTTTCCTCTTCTCCGCCGAGTCCGACCTGTTGTTCATCACCGCAGCTGTGAAATGCGATGGAGTTAATTAAACAATATGTCGTCATCATCATCATCATCAGCCTGTGATAGTCCACTGCTGGACATAGGCCGCCTCTAATACAACCCTATCCATTGGGTGGTTATTGGACCGCACCAGCACGCTGGTCCAATGCGGGTCGGTGGGTGGACCGACTTTTTACAACTAGGAAAAAAACAATCAAAAGTTGTTTAAGTCCCCGCCGTATTCGAACCCACGAGTCCCGGTTTCTAAAGCGCACGCCGATACCACTAGGCTACGGAGGCAGTTAACAAAGAGAAATAATATGTAAGAATACCGTAATCAGCCTTAAAACGACAAATTAAAATATTTTTATTCAATAAAGAAGTGTAACACTCGCTTATTGATTGTCAAGGACGCTACCACCGGTTCGGAATTCGGAATAACGCCTCCGACCTGAGAAGAACCGGCGTAAGAAACTACTATATATTTAAATATAAAAACTACAAACCCACGAGAAAACTAAAGTACATTGCCAAAGCAATGTTAAAAATAACAAAAATGTGACGGTTATTCCAAACGCATTGAGATACATACATATCCCAACTTAGTCTGCCCCTGATCATGGATGGTGGAAACAGTCCGAAACTACGGGAATATATATATATATATATATATCCACCCACCAACCCGCATTGGAGCAGCGTGGTGAGATACGGTCTAAAAAACCCCCTAATGGATAGGGGTGTGATAGGAGAGGCCTATGTCCAGCAGTGGACTATCACAGGCTGATGATGATGATATATAAATAACGCGAAAAATCGATATAAAAGTGGATTTGACATCACTATATAGTATAAAACACAGTCGCTTGCTCTTTCCCTATATCCCTATGTATGCTTAAATCTTACAAACTACGCAACGGATTTCGATGCGGTTTTTTTAATATATATAGTGATTGAAGAGGAAGGTTTATATGTATAACACATGCTTAATATTGTAGGTATATTTTCTATCAGCATAGCTCCCGTGCAAAGCGGGGGCGGATCGCTAGTGTATAACAATCACGTAAATAAAAGAAATAATTACATATAGTCAACCTAAAAGAAGACATTGCATTGATACGACAAAATAGATTCTGCAAAGGAGATTACTAATCAGGTCGTTACAATTGTTTAAAAAAGTTGACTCTATACAATTAGGTCAAACAAGCAGTAGGGTGTAAACACTACAGTGTTCCGGTTTGAAGGACGGCCAGCGTATTTACTGGGTAAACGAGACATAACATCCCATGTCTCACGGCAGGCAGTGCGTTGGTGATACCACTGGTATTGCCAATGTCTATGGGCGTCGGTGACCACTTAACTTGACAACCATGCCTATTTTGCCCTTTATACAAGCTTCCATTAAAGTAACATTCATTTTCATCAAACCGATGTCAAGCACTAATAGTGATAGAAGGAAACGCCTCCTTATTGGTGGACCGCACCATCCTCGATGGACACGCGATTTTAAACCAATCAGAGAGGGCGAAACGTTGAAGCCAATCAATTCTGACGTCAGACTATTTTTACGTTGATTATTTCTCGAAAATGTGTAAATTATAAATAATTTAGTTAGTTGATATAGAAATTGATGACTTACTGAAGCCATATCAATAAATAAATATATACAATCATCATGAGCCTGTGTTAGTCCACAGCTGGACATAGGCCTCCTCTAATACACGCCTTCTCCATCAAGGGGGTTTTGGACCGTATCCCACCACGCTGGTCCATGATGGGTGGACGCATGGATCATCTTACTTTTTAGACAATTGGGTGTGAGGCCCAAATTGTCGGAAACCCCCCAAAAGGAGAAGACTTACATTAGGGGAGGCCTATGTTCAGCACAGGCTGATGTTTAAATTATTACATTGTGACATATAATAACACGATATTTTTGTCCGTCTGTCTGTTCTGGTTAATCTCCAGAACGGCTGATCCAATTTTGAAGTGTAACTGGCTATAACTTGGGCCGCTTTATCTTTTTTAAGTAAAAGAAGAAAACACCATTACCTCACGAACAGAAGCCAGTTAATAAATAATAAATAACATTTGCCATCGACATTGTGAAGCTAGTGTTATATGAACACAATCATTTGTGACAAGTGAAACTAGAACAAAGAATATGAGCGAGTTCAAACAGTACAGAACTATTTTATGCAATACAAGCGGGGTGACAAAGTGAAATTGCCCCGCTCATATTTGCCCCCGTATTTTAAATCTGCCATGGAACTAAACTGCCTCCGTAGCCTAGTGGTATGGGCGTGTGCTTTAGAAACCGGAGGTCGTGGGTTCGAATCCTGCGGGGACGCAACAAATTTTCATTGTTGTTTCCTAGTTGGTTAGGGCAATTTGGGCCGATCACCCAATTGCCTGAAAAGTAAGATGATCCATGCTCGGATGGGCATGTAAAAGTCAGGTCCACCCACCAACCCGCATTGGACCAGCGTGGTGGGATACGGTCCAAACCCCTAATGGATAGGGAGGCCTATGTCCAGCAGTGGACTAAAACAGGCTGATGATGTATGTATGTGTATGTATGGACATGTCTTTTAAGATATCAATTTAATTACACTGTCGTGTATAACATGTTGTATGCTAATAGAGTAAAGAAGTTTCACATGTATCTCTAAATTAGCTTTAAACATGCGTAATTGTGATTTTAAAAAAATAATTAACTTAAATTGGTTCTTGTGCATAGGTCTCAAAACATAGATATAGGCGCTCGCTGACTTTATTATAAACCAGTTTAAGGAGTGCAATTGCGTAGAACATACTTTGTGTCCATCTTTTACGGTTCTGGCAGCGTTAGTGATTTGATCGTACGAGATTGTGAATTTTAATGCCGTATTTTTTTTTTATTTCTCAAATATCTATTCAAATTTTAATTACAAAATTAATAAAAAAAGATAGGATCAATGGGAAGCTGTTAATTTTTCAATTTACGCCAACGGTTAATCACAGCCAGTAGACAAGGTTGAATATAATTCCAACATTTTGTATTAAAATAATACTTGCAAATCAAACGCCATGAATTTAGTCGGTTCAAAAAATGACCAAATCCATTTTTTTGTTATCAATTCATTCTTGTACGACATTAACCGTTAAATTTCTTTTATTTTGCACTATAACAAAATCTTTAAACATAATCTGAATTCCATAACCGCGGATTCACTCTATTTATTCATCATCATCATCATCATCAGCCTGTGACAGTCCACTGCTAGACATAGGCCTCCCCTACTGCACACTTTCTAAATTAGGGGTTTTTGGACCGTACCCCACCACGCTGGTCCAATGCGGGTCGGTGGGTGATTTAAATACTCTAGTTTGTTTAAAGCATATTGAATTATTGTTTATGTTTGATTTAATTTCAACGATTTGCAAATATTATGACGCGATATGACTTGACTTGATGCGAAAGTAACGATGCGAGACGTACGATTACTGGTTGCCATAGTAACGAACAGTGGCGGGTATGCCGACAGTCGTTACTTTAACAGCTCTACCCATCACTAGGAGCGATGCCAATCGTACTAGTACTGGTTGTCATGGCAACGGACACAGGGGGGGTACGCTAAATAACGTTTACTCTAAAACGGGGATACGCTAAATAACGCTTCTTTAAATTGGGACACGTACGAGTACCGGTTGTCTGGCAAGACACATACAGGTACGCTAAATACGTTACTTAAAACGGATCGTCTAAAACGTCTCAATAAAACGACATGTACGGTACTGGTCATCATGGCAACGAACACATACGGGGGTACGCTAAATAGCGTTACTTTAAAACGGTTGTACGTTAAATAACGTCACTTTCAATGCGAAACGTACGAGTACTGGTTGTCATGGCAACGAACACATACGGTGGTTACTTCAAAACGGTTGTACGTTAAATAACGTTACTTTCAATGCAAAACGCACGAGTACTGGTAATCATGGCAACGAACACATACGGGGTACGCTAAATAGCGTTACTTCAAAACGGTTGTACGTTAAATAACGTTACTTTCAATGCGAAACGTACGAGTACTGGTTGTCATGGCAACGAACACATACGAGGGTACGCTAAATAGCGTTACTTTAAAACGGTTGTACGTTAAATAACGTTACTTTCAATGCGAAACGTACGAGTACTGGTTGTCATGGCAACGAACACATACGGGGGTACGCTAAATAGCGTTATTTCAAAAGTCATTGTATCGTTAAACGAAACTTATATATCATATGCTAACACAAGTTAGATCGCAAAAGTACTAGTCGTTGGCACGAATTACACTGACCGTGAGAGACTAAAGCTAGACCAAACGGTGAAATTAAACATAGCGGATCAGAATGGAATGCAACAGCGCCATCTGGCGCTACATTTCAAACTTTCATTAGGAGTTTAAGCAGGCGAGTCGATAACTTAAACTTTGGTACGTACTAATGAGCATTTATATATTGGAACAGAATACAACGGTCGTTGTTGAAATATGAGAGCTGAAATATATTAAAAGTACTTAACATAACTGAGCTTGAAATCACGAAACATATGTACATAAATGGTTTATATCAAAACAATAGATGTAAATGTATATATATTTTTTTTAACTACTATGAGGTGGTGCATAAATTGTCAATGTCAAATTTAATTATAACATATTCATATGCAAAGTACAAAGACTGAAATAACTAAGCTAACTTGAACAAGTTTAAAATGGAACAATTTTCTCTAAGACCCTAGATACGGGTACCAAACGATAGTTGTCGCAAGAATGCACGCCCGTAATAGCGCCATTAGATTACATTTCAGAGATTCTAGTGATCATTGAATCTATTATGAAGAGAGCTGATTAACTGAATACGCTCACTGTGAGCATGTAGTTATTTTCGAAGAAGACAATATCACATGTAATGGATTAATCACATCATAATTAATCAGTTCTTTTTTTAATTGAATCTGAAACATTTATCATACTATAAATCCGCTGTGATTTATATCAAAAATTTTATATAGGATTTTGATAATACATAATTTTAAAACTAATGTCAAACTCACACTTTTAAGCTATTTCATAACCATAATTGGCAAATGGCAATTTTTCACTGGACCTGCTCTTGCCGTTGGCCTATGTACGGCAAGAAATGAGCCGTTTGGTCTACGGCCCAGATCTAGAAGTTTAAATGTCAGGATTAGATTTGGTATTGGATTATTTAGAAGTGAATAACTGTGAGAAACCTTAGGTGGAAATGATCTCACTTCCAAGATTCAGACAATTAAAGTCCTGCGACATAATTATTAAAATCAAATGATCACTAAATTGAATAAAAAAATGTTTTTTTAAATTGCAACTTGAAAATCATTTACTGCACCATACTATAACAATCCACCGCTGTGATTGATGACAAAATTTTCAAAAGGACATTTGACAGTACATAATTTGCGGAAGCCACTGTATCCACTCACCCATCTCTTTGGCCTGTTTCCTCGCAGCCATATTGGCCAGATACTCGGGGCTGTTCTTGTCCACTCGGGGCCTGCCTCTTTTGCGTTTGGCAGGCGTGGACGGGCTGACGAAGGCTTTGGTCCATTGCTGACATCTGAAAAGTTTAAAATGTACTGTTTAACGGATTGAAGCGTTTTATATAGTACTGTTAGGAAATGGTATGGAGGAAACCTATAGTGTAGGGCATCAATGATATCATCATCATCATTAACAGCCTTTAGCAGTCCACTGCTGGACATAGGCCTTTATTAAAGAACAGCAAGACGGCATCCACTAAAAAGAGTTGCTCATAATTGCTGCACTGAGCAGGCGGATTGGCAATTGAGTAATTGCACTTGTACTGCGGATCTGTCTTATTCCCACTGTAGGGCAGATCCGCCGTCAAGTGGGCGGTGGGGTCGTCGCATCCCTACGTCGTAGGTATGTTGATGTCATTTAATGCCATTTTGTTTTTATTACAGCAATAACACAAGCTGTATTTTGACCTGATGGTATGAGTAACTGCCTCCGTGCCCTAGCGGTATCGCCCATTGCTTATAAAACAGAAGGTCGTCGGTTCGAATCCCGCAAAACAACGTTAAAATTGTTTGAATTAGTTAATAGTAATAAAATAATAATTGCTATCGTTGTTTTCTGGGTGGTTAGGACAATTTCGGCCGATCACCCAAGTGAAAAAAAAAATTATTCCTGCGTCAGATTTAGATGGGCATGTAAATGGTCAGTCCCGATTGTCAAGACCAGTGTTTTCAACCTGACCCCAGGGGTCGCGACCACAGTGTAGGGCGTCCAGAGTTCGAGAGAACTAGGTACTTTAGTAAGAAGACAATAAGATTATTAATATTTATTTATTTATTAGAGTAGAAACAAAATTAAAATCGAAACCCATGTTAATTAATGGAAGTTAATGCTTGTTTTATTAATTAAAGTATCCCATCGTGGATCTATATTTCGATACATAGAATTAAATCGTTTTCCAAATTTAAGCGATTTCTTGCTTAATCTTTATCTGGGCCATCGATGAAAATGTCCACTCATAAGTACTAGGTGGAAATGAATCAAACACTAAAGCCTCAGTTGTCAATCCGGGTATTCTGTTTTCACTCAACTAAACAGGTATCAAATTAGAAGACTTGAATTCAAGTGTAACATCCATCTGGCAGATAATTCTAGCAGTTTTTTGAGCTTATTTGTAAATTAGCTCATTTATAGCTGCATTTAAAACGATTTAAGATCCACTTGCCCAGTGTTCTCTGATATCTCTTGCACTGAGAATGAGCACAATTCTTCTTTCAAATTATCTAACAACTTTTTCATACCAGGTACATATGTCTTGATGTTTATCTCACATCCGACTTCTTCAGTGAAAGATTGTGTCGACGAAAATGAATCGAAGTTATTTCGATTTATGGACGACGACCACAAGTCAATTTTTTTTGTAAAGCCATGTATTTTGTCTTTTGCAGTGATGAGATTCTCATTTCGCCCTTGAAGACTTTTATTCAAGATATTAAAATGCTGAATTAAGTCAGAAAGAAAAGCTAATTTCAAAAGAAACTCCGGGGCGCAAATGAATTCAGAGTATTCTGACTTGGCCTGCTGTAAATATATTAAAAGTTCAGCACGAAGTTGCATAACTCTTGCCAGTACTTTACCTTTTGACAACCACCTAACCTCTGTATGGTAGAGTAAATTTTGGTGGAGTGCCCCCATATCTTCACAAATAATCCGAAACAATCGTGACTGCAACGCTTTTCCTTTAATAGAATTTACAATCTTTATAATAATATTTAGAACTTGGCTGTATTCCTGTGGCAAGACTTTGGCCGCAAGGGCTTGGCGATGGAGAAAGCAATGCACCCAACAAGCGTTTGGCATCTGTTCTTTCAGCCTAGCAATAAAGCCACTCTTCGCACCAGTCATCGCTTTTGCTCCGTCGCTGCAAATAGCAATGCATTTATTTGCCCAATCGATATTCATATCTTGCGTAGCTTCAAGGAACATGTTATGCAAACACTGACCCGTAGTATTTGTGGGAAGCGCTCTGCAAAATAGTATTTCTTCCATTAATTTATCACGGGATTCAAAACGCACAAAAGCTACAAACTGCGCACATCGCGCAATATCCGTGGATTCATCAAATTGCAAAGATGCTTTCCTTTATTTTTTCTATGACTTGATCACGAACGTCAGTAGCCATATCGCTTATCCTGCGTTGAACGGTATTGTCAGAGAGAGGTATACTTTTGAGTTTTGCGACCTCTTGTTTCCCAAACATAATATCTGCTACATCTAATATAGCTGGTAAAATCAAATTTTCGGCAACAGTGTGAGGTTTTCCCGCTTTAGCCACACGAAAAGCTACTCGATACCTAGCAAGCAACGCTTCCTCATTTAGGTTGGACATTTGCACTATACCAGTTTTTTGATGTTGAAGAGCTTGCAATTTTCTCTCAAAAAATTTCACGGGCTTATTTTTTTCATTTGGATGTTTTGTGTGTTGATTTCGACGACTTCATGCTTTCTCTTGATAAATTTTCAAAGCGAATAACGCACTGTGGTTTATTGTCAATCACAGTAAACCCGAATTTCAAATAATCGTCGTCATAAAGGCGTTTTTTCTTTGTTTTACTTCCACCACTTTCACCAGAAGTTGACGGTTCTGTTGATCTTTTCAGGAATTTATCCATGTGAAATTATTACAAATCACTACAAAGGCGTAATTCTTACTAATAAAAGTAAAAACAATGTCTAACGGTCGTCGAACAATTAAACGTCGACGTGAATTGAGCGAGTATCGCGTCATCCTGCAACCCCCCGCATTGCCGTACATCTCATCCGGCCTTGGTCGTACGTGCGTATGTGCGTAAATTGCTGCGACGTATTCGATGTATATAGATTTAAAGTAATGTGTTTTGAGTACATACTATATTATGTACTTATATCCGAATCCTAATTATGAAGACATATAAAAATACGTCGTATGGAACGAATATTTGTAACGCTGTAACATACACGTACATATATGATGAAAAAGCGAAGGGTCGGGGGGTCGCGAAATGTTTTTTCATAGCAAGGGGGTCGCATCATGAAAAAGGTTGAAAAACACTGGTCAAGACCATCTTTGCCAGTCGTTATAGAAGGTAAGCGCTTTCAAATTTACCGACAACTAATAAAAACCTCAGAATTCAGTTCACCCTTTGGGTTGCAGAGGTCAGATGGCAGTCGCTCTATGAAAAAACTGTTATTCAGCTAAATCTGGATGTATTAGAAGCTGACCCCATAACTTAGGTAATAGCTAGGTGAAAGAAAGGTAAGTGATACATCACATCACACCTCTACATAGTATAAAACAAAGTCGCTTTCTGTCCCTATATCGCTATGTATGCTTGAATCTTTCAAACTCCACGACGGATTTCGATGCGGTTTTTTTCATAGATAGAGTGATTGAAGAGGAAGGTTTATATGTTTAAAACATGCTTAATATTGTAGGTATATTTTCTATCAGCATAGCTCCCACGCTAAACAGCGACAAATGCTGAAGGATTAAGTTCAATTTAAACCACTGATTAACATTACTAATGAATTACTAATGAATTTAATATATGTGTTTGACATGAATTGGTATTCGGTATTCAGCCGAATTACACTCACTATTCAGCCGAATACTTGTGACATCTTTAGTAGCAGCAGAAATAGGCACTGTGGATTTACTATCCTTCCGTTCCCTTGTAAATGAGAATCCTATCATCTTTAAAATATAGGCTATAACTTAAAAAAGATTGATATTTTGTAAAATATTTTACATTTACTGAATGCTTATCTTTTGGTCGCAGTAAACTGCCTCCGTAGCCTAGTGGTAAGGGCGTGTGCTTTAGAAACCGGAGGTGTCGGTTCCAATCTTGCAACTCAACATATTTTCATTCTTGTTTCCTAGTTGGTAAGGGGAATATGAACCGATCACACAATTGTCTGAAAAGTAAGATGATCCATGCATCGGATGGGCATGTATAAAGTCAGTCCTCCCACCGACCCGCATTGGACCAGCGTGTTGGGATACGGTCCAAACACTCCCTAATGTGTGAATTAGGAGAAGCTTATGTCCAGCAGTGGTCTGACACAGGCTGATGCTTGATAGTTGATGATATTTCATTTAACTTTTCATCTAACTATATAAAAGAGATTCCTACCTACATATTGACTCATCGCAATATCTCTGGAACCATAAGGCGTAGCGACTTGAACTTTGGTAGGAATATTCCATTCACCGAGTAGACATCATCATCATCATCATTGTTTATGATTTAGCAGTCCACTGCTGGACATAGGCCTTTTATTATTTAACGCCAAGACGGCGTCCATTGTGTTACGGGGTTGCTGGTTAGTAATAGACGCTTGGCAACTTAAATTAGAATTCAAACTGTTACACGGCAGGATTAAGGACATACTCACCTCTGATCGCCTCCGGTTTCTTCCTAGCAGCGTACAACTCGACAGCAGGGGGCACGAAATGGGAGACGGGCGATCTGAAGTCCACACTCAGCGGCAGACCACCGGGTACTGAAATTATCAAAGAAAACATGGATGGAGTGATGATGAATTAAAGCCGCTGTTACAATAAAACTGTTAAACAAGTGATAACTTTTTATATACTACTCCAACAAATATTATAAAATATATTATACTGTAAAAATATATTTGAGTTTTTTTATACATAATTATATATAATTATTTATTTTTTGGACGAATAACACAACACTGTCTAGTCCCAAATTAGCAAAGCTTGTTTAATGGAAATAAGATAACTGATAAATACATAGGACATACATTTCTTTTGTAAATAAATACATATATATAGATACAATCACCCAGACACGAGAAAAACAATGTATTCATCACACAATATTTTCCCTGCAGTGGGAACTAAGCCCACACCCTTAGGCGCAACAGTCAGAGTCACTAGCCACTGCGCCAAGCGGGTCGCCTAATAACTTCTGTACATGTGTTGACAGTGAACACTTCTCAGAGTGAATTTACTTGCATGTGTTTAAGTTGATTCAAAGATGGTTTATATTCACAAATAAGCCCGGCAGATGGCGCTGCTGTAATGTTTTTAGCTTATTTATCTATACTAAAAGCAAATTGCCAAATCAATTTGAAGTTTAAATTCTTACTTTGTTTACTATGCTTGCAAGTAATATATATAAAGATATAGTGTATGAACATATGAATATATCTATATCATCAGCCAGTGTTAGTCCACTGTTGGATATAGGCCTCCCCTACCCTACACCTTCACCATTAGGGGGTTTTGGACCATATCCCACCACGCTTTCAATAGGCGATTGCCTATTTTTAGTAAATCTGGGATTTGTTACTATATATCAAGGGTACTTAAAAATAGTAGCAAAGACTTTGTTGATTTGGGGGTTTTGTGGCAGCATACAATAATACTGACAATTTTACAATACCAGTGAGCATTATAAACATTTTCTGTACTTAGAATATAATCTATATAATATATATAATCAATAGAAAATCTTGGAACATAATATAATCTGCTCACTTTGCTGCCTGATTATGCAAATTAATTTTTATATTGACAAACTACCTCCAAATCCTAGCAGTGTTGGCCCTTGCTTTATACACCGTAGGTCATGGGTTCGTATCGCGCGGGGAAAAAACTTTATGTTATGACAATTTGGGCCAATCACCCAATTGTTTGAAAAGTAAAATTTCTGTCCACCCACCAACCCGCATTGGATCATCGTAGTGGGATACATCTAAACACTCCCAAATGAAAATGGAGTGCATTAGGGAAGACCCATGTCCAGCAGTGGACTAACACAGGTTGATGATGATGATATTAACAAACCCACTTACACTTATAAATTGAAACACTGAGCTTACACTTATAAATGAAGCCCTATGGCAATCATTACCAGCCCTAATAGATACACATTATACCTTTGTTAAGCCCGTAAATATCCCCATTGGGTTCCAGCTTAGGCTTCTTCTCCGGCGAGACCTGACCTTCGCAGGACTCCTCCCTCTTCAGTTGCGGCAGGGCAGAATCCAGCTTGCTCTCGCACAACGCCATGTTATTTTCATTAGCTGGAAATAGACAGAGCAGATGGTAAATACATGTTTCCGTACTATACCTATTGTTTAACACTTAAGCCTGAGTTATCACGGAGAGGACCACATGTATATATATGTGTGTATAGCATGGTGGTCCTTATTTGGGGTTTGCCTTAAGTCATTGTGACCTTTTTATCCTGTTATAAAGGACCAAATGGGGTAGTACCGTAAATCAGTAGTGTAAATACTACTGTGGTCCGGTTGAAAGTGCACCGTTGCCGGTGTAATTACTGTTTTTTTTTTATTGCATACGCAGGCAGACGAGCAGCCGGGCCACCTGAAGTTAAGTGGTCACCAACGCCCCTAGACATTGGCAATACTGGTATCACCAACGCGCTGCCTACCGTGAGACATAGGGTGTAAGTCTTGTTCACCCAGTAAATACGCTGACCGGTGCCCTTTAAACCGGAGCACACTACTGCTTCGCGGCAGAAATAGGCACCGCGCTGGTACCCACCCAGACGGTCTCCTGTAAGGGACCTACGCGAATCCATAATATATCACGTTTACAGGTTTTGACAGGTTTCCAAAGTCATTAAGTGACCTTTTTATTCTGATATAAAGGACCAAATGGGGCAGTACCATAAATCAGTTGTGTGTAAATACTACTGGGTTCCGGTTGAAAGGGCACCTTTGTCAGCGTAATTAATCGGTTTAACATCTTATATCTTAGGGCAGTAATGTAATATAGGACTATTAATAATTGGAGAAACTTTACTTGTGGTTGCTCTACTTTTTACAGGGGACCGTCTTGGTTGGTACCACCGCGGTGCCCGTTGCTGTCGCAAAGCTGTTGTGTTCCGGTTTGAAGGGCACCGTAGCCAGTGTATTTACTGAGTAAATGAGACTTAATGTCCTATGTCTCACGGTAGGCAGCGCGTTGGCGATACCACTGGTATTGCCAATGTCTGTGGGCGTCGGTGACCACTTCCCATAAGGTAGCCTGACTGCTCGTCTGCTGCGTAAGCAATAAAAAAAACCTATACAAGCTGAATAACGTAAAAATTGATATAAAAAGTTGTTTGACTTGAAACTGATGTGTTGTTTAAATAGGTCATAGTAATAGCAAAATCTCTTTTTCTCCTAGCCATTTTCCCAAGCTATCGTAGGCTCTCATATTTGCATGATATTCTAATCCATTGAGATACATCTAATTATCAGTTTTGAGACAGGAACAGATGTCTACACAACCAAATGGACAAGCTGCATTCAATGAAGGCACTGACTCCCTATACAACTGCTGAAGATAGTCTTGACAACCGACGTTAAACATACACATCCAAGGTAAGAATCATTGTACCTTTTCGGACAATCAGGTGGTTGGGTCATATTGTCACTACTGAACAGAAAAAAACAGTGTATGTATGTATCAATCAGGGGAGGCCTATGTCCAGCAGTGGACTATCACAGGCTGATGATGATGATGATGATGATGTATCAATCAACTAGTTTCATGTTAAATTTTTTCTTGGTTTGAGACTAGATGATTTTGTGCTGATTTGTTTAGAAATATTATTATTATAAATAAGTTTAAAGTATAATTTAATATTATTCATGTTGATTTGTAAGATTTAACTTGGTTTTTAGTGAACTACAAAATGAATATTATTATTTATACAATAATTTCCAATGAATGGCACCGACAAGGTAAAAATTTAAAATAATTTATTTTCAGATGTTAATCCTGCAACAATTTCCTCAATCATTTTACATTTTGTTCATTTGCTTCGTCTACAATAGTTACGTGTTATTTTTACAATAATTTTGGACCATAACTTGGGTCATTAGTTACGTGACAATGGCTCCTATGGACTGTGGGATGCATGTGGAACATTGTTGTCTGATGATTTTAAATAATTTCAAACAACTAAAATTCATTCTGAAGAAGGCTTTCATATCTAAATGACAAATTACCGAGCAGAAGACACATTTTGTATGTATATATTTTATTTTACTTCATAACTCTTTTTTTTTAAAAAGCTTCGGAAATTACAAATCAAATGTAATAAAATTCATATCAACTATATATCATTTAAAATGTGTTTTATTTTACCAAGCAACAAGGAAATATAATTTACGATTGATTCACTCCACTTCAGAAAATTTGGTAACAAGTTAATAAACTGGGAGTTATTTCAAATTGTATATAAAAAATATAAAGGTAGGAAATTCTTAGACAGTTAGGAATACTTTAAACAAACAAAGTTATTAAAAAACATTGTTAAATTTAAATCAACAGACATGATAGATACTATATGTTACAGTTGTTTATTGAACATAGCCATTTTTCTCAAGTTATCGTGGAGTTGGCTTCTAATCCATCCAGATGCACCTAAATAACAGTTTTTACTCAGAGCGACCGGCATCTGACCTCCGCAACACAAAGGAGAAACTGCATTCTAAGGATGAAGGAGTTATGTTACAGTTGTGCCAATTTAAACTTTCGACAAAGTAACATACATCTGGTGTTGTCATTAATCAACAGTTGCTCAGAGATCGATATCTCAGCGACATTTTGCCAATAAGAGCGGTAGATGTAGGAAAATACTTTGTTACCGTAACTTGCACTGTTTACATCCATTCTCAGTCCAGCTTGGCTAAACTAAAATACATACAATTTCACTTATCATTCATACACGAGTCATTGAAATTAAAGCAATATTTGAATCTGTTCAAATATTCCATTTTAAATTGATTCTCACCTCGCCAAAAGTAATATGTACATGGTGCAGGCATAAAGCTGCATTTCTATCAGTACATAGTATAAAACAAAGTTGCTTTCTCTGTCCCTATATCCCTATGCATGCTTAAATTTTTCATACCACGCAACATATTATGATGTGGTATTTTTTAAGAGATACAAGATTTTGAAGAGAAATACTTATATGTATAACACATGCTTGATATTGTAGCTCATGTGTGAAGCAGGGGCGGGTTGCTAGTTCTGATTAAAAAAGAGTAAGACAAAAAAAATCGAAGTAAACAAAGGATTAAAAAAAACGAGAATTATCCCCAAGGCCTTTTGACTAATATTCCAAATACAGGAAAAATTTGTACAGATACTTGCCACTCCTAAACTAAAAATAGTATTCACTTATTTGTATTTTTGTGAATGCTTTATGAGTAATTTACATTCAACTATATTTATTTTTATTGCAATCTTAGAGGGGGTATATTTGGTGACACTAATATCGACCACCAACTATGAAATTATTTAAAAAAAAACTTTATCTTTAAAATTAATAAAATTAAAAAGTTTCATCTTTGTTGTCGAATTATGTACGTTTATCGTCTGTGATCACTTAAATTATTAAAAGGGTGGATATGCATCGTTAAAAGAAAGGATGCGCGGTCCCGAAGTTTATTGACCTCGCTAATGTCAAAATATTTTTAACCCCACAATTAATATCCAAACAGAATAAAACAACAATAACAACGTCACATTAGTCATTAGCGTAATAACCTCAAATTGTGTAACTCTCTATATACGAAATACGTATGTATATCGAATATCAAAACAAATATTGTACAGAAATCTCTCGAGTGTTACAACTCCACTTTGTGAAAAACCATACACTCGCGAACGCCCCGTTAAATTATTTTGTAATTACAATATGTTATCGAGAACTTGGAAGCAGTAAAAAATGTCCGTGAACACTTACCAGTAACTGGAGACCATCTTATATACACCTCAAGAAATAATTTCTAATATACACTTTGAAACAACGTTGAACTTACTAGGAAATAGAATACACTAAACGTATAAGTTCATTTAAACTTAAATATAATAACAATTAGGTGATTTGTAAACAATAAATGATTTTTAAAATAGTAGCAATTCAAGAACATAAATCAATTGCAGTACCACCAAATGGTGGTAGGTAAAGGCAACGGGAAATTCATTAAAACACACGATTCAGCTTAATATTAAATGCACGCACTACATTATTGTACAATCGGGTGACTTTTAAAAGTGATTACAAAAGTTTTCGACGACGATTATCGGGGATATAAACAAAAAACGCGAAGCCCAAAAACTGTCTCAACGTCCATTTCTACAGCAAGAGGGTGATGCTACTGCCTACGATAGGAGAGAAAAAGACGAAAATATTTTTGTTGCAGCAACACTAGTGATAAACCGGCTATGTTAAAAAGTACATATTGCAATAACCGAGTTTTACATTGCCAGGTGATTTTAGACTTTGACACACTGACATAAAGCGCATTTTTGAGTAAAGTAAAAGTTTATAACCTACTTAAAAGCTATTGTAACGGACATTTAGAACCGTTAGGTGTGTACAGAAAATTTCAATTTCTTTATATTTACGACTAAAATTCATAATTTATTGTTGTTAATTTGTAATAATATTTTAACACTTTATTCCATAATTATAGTTAATGTTTATAAAGTTTGTATTT
Organism: Lamproptera curius; assembly: GCA_029286875.1. NCBI lineage: Eukaryota > Metazoa > Arthropoda > Insecta > Lepidoptera > Papilionidae > Lamproptera > Lamproptera curius. The sequence continues at coordinate 2,787,000 of JAGSMT010000057.1, read as the reverse complement.
TCTACGTGTACGTTATTATAGCAACATTCTATTGGGTGTGGGACGAGTGAGAGTTCAGAAGAGTACGGTGAAACAGTGTGGAGAAACGATAGTTATAGTTAGGTCGAGCGTTGAGTTGGCATTGTATATTATTACCACAAAGTTACTCGCTCAGCCTTATCACGCGTCGTCTTATCGGCACGCAGCCGAGGTTATTTCTTTTGTAGTTTCTCCTTGTTTTATTTGTATGCTGCGTTGAATAAAACGTCCGTAACCTGTTATTTATTATTTATTTTCAAAACTAACTTTGCTGTTTATTTATTTTTACACGAAATATATTTCGCTCAACAGTGAGATACATCTAGCAGTAAATATTTTATTACATAGACGGCGGTAATTAAATAAGTCAAGTATTTAACGAGCAAACGATTGGCGGTGATAGTAATTGCTTTTACCGTGATGCAACTGTTTCTTTAAGCAATCAATCGAGGCGATCATTTAAAACCTGTTTTCATTGAACCTGTTACGAATATAATTTTCACTTTCTTTTTTATCTTTCATTGGACAATTGAACTAAATCCATAAGGTCTCCTTTAAAGTTTTAATACTTTTAGTTGAATATGAAGTGCTAAATTTTGCTTTTTAAAAACCCAAACGGCCTTAAATGGTGTTTATTAATATTGTCTAGTAATTTTAATGACCAACTTTCCTAAAATAGTCAGTATCTACCCAATTCGAAGTCGTATATTTTTTTAAATTGAAGGCACAAAGATATTTAACATCTATTATGCTAGTAATAAAAGCTATGGAAATATTTGGTTATTTTTGTTTTTGGATCTGCCCTACTTATCGAGTGTTTGTTCGGCGAAATCGATTAGGTCGGGTGCATGGCCGATGGTACAGATTTGTGAATCAATAGAAACGTTAGGTGGGGACCTCCGATGGAGAGAGATGAAAGATACGTAAGAGGGAGATGAATAATAGAAGATATAATCGGTTTTTTTTTGTTATTCAAATAATGTGCATTACAAAAGGTTTAATCTATTATCGTTAACGCCGAGGCCAAATACTGATTTAAGGTGATACTTTAAATCACAAAAGCCATAACAACTTCATACAATGCTTCATAACTACTTATTTTAATATAAATAACACATTTTGTACATGCATCTCATTTTTATTTAACAGACGAATTATGATGAATGTTACTAAATTGGATTGGTCTTTTTTATGTTTTATGGAAAATTTGATTTGCTTAAATTACAGTCGGAGTAATTGTACTAATACACTACATTTCTAATAACGTTCTAGATTCGTAATAAAGTGATTTGTCAATTTATTATTCTCTTTCTTTGGCCGGTTTATTTTATATAAAAGCGTTCGACTGATAATTGATTACTGTTTTCAGCAATTCCTCATATCATATTGCCGAAAATTAGTACAACAACGCCATCTAGTGAAACAATGTGCTTTAAATTTGATGGAAAGAAACTGAGTGGTGATAGTGTAAATTTAATTTAAAATATAGTATACGAGCTGTCGGGCCACCTGATGGAAAATAGTCACCGGCGCCCTTGTACATCGGCAATACCAGGGATATACAAAGCGCTGCCTACCGTAAGTCATAGGATGCACCGTCTTCTTTACCCAGATACACTAGCCACGGTGCCCTTTAAACCAGAACACGGTAATGTTTTCACTATTCTGCTTTGTCTCAGTAATAAGCACCGCGGTGGTAGGCGCCTGGTAAAAAGAGGACCTACGATGTTTTAATCTTCATAGTTTATTGTTAAGTTATGTAAAAAAAAGATTCGAACAAGACAGTTAACACAATATAGGTAAGTTTTATGTTAAACACTTTTGGCGCCAAAACATAATGCGTGTTGATTGATTGACCGTCGCCATATTAAATTCCTAAAATATGTTGAACATAAAAATGGCAACACTTTTGGCACTCATAGAGTTTGCCAGCGCATTTTGATAATGGTAATCTCACGTATTGTTCATATTAACTATTATTGCGAAATTATATTACTTAGGAAATATATTTTCTTGATTTATATAAATAGGTAGCCTTAGTTACTCCATGTTACGTCAGCAATCTACCAGTTAAAGTCCCCACAACATCAGATCAGCCCCTCCAGAGATTAGCCTGTACAAACAAACGGACAGACAAAAATTTTGAAAAATGTTGTTTCGTTATATGTCTAAGTTAAAACCTTGGTTTTTCAGCTACTCTTACTCACATCAGCTATCGTCATGAAATCGGATTAGCCGTTCCAGAGATAAGCCAGCATCAAAAGACAGATACAAAAAAAATGAAAGAAAGAAAGAAAGAAAAATGTTTTATTTAGTACATAAACACAAATATATAAAATACATATCAAGATAACAAAACGTTTGATGCACTAAAAAGATTTCAACTCAGCTTAATTTTACAGAATTAAAAACTCTATGAATGCTGATTTTCAGTGGAACCAATTGAGTGTGATAGACGACAAATAATTATTAAACTTAAGATTAACAGCTATAACAAAAGTAAAACAAAGAAATATACAGCATAATTAAAATAAAAAAGACATAGTAAAAATGTAAAGTGTAATGCATGTAAAGTAAAATGAATGAATGAGATTTGATAACCCGATTTAGATAACTGGAAAATCTCTAATTAATGAAATTGTCTTTCTTTTACCAAAATATGCAACAGAGAAATAATAAGCAAATAAACAATTCTATATGTGTATACATATGTCAACAGAACTAGTGTTGTTGTATATAATCATACGTTACTCATTTAAAACAGTTATATTAATGTTCCAAATGGACACATAGAAGAATACTGTAGTACACATATAGGAAATATAACTTATTGAAAAAATAATAAAAATATGTTTTTATTGCGTTGAAAGTTTACTAATTTCCCTAAAGTAATACATTTCAAAAACAATAGAAGTTTATAATAATGGTCTATTAAGAATTCGTTTAGTGATAATTACCTTGACATATGTTTAAGATTTAATGTTAATAACATATATTAATTATATAAATAAATTAGTTTTCGTGAGTATCGATTTGTTAATTGCTCGTGATTATAAATTATTTATCAAATTTTTAGACTCTTTCTGTTTTTTATATTATGAGCCTATCGTTAAAGGTATTATGCGTTATTAATTAATAAATTTTTTGACAATATAGTAACAGGAACAAATTAAATTAATGATCGGAAATTATACCGTGATAATAGAAATAATGTAGTCCATATTGAGATTTACAGCAAGGTTTATAATTTTATCTGTTAAACATCACAAAACTATTTATTTCCAAGTTAATTATTTAATTTGATTATAAAACAATTAGTATCCTTAATGAAACTGCATAGATTGGGAGCACTAAAATCTTCCATTCCATTTGAATATAAAGTATCAATACCGTTGCCACCCATAGTAGAGCAAAGGTCGCCTCCACTACATTTATTTTGGTTATTTAATAAAGAATCCGTCATTAATACGAAAGGTTTTAGATTTATTAGATCGCCTTTTAGATTGACGGCGTCCTTAAACTTGGTATAAGAGATTCAATGTTGCTGGTTAGTGTTGCGAAGCGTAGAATGAGGAGTAGAGTAGAGTATTTATTAAATAAAATTGGCTACATTTATACACGATTTGAATTGTACAATTGTTGGGTGTTATACAAGTAAAATTATGGATGAATGATAGAAAAGGGTGTTTAAAGTGACGGATGAATGGGAGAAAGATATAGCAGCATTGTCGCGGAGTTACACACTCGCGCATGCGCGTTGGTCGCGACTTGCCTTATGCGCCGTGCGCTTCCGGGAATGACGAACGTGCCGAGGATGATGCGCTGATCGTATTTGTAGCTGCCGATACATTGGTTAGCTCATTAGTACTTGAGGCTGGCAGTTTTGTTTCAATGATCTAAGCCTGTAAAGGCAGTTCTGTGTGTCTAACGCGAGTAATTTGCTTTAGTCTCAGAATACTATGCAGCATGTTGCGCTATATGACTTGTTGGTAAGCTTGGACTTCTGAGTTACAGTCAGCTGCCATGGTTTAGCCCCATAAGAAAGGATGGGCGAAGCACATGTCAAAATGTTTTCGTTTTATTTGAACTTGTTTAGGGAGGTAACTTTTCATGATCTGTTAATGCACCAGAAGCCCTTATAGTTGTTTCAGAATCTGCGATAAACTTAATTTTCTTGCCTATTTTTAAAGTGAACCATCTGAACTCGTCGTAATGTATTTGTTTCTGATTGACTTTCATCATTCATGGTCACAAGCTGGTTCTTTGTTATATTCATTTAAAGTGGTTAGAATGAATAGTTTTAGTGGCCTAATATAACTTCTTCAAACATATTTACCTAAATATATTGCTTTACCAGCACCGTAAAATGGGTTGAATAGGAATGACGGGTGAATTTACACAAAACCTAGAACTAGCAGTTTGCAACGTAAAAAGACGCACTTTTTGCTTGCTATGATCATAAATATAATAGTTAATTTAAAGCTTCCCATTATAAAAGACAGTAAAAGTGTCTGCCCTAAAAAAATTTTATTCACCCTATATGGCGTACCCATTGACCCCACATCCTGTCTAAATTGAAATCAACCTATCTGCAACAAAAAAAGACATTTTATTATTTAGAAATTGTAAATTGGATCTTAACCCATAATAAAACGCTTCTTGTTTGCTACTTTGAAGTCTGAAAGAAAAAGAAAAGCTGTATCGAAGTCTAAAACGGTTTCTTTTCAACCCGTTTTACGGTATGTGTTTACTATACCTAGACTGTGTTATAAAATGATGAAAGGCGCTTAGTGCTTTTTTTACATTTTTTCTAATGTACACGTTCTTTTTTTATATATGTGAATGTGCATTATGACTAAAATATCTTTAAGTCTAAAAAATTATAAAAAACTACTATAGTAAATATTCTATTATAATGTCATGTGATTAAATTTATTGCTTATCTGTACCACTTTTGAATTTGACAGCATGTTTTATGTCTATGTGTAGTATTAACTTATACAATTGTGTCTGTGTTGTTGCATCCTAATGTTTTTATGTTTTTGTTTATAAAAATATTAAAACATAAGTGTTTTGAGATTAAAATCGATGAGATATTAAGCTGTGCTTCAATTTTATATCGTTAGCATGCAAGTAAAGCTGCTTTGTCCAATCATTTAGCATTTTTAATTAAAAAAATTAACGAAATATTTCGCTCAAAATGAGTAGATGCGACTTTAAAATAGTTTTACTTGGAAGCGAGCATGTCGGAAAAACTAGCTTGGTGTTACGTTTCGTCAGTTGCAATTTCAATTCACGCACGCCTTACCAAAACGTAAGTTGACAATTATTTGCGTTAATTAAAAATAGGGCTATCACTGCATGATTCATCTCTTTTGTTCCAGCCGTCTTTTGATACTTTGTTACCCTTTTTCTATTGTATCTCATCTATACAGGATAATATTATAACTGGCTGATGTTTGCATGTAGTTAAAAAAAATCTTATGATAGAAAATATTATTGCTGGCCTTAAAAAAGACCCTAAACAATGGTGTATTGATTTTTTTTACTTAAAAAAAATATTTCTTTTTGATTTGATTTAAAAAGACATTGTAATGATTCACCATAGTTTTCAATTATTTTTTAAATTGATCTTTACTAAGTGTGCTCCACCAAGAGATAATATTTCTTCACCGCTGTATTCTGCTCATCAACATTTTTCTGTTTGTGTTATATTACCTACATAATTTCATTAATATTCTAACAAAACTCATCAAAAAAATGTTCTAGACCGCTCTTTATCTTAATTTAATCTGGTTTGTTTTATTTCAATGTAAACAACATGTTATCTTTTTAACTTTTAATCCTTGCTGAAACTGCCAGATTTGAAACCAACATCCTCCAGTTTAAAAGATAGAGCCAATTACCATTAGGCCTTTGAGGCAACTCTTATATGTGTTAAATTTAAATTTGAATAGTACCAAAACATACAATGTTTTTATTTGTTTAAGCCATCTAAGCTTAACATTGTCTCATGTTCCATGTTTCTTGACAAGCACAATTTCTTTTTACTCTATGTCTAACTTGTTTATCATAACTTTTACTCCTATTTATTTCCGTTATGTACCATTTTTTTTTGCTAATATGCACTTCCTGCTATAAAAATGTGTCTGTTGTTTTATTCAGACAATTGGAGCAGCGTTCTGTGCAAAAACAATGCAATCTGGCGGAAAAGACTACAGCGTTGGTATATGGGATACTGCTGGCAGTGAAAGGTAATGTTTATATATGTAGATTGCTCACAAAGTAATCTTTACTATGTTTTGTTTATATGGTTTACTGAATTTAATTTGTACAACTTCTGGCTGTTGCATGTGACTGAGTTTGCGTACATCCCACTATCTCCTTTAGGGGTCAAATATTGTAAAACCTGATTATATCTGATCTCTACTTGGCAAAAGAAATATTCATACCAAATTTCAAGTTAACTTGCCTTATAACTGCAGAGATTTTGTCATCACTGAGTTTACAAGTGGTATCTCTTGTATTTACAGATTTATCTAAGATTACTTAAGATTTCAAACATTCGCAAAAATAACGGCTAAATGGCTCTTATGCCTCAAGTATTCGTCCCACTCTCGGAGTCATGTGACGAACCATATACTGCATCAAGTAATTGTACTACATTCAAGTGTATAATGTAGTACAGTTACTTGACAATACATACATGATGTGATTGGCCCAAATTGCCCTAACCAACTAGGAAACAACATTGAAAGTTTATTGATTCCCCCAGGATTCAAACCCACGAACTCCGGTTTCTAAGCACACGCCCATACCACTAGGCTACGGAGGCAGTTAGTGCATTAAATATGATGTTAAATAAACCGTCTATAAACTTGCAAAAATTCAAAATTCAAATATCTTTATTCAATATAGAAGTGTAACACTCGCTTATTGATTGTCAAGGACGCTACCACCGGTTCGGAATAGGACGCCTCCGACCTGAGAAGAACCGGCGAAAGAAATTAGCGGGCCTATTTTGTCATCTTTTAAAATAATCAAATATATACATATAAATTTTCTTATGAGCTACATACAGTACTATCATACGTATATTATACTTGAAAAAGCCTGGAGCGAGCATTCCATTACCAGGCTGTGTTATAATTTATAAATTCATTTATGTCATAATAACCTTTAACCCATAAACGTTCCACTTTTTTAAATTTATAAGTATAAAAGGGAATTTGCAGTAGTATAAAAGGGAACAATTAGTAATTAAAATTAAAATTGTAAATTTTTACTTTTTCAGGTATGAGGCAATGACCAAAATGTACTACAGAGGAGCGCATGCGGCAATCATTTGCTATGAACCATCCAGTCTCGAGACTTGGACTAGGTTAAGGCACTGGTTACAGGAGTTGAGGACTGTCGAAGAGGTATTTTTATAGGTTTTCCCTAATTTATTACACTATAGGTTACATTGTCTTTTTAAACTCGGTCTTTCCTTTGGATAAGGTGTCATTAAATAATGTTTGGGTGAGAATTTATCAAGAAGATCTATCTTCTATGTCTATTCTTCATTTGGGAATAATTTTTATATCAACAGAATGTTGTTTATCAATCTGAAATACTATTAAAAGTTAGTTACCTTTTAAGGTAACTAAAATATACTAGTGTATTACAGTTTGATGGGCACCATAGCTAGCGTAACTACTTAGTAATCAAGTCATAAAATCTCATGTGTCAGGGTGTGATGTCTTCTATTATGGGCATGGGGTATTACTAAACATCAGGAGAATGCCTGGGCTGTCATGTTGCTTTAACTTATAAAAGAACAGGATACATATTATAAAAATATTAATAATAATAAAATTTTATATTCCCATATATTAAACTTACACATTTCGCATCCGTGGCCTAACGGTATTGGCCATTGCTTTATAAATAGTAGCTCCTGAAATATCGCGGTTAAAAAAATTCCATCACCATATCAAACAGCTTTTTTTTCTTTCTGGTTGGGAGTCGGATAGGGATGTTAAAAGGCGGTCCCGCTTGTCAAGATCTCCAAGGCAGTCGTTATAGGATGTCAGAGCCTTCAAATTTACTGACAATCAATTCATCCTAAGAATGCAGTTAACTTTTTGGTTTGTGGAGGTCAGACACCAGTCGCTCTGCATTAAAACTGTCCAATTCAGGCCAATCTGGATGGATTGGATGCCGACCCCGTGATAACTTAGCTTGTTTAAAGAAAGAAAACTCTTACATATTTGTTTTTGTTCAACAGGAATGTAAAGTATACTTGTGTGCCACCAAAAAGGATCTCTTGGACTCGGAGGCTGTGAAAAGAGAAGTGCCAGAAGACATTGTGGCAACATATTCTCAGGGTCTGTGGGCATTTCATTACTTCCAGCAGGACGGGGGAAAATGTTGGTGAGTGGTAAAAGTCATCATTATCAGCCTATGTTAGTCCACTGCTGGACATAGGCCTCCCCTAATGCACGTCTTCTCCATTAGGGGGTTTATGGAACGTATCCCACCATGATGGTGCAATGCGGGTTGGTGGGTGGACCGAATTTTTACATCTCCATCTGACGCATGGATCATCTTACTTTCAGACAACTGGGTGATCTTGGGGAACTATGAAACAACAATGAAATTTTGTTGAGTCCTTGCAGGATTCGAACCTGCGACCTCCGGTTTCTAAAGCACACGCCATTACCACTTGGCTACGGAGGCAGTTAAAGATAGTATCTACTTTATTTTTATCATCATAAAATTCTTCTCTTTTCAGATGAGTTGTTCCAAAAGATAGTTGATGATTGCGCAACAGATGTTGATTTGAGAAGACAAGTGGAAGAAGCAAGAGTCAAGTTAGCCAAAGAGGAAGCTGAATACAAAAAGAAGAACCGTAACTACTGTTTCTGCTTATGAGAGTGTCCTTTGATCCGGTTTGAAGGGCGCTGGGATATACTAATTGTGTGAAGGAATGCGGGACAGTTCAGTCAAAAGGCCTTGAAGTGTATTCATGTTTAATTGCACACCAAGATGTGAATAAGGCTGAAAGCAAGTTCAAAGAGTTGTTTTAGGGATGTGAGATCAATGGAATATAAGCGATTGTATAAGAATCGATTTTTATTTATTTCCTAATATTCGATTTAAAAAAGAAATAATCGATTTTGTTAAAAAACAATAATAAACCAAAGAGGTTCATATCAACAATTTTTTATTGTTAGAAAAAAATTTAAACAAACTAGTAACCAATTCAAAAGTAAAAATCAAAGCGCATGTTGCCTTTTTATTTTAATAGATAAAAATGAAATGATCCAACAAAATACAATTTAATTGGTTTAAAAAGTTAAAAATAATTACAATAAAGAATGGCAATTTTTATGAAAGGCGTAATTTTAATAATCTATATCTTAAAATCGATAAAATTGCATATGATTATTATTTAACATTCCTACTTAAGTTTATAATGATACTCCAAAAGGTTAATGAAAAAAGTATTAAAGCGACCCATTTTTAAGGACCATTGTTTGAAGTAATGCCTTTAAATATTTTAAATATAGCCCTCATTGCATTTGCATCAGTATGGAGTAATTGTTAAATGTTTATATTAGTAGTTAATTGATTTGAAGTGCCATTTGACTAAAAAAAGATTTGAATTTGTTCAATGTTATGAGCCTAGTGGTTGTATAATGTGAGGAATGTAATCAAAAATTCACCGTTGCTTAAAGACTGCTTGTAATGTATTTTAAGATACTTAAGTATATCGCCATTTTTTTTATAATATTATATAAAGTTTGGTTGTTTGGTACTCAAATTTCTTAAGTATATTTTGGATTGATTGAGGAATATGAATTTATAAGTATATTGCTTTAATATATTTCAGTTTAAATTTTAATATCTTACTTTAATGTTGATGTATTTCTCCCGCCCATTGATTGTCTAATGATTTGTCAACATTTAGAACTTGAAATATATCTCTAATAAGTCAGTTTATATTCGAGTATATAAAGTTAGCTATTTTGACAAAATTAAATATTTTTTTTATAACTAAAAGAAAGTTGTTATGAAATATATTGTATTGCAAAAATGATTAATTATTTAATAATATGACTATTTAATCTATTCAGACATTGTTTATATGGTTTGTAATATTTTAATGAAATTATATTATTGAGTGAAAAGAAAAAGTTTAAAGTAAATACAAACTTATATAAAAAAATGTGAATATTTTTCTTTCCACTACTTAGATTGTACTATTCGTTGTTTTGGAAGTAATTATTTGACAAGAGATAATTATATAATCAAATACCAACTTAGTCTGCCCGTGATCATGGATGCTGGAAAGAATCTGAAACGTCGGGAATAAGTATATTTAAGTAACGCGAAAAGTCCGTGAATTAGTGGATTTGATATGTATAATGATCGCGTAAATAAGAGAAATAATTAAGAGATAATTATATTATTTATTTGTAAGTTAAAAAAAATGTCATAGAAATTTGTAGCATGGCTCGTGTTCATAATTTTATAAGCTACTCGCGTATTATCCATCGGAAGAGCTTTAATAATATAAGTATTAAATGTTTCGCCAATTATTTATGTTGATTTATTACAATCATCATCGTCTGCCAATTATTTATGTTGTTTTATTACAATCCAATTAGCCTGTGATAGTCCACTGCTGGACATATGCCACACCCCGATCTATTTTGGATCGTATCCCACCACGCTGGTCCAATGCGGGTTGGTAGGTGGACCGACTTTTTACATACCCATTCGACGCACGGATCATCTTACTTTTCAGACAATGGGGCGATCGGGCTCAATTGCCCTAACCAACTAGGAAACAACAACGAAAATGTATTGAGTCCCTGCAGGATTGAAACCCACGTCCTCCGGTTTCTAAAGCATACGCCCATTGCACTAGGCTACGGAGGCAGTTATTGCAAACCCCTTGTTTTTGCTAGATCTTTTTTTGTATATTGTTGGTTTGCGAATATGTCACAAAGTAAATTAAAAGTTGGTAATATTTTCCGTGGTTGTTAATTCTTTTTAGGGTGTCAAAAATTTGGGCAACATTAAACGATCAAAGAATTATATCTCTTTTATGCTCCAATTTCATCTCAATTTTTATTTTGGACAACTGGCTTTCCCTCTCCACAACCCAAAGTGCACACTGCATTAGTTATATTTAATTTCATATTAAAAATTTTATTGACCGATTCAATAGAAGTTTACACTTGCTTATTGTTTGTCAAACACACTACCACCGGTTCGTAAAAGGACGCCTCAGACGTGAGAAGATCCGGCGAAATAGACGTAGCGGGCTATTTTTATGTCATCTTTTGAAAATAACGAACAATTTGAAGGCATAACATATTATGCAATATTGAAATAAAACCTGGAGCGAGCATTCCATTACCAGGCTGTGTTACCATTTAAAATTTCATTAGTATCGTAATAACCTTTCTTCATCATCTTCATCAGCCTGTGACAATCCACTGCTGGACATAGGCCTCCCCTAATACACCCCTATCCATTAGGGGGTTTTGGACCATATCCCACCACGCTGTTCCAAGGAGGATTGGGGGGTGGACCGACTTTTTGCATGCCCCCCCGACGCATGGATCATCTTACTTTTCAGACAATTGGGTGATCGGCCCAAATGGCCCTAACCAACTAGGAAACAACAATGAAAATTTGTTGAGTCCCCGCAGGATTGGAACCCACGACCTCCGGTTTCTAAAGCACACGCCCATACCACTAGGCTACGGAGGCAGTATGCCTTGACTACCTTTTTAAAATTTATTAATAGTTGAATTGTGAACGTTAACTGGGAATTTTTTGTTAAAACGTATACATTGTCCCATAAAAGACTTACATATTCTTAGCAGTCTAGTTGCTGGAAGAATTAAATTATGTTTATTCATTGTATCTATGTCATGTACATTACAATGTCTTAGGTAATCATGCCTATTCTTTTGCACATATATCAAAAAGTCAGGCAATATGATAGGTCTCGTGATGTAGGGATTCAATATGGCCGCGGTTCATAAATAATAATGCGTTCGCTTTTGGCGCAATGACAGTTGGAATTAGGAGTTTAATAACATTTATTTCTAGTAGAAATTGGCTTAAATATAGGAATCGCCGAACCCAGGATTTCACCCACAGGATTCGAACCCAAATCATTTCGTTGCTAGAGCAAAATGGGCGTATGCCCATGTGACTGTTTAATGATATTATATTTTAAATATTTAATTTATTATTTAAATTTATAATTTAACAATAATACCTGTTTGGGCAGAATAAAAAAGATTTGAACGTAACAGCTTTTAAGATCGGTTACGCATGTAAAAGAGAAGGGTTATTACAATGATTAAGTAAGAAATTATTAGAATTAAAAAAATCTTTAAAAAAAATTAAAGCTATTTTGCATTATATAATTGTATTGCACTGGAGTTTCGAAACATTAAAGAAAGAGATATAATTAATGTTTTAATTATTTTAAAGTTTTAGTTATAATTATGCTTTGATATAATTAATGTTTTATCAAAAACCGAGCTTAATATAACACATAATTCCGAGGTGTAGGGCCCCTTTTTAAAAGGGGCCCGTCTGGGGCAGTGGAAACACTATCGTGTTACGGTTTAAAGAACATCGTAGCCTGCGTGATTTACTGGGTAAACGAGACGTAACATCCTATGTCTTACGGTTTTTTTTTTATCACTGATGTCTTGACTAATGTTTTTGGCTTCGTCTTACACAAAGTACGCAAAAAGCTACCGTTCCCTCGAACTTGACGCCGAAAAGCGAAGACCACACGTATAGAAGGTACGTGGAATAGGCAGTTGTTATGTCAACAAAAGACTGCCGGCGATTGGTGTACGGACCGAGACGCCGACGGACTTTTTTTTTGATGGATCTCGTGCTCTGGGGAATAAACCTATTAGAACATAACCGGGTTTGGGGGGCCGTTGCCACAGGCGCGTCTCCCCATAAGTGACTTAACTGCACCAAGGGCCCCCAGACGGGGAGCCTCGGCTTGGGCCGTCACTTTTCTGGTACCCGTTAGCATGCTGAATCGAGGGCTGCCCAGGTGGGCCGACGCCTCGGCTCGATTCAGACGCTTTGCAATGATAATTTAATAGCTAGAAGAGCTCTATCTAAACTTTACTACCACTTCTTAAAGCGTTGGCGCTGGGAGAAGAAGTGGCGCAAGAAACTCCAGCAACGCTCCTATCTAAAATGGTGTTAAGCTACAGTGTCATATAGCAAAGGGTGTGTAAGTTCGACCTCACCGGTGGGGCCGATGTCATGAGTGTGTGTGTTTGTCCTACACTCTAAGTGTAGGGTGTGTCTGGCTACTGCCGACGGACTGTGTTAATTGATTGCTGGGGGCGGTCAGAACCGGCCTGAAACTCGGGGTAGTGTTTCGCTGTGCTCGTAAGCGAGGGCGAACTACAGGTGAGAGGCCATCCTTACTTGTGTGGGTTGTGAAATTGAATGATAGGACCCCCGTAGGGGCTGGAGTCTCGGCCCCTTACTTGTCCGGATCGAGTAGAATGTTTCGCGGTCTACGCTTATGACTAGATGCGTTTGGATAGGCCGAGTTATTAACTTTAGGTTAGGTACTTTATCAATGTTTCAAGGTAGGCAGCGCGTTGGTGATACTCCTGGTATTACCAATGTCTATAGGCGTCGGTGACCACTTTCCATCAGGTGGGCCGACTGTCCGTCTGTCTTTGTTAGCATTAAAAAAATATATAGTTTTACATGGGAAGTTTAATGTCAAACTGTGCAACTGTGTGCGTGGGTTTCAACATGGCCGGGGCCACCAATAAGTACGCGTATACTTTTAGCGCTATTAGAGCTCACGATAAGAATTTGTTAAAATAAACTTAATGCCCAATTTAGTTAAGGTTTAATAGAGTATTTAAAATTTTGTAGAATACAGAAACATAGATATATAAAGCATTGTTTAAGTGGAGATTCGGTTAAATATACAAGTTTAATAGGACCCAATATAAAAAGGTACGCACTTCCTTAGTTATATATGTTTTTCAAGAGCGTCTTGGGTTCAAATCCTGCGGGGACGAAACAATTTTCATTGTTGTTTCCATAGGGCAATGCGGGCTTATCACCCGATTGTCTGTAAAGTAAGATGATCCATGCGTCGGATGGGCACCTAAAAAGGTCCTGTGCCTGATCTCTCTCCGGTCGTGTCGGTCATCTGTCCCATCGGGCTATGTGAGTAAAAGATCACGATATCTCTGAAACCATAAGGCGTAGGGACTTGAAATTTTGTAAGAATATTCCTTTCGCCGAGTAGAGGTCAGCTAAGAATTAAGATTAAGAAAAACGGATTTTACGAAATTCCACCCACAAGGGGTGCGGGGGTTGCTAGTAATAAATAAACAATATCAGTTGTTAGGATTCGTAGTTTTTAATTATGATATAAATAATATAATTTGTTTTATAAAAATTTACACACTTTGATACGATATTGTGAATAGGAATGTGTAGTGAAATATTTCGTATGCAATAAAGCAAACTGGAAATTTTCGCATTAAGATAAAGTCATGCGAAATAATAAAACTGCAATTTAATATAAAGTTTGCCTCGTGTTGAAATGATTCGATGGCTATTTCTCGTTTGTGTTCAAGGTATTCAGTTCTCTTTTTTTTAACTTTCTTACATAATTTTGGCGTAAGTAAATTATTATCCTTTACAACGAACTTGGTATGTTGTTAATGTTGATTTTAATAAATTAAAAGCGAAACATGGTTCATATGCCCATTTGTCTAGCAGACTTATATGCTTGACTTTTTGATGTATGTGCACAAAAATAGATTTGCGATCAAAAAAGAGCTACTGTAACTTATTTACAAACACAAGCGTATTTTTTTTATGTCATACGCAGGCAGACGAGCAGTCGGGCCACCTGATGGGAAGTGATCACTGACGCCCATAGACATTAGCAATACCAGTGGTATCGCCAACGCGCTGCCTACCGTGAGACATAGGGTGTTAAGTCTCGTTTACCCAGTAAATACGCTGGCTACGGTGCCCTTCAAACCGGAACACAGTAGTGTTTTCTCACTACTGCTTCGCGGCAGAAATAGGCACCGAGGTGGTACCCACCCAGACGGTCTCCTGTAAAAAGAGGACCTACCACCGGTAGGTATTTGTAGGCAAAAACCTAGTCTAATAAAATAGTAGTTAAAAAGGACCTATTATAAAAAAAGGTATGCAGATCCTCAATTCTACATGTTTAAAAGAGAATATTAGTAGGTCGAAACGATTCTGTACAATTTACAGTTTTTGGTGTTGACGATATGCAGATCACATCAAAAGCAATAATCCATCACGATGTCTTGCGTGAAAAACAAGAACCAACTGAGCTATTTACAGATTAATTAACAGTTAAAATCTAAAGTTTCAGAGTAGCTAGTGATTCCAGTGTTTTAAAAACTCTTTTGGTATTTTAACTGATTATAATTGTCAATTTTAAAAACTACATTTATAGATAAAATTCACAAAAACAAAGTCTAATGTCAAACACATTTGGCGCCAAAAGGCGGGCACATCTATTGGTTAAACCTTGCGAGCGAAATTCAAAATGGCCGTGGTCCACCAATAAGGACGCGTTCGCTTCTTACGTCATTTATATTTATTCCGAGTCGAAATTGGCTAAACTACGGCTCCTCACATTAATTGATGACTAAAAACTTACTAATGTGAAACAGCCGTAACCCAGGCGTCCGGGCCTAGAAGCGTGAACCTCGCTTTAGAGACAACCTTCGAATTTAACGAGGAAAGAGACATGGCACTGCTGAAGAACGTACGCCACGTTATCGACAAAATCGAGAGCAACGTCAAGAGGAAGTTAATAGCTCGAGAAAGGACAGACGACTACAAGTTCACAGATTTCCTACAAGAGCTGATATCTGTCATCAATACGTATGAAGACGACGACTTTTCTGGCGTGTTCAGAGCTTTGTACCACGTGGTGTACAACCATAGAGGGACCGAATCCAGTGGGCTTTTCAATGGAGTGATTCGATCGTCTATTTTAGATGCATTGAAGAAGACAAGCGAAACACCGGTTCAGCAGCAGAAGGAGAGACTGAGGAAAATATCATTGTTGTTACGAAAGACTGAGAAGTCGCACGCCACTTTTATAAATTTTCTGAACCTGTTGTACAAGGGGAAATCACCGTTTGCTTTGAAGCGTGTACTGAGAGGCTTCAGAGTTTACCGTCAACGACCAAGTAGTGAAAGCAGTCTACGGGAACTGGTAAGGGACGCGGCGGAGTATCTAGTGTATGCACACTACGCGGGTTTGGATGCCAGTGTGCGCCGTGATGTTGATACCTGGTTAAGAGCGATGCTAAAGGGGTCAGGGTTGAGGACTTGGAAGCGGAAAATCGCAAGGACTACCACTAGACACCAGCGTAAGCACACAGGCAGACAAACATTTATCACCCTGTATCCGGAGGGAATTGTCATAAACAAGGTGCAGAGGAATGTTACGTGGAGGAAGGTGACAATTGCTGATAGGAATGGATTTTACCTCGTCAAGGGCAAACGAAGGGTGTTTAAGGACAATGATACTTCTCATGAAGACGCCGATTCGAGTGGAAGCAGTTTGGAAATAGAGACAACTACCAGGTACAATAATAACGTGTGTTCGTCATCATCATCATCATCTTCAGCTTGTGTTAGACTTAGGCCTCCCCTAATGCACGCCTTCTCCATTAGTGTCCATTCTGCAACGTGGAACACGCTGGTCCAATGCGAGTTGGTAGTTGGACCGACTTTTTACTTGCCCATTCGATGCAAGAATCATCTTACTATTCAGACAATTGGGTGATCAGCCCAAATACTCCTAAGCAACTAGAAAACAACGATAACACAAAGTTGTCTTCCCGCGGGATTCGAACCCACGACCTCCTACCGACTATAAATTAAGGGCTGCTAGACCACGTAGGCGAATGTGTGTTATTTTGAGATATTATTAAGACTTGAAATTAAGTCGTTCGACACTATTTAGCTAAAAATGTAATCTCAAGGTTTAAATTTAAAAAAATTAGATGTGAATCGATGACGTGGACAATATCCGCTCGAATACGACTACGGCAGCCGATCTATATTAAAGATCAGCCTACTACGCAAGAGATATTATAGTGCACAAGAGTACGCGCTAACACAGGTGCACTCCCTGTTCCTTTATACTCTTTTAAGCCCGATGGGAAGGATAACCGACTGAAGAGGGTAACTGCACCTTACTCTCTTCGGTCGGTTATTGTCCCGACTTTTCACATGCCACGCCCACGCTCTCACTACTAGGCTACGGAGGCAGTTCCGCTTCTTTATATACAGCTCTTATAAACTCTACTCTACTCTCCCTTAGACAAATAAAAAAAAAGTTTACTTATTTGTCAGCAAATGTTTAAATCTCCTTAAATGTCTCTTTTCTTTCTATTTAGCTAATTTTAACAGTTCTCTTAAACACCTAATTCATTTCTGTATGTTAATCATGAGCAAATACAATTTTTACCAATTTAAATTAAAGAAGCATTAACTAAAGTTAATTTCCCTTGTTTAAGAAAACTACTAACGAAGTCTATGAAGGAGCTTAGAAGACGGACGAAGCCAATATCAGATTCCGGTTACTTTAATCCTCGCAAAGCGTTAATTACAAAACAAAACTCCACAGATAAAATATATTCGAGGAATAGTAATGAAAGTCCCCACACAACTACAAGTAACAATTCGGTATCAAATCAATATTTGGAACGGATTAAACAATTAGAGTTGCAGATAATCGAGATGAAAAAAGAACTAAAAGAGAGGAAGACGACGAAAGCAAACACTCACTTGAGTTTCAGCGATCAGTATGATTATTTCAATATAGATAGAGAAGCTAATGCAACAGAAACTAAAAATACATCTAAATCTAACATAGATACAGAAACTAAGAACGAAACAGATTCAGAATCTATAGAAAAGATCAATCCGATATTCAGATCTAAGGATAACGAATCATTATCACTCGGTGATGGACCTTTGTCTACCGAAATTAAAAACTTTTTAATGAATCAATCCATTCTCGTCGATCGTGAAGCCGCAAACTCAACTAACGTCACGGAAAATAGCGAGACAGTTGCAATAAAAACTCGACCAGATAATGCTACTACACTAGAACCTAAGGCAACAACAGTTGCCTCAACGTATGCTGATAAAAGAACCAACTTAGTTTCCGAATTGATAAGTTACGCTAATGATACTTCACTAAGTAATATTACGGTAAGTACGAATGGAACTGCCGTCGACAACTTGACGACAGACACAACACCTTTTGTCGATCCGGTCATCAATCAGGTGCAATAATAAAATTTGTCTTTTGTTATGCTTTTGTATGTTTCATTTTTTTTTCAGCATGTAGCAGCGTAGTATTATTATATTTTATTCCTATAATTGCCTTCAAAGTCACCTGATGCTCTTTGACGATTTAAAAATTACGACAATTACGAGAGAAATAGAAAAAATGTTACAAAACAAAATAAAGCGATATTACTCTAACTACGAGAGTTCCCTCAACTAAAAAACTTAATGTTTTTAAGTGTAATAAAAGATGGTGTACAGAGTGGGAGGAGGTAGGGTGCGGATATAAATAAATAAGCAACAATGTTGTTTCCTAGTTGGTTAGGGCAATTTGGGCCGATCACCCAATTGTCTGAAAAGTAAGATGATCCATGCGTCGGATGGGCATGTAAATAGTCGGTCCACCCACCAACCCGCATTGGACCAGCGTGGTGGGATACGGTCCAAAAACCCTAATGGTGTGCTGAGCCTAGTGGACTATCACAGGCTAATGATGAATTTTTCAGTCGTGACACCCACTTTAAAAACTATAACAAAACGCATAACAATAATTTTGATCGACATTGTGTACCGATTGACTTTTATTCAAATTCTCTTTCGTACATTATGTAAAGAGGTCGTCAACTTTTTCAAAGACTAGGTTTCATTAGACTCTTAGGTAATTTAATGAAAATAATACCCACAATCAGTTTTAGTATATCTCATTTTTAACACAATACGATGTCGCGAGTGTCGTAGAAGGGTAAGTGCCATATACATTTTTATATTCTGTTATGATTACGCAAATAAGTAGTATTTTATTAATAATGTATTTTTTACTTTTCACTTGAGGGTAACAATCGCATAGCCTCTCTATAACCAGTCTCGCTGGCTCCGTGCACGTTGGAAAAATGTCTAATGCTGGACGCTTCTCCAGCGAATAGAACTCTCGGTGCTCCGGTCAGATCGTAGAGCGGTTCTCCTAAATCCGCCCTAGAATTAGGGGATTTCATAGAAGTCATACTATCGAATGTGAAGCTTCCTCTGGTGTGGGGATTCAAGAACCACGCTGTCCTGGAATAGCATTTGCGATTTATTAATGTTATTACGCCTCCGTGGTCAACAGGTATTGGCCCTTGCTTTATAAACGAAGGTTGTAAGTTCGAATCCCGCGGGGAAACAACTTTTTAATGAATCAATCCATTCTTTGTGTTATCGTTGTTTTCTGGTTGGTTAGGTTAGGTTAGTAAAGTAAGATGATCCATGCGTCGGATGGGCATGTAAAAAATCGATCCACCTATCAACCCGCATTTCAACAGCGTGGTGGGATACTATGTCCAGCAGTGGACTAACACAGGCTGATGATGAATGTAATCAATGCCAGCTTTTGTTTCCAAGCAAGGTCAATTCTTGCAGAAGACTCTTTAAAGAGGTACAATATTTGGGAACACTATTGTGTTCTATACCCGCCTAAATTAGAAATGGAATGAACGTGAACGAAGTCTACGGTAAAACTCAATTGACGCAATAATCTTGGTCTCTTATAGGTTTAACATGCCATGGAAATTGTACACCAATACGGACTTGTCAACGTTTGTTATTTGGCTCTACTATAGTTAGAATTTGTAACTAAATGTAGTTATAACTACTTAAACGAGATGTCCTAGGTCCGCTAGGGTATTTATATTGCATGGTATATTTGTACTTAAAATATAATAAAATAAACATAAATAAAATACTGTGTTGATATCTGAGAAGGAAAGCTAGAAAGCACAATTTTTACATAAAAGACTATCTACCCATGACGAGTTAATGCGGTACGCTGTTATATTTAATGGTAAAGAACAAGAATCACCAATCTGTGGCTTTATAAATATATTAATATGTCAATGTAATAATCATTCATAGTGAATATTCGACTATATTCCTTACATTCTCACCTTAACATCCCGGTCGGCTCGGGGACCGTTAGATTTGCACCCAAAAACTTCTGCAGCAACTCGACAGATTTCCTCTTGACCTCATCCTTAGGTAAAGTTTCCACCTGTACGTGGTTAAAGTGATTTAACAATGTGCTTGTCAATGAAACATCTCTCGTTCCCAAAGGCATATGAGGCCAGTTGTTCCCGACGCGCGAGCTGCGACTCGCAAATGTGTCGTGCGTGTACTATTACTCAATATATTTGTTTAAACCCACTAAATGTGCAACCAAAATGTGTATTTACTCGTTTTATTCGATAAATAATTATACCTGCCTCTGTAGCTTAGTGGTAAGTGCCTTAGAAACCGGAGGTCGTGGGTTCAAATCCTGCCGGGACTCAACAAATTTTCATTGTCGTTTCCTAGTCGGTTAGGGTAATTTATGCCGATTAACCACATGTCGAAAAGTAAGATGATCCATGCGTCGGATGAGCATGTAAAAATCAGTCCACCTACCAACCCGCATTGGACCAGCGTGGTAGGATACGGTTCAAAAATATCCTAATGGAGGAGGCATGCATTACGGGAGGCCTATATCCAGCAGTAAATGCGCTTCACGTTTAGCCACTACAGCAAACTGAATTATCATTAACACCAAACAAACAACAACAAACTTACAGCTAAATGATAATAACATTTAAATGTACAGCTAAATTCTAATAACATTTAACACCCTAACAAGATACATATATGGTTTCCTAGTCATATCTTAGTCGGGTTCATCGGATGTTATTAAATATTTTATTTCTTCGTTTATTTAACAACTTAAGGTTAACTAATCTCGATGAATAGATTAGACGTCAGTCAATTTAAACTGAACTGATGTGTTATGACAACTGTCAAAGATTCCATTCAAACATGGACCGACATTTACATGCTCATACGTACATTACGTATGGTTTTGTTGGCAATCAGGAGTTGCACTTATGTTGCTGCAAACAATCAGGAAAACACGAGAGCATAAAATTGTTCTCCACATGATTGTTAACAACCTTATTAATAAAGAAATGGTCAATACTATCAGGCTACAAAGAACCAAAGGCAAGTTTTGAAAAAGTAAACCTTAAGCACGCCTTACAAATTTCGTAGTGTCTCCACTAGTCCACAAAGTTAGGCTGTTACTAGAACCCATAGTGGTGGTAGCCCCAAATATCTTAGTCGTCCAATAATCGTCTTCTGCAACCTTTCTCTTGTCTTCCTCCCTCCAGAGAAATCCGAAACACGACCGCCATTTTGGCCACCAGGGTTCATCAAAAGAGAAGATTATTTTGTCCAAGACTCCCATCGTGATACTTTCTATTGCTCTCACTTTGTACTCCGGCAATGGACGGTTAAATAGAGTATGGTACCTGAAGAGGAAATAAGAGAAAGCACAAGGAGTATTAGGTTTTTAGCTAGTTTTATTTTAAAGTTACTATTAACATGGCAAGCAAAAATCTGGGTTAAGTAGACCATCTTTGGCAGTTATTGAAGTACTTCGATGCCTATAAAGAAATTGACGTTTAACCTATCCATACAATTAAGCATTTTGTATTTTGGACGCCAGATACCGATAATTCTATTTGTGTGATACTGATTTGTTCAGAAGCCGGTCCAGAGGTTACTTGGAAAAATGGATAAGAATACAGATATTACTTTTAAGAAAGATCCTTTTGGTGTGGGCAATCCGGTCCATACGAGGCTATCGGACCGTCTCCGTCAACTACTAATTAGCGACTTATTGGTATTAGAATTGAATATCCAGAAAACAGGTACACAGACAATAATCCAGATATGTTAACTGAGTATTTTTTTTGACGGTTCTTCTCAGATTTGAGGTGTCCTCTTCCTAAACGGTAGCGTCAAATTGACAATCAATCGGTGAGTGTATTAACACACACCGATTGATTGTCAAGGAATCCAGTAATCTCAAGTAAATCACTATTGGATAAAAATATTTAAATTAAATTTGAAGATACTTTAAGTCGAATTTGAATCCAATTTGAATTGAATTTAAATTCAAGAATAGAGCGCTTAAATATGGGGTAATGAAACAATAAGCAGTCGTCGTCGTATTGTATTAGCTATCTAGATAGAATTTGCGTAAAGAAGCTACGTCGTTTGAGGCGAACTGGGTAAAACTTCATTTCATAGACCGATTTGACGGAAAACCGACACGACCGTACAGAGATCAAACGCAGGATCGACTTTTTACACGTCCATCCGACCATTGGATCAACTTTACAATCGTGTGATCGGCCCGCGTTGACTAGACCGACTAGGAAACAACAATGTAAAGTCGTCACAGTATTCGAACCCACGACTTCCGCACAAGACACGGACACGGATTAAAAATTAAATCACCAATTTACCTTTCCTTCAAAACGCCTACTGAAACAGTGATGATTACACTATGAGCCTTGTACGTCTGTCCGTTTGCGCATGTCACTTCTACTGCTTCCGATGGTTCCCGCGGCCAAGTGATTTTGGTCACTTCCGAGTTTAACTTTACGTCCAAATTTGATAAGCCGGGACCTCCTTTATGTGTGTCCTAGTGAAAGAATAACGTTATATATCACGTTATTAATATATTGAATGGAAGATAACATACATTCCAGTGTCTGTGGTAAGTCTGGCAGATTACATTGTTGTTTTTAACAAATGTTTTCTGTTATAGAGGAAAATTTATATTCCGGTTTTTAAAATCATTATAAGTGGATTACTGAGCGATCGCGACATAGCATAGGAGACAGAAATGAGGTCTCCTTGTTATTTTCCCAAGTTATTGTGGGGTCTGCTTTTCTACCATTAATACCTCAACCTCGACCTCAATATCGAAGAGCGACGGCAATCTTGGGGTCTGGCTAACTGCCATTCTGTGGCGACTGCCAAAGACAGTCTTGACAACGGTGAATAGGGTCGGTTTCTAATCAATTTAGATTCACCTAAATCTTTATTAAAGCAACTGGCATCTGACCTATCGAAAGGGTAAACTTTTGTCTGTTAATTTGGAGTCTACTGCGACTAGTCAAAGATAGTCATGCAACCGAGCCCAACTTTCTGCATCCGACGCATGGATCATCTCACTTTTCAGACAATGGGGTTGACGGGCTAATATTGCCCTAATCAACCAGAAAACATTGATAACACAAATTTATTTTCCCACAGGACACGATCCACCTATCTCCATTTTGTAAAACAAGGGCCAATTAGAAATAATTGTTACTATTATTAGCCAACCCACCAGCATTAACTCGAAGAAGGTCTTATATCCGTGTCTATGCCAGCTTAGTTGCTTATCACCTTCTATCTCTTCGTAGTCGCTGTACAAGCTTACTTCATCCCAGCTGTCCGAGCCTTCGTCATTGTCGACAAGTAGGTCCATTAGATCGAAAAATGCATTGAGGAAGTCGACGTCTTCTAGAACCTCAGGTCTTGTTTGTTTAAGATAATCCTTTATTCTGTCGAGAGAAACTTTCAGGTTATATAAATGTATACGTTACCGGAGACATAAGTTCTGGATTGAACGCCAAATGCATTAAGTTATCGCGTTTCCGCATCAAAGATTGTTCTACTAAAATATATTTAAATTGTCTTAGGTTTGGCAACTGTTTTTTTAGTGGATATATCGGTGTTTTCGCCGGGGAATCCGTAAGCTGGATTTTTCAATCGCCAAAAAGAAAATGTATGATATTAAGACACTCTACACCTGAGTTTGTCCGGTGACCATGGATAGTGTAAGAGTAAAAATATCGGGAATCATATTAAATAAAACTACATTATTAATCATATAAAGTTATAGTATCTTTGAAGGGGTAAATCGAAAAAACATATTTTGAGAGTTAAATGAAATGACTTTACGGATTTTGTCGCCTTTGTCCCCGTGGTCACGGGCGATGGAAAGTGTTAGAAACGTCGGGAATTGAAAATGTAAAATAAACGCGATAAAACACGTAAAGTCGTTTTATTTAATTGTGTATAATATTCGCGTAAACAATAGAAATAATTATATTTTGAGTAGCAAAAAAAGAAGGAAAGTGTTCTCCATCAATTTTTTTTGGGCTGCTTTTTTTCAGGTCTCATACTTCCTTTACTGAACCTTTGGAGCCATCTTCATCTTAAATAGACTGCCTCCGTAGCCAAGTGGTATGGGTATGTGCTTTAGAAACCGGAGGTTGTGGGTTCGAATCCTGCGGGGACTCAAAAAATTTCCATTGTTGTTTCCTAGTTGGTTTGGGCAATTTGGGCTGATCACCCAAATGTCTGAAAAGTAAGATGATCTATGCGTCAGATACGCATCTAAAAAGTCGGTCCAATGCGGGTTGCATTGGACCAGCGTGGTGGAATACGGTCCAAAAACCCCCTAATGGATAGTGGTGTATAAGGGGAGGCCTATGTCTAGCAGTGGATTATCAAAGGCTGATAATGATGTAAAAATCGGTCCTTTCATCGATCGCACTTCAGCCGTATTGGCCGCCCGTTAAAATTTAGGACGGTAAACAAAGAGGATGAAGATGTGACTACTTGCACTCGTGCAATATAATTCATCCTACAAATTTCTAATCCAATCTCTGTGACTTAGTACAGTTCGGTTGTTTGCTACTTCAATACCCACATTAAGATATCATTCTAAGGTACAATTATTTGCGTTTCTTACTTTATTCTTAAATATTCCCCTACAGGACCTTTCTCGTTGCCAGCAGATTTGATAGCATCAACGCTGTATTCTATCAGTTCATTGACGAGCGTATCGTCAGCTTTGCTCCCGTCTGATCGGTATACATCGGCGGTGGCGTCCTGGGAGAGAATTGTTATATTATTTCTTACTGCCGCTTCGTATACCCTGCTGCCGCTGCCGTGGATCCTGGAAGGAGCAACTTTGTTAAATTTTAAATAATCTACTAATTATTCCTTTTGTTTACGTGAATACTATACATTATTGAATAAAAGTTTTTCCATCAGATTTGATAGACCACAAATCCTTTGTAAAGAACGCTGATTCTTGCCAAGGATGATCCGTGAGGCTATTGAGATTAGAGAACATCGCAATTTCAATAGAGTGATTAACAAATTTAAATAAAAACTCAAGGCATAATACCACTGCCAGCTGTAATGATAAAATGAATTAATTCTGCACAGTACAGACTAATAACATTTTATAACAATTAAGATCTGGAAATCCCACTTCAGCACTGGGAACAATTTGACTGACATCTCAGTCTACCCCGTGACCACGGCCACTGGAAAGTGTTCGTAACGTCAGGTATTTAAAGTAAACGCGGTAAAATGTGTGAAAAGTTTTTACCTCTATTGCTATAAATTACGCCTATGAGCCTTTTACTTTTATTGGCTGCAATACAGTGTAGACTGCTCGTTCTACATATCGATGCCAGTAATAGAACGTCGCTTAATAAACAGTATTTTTTATTATTTAAGACATACCTATGACATGATGCGAGGGATTATGGCACTTATATTGAGATGGAAATCCTCGGGAAGTAAGTTTTAAAAATTGAATGACTATCTAACTATACGCATCCTATCTACAACTAACTATCTAACTATACGCATCCTATCTACAACTAACTATTGAAAAAGAGGATTTCCGTAAAGCGTTTTATATTTCACCCAGGAATTTAAAACCATTTAAAAATTCAGAAATAATATGCATCTAAAACATAATTCAGAACCAAACCATACGCACTCAATAAAAGTAAGTTTTAAAAGTAATTAATACAATAAAAAACACCCAAAGCAACTATAATAATAACTATAGTTTAGTTGAATTACACTAGGAACAAATGTAAATAAAGTAACCTTGTAGGTGATAGGTTTCCTTTTTACAGGGGACCGTCTGGGGCGTTGCCACCGCCGTCCCTATCTCTGCTGTAAGACGGTAGTGTGTAAATACTGTGTTCCAGTTTAAAAGGCACCGTAGCCAGCGTATTTACTGGGTAAACGAGACTTAACACCCTATATCTCATGGTAGGTACCATGAGATATAGGGTGTTAAGCAATACCAGTTGTATTATCAATGTCTATGAACGACGATGACCACTTTCCATCAGATGGCCTGACTACTCGTCTGCCTGCATAGTCGCTAAAAACCTATAGTAACGGAGCGGCGCCGTACCTATGATGTTTGACATTTTTGTTATCATTTGTCACAATTAATCAATAAGAACGATAGATGTATGTCGGCCCTTCGTGGCAAATTTTTCATATAGCCCAAGTTTAAACTGGCCAAACTAGGCTTGCTAGGCTAGTTAGAATACATTCTCAAAAATGTTACACCATCAAAACATTAATATGTTGACTGAAATTAATAAAAACACAGGTAGGTAAACGCGCAGTACAATCAAATGTATTCTCGTTTTACAGTATTGTTCTATATTATGATTGCGCACCAATAACAATAAAACGGCTCAGTAAAATGTATAAGCAAGAAACACCACATTACTTAAGTGACAAATAACATAAATATTCAACGGCATTTGAATTTACTAACGAAATGTAACAAAACTTTTGTTCGTGCAATTTTGTTTTCAAAACTCATGAGCTATAAGCATGATTTTGCAGTCAGTTGTTGTATTGTTTGTTGTTCTTTGAACATGATATGAATAACAAGCTGTACAGCTTTAATAGGTTTGCCTAATACAGTCATCAAACTAGTAATGACCTATTTTAGGGCGTGACAAGTGGCGCAAAACGTCTTTTATATTCATTGTTATCTATCCTAAGCATTTGATTGTATGCAGCATGAAAACTAAGTCGAGATATCATACCACTACAGTGTTAGTAATTAGGCATTCAGTTTCTTGTGATTTTTGACCTAAATCCTCACATAACTACTGGTTGTTAATAGCAAAAATATCTCACAGAGGCCCTGGTATTTACGGTGTCCCGTAGGGATCCATTTTGTTGCCTTTATTTTCCTAATAATTTCCAATTTTGTAAGTACGTATTATTAGCGAAATATATTTATTTTAAATTCGAAGTAAAACGTTAAAAATTATAAGTTGGATGAATAATATATATATAAGCACATTATATCCACTAAACTTAAATTATTCAAAACTTTAAAAGCAATTGCAATAAAGCCTCTGTTCCCAACGACGATACAAATAATATGACAATGTAAAAGTCATGCTATTTAGGGAAAGAAAGAAAGAAAGGAGAAAGATAATTATGTTTATTTGGTACATTAAATCAAAACAGAAACAAAGTATAAAGAAAATAAGACAACAAAACAATATAAAACGTAATGCACCAAAAGGGTTTCCACTCAGCGTTGAATCGTGAGTTTTTTAACCCCCATGAATGCTGGTTTTCAGTGGAACCTAAATACAGAGATAGATGGCAACTACTAACACAATTATAAATAAATAACACATATAAAATATCTTTCAAGAAAATATTAAAAATTTAAGATGAAAACAAAAATAAACAACTATAACAATACTAAACATTAATTAAACAAAATAACGGTATTTTTTAAAATTATACAACATTACAGAAACGTAATTACAAATATCTACTATATATAACTGCCTCCGTAGCCTAGTGGTATGGGCGTGTGCTTTAGAAACCGGAGGTCGGGGTTCGAATCCTGCGGGACGCAACAAATTTTCATTAGTTGTTTCTAGTTGGTTAGAGCAATTTGGGCAGATCACCCAATTGTCTGAAAAGTAAGATGATCCATGCGTCGGATGGGCATGTAAAAGTCGTCCACCACCAACCCGCATTGGACCAGCGTGGTGGGATACGGTCCAAACCCCTAATGGATAGGGAGGCCTTGTCCAGCAGTGACTAAAACAGGCTGATGATGATGATGATGAATTACAAATATAAAATAATACATTATTATTATTATTAGGCCGTGTGCTTATGGACATGAGTGTGTGCAGGTAAAAGGATGCATTATTACAGCTAATTTTCACATATTGCTAGTGCTATTGAATGTGGGATATTAGGATTGCTGATGAACTGTCTAAATGCTAGACTTTTGTAAGGCAATTAAAACTTTTTAAATTTCAATTTGAAAGAGTTAATCGTGCTAGAATTTCTAATAGGAGTAGGGATATCATTCCAGCACTTAGTGGCAGCAAAACGAAAACTCCCACGAAATGCGGCAGTGCTAAAACGCGTTGCAGGGCAGTTCTTACGCATTGTTGGGAGAAATTGAGCTTTTCATACAAGTATGATGGCTTACCAGTCTTAACGATTCCAAATAGTAACGAGGCTAGGTGAAGTGTACGTCTAGTAGCCATGTTCATTAACCCTCGACTGTTGAGATATGTAGTGACATGCGATCGGGAAGGATATTAAAACAATAACGAGCACATGCATTTTGAACCCTTTGCATCAGTCTTTCTGTCCTCTTATATAAGCATTCGCCAAAAACTGTATCACCGTAAGACAATTTTGATAAAATTAGGCTTTCATATAATTTAATGCGCATGTCCACGGTCAAATATTCCCGAATTCGGTTCAAAACTTTTAGTCTATAGAAGCAATTACGCATTGTATCTATGATGTGTTCCTCAAAGCGCAATTTATCATCGATTAGCAAGCCTAAGTTTCGAGCTTCCGATACTCGTTCTATTAAATTACCATCAATGTAAATTTTTGTTTTTATCTATGATGATATTAGTTTGCTTACGCGTGCCAAATAACATGAATTTAGATTTATTAGGATTGATGACTAGACTATTGTACTTGCCCCATTTTGTGATAGATTTTAAGTCATCTTGAATTCGACTAACTGCTAACTCAGTATCAGAAGGTTGAAAGGATAGGTACAAGTTTGAAGGTCGTCCGCGTAAAAATTATATTTGCTAAACTTTATTGTGCTAACAATGTCTGCTATGTACAGTATAAAAAGGAGTGGCCCCAAAATAGAACCTTGAAATACGCCTGCCGAAATTGGCATAGTGGAGGATACTATATCAGGGCCATTATCACAGCTAATTTTCACATATTGTTGTCGATTGGTTAGATAACTTCTGAACCATTCTCTTGTAGAAACGTCAAAGCCATAGTAGGTTAATATGGAAAGAAGCAGAGTTACGTCTATAGTATCAAAAGCTCGGGAAAAATCAAGCAGAACCAATATGGTGCCATGTCCTTTGTCCTGTGCTGCTAGAACATCGTCTACAACATCTAATATTGCTCTGGTAGTGCTGTGGGACTTTCTGTAGCCGGATTGCTTAGCAGGTAGAATATTGTTATCTTCTAGGAATTTGATCACTTGTGTAAAGAAATTTCGCTCTAAGATCTTTGACATAACTGGAAGAATACTGATGGGACGTAGATCACCATAATGAACTGGGTTAGGTTTTTTTGGGATTGGGTTTACTGATGCTACTTTCCATTTGTAAGGAAAAACGCTAGTTCTAATTGAATTGTTAATGATCTTTGTAATAGCTGGCAGAGATTGGGGTAACGCGAGTAAAAGAATATTTAAATTAATACCATCATCTCCAACTGCATTAGTTTTAATGGATTTTATAACGCTAAATACAACTGGTTCATCAACTGTCTGTAACCTGAAGATATTGCTCCCAAATCTATTAGATTCAAAGCGATCCATCATTACCAAATTATCAGATTGTGCACTTGTATTAGGAAGCTGAAGAAAATTTAAATTAATGAGTTCAGGATCACATAAGTTAGACGGGATATTGCAATCTACTTTTCTAAAGTTTGCTATACTATATTTGATATTTTTCCATAGGATTTTAGGATTTTCTTTCCAGAATTAATTTCAAGATTTTCTAAATCTTTATAGTTTTTAATTTTCTAATTTTGTATGATTTTTGTAGATTTGCATTATACGATATTCATCATTTCCCTTATGGTTAAGTTATCCATGGGTGATTTTGCTTTGAATATAATAGCTTTAATAGGAGCATGACTAAAGATTGTCACTTTCGTAAAGTTTTCTACGGTATTGTTTATTTCCCCATTTATCATACTACCCCAATGTAAAAGATCGAGATCAAAGTTAAAACAATTTACATTAATTTTGTTCTACGGTCTATAGATAACTAATTTAGGAGGCTCTCTACTGTTTTTTATATTTAATTGGCATGTTAAAGGGCGTGGCTGCAGAGGTCTGGAATGTGATTAATTGTAATGTTATATACCTCAGTATTAGCGCATACTTAATCAATCTAGGTTTCACTATTTCCTGTAAAATGAGTCGGCTGGTTAATAAACTGAGTAAGTTTCATGTACTTAAAGAAGTAATGTAGCTTATGCGAGTTAGGATTATGCGTTTGTAATTATAGGTTAATATTGAAATCTCCAAGTAAAACGGTATGCTCATAGTTATTTATAGCGGAAATTGATTCTGTAAGTGCATCAATAAACAAGTCTACATTGAGCCAAGGAGGTCTGTACGCTGTGCCAATGGCAACCCTTATACCATTTACGTTTAGCCCTAGCCACAATTGTTCTATAGTGTTGTTAAAAACTGACATTTTTTTTTGCGTTTATTCCCGACCGGAGATAAAAGCCTACGCCTCCTCCTCGCATTCGCACTTCAGGTGAACGTGGTACTTGTAGCAAACGGTAACCGGGGGGTGATTGAGCGTGCTCTTTCTCTACCTGTTTGAGCCAAGTCTCATTATCTATTAAGTTCGATTCGCAGCAAGAAATGGCTCATCATGGCGCGTCCTAATGATCCGGCATTAAGAAAACCTATTGTCAGTTTTTTGTTCTTACAAATTTAGTATAGAATTCGAATATTAAACTACTATTACACAAAATCGATAAGTGGCCCATTCAAGACACCAAACGTGATAGACAATAGTAATTGCAAGTTAATTAAGAATGATAAGATATATATAGTATATATAATATATACTATATAGATATAAATAATGTGTATGTAACAAGTTATGCAAAGTTTAAATGTAAAGTAGATAAGATATTCAAGTTAATTAGCAAGATTATAATAATCGATAAAACAATTATTTTAGAACATTTATATAAAAGTTGAAAGATTATGACAAAAGTAAAAATGTCTAATACATTAATTGTCCATAAATTTAAATAAATAGTTAAAAATCTTCTAATTCAGATATTTTCACAAAATAATCTCAGTGAATTTGACAAACATATTCTGAATTTCATTTCTCAACAAACATATCATTGATTAACTACCATTCTGACAAGTTCCACACACATCACGAAGGTACAGTGTACACTACATCTGCCCTGCGCCTCAGGCCAGATCGGATTATCTTCCAGACAAAGGGTCGTTGCTACACACCATGCGAGCCAAGCCACCACGATGGTGCATACGCATTGTCGGTCTGTCGTATGTACATCATGTCCACCTATTTTTATAGTTGACAAAGTAGCCGTGTTCCTAGCCTAGGAAATCTGCTGACAATCAACATGATCCTAGGTTTGTTCGAATCATGATGAACTCGAAAGCTTTTCATTGTTCTATGTACAATGGCCTATCAACCAATCGCCTACTAAGTAAGATGATCCATTCCTCGGATGGGCATGTAATAAGGCGTTCACCAATCTCTGCCTCTGGTCGCTTTCAGGTTTCAGGACCTGAGTTCCACACGACATTGTCGACATACATCGAGGGCCTGTTATCGAACGAAACTTAATGCATCCGAGATCATTAAGAATTGAAACATTTATAAAGGTGTTAATGAGACATTTTGACGGTTGTTGCAGACTCTTCATTGGATATCAAAATATTCCTATCATCATCCTGTGTTAGTCCACTGCTGGAGATAAGCCTCCCCTAATCCATTAGAACTCCTTCTCCATTAGAACGATTTTTGACCGTATCCTACCACGCTGGACCAATGCGGGTTGGTGGGTAGACCGTCTTTTACATGCCCTCTGACGCATGGATCATCTTATTTTTCAGACAATTGGGTGATAGAGCCAAATTGTGCTCACCAACCATAAAAATAACCATATCTCAAAGTTGTTTCCTTGCAAGATTCGAACCCACGACCTCGGTTTATAAAGCAAGGGCAATACATCTTGGCCACGAAGGTGGTCATATTCCAATGTATTATGCCAAATCAAATAATGTGTATTTTGTTTGTTTCTACGGTACATTACTGAAACAGCAGTAAACAACTTAATAGCTCCAGCTATCAAGAACAACGATAAACATAGATGCTTAGTATCAGAAACATAAAAACGGGTCTTGAATACCAAGCCCGTTCTCTCACAACCACAATATCATTATCATGTTGTGGTTTAAGTAATCATTAAGAGTCATATCCAAAACTATTTGTGTTGTTGTAATCATTTTATGTCAGATGTATTGCGCTAACTTATCGTCAGTTATCAAGTAAACTAATATTAGTTATACGCCAGGCGTATCGGTCCGCGTCGGACACTATATTAGTTCAGTTAATTTGAAGGAAATGACTTCTTATAACGGTTGCCTAAACATGGTTTTCATGACCAGATCGGACTCATTTAAGCACCCTGACAGTGGCCGGTATCGCACTTATAACCCAGAAAACAACAATAACACATAATTGTTGCTTCGCAGGACCAAAACTACAACACCCGGTTTATAGGATGAGGGACAACCCAATCAAGCAAGGATGGATTGTCCATGAATCGTGCAATGTTTCTTAAACGTCGGGAATATTATAAAACGAATTGAACGCGACTGAAATCCGTAAAGCCTTTTATTAAATCATGTGTATTCGCGTAAATACAAGAAAGTATAAACTTAATGAGAAGTTCATTAAAATAAAATTAAAACTTTTTAATTAATTTTATTAACATTAAAATATGATAAATTAATGTTAAAATCAATAAACTTGAACAATCTAACTAAAGCTAACTCATTCAAGTAATATTTATTTTCGTAATGGTAATAAAAATCATATTACTTACTTTGCCCCAGCAACAGTGAAATAAATAGTCAGTACGGCTAAAGCACTGCCAGTAAGCGACGCCATCTTGAATTTCAAATGCTGTAATGACACACGAGCGGTTTAGAACTGCTTATATACGTCGTAATAGTAACGGTTGTAGAGAGGGGGAAGGGGGATAGCAATTCCTTTATATTGTAACCATATTATACACCGAATTCACGGTTAGAAAAATATAGGCCAATCACCCAATCGCCTGAAAAGTAAGATGATTCATGCGTCGGATGGGCATGCAAAAAGTCATTGCCTTCAAACAATAAGTTTTTTTTCTTACCGGGACCTCCAGTTCCAATAACGCAAAGGTTAATGGGGCATGGAGGTGGTATATCTAAGACTACGATTATTGAAACATTCTTAAATTTAAGGGTTAATATCACCTATTATTATCTATAATTTATGAGATTATTTTGAACAAAGGTACAGTTTTGGCATGAAGGTTGGCTAGTTGCGGACCTCCCCTAATGACAATGCTTCAATTGTAGCCGCCATTAATTGTTTTTTTATAGATCATCGACTTTATTTGCCTTAAATACAAAGTCAATGTAATGTAATGTTAGTTAAAGATTTTTACATATATTATTTTTATATATAGAAGAATGTAACCAGTGTGACGATGTTTCTTTAATACAGATGTCGTCAGTGTTGCATACCTATTAATACTTTTTGCCTAAATTTATACCGAAAATCTTAAACTATTAAAATATTAAACATTCAAATTAATTTAAACGGCAAATATTCAACTTTACCCCGTTTTCGTAAAGTAGCCTTTTCAAAATGCTTAGAAATTGTCGCAAATGCGATTAAAGAGCTGTAAAAATAACTCAAAAGACGGGAATTGTTTTATAACTAAATGTCATAGCAATGACAGAAATGTACAGAGGAATTGTGTCAGTATAGATACAGTGAGAAAAGATTTTCCTTCGTTATTTTTCGGAAAAGTTCGTATTAATCGTGCTCTTTTAAATAGCTAGATAATAACGTATTATCTCTACAACACACAATGATATATTTTTTATAGCATAGCAGCAGACGAGCATTGGCCACACTGATGAAGGTCACGACGCCATAGACATTAGCAATACCATGGTATCGCCAAGCCTGCCTAGTAGACATAAGGATGTTAAGTCTCGTTTACCCAGTAAATAGTATTATTTATGACACTTGACACTAAACAATAAAGTTTCATATTAATTTATATAAAAATGTCACTCATTTAATACTATTATTAATTGACAGTTAAGGTGTCATCGTATTCCGATAAATTTGCTTACTGCATCTATACCAATATCAAAGCTGCCATGTTTAATTTTAGTCACAGAAAAATCAAGTATGTGTGTCAAAAGATGTAAACAAAAAATATGACCGAGTTCGAAGTTTGAAAGCTTCGTAACCGTGTTGTTGTATTTGCAATTGACATGGTTTTGAATTTGACATTTGATAAAAAAAACTTCTGTCATATTAAACGAGGCGCAATTTAATGTTTAATTATGACAGCATCCGTTACACTCGAAATAAATGTAAACAAATCCAATGGCGGACACTAATTTATTTATTTGATGATCAATGCGCGTGACTTTTACATGCCCATCCGTGGCATGGATCGTCTTACTGTTCAGACAATTAGATCGTCCCAAATGTGTCCTACTCAATCAGAAAACAACATTAACACAAAATTGTTTCCTCGCGGGATTCGAAACCACGACCTCCGGATTATAAAGCAAGGGCCAATACGGCTATGCTAAGGCGGCGTATCAAAATGAAGGCACTATGATCTATTTACTGCTTTGTTTTAAGTCTATCGTCGCTCAATAATTGACATCTTGGTAACAAATCTCAATCACAATTAACGCTTGATCCACTACAACGCTGGACGGGTGACGCAAATTCTATTTTTCCTTTTGGAAGTTTTTATTTTATGTACGGACCGCATCAGAACTGATGTGATCTGTCAGAGAACTAGTCTCCGACATAGCCCACCGGAGTAGTAAGCTGAAGTTGCAGTGGACCGGTCTCATTAGCGTCAAGTGGAGACCGAGGCTCGGCTAAAATAGTGGAGCGAGGGACGCCTTGCGGAAACATGGAGTGACGATATTCACAAAGTGGCCAGTAAGGGCTAGATGAGTAGCCGAAAATAAGAAGTGGTGGCATGAATACGTAGCAAAGCCATGTGTTCTTATTCATAACCAAGCTGTTGCGCGCGACTTTGTCCACATACACACACATCATCAGCCTTTGTTAGTCCACTGCTGGACGTAGGCCTCCCCTAATACACCCTTATTCATTAGGGGGGTTTGATCCGTATCGCACTACGCTGGTCCAATGCGGGTTGGTGGGTGGACCGACTTTTACATGCCCATCCGACGCATGGATCATCTTACTTTTCAGACAATTGGGTGATCGGCCCAAATTGCCCTAACCAACTAGGACACAACAATGAAAATTTATTGCTTCCCCGCAGGATTCAAACCCACGACCTCCGGTTTCTAAAGCACACGCCCATACCACTAGGCTACGGAGGCAGTTTTTTTGTTTTTTTTGACGACTTCGTCCGCGTGGTTATAAATATATTTATCTTTCTTTTATAAGAAAAAATAGCCTAAGTTACTCCCAGTTACATCAGTAATCTCCCAGTGAAAGTCCCGTTAAACTCGGACCAGCCATTCCAGTGATTAGCTAGAACAAACAGATTGACAGGCGAGCAGATAGTTATAGGTATATAGCGATGATTTAACTACGGACAACCGTTGTGTTTTTAATTGGAGTGACATTCCGATTTAATTCACCTGTAAAGATTGTTAAAACCGAATGTTGCATTTATTAGAGGATGCAAATTTGTTTTTGGGACATGTGTCAGGGGTCAGTAGAAGCTTAATCTCCAGTTTTTGGGGTTGCCACTTCATCAAGTATAAAAGTGTGGAAGCACTTTTATGATATATAAATCATCACCATCATCAGCCTGTGTTCCTCCACTCCTGACATAGACCTCCCGTACTGTTCCGCCGTCTCCATAAGAAGGTTTTGGACCGTATCCCACCACGCTGGTCCGACTTTTTACATTCCTATCCGACGCATAGATCGTACTTTACTGCAATACTAGTGGTATCACCAACCGCTGCCTACCGTGAGACTAAGTGTTGTTACCTCCAGTAAATAAGCTGACTTCAGTGCCTTCAAACCGGAAAACAGTAGTGTTATCGCATTACTGCTTTGCGGCAGGAATAGGCACCGTGGTGGTCCATCCCAGACGTCCTCTGTAAAGGGGACCTACCCCAGTAATATAGGAAACATTCGCCGATCACCCAATTGTCTGTAAAGTAAGATGGTACATGCGTCGGATGTGCATGTAAAAAGTCGGTCCTGCACCTTATCTGTCTCCAGTCTCCGTCGGTTTGAGGATATAAAGGAATAGGTAGTGCATGTGTTTGCGCGTGCATTTATGTACTACAATATAGTCTGCAGAGTTCTCTTATGTATACATCGGCCGCCGTAGACGTAACCGACTTGGAGGACATTATTTTCATAATAAAACAAAATTATAATCATCAAAATATTTATTGAAACCTGCACAAAAAGCACACGATATCCATTACGATAATATTCAATTATCAATAGAATTCTATATCGTACACATAGTGTTTATAAAACTTAACATCCAATACTTCCATAAAAATCGATAATATACATCTCAAGCAACAATACATACCTATTAAAGAAAAAAGTTTTGGCTCAAAGGTCTTGTTAACAGGCTACAAAATGTTATTAAAAAAAATTAGTTCTGTCAAATATGAATTTGACATTTTTGTATTGCTTTCGCGGCGAAACTTAAAAAGATGCCGTTTCAACGATTTATTTTACAAGCTATAAAAGTATATCTGTTAGTACACTAACAACAATAGTTTTCTTATAAATATACATAATATATTGTACATATCAAAGTGTATACGAATAAAAACTAACATTCAAATGGATAACTTATTTTATTAGTCACTAAATTACTTACGTACACAATAAATGTTTAATTTTGATATATTCATAAGCACTAAGTTAACAATGTTATATAATTTGATTTGTTTGTTTTTTATTTGTAAAATTTTCGAAAAAATGCATTGCATAAATGCGATAATGGCAACACGTTAATATTACTGGCAGTTGGGTAACAATTTTAAGAAATAATGATGACGTTTACAATTTAAAACGGTATGGACAAAGATAATTTGTATATATGCAGTGAGAAATTTTCCTTCGGCAAAACTCGGATCTCTATCGGAATACGACACCCGAACTGTCAATGAATGATCGTATTAAACGAGTGACATTTTCATATCCATTTATATGGAACTTTTTTTCTGTAGTGTCAAATGTCCAAATGAATCATGTCATTGTATGATATAGAGATGTAAAGATACTGAAGCTATTTGAAAGAGCACGATAAATACCATCTTTTCCGAAAAATTACGAAGGAAAATCTTTTCTCACAATATACATCACAATATTTATAAATATATTGTAAGGGAATATATTAATCGTAACAAAAAGTATGTTAATAATTTTTTTTGGGGTTAACACTTGTACAACATCAAAAACTTTCGTAAAACGTCATTTAAACAAACTACTATGCTTTATTCTTCTTGACGACCCGCTTGGCGCAGTGGTTAGTAACCCTGACTATTGCGCCAGCGGGTGTCGGTTCGATTCCTACCACGGGAAAAATATCGTATATATAACGTAGTGTTTTTAACGTGTCTGGGCGTTTGTCAATACCGGGTCGAGGGTTAAAATCCCGCGGGGAGACAACTTTGTGTTACAGTTGTTTTCTGATTGGTTAGGACAGGTTGGGGCGATCACCCAATTGTCTTAAAAGTAAGATGCTCCATGCTTCGGATGGGCATTTAAAAAGTCAGTCCACCCACCAACCCGCATTGGGCCAGCGTGGTGGGATACGGCCAAAAACACCCTAATGGGGAAGGCGTGTGGCCGATGACGATGTTGTTTTATTATATGTATAGGTTATATATTATAATATACTTCCTATTATATTATTAATATAGATATGCGTAGATTCTACGTAGACTAAAACCACAAACGTTGCAAAAAAATGTGGTAAGACTTATTTTTACTAAAAAAAAAAAAAAAATCGAGAGAAAATTTTTTAAGAAAATATTCTGACAAAAAAAAAGTTTTTAGACAATTAATTTAGGCCCTTTCCGCAGAAACGAAACAAAACTTTTTAGACATCTCTTTCAGGACAAATGTCATTTATATCTTGCTGGAGGGCAACAACCGCATAGCTTCTCTATAACCAGTCTCGCTGGCTCCGTGTACAGTAGAGAAATGCCTAAGATTAGTGGCCTCCCCAGCGAATAGGACTCTGGGTGTTCCGGCGCTGTCCACTAGTGGTTCGCCTAAGTCCGCCCTAGAACTAGGGTACTTCATAGACTCCATACTGTCGAAAGTGTAGCTGCCCCTGGTGTAGGGATTCGTATACCATGTTGTCCTAGGAATAGGGGAAAAGTTGATGAACAGGCGAATTTTAAAAGCATTTTGACGAGACAACGTCTTATAAATAGGTTCAAGATAGGAAGGCACTCTCGAAAACTGTGTCACAGCGCCGCTCACGTAACGCTTTCCATAAGCAACCATAAGAGAAAGTGAGAGGCACGCGTCTCTCTTACGCGTGCGCAGTTGGCCTGCTTAAGCGAAAGAGAGACAGGGAGAAAGAGAAAGAGGGGCAAGCTTACCGGTCGAAACCTTGCGTCTCCCTTACACTCGAGCGTTCTTGTCGTCGGAGCAAACAAATAGTGTCTGTATTCATATTTACACTTGCAAGTTCATTGTCAACTGATTGTGTTGTAAAAATGTGAAGTGAGATTCGTCGATTACAACAATAAAGACGTTGTCACGTATAACTTTAGCCCGTATACCGATTTTACAGGCAACCAATTTTTATATGTAATATAGTACATGGTGTATAGATTATAATAACAGCTTCCGTCTAATAGTACTGGCCCTTGCTTTACAAACAAGAGGTAGTGGGTTCGAATCTTGCGGGATAACAATTTTATGGTATCATTGCTTTTTGGCTCGTTAGGGTAATATAGGCTGATTTGCATGAAAAGTATTAGAATCCATGCACCGGATGGCTATTTAAAGATTCTTTTACATTCATTATAGGACGTACTGCCTTTTAATTCACTGACAACTTATCCATTCTATAAAATCGGTTCATGCTAAGTTGTAGAAGTCAGGCGCCAGTTGCTCGACGTAAAAACTGTTATTCAGTATAATCTCTATGAATTACAAGCACCCCACGATATTTAAGGCATATTGCTAGAATCTGCCTAAATCCTGCGGGGACTCAACAAATTTGCATTGTTTCCTAGTTGGTTAGGGCAATTTGGGCCGATCACCCAATTGTCTTGTCTTAAGTCTCGTTTACCCAGTAAATACACTGGCTATAGTGCCCTTCAAACCGGAAAACATTAGTGTTTTCACACTACTGCTTCGCGGCAGAAATAGGCACCGCGGTGCTACCCACCCAGACGGTCTCCTGTAAAAAGGGGAAAACTAATACGTATTAACATATACCTCAACATTCCAGTCGGTGCGGGTACTTTGACATTCGCCCCCAGAAACTTCTGAAGCAACTCGACGGATTTCCTCTTTACCACATCCTCGGGTAATGTTTCTACCTGTATTTGATATATATATATATCTCACAAACAACCTAAGTATTCAACTTATTGAGTCACCTTTCGCTTCGATTTTTGATTGATCGACAGACAAATAATTGAACGTGAAGTAGGTTTTATATAATCATTATTGAATAAAAGGACTTTTATCTGAGACTGAGATATAATGCATTTCCATTTCTGAAGCGGAATGGCCACTTTCCAGTCAGTGCCGTGAGCATGGCCGGATTCGAAGCACGGATCATCTTACTTGTCAGACAATTAGGTGATAGGCCCATATTGTCCTAAGTTAATTACCCCGCGAGTTTTGAGCCCACGTCCTCCGGTTTATAAAGCAAGGGTCATCACCGGTAGACCACGAGGCGGTTTTTAAAAATGTACGGTAATCAATATGTAAAATAAACGCGGGAAAATATGTTAAAAGTCCTTTTAATCAATAATGTATCATTCGCATACAAAAAAAATAATTAGATATAAAAAAGACTGAATAGTCAAATGGATGATGTAATAATGTATGTAATAGCATCTGAATGGCTTCAAGGAGCAAGCGTTTTATTGGTCGATTGTAGGCAAAACATCAATCGCAAAGCGATCAAAGCTTATATAACATCGCTACTAAGTGTTATATCTAATTTGGCTGTGATATAGGCAGAAAACTGCCTCCGTAGCTTGGTCCTGTGCTTTAGAAACAAGAGGTCGTGGGTTCGAATCATTCGGGGACTCAAAAAATTATCTAAGTTAATCTCTACTTGGTTAGGGCAATAATAGCCGATCTGACCCGATTGTCTGTAAAGTAAGAAGATCCATGCGTCGGAGGGGCATGTTAAAAAGTAGGTCCTGCGCCACATCTCTCTCCGGTCGTATCGGTAATCCGCCCCATCGGGCTTTTTGTTTTTAAAGGAACAGGGAGTGCGCCTGTGTTTGCGCGTACATATCTCCTGCGCAGTTGGCTGATCTCTAATATAGATCAACCGCCTTAGTCGGAATCGACTAGGAGAACATTATTATTAGTATAAGCACATTGCCTTAAATCAAATTCATCAAAGCAGATTGAGTTAAAGCAAATTAATCAAATGTTATGTGTAGTAATTCAATAAGCATTCAATTACGCTACCTTGTGGAACCCATGCAATCATGCAACCCAGTGATTTACGACCGTAACCCAAATTACATTGGAGGACCACGATTTTCAACGTGTAGGCTTTTACCAGTAAGCTACGGAAGCGATTCTCTTCATATTGTTTCCTTCAATTTAGCCAAATAAGGTACAAAACAGATATAAACAAAGTAACCGGTTTTTTTCAGGTCAGGGACATCCATTTCCGAACCGGTGTTACATTTATTTATTTATTAAATCTTTTTGCACAAGCTGTACAGAGGCGGACTTAATGCCAATGGCATTTACTGCCATTCAACCTTGGGGTGATGCAGAGATTTAGTGGGAAGGTGCGTGTACAGGTGGAAAATAGGAAAAAAACAAAAAAGATTAATTTACGATGAAAGGTGGTAAGTACCCTTCTTATAGGGGTTCGTCTGGGATGATACCGCCGCGTTGTTTATTCTGCATCAAAGCAGTAGTGTGAAAACACTACCGTGTTCCCGTCTAAGGGCACATAGCGCATTTACTGGGTAAACGAGACGTAACATCCTATGTCACACTATTCACAATAGACAGCGCGTTGGTGTTACCGAGGTATATGAGCGTCGGTGACCACATTCCATCAGGTGGCCCGACCACTCGTCTGCCTTCGTATGCGTAGGCCAATAAGATTGTAATGCTGCCATATCAAACAAAGATCTTTGACTTTGATTTAGGCAATTCATCATCATCATCATCATAATCAGCCTTCATTAGTCCATTGCTGGACATAGGCCTCCCTAGTACACTCCTATCCATTAGGAAGTGTGGACCGTATCCACCACGCTGATCCAATGCGGGTTGGTGGGTGGACCAACTTTTACATGCCCAACAATGAAAATTTGTTGCGTCCCGCAGGATTCGAACCCACGACCTCCAGTTTCTAAGGCACACGCCTATACCACTAGGCTACGGAGGCAGGCAGAGTTATGGCAATTAATTGGCGTCATTCAAAAAGAGTTGTAATACGGAATCATTACCGAGATGTCATTCACGAAGGTGGAATAAAAACAACACCATACGTATGACATTTTCGTTGCCATGGATTACTTTGCTCACATCTATTCTGAGCGTTGCTCCGCCTTACGCCACTATACGTTAGTATATATGATAGTAATGAAATTTATATGAACACGGCATAGCGACAATATCTTAATGCGCTAAAACAAGCATAAGCACAGGATGTTTTGTACAAAATTAAAATCAAAGTAGTTATATACAAGATACTGTCTCAATTAAGGCGAAATCAGTAAATGAATCGAATATTCAAGGTTTTTATAGACTTTATTTTAACTGACTGCCATTTTGAACCCTCTACAGACAGGTCTTGCTAAACGTGATTTAGAAATTAATTTAATTTGAAATATACAGTAAGTATTTCGGAAACCAAAAGGCATTTTCATCTGTCCTCTTACTAATATTATGGATAATCTAATTTAATATCGAATCACTACTAGATGGCAGATGTCAGAGCCTACTGGTTTACTGACAACTAATTCATCCTTGGAGCGCAGTTAACCTGATTAGAAGCTGACCCCGTGATAACTTATTGAAGTACTTTAACTAAAACTTGCCTCACTTCGGTCGAATATAGTCACAATTTAGAGCATTTAACAACAGCCAGTCAAAACTAAACGATAACACGCACAAAGCAAACCAAAAAACCCAATCCGCCACCACATGCACCAACCCAACTACGCCCAAACATGCTATAACGAACGCAAACCGGTATACCCGTCCAAGGTTAAGTCCAACCCACCAGTTTCCCCGTCTCCCCGCTGGTCCACAGAGTGAGTGTGTTCCCCGAGCCCATAGGAGAGCTAGCGCCGAAGATTTTGGTCGTCCAGTGATCGTCCTTCAGGACCTTCCTCTTATCCTCATCCCTCCAGAGGAACCCAAAGAACGTATGCGACTTCGGCCACCAGGGTCGGTCGAAGGAGAACACTATTTTGTCCATAACACCCATCACTAGATTGGATATCGCCTTGGATTTGGCCCTCGGCAGTGGTGGGGTGAATAGGCTTGCATGCCTAGAAAGGGAGGGTAGAATGAGATTTTCTACCTGTTTTATGACGGATGTTTCAATTAAGGATGGTATTTTGCTAATACTTTTAAATTTTCACTACATAGTATAAAACAAAGTCGCTTTCTCTGTCCCTATATCCCTATGTATGCTTAAATCTGTCAAACTATGCAACGGATTTTGATGCGTTTTTTTTTTAGATAGAGTGATTGAAGAGAAAGGTTCATAAATATAACACATGTTTAATATTGTAGGTATATTATCTATCAGCATAGCACCCGTGCGTAGCAGGGGCGGGTCGCTAGTATATATAATAAGAAATAGAGTGATAAATGTCAATTTTATTTATATTCGTGCTTTTGTAAAGGTAGTGTGTTGTTCTTGCGTATAAAAAGGCTCTGATGAGCAACGCGTTAAAAAAAATACCCGGTTACGTACGAAGGCAAATGATTGCGGCTTG
The DNA here is from genome assembly GCA_029286875.1 of Lamproptera curius. NCBI lineage: Eukaryota > Metazoa > Arthropoda > Insecta > Lepidoptera > Papilionidae > Lamproptera > Lamproptera curius. The sequence goes on along the minus strand of JAGSMT010000057.1, from coordinate 2,743,418 downwards.
CCATATGCACTTATATGATTACGTACTTCTTAGCTCTCTCCATCACAAACGTGATGTAAGAAACAATAGTTTTACGTCAGAATACGTATCTTTCGACTCGTTGTTGTGCCCTTCAAACCGGATCGTAATATCATCCGCCCACTACTGCTCAGCATTAGCATTTCCCATTGCGAAAAATCTGCTGAATATATTTTATTCAATCATTCTATTGAATAATTTTATTCAGAATCCTAAATAAAATCGGGATTCTGTTATCTACGTAACCCATAACAACAAGATTGCCAAATATCAGTATATATGTCCTATCAAAGACCATGCATTTAACTCCCAATTCGTTACTATGTTACTGAGAAAAAAGATGTCCAAATCTACTTTAATTGGTGTGTATTACTTCAAGTTTGTTATTCATATTTATCTATAGAAATAAATACAGTTTATATAAAGTTATCTATACAAGGAATATAACTGGTCTAGAAGTAACTCTGGCACACCTTTAATTTACAAAAACTAACAGATTCTTTAATATATAACAAACAGGACAAAGTCGTGCGCATCAGCTAGACGGAATTAACGCAAATGATACTCTAATACAACGAAGACAACTAATATTATTTTATACTGTATATAATCAATTTAACCCTCTAGCGAACATGCAGTACATGGTGGTAGGGGCATAAAGTGAAAAGGTGTTAATATAAAACATCCTATATACGATGTATAGGGTGTTTTATAATATAATTGGACTAACCCCTATGCCTTTCCTATAGCTTACAAGGTGCTGATTAGTCCAGAAGCAGTATTTGTCACCCTTTTCTTAATCTTTCATACCGTTTTTCTGTTTCTTTCGTAAACAACATGCCAGATCCATTTTAGAAACATCCTGTATCCCAATCAGGCTGCCTATCAGTCTGATAACATCACAACTCATGCTTTTTCAAGATATCAGAAGACTACATCTCATCATGACCAGCCTGTGATAGTCCAGTGCTGGATGTAGGCCTCTCCTAATACACCTCTATCCGTTAGGGGTTTTGGACCGTATCCCACCACGCTTGTCCACTGCTGGTTGGTGGGACCGAATTTTTACATGTCTATCTGACGCATGGACCATCTTACTTTCAGACAATTGGGTGCTCGGCAAAAATTGCCCTAACCAACTAGGAAACAACAATGAAAATTTGTTGAGTCCCCGCGCAGGATTCGAACCCACGACCTCCGGCTTTTAAACACACGCTCATACCACTAGGCTACGGAGGCAGTTTCTTATCTAGAAATTTGCAACCTTCATCTCCAACATGCTACTGACGAGATCAAAAACAGTATTTCACACTTTCTCTTAATGTGTCATAACAATTTTTATTATAGAAAAACCCCTTAATGCCATTTTCCCCTTTCTTTCGAAATAAACATGGAGTAACCGATACACGCTTAAACATCTTGAATCCCCAACATGCAACTAACCATTACTCATATCTCAAGCTCTCAAGATATCTTATACCGTTTGTGATTTTGGAAACATTCCGTACATCCTATAAGGAACACCCAGTAAACCTAACAAGCAGTCTTAAAATACCATAATTTCAGTAACACCCCGTATCCCGCTACACTTCCTGTTCCATTATAATCATGTTGTATCCGACTTAAGAAACAGCATGTATTCCAACTGCTCCGTAGCCTAGTGGTATGGGCGTGTGCTTTAGGAACCGGAGGACGTGGGTTCGAATCCTGCGGGGACTCAACAAATTTTCATTGTTGTTTCCTAGTTGGTTAGGGCAATTTGGGCTGATCACCCAATTGTCTGAAAAGTAAGATGATCCATGCGTCGGATGGGCATGTAAAAAGTCGGTCCATCCACCAACCCGCATTGGACCAGTGTGGTAGGTACCAAAACTCCCTAATGGATAGGGTGTATTAGGGGAGGCCTATGTCCAGCAGTGGACTATCACAGGCTGATGATGATGATGATGATGTATTCCGAACGTGCTATTGACTAGACATTTTCTTTTCTTAATTAAACCACTAAACGCATACGCCATAACACTGTGTATCTTACCTTACATGCTACTGACCACTTTAAAATCAGCATTTCACACTCTTAAAACATCTCATGCCGTTCACAGTTTTAGGAAACACCCCATAACCCGCTCCCTGTCATAGCTGACCCACCGTACACATTCGAAACATCCTGTATCTGACATAACCATCTCTCTTACGTGACTAGCGTACCTGTCATAAACAGTTCCTCTATTAACCCACCGTACACATTCGAAACATCCTGTATCCTAAGTTCATATCATTCCATATAAGTGTTCCATCCAACATACAAAGGACATTTCATGCCAAACGCCCTGTATCCCAAGTACAATCCACTCCAAACATCCTGTATCCCAAGGATATTTCATTCCAAACATCCTGTATCCCAAGTATATTGCATTCCGAACATTATATCCCTTAATACCACTGACCAATCTAGCCGCGGCGCCAGTGTACCACAAACTGAGCGTGTTCCTAGACCCCATTGGCGCGGACGCGAAATAAGTGACATAACCCGTTCGGTTCAACTCCCCCTCCCTCTCGAGTCTAGTCTGTTTGAACCAATAGCTGTCGTGATCCGGCCACCAGCGATTGGCGAACGATAGCACCACTTTGTCGACACAGCCAATCGGCACGCGGGAAATCGCGAGGGACTTAGCCTCGGGGAGCGCGGGTTCGAATACGATCGCTTGTCTGAAACGTGCGAAACTTGTGGAAACTTCTTTTTTAATCCCATGTCTCATGGTAGGCAGCGCGTGTGTGACACCCCTGACATTGCGTACGCCTATGGGCGTCGGTGACCCCTGTCCATCAGGTCGGCCGTCTGCTGGCCTGTCTTCGTTAGCAAAAAACAAAAACAATTGGCTACGAAGGCAGACGAGCAGTCGGGCCAACTAATGGGAAGCGGTCACCGACGCTTTAGGATGGCGGATCGGCAATACCAGGCCTATCTTAAAACATAGAATGTCACGTCTCGTCTACCCAGTAAATTCACTGGCTACGGTGCCCTTCAAACTGTAACACAGCAGTATTTTTACACTACTGCTTTGCGGCAAAAATAGGCACTGCGGTGGTGAAAAGGGGACGTACCACCTCCAAAAAGTAATATATGACAAAACACTGTAAAAAATACTGTCTGTTCATTCTGGCTAATATCCGGAATGGCTGGTCCGATTTTGACGGGACTTGCACTGGAAGATAGCTTATAAAACAGGAAGTAACATAGGCCACTTAAAAAAAACTAACAATTTTTTTGTATACATTATTACGCGGGGCAACAGCTAATCCATAGTGAATACGGTGTAAGAAAAAAACCCATTAGCTTTACATTAAAGACCTGATTGATTTGTCACTAAACTTCGTACTAAAACATGTGTTGTTTCTTAGATATCAATATTTAGGCAGTGCCTAATTAAGTGACCAATTGTTCGTCTTTAATTATGATGTCAATATACAGTATGTAATAAAAACCCTGTCAATTCAAGTAAAAAAAAAAACAAAGTTAATACATAAAGTACACACATGAATGTGATATACGAGATGAGCGTGGACAACATTACCGCGTTCCAGTTTGATGGGCACACCCAAGTAATTACTGGTAACATACTATAAATCGAAGCGGCAAGCCGAATTGCAACAAGAGTACAATGCCTTCAAAGTGAAATCTTTCCCATATATACTAATATTATAAGGAGTTTTGGATCGTTTTCATTAATTCTTTTGGCATTAGAAAGCTACATTGTTATCCTAACTAACATGTAACTTATTTATTTACAAGAAAATAACAAAAAAACCTTTAGAATAATCCACCAAAACTAAACTTAACGTAAAAGAAAATAAATAAATATATTTATTGATGCTTAAATGATACAAAATCTCCGAGCGCTCGAAGCCACCGGTGGTAGGTCCCTTTATTACAGGGGACCGTCTGGGTGGGTACCACCGCGGTGCCCATTTCTGCCGCGAAGCAGTAGTGTGAAAACACTACTGTGTTCCGGTCCGAAGGGCACCGAAGCCAGCGTAATTACTGGGTAAACGAGACTTAACATCCTATGTCTCACGGTAGGCAGCGCATTGGTGCTACCAGTATTGCCGATGTCTATGGGCGTCGGTGACCACTTTCCATGAGGTGGCCCGACTGCTCGGCTGCCTGCGTTGGCAATAAAAACGAAAAAAGCCAAAGCCCGAAGAATAACCGAGCAAACAAACGAAACATCTGACTACCCTACACATTTACTTCTATTATTTTCACTATTTAAACATCTATTTAAACTGCCTCCGTAGCCTAGTGGTATAGGCGTTTGCTTTAGAATCCGGAGGTCGTGGGTTCGAATCCTGCGGGGACTCAACAAATTTTCATTGTTGTTTCCTAGTTGGTTAGGGCAATTTGGGCCGGTCACCCATTTGTCTGAAAAGTAAGATGATCCATGCGTCGGATGGGCATGTAAAAAGTCGGTCCACCCACCAACCCGCATTGGACCAGCGTGGTGGGATACGGTCCAAAAACCTCCTAATGGATAGGGGTGTATTAGGGGAGGCCTATGTGGACTATCAAAGGCTGATGATGATGAAACATCTATGGGACTATTCTCCTTCTTCTCATCTCGTTCAAACAATTCTCAAAGTAAACTACCAAATTTATATACAAGCTTTCTCTGTCACCAAAAAAATGTTATATTTAGTGTCAAGTTCGTTCGCGTCAATGAACAAATTCTTCAACTACCCACCAACGATAACTTACCTGTCTTTCAAAACGCCTACCGATACAGTTACTATGACATTGTTGGCTTTGTATGTATGTCCGTCTGTACATGTGACTTTTACTAGCTCAGTTGGTTTCTGAGGCCAAGTTATTTTGGTCACTTCTGTGTTTAACTTAATGTCCAAATTTGCTAAGCCCGGTCCACCTTTATATGTGTTCTGAAATATATAATTAGTTTTTATACTAACTTATGAATAACCAATATTTTAAATGTACAACAGTGGCTGAAGTACTCCGTAGCCTAGTGGTATGGGCGTGTGCTTTAGAAACCGGAGGTCGTGGGTTCGAATCGCGCGGGGACTCAACAAATTTTCATTGTTGTTTCCTAGTTGGTTAGGGCAATTTGGGCCGATCACCCAATTGTCTGAAAAGTAAGATGATACATGCGTTGGATGGGCATGTAAAGAGTCGGTCTTGCGCCTTATTCCTCTCCAGTCATGTCGGATATCCGTCCCATCGGGCTTTGAGAGTATAAACGAACAGGGAGTGCGCCTGTGTATGCGCATAAACATTAGGGCACTATAATATCGCCTGCGCAGTTGGCTGATCTCTAATACAGATCGGCCGCCGCAGTCGTAATCGACTGGAGAACATTATCATTAAGGTGATTCTAGGTGGAGTTGACAGTACTGTAGCAAGCATTTCATTAGCAGGGTTTAAAAGTCACTCGCTTGCCATTTGATTAAACTTCGTTAATGAAAATGTATTCACACAAATAAGGTACTTTTTGAGGACACCATTAGAGGAGCAGTATAGTCATTTGTTGGTAGACGCCACAAAGTCGCTCCACGCCCCGGGATATAACATGTTATGTCTCGTTTACCTAGTAATTACGCTGGCAAGTGACCCCTTTAAACTGGGACATTAAAGAATTTTCACACTATTTCTTCATCGGTAGGAGCAGTCATTTCAAAGTAGCATGTAAACTCCATATTTTAGCTAATATAGATGTATAATTAGTAAAATATACTACAATGCAGCTAATTAAATTCGGAATAAATGTAAACAAACATAATATGAAACACAAATGTCGTTATAAGCGAAAGCGTTCTTATTTGTGCCCAGGATACTATATACTATCCTGTATATGAACCGCCTCCGTAGCCTAGTGGTATGGGCGTGTGCTTTAGAAACCGGAGGTCGTGCGTCCGAATCCTGCGGGGACTGAACAAATTTTCATTGTTGTTTCCTAGTTGGTTAAGGCAATTTGGGCCGATCACCCAATTGTCTGAAAGTAAGATGATCCATGCGTCGGATGGGCATGTAAATAGTCAGTCTACCCACGAACCCGCATTGGATCAGCGTGGTGGGGTACAGTCCGAAACACACCCTAATAGATAGGGGTGTATTAGGAGAGGCCTATGTCCACCAGTGGACTAACACGGGCTGATGATGATAGTGATACAACCTGTAACCGGTAATCGACTTTTCGACGGCCATTGAGTTTGACATTACACTATGTTTAGGCAAGTCCCATTTATAAATTGACTGTTAACAAACCGAATATAACCTATTATACCTAATCTTACAACATGCTCCGGGTTAAACGGGAGAGAATGCCCAATAAATAGATCTACGGTCATCATCATCAGCCTGTGATGGTCCACTGCCGGACATAGGCCTCCCCTAGTGCACCTATCCATTAGGGGCGCACTAGTATCCCACCACCCTGGTCCAGTGCGGGTTGGTGGGTGGACCGACTTTTTACATGCCCGTCCGACGCATGGATCTATCTACGGTACTAAGAGGAAATGTAACTTTCACCAAATTCCTTAAGGCAAGACATTCATCAGACACTTACCAGCATCAGTTCGAAGAACGTCTTGTACCCGTGTCTATGCCAACTTAAATGCTGGTCACCATCTAACTCCTGATAGTTGGTCTTTGAGCTGACGTCATTCCAGCTATCCGAACCCTCGTAATTATCCACAACTAGGTCCATTAGGTCTAGGAACGAGTCTAGGAAGTCTTCGTCATTCAAGAGATCTGGCCTCGTCTCTTTGAGATGTTCTTTTAATCTGCAAGATTGGAGGTTAAACCAAGAGCTGGGCTGGATTATACCTAGAATTTTCGTAGGATATCCGAAGCGACACTACAACGCTATCCTCTGATATAGTATGTGCAGATGTTTACATTTTATCAATTGAAAATCATCTACGAGCATGCTAAATAACATGATACAACAATATCCGGAATCTAATTAAGGTACATCAGTATTATAAATACAAAACAGTTCCTTAAAAAGATGATTAAATGAGGTGAAAAAATAAAAATTAAATTACTTTACGGATTTTATCACGTTAATTTAGTTTGCAATATTCCCGACGTTTAAGATACCGTCCTTAACAACCTTAACTGCCTCCGTAGTGTAGTGCTAAAGTCGTGCGCTTTAGAAATCGGAGGTCGTGGGTTAGAATCTAGAAAACTTATTGATGCATTAGGCAGGCTAAAAGCTGTTCCCACTTGACCATTTTTGGCAATCGTATAAGGGACGTCAGTACCTTTAAATCTACTGACACCTAATCCATCCATCTAACTCAATTCACTCTAGGTTAGTCGCCAGTACCTTGCGTAAATATTGCTATTCAAATAAATCAGAATAGACTGCAAACCGACCCCATACATTGGGTAAATGCCTCGGAGAAAGATGGAAGGACACTGATCAGGTGAATATCAGAATAAAAGAACAAAGTATTTTTATACTTCACAAGATGTGTACAGATAATACATTCTTGGCCTTAAAGCTTTAGCTCCAATACAAATGGTTCTCAACTCACTTCTTTGTGATAAACTCTCCCAACGGCCCTGTCTCATTCACCGCAGTTTCAACAGCAGACAGACAATAATCTATCAGCTCGTTAACAAGCACGGCATCCGCCTGGCTACCGTCCGATTTGTACACATCTACTGTGAGATTCTGAGACAGTATTGTGATATTGTTCCTTATAGCAGTCTCGAACACCCTGCTCCCGTGGTTCCCATGAATCCTGGAATTGATTACGTAGGTGCGGTCTTTATACAGTGCTAAAAACTTAGCATAATAGTAATAACTGCGTCCGTATCTTAATATGGATTAGCGCTTTAGGAACCGATACATGGCTTCCAAATCTCCAAGAATCATAACAAGTTTTCGTTGTTGTGTGTGGATTGACTAGGCAATGCGGCTGACCGCCCAATTGACTGTAAAGAAGGATGATTCATGTGAAATGTCGGTCCTACACCTATCGGGAATGCGAAAGCGGGGAGGTCATCAATTACCGGAGCTTCATTCAATAATCAAAAAGAATTAATGCGATAAGTCAAGGTGTTAAAATTTTGTTTCAATCCACAAAATACTAAAAATTCATATATAATATAATATTTTTTCGCAAAAAGAAGACTTCGCGGCAGGTCAAAACCAAATTTAACTCAAAATTTTCAGACATACTGGACTAAAAAATGCTTAACACATCAAAAAAATAAATGAAGCAAGCACTCACCATTCAGCCCCCAGTTCCACCACACCATCACCGAAGGGTACAGTGTTCACCCTGCCACCGATCCTACCCTGCGCCTCCAGACCCAGGACTCGTCTTCCAGCCCTAGCGAGGGTCGTTGCCGCCGTCACACCAGCGGAGCCCAACCCACCACGATGGTGTCATACTGCATTGTCGGTCTGTCGAAGATATTGCGTCACGTCATCGTCACAGCCTATTTTATAGTTGAGGAAATTAAATCGGTATAAATTCATCAACAACCATCTAGCCTTTGTTTGATGAATTTTGAACGCCGATTCGTTGCTACGAGTTACTTTATTGACATCAATTCCAAATTTAAATTGGCTAAGCCATTAATAGGAGGAGAAATACTTTCTTGGCTTATATTATATTGCCCCGTTTCATAAGTGAAGGTGGTTGGCGATATGGGTAGACATTAGACACTGTTCAAATAAGTTCCAATTGTTGCGATTCTGCATATTATGATAAAAAGCCTTGATCTTTTTTGTTATTTTATCATTGGCTAAACCGATGAAATGTCTCCATAACCTAGTGGTGAGGATGTATGCTTCATAAACCGGAGATCGTAGTACGAATCCTGCGGGGACTGAACAAATTTTCATGGTTGTTTCGTAGTTGTTTAGTGCAATTTGGGCTGATCACCCAATTGTCTTAAAAGTAAGTTGATTCACGCGTCGGATGGGCATGTAAAAAGGCAGTCCATCCACAAACCCGCATTGAACCAGCGTGGTGGTATACGGTCCAAAAACGCCCTAATAGGGAGGCCAATGTCCAGCAGTGGACTAACACAGGCTGACAATAATGAAATCGATGAATCGAGCAGGATATTCATACCTGCCCTATCCATAACAACAGCACCGTAGGACACCACAAATACGCTCACCGCTCCGAGACGTCAGACGTTATGTCCCGTTTACGCAGTATCGCGCTGGCAACGGTGCCTTTCAAACCAGAAGACGTGTGTGACGAAGTGTTTACGCTCTACTGATTTGCAGCAGTTATAGAGACCGCGGAAGTACATCCCCAGACTATCTCTTGCAAAAGGCCTCACCTCCTTTATGTTTTAATCAATATTAGCGATTAATTAAAAGGAGAATAGCAAACTTTGCTAAATTGTAATATTCGTTACAAAGGTTGTTTTATTTCTAGACAAATGCGTCTTCGTTAACGCGACAAGAAACGTGATGGTTGAGTTTTTACGAATCACGAATATGTGCAAGGGCATTTTTTGCATATATTGAGTGCACCATAAAAAAAATATACTAATAATATAAAGAGGAGAGATTAGTTTGTTTTGAACAGGCTCCGAAGCTACTGAACCGATTTTAAATATTCTTACACTACTAGAAAGCTATATTTTTTTATTTTTGCCCTAGGAAAATGCATTTCAAAGTTTTAAAAATTACACGGAAACCCAAGGACCGACTGCTAGAGAAATATAATAAAATAAGATATAAATCTATAGCTCGGCCAAATAAGAGACGCAAATTACGTGAACAACATTATTGACGTTATATTTCTTTTGGGGCGATAGAAAAACCCGCATTGTGGGAAACGACCAGCGTGGTGGGATATGGTCCAAAACCTCCTATTGGATAGGGGTGTATTAGGGAAGGCCTATGTCCAGCAGTGGACTATCACAGGCTGATGATGATGATGATATGTTGTATTGTTATTATATTTTGTAAAGAATTCATTGAAAACAGGATTAAAAACATACGCTCAGGCATATTTAATCGGATATAAAATAATACACGCAATAAAAGTGAACAACGTAACTCAAATTAACTCGTTGCATTGATTGTTTACATAAATTCCACAACTGAATCGGCTTTAGTAGATTCGAATATTACATAACTCCCTTTCGGAAGGTTAGAATTGATGTTGGTACTGTATGTTAATGAAATGAACAAGTTATGAGATCGAATTTAAATAACTTAAATTAGTATGTTACAACATTCATCGGCATTCCGATCAATGTTAACTTAACAATATCCATCGATGTCTTAGATTTTTACTGTTTTATGATACTTTACGGTATGCATTAAGTTTTTTTGTTTTATGTTACGCCGCCTTTATGTATGTATATATACATACGTACATATACTAACTGCCTCCGTAGCCTAGTGGTATGGGCGTGTGCTCTAGAAACCGGAGGTCGTTGGTTCGAATCCTGCGGGGACTCGACAAATTTTCATTGTTGCTTCCTAGTTGGTTAGGGCAATTTGGGCCGATCACCCAATTGTCTGAAAAGTAAGAGGATCCATGCGTCGGATGGGCATGTAAATAGTCGGTCCACCCACCAACCCGCATTGGACCAGCTTGGTGGGATACGGTCCAAAAACCCTAATGGGTAGCGGTGTATTAGGGGAGACCTATGTCCAGCAGTGGACTGTCACAGACTGATGATGATGATGATGACATATACTACATACATAATGTTACTGCCTCCGTAGCCTCCTCCGGAGGTCGTGGGTTCAAATCCTGCGGGGACTCAACAAATATTAATTGTTGCTTCCTAGTTGGTTAGGGTTATTTGGGCCGATCACCCAATTGTCTGAAAAATAATATGATAAATGCGTCGTATGGGCATGTAAAAGTGGGTCCTGCGCCTTATCTCTCTCCGGTCGTGTCGGTTATCCGTCCCATCGGCTTTGAGAGTATATACAAGGAACAGGGAGTGCGCCTGTGTTTGCGCGCACACTTGTGCACTATAATATCCCCTGCGTAGTTGGCTGATCACTAATATAGATCGGCCACCGTAGTCGTAATCGACTGGAGAATGTTATTATTATTATTATTATTATATAACGTTAATGTTTTCCAGTGCCTTCAACTTTACTAACACCTTATTCATCCATCGAATGAAGTACCCTTTGGGTTATAGAGATAATGTACCAGTCGCTATGCGTAAAAACGGTTATTTAGGTAAATTTGAACAGATTTGAAGCCGTCCCCACGTTTTAAAATCGGCTTGATATGCGACCATTATTAACCGTTTAATCGCTTGGAATCCGAACGTAACGCAATTAACTTAATCGCACAAGTTTTATCTAAACGTCTTTTATAATAACAGTTTAAAGATAGTCTCTTCACTAAGGAATTCGGCTCTTTTGTACTAGTTTATAAGATTTTTTTTATTAGTTGTCAAGAGAAAATAAATATTTATTATTATTATAGCATGTTACTGTTTTCCCAAAGCAACACATAATAGCAAATAAAATAGGAAATCTCTTTTTCTAATATTGCCCACACAGGCAGACGAGCAGTCGGGCCGTCTGATAGGAAGTGGCCACGGACGCCCATAGACATCGGTAATACTAGTGGTATCACCAACGCGCTGCCTACCGTGAGACATAGAGTGTTAAGTCTCGTTCACCCAGCAAATACGCTGGCTACGGTGCCCTTCAAAACGGAACACAGCAGTGTTCTCACACTACTGCTTTGCGGTCGAAATAGGTACCGCGGTGGTGCCTACCCCGACGGTCCCAATCCAAAGCGGGCCTATCACCAGTAAAGTCAAGAACCAATGTCTTTTAGCAAGTTCGACATAGTAAATTGGTTCGTTTACTGTGCAGAACAGCGACAGTGTGTAAACACTGTTGTGTGCTAGTATAAAGGGCACCGTAGCCAGCTCATTTACTTTCTAACGAAGATTTACTCCAAATCCCACCGGAAAGAATAGTTTCGTCGCTTCATACGCTTACCATCAGACGCTAGCCTCATTGCTTATATTACCAAAAAAAAAGACATTCAACACACGTAGATATGGTTTACAACACAAGCAATTCACCCACTGTGTGCAGAGTCGTAAAACATGTTTCGAAACATCACACCAATGTACAAATATACGTACAACATCACGCTCGCTCCTCGCCTAATGACGCCAATAAAGTTGCTCCACTTCACGTGCATTCTCGTGATAAGCAAGGCACTTCATAATACACTTACAAAGTCACTTATAAACATGAACATGAACAACAAACCGATGTGCGTAAAGCGCCAAGTTTTACTAACGAAGTAATCAATCACTACATCGTATACAACAAAGTCGCTTTCGCTGTCTATCCGTCCCTAAGTGTGCCTTAATCTTAAAACTGCGCAATAGATTTAAAAGCATTTATAACAGACAATCATAAGAGAGGAAGGTTTATATGTGTAATACATGCATAATATTGTTGACCCACCAACCCGCGTTGCAACAGCGTGGTGGGGTACGGTCCAAAAACAAATGGGGAAGGCGTGCATTAGGGGAGGTTTATGTCCAGCGGTCGACTTATACAGAATGATGAAAAACTCTCATAAATTTAGAGGTTTCTAATGTGATGGCCGGGTATAAGCATTGCACCCGTGCGAAGCCGGGACGGGTCTAATATATAAGATCAATGATGCAGTTTTACGGACTTTATCTCGTTTAATTATTTCAAGACTTTCATTGGTACGGGTTACATTGCTTACAATTCCGTCTTTTCTTTTGATCAAGCATATTTTTATTACAAGCGGAGGGAGACAAGCAATCGGGCCGAGGAGGAAAGTGGTCACCGACACCATGTAGATCTTTAATATTCAACATAACCCAAAGCAACGATATTGATACGAGTACAGCCTCCCCATCGGTTGGACATCACGAAGATGTCAACTCAGCGAGTGCAGACCAACGACGTAAAGGTATTAACGCACATTCCATATTTAATTGTAATAAATTCAACATATGCACTAATTAAAAGACAGACTGGAGCACAACTAGATATAGATTAAAACTCAGGCTATTAACGACTAAGTAAAACCCTAACAATACTACGCTTACTCGAAAACTAACACACACACACTCACAACAAAAACACAAACACGACTGACTTCACATTCAAATTGACTTGAAGGGGGGGAGTAATTACGAAAAAAAATATACGCAACTAATTATGTCATCCAAACGTGATTTACGATCGAAACGCGAGGTAGTTACGTATATTCAAATTCGATTGCGATTAAAAACAAAAAAAGAAGGCCATAGAGTTATTTGAACTGGAAAGAGTAAACTTCATTCAATGGTAAAGAATTCAGTAAATTTGTTTTGGAGGTGGCAGGTTCCTGCCTGGTCGTCTCGAGCGGTACTACCTCTATGCCCATTTCTTCCACAGCTTAGTAATGTAAAAACATTACTGTGTTGCAGTCTAAAGGGCACCACAGCCAGCGTATTTACTGGTAAAACGACACTTAACATCCCATGTCTTACGTTAGGCAGCGCGTTAGTGATACAACTGGTATTGCCGATGTCCATGGGCGTCTGTGACTACTTTCCATCAGGTGGCCCGACGGCTCATGTACCCTCGTTTGCAATTAAAAAAACCAAACCATCCTAGAACTGCTAAACAAATTCTCGTCTTCAACTAGTCGACGCTAACAAGGATCGTCCTACACTCGGACAATTGAGTCGTTCTCCTAGCCACTTTTAAGTCATCATAATTCTTCTTCTAGTCATATTCTCCTAAATAAAAGTTTTCTCTCAGAGAAATGGGCATCTATTCTGCACAATCCAATTCAATTGACGTATCAGTTGTCAGTAAAAAATGAAGGCATTAATGTTATAAAGATAAGAGACTGTCAAAGATGGTCTTCACAACCGAAGGCGACTTCTTACTCGCCCATCCGACTCACTTATCATACTTATCATTCTTCTTACTTATCATTATCATTATCTATGATTATCTATGTCTTACTTATCATACAATTGGTTGTTAAGCCTATAGTGGACTAACTAAAAACAAAACGGACGATCACCGGTTTGTAAAATAAGAGATAATATCACTTTAAGGCGCCGAGGCTTTTTTTTTTTTATTGCATACGCAGGCAGACCAGCAATCGGGGCCACCTGATGGAAAGTGGTCACCGATGCCCATAAACATTGGCTATATTGATATCTCCAACGCGCTGCCTACCGTGAGACATAGGATGTTAAGTCTCGTTTACCCAGTAAATACGCTGGCTACGGTGCCCTTCAAACGGAACGCAGAAGTGTTTTAACACTACTGCTTTGCGGTAGAAATAGGCACCGCGGTGGTACCCACCCAGACGGTCTCCTGTAAACAGGGGACCTACCACAGGCTGTTAATTAAGCGATTATAAAATATATTCTATGGTTATTAATATCCTCTAATTTTTTGGAAAAAAAGTAAAAGAACTAATGTACGTAATTAATTTAGTTCAATATCTCTAATAAAGTCTCATGTCAAACTCTATTGGCGCCAAAAATTCGGCAACTCTTATTGGTTGAACATCGCGCGGGGACTCCGCAAAATGGCCGCAGACCACCAATGACAACGCGTTTGCCTCCAGCGCCATTAATATGTGACGTTAGACTTAACGTAAATGCCATCTCTAATTTGTTACAAAGAAAGATACTCATGCGTGCCAGTAATGAGGACCAACGTTAATATAAACTGTAAAAAAGCGCTACACAAAACTATTACACCCTACCGTACGTTTGAATCGAATAATTGGAAATTGCATGAACCATTTGAAGAAAAAAACGAACAATCGAATATCATACCATAATTATACAATTAAAATATTTCGAATCAGTAAGAAACTGTCTGTTTATTCGATTGGAATTTCGAAACGAGTACTAACATTCGATTCGGAACGAATAATTCGTAAGTTTGAATTGGTCGCACACCTTACACACTAGTTTTTTTTTTATTTCAGGGTCTATGTAATACTCATTAATAAAGTCAATCATTGAAAATCATCAAGTTTAATAATAATAATGCAATTATGTGTAATCCATAACAACAGCACAGCAATATATACATAATATATTGAAGCAAATGTATAGTAATTACAAAGTAACATACAGATAAGAATAATGTAATCTGTGACAACAATATTGCATTATATGTATGGTGGCATATTTAGTCAACTGTCACTGAAAGATTAAAATCTCAGTGACAATTCATCATCATCAGCCTGTGTTAGTCCACAGCTGGACATAGGCCTCCCCTACTGCACGCCTTCACCATTAGGGTGTTTCTGGACATTATCCCACCACGCTAGTCCAATGTGAGTTGGTGGGTAGACCGACTTTTACATGCCTATCCGATGCATGGATCATTAGCCCAAATTGCATAAATTACTTATATTTATTCCTGACATTTTAGACTCTTTCCCATCCATGATTTTAGTTATAGGATAAGTGTATAAATATGAGAAATAATTATGAATATTTCACTTTATGAATTTATTAGTATGCATGAATTTATTTGTAGATTTAAATTTATGTGCAATTTATAAAAAATAAATAGAAACTGTTTCCCTACAAGAAAACTACATGAAAATACATTTCCTCGTATTATATAAAATTGACAATAAAATTTATTACAATTGGCCGAGGAATGTAAGCACCAAATTATAAGAAACTTTGATTTATTTTAACAATGTTAGTATGTGCTATGCTTCTACGCTAATCCACAAGCACTTAGATAAGATAAAAAGCAATAATCAGCATTACCTATATATAAACATTATTAAAGATGACCTTATATATTACGAGGACAAACCTTAATGTATTGTAAAATTCATAAGAAAACCAATATATTTTCTCTTTACTTTTTTCATTAAATGGTAAAAAATTTGTAAAAAAGTAGTGATCATTAATATATTACTATTGAATAATTGACAGTTCAGATACCAACCTTTTTTACTTTAATAAAAAAAAACTAACATCCGACTGGATCACGATAAATAAAAACACTTTAGTTCACTTATTTTTGTTTTTTTTAAAACTAGATTAAATCGAAAAAAAAGTTATTTAATTATGTACGATTCGGAGTGAAAATAAGAAGTCATTAAAGCCTAGAATAAAACTCGTTAGTTGAAAACCATTTATTTTTCAGCTAATAATAAAAGTGCGAATACTGAATAAAACAATAACAATAATAAACCAAAAGGTTTAAGTTTAACTAGCAAGAAATAATAAATTAACAATTACCTTTGAATTTGTGTGTTGATCGGCGTGCTCTAAAATTGATTAGAAATTATATAATGCAACACAACAAAGAAAATTTATAGGGAACACAAGAAAACCCACTTGTTAAAGCCACTATTTATGAATTCACTAATCTAATATGACAATGACATTAGCATAGACAACAGCAAACTCATTTCTTTATCTATGGTAATACGTATGTAGAGAATAAAGGAACAGCACGAGTGTGTTATGTAAGCAGTGTGCAGCAAAATCTCTTTAACTTGGCGCCACTGTTTAATTGAACAAAAATTAAAAAATAACATTTATAATATCATTTACTTTTACGCCAACAGTTGACATTTTCCATATCTCAGTTTGGTTATTTTGCTTTCTATTTTATTGATTTTTAACGATTCAGCTTAGCACAACATTATCGATCGGTTATAGCTAAATCGAAGTAGACTCAGAAAAGCGCTACTGTTGAACAAACATCGGCAAGAAATCAGCAAGAAATACAACATTTATAAAATTACTATCTGCTACCCGCGACTTCTACGGCGTGGAATAGGAGAAATGTCCCTGAGGTGTATTGAAATATACTGAATAGTATAATACAAATGAGCTGTTTATATTGTTATGTTATTTTTTTAATTTTTACTTTCACATTTATAATATGAGTTTGAAGTTACTATCTCGCAAACAGTTAACATTTTCTATATCTCAGTTAGTTTACTTCTCAACGTACATTAAAAATATCTTTTAGCCATTTTAAATTTCCATCACTCCCTTATCGGCGCAGCCCTATTAGTCGGCAACATCGTGAGACACAGGTTGTTAAGTCCCGTTTATCTACTAACACTATGTTTAGGCAATTTTCATTTATAAATTGGCTATTAACAAACCGAATATAAACTATTATACCTAATCTTACACCACGCTCCGGGTTAAACGGGAGAGGGCACATTTGGGCCGATCACCCAATTGTTCTGAAAAGTAAGATTGGATTCTGCATTGCACCAGCGTGGTGGGATACGGTCCAAAATCCTCTAATCGATAGAGGTGTATTAGGGGAGGCCTATGTCCAGCAGTGGACTATCACAGGCTGATGATGATGATGATGATGATGATAAATGCCATAAATAACCACCCACCCAACAACCCGCATTGGACCTGCGTGGTGGGATACGGTCTAAACACCACCCTAATGGATAGGGGTGTATTAGGGGAGGCCTATGTCCAGCAGTGGACTATCACAGGCTGATGATTATGACTATGATGAAATACGCAAAATGTAGTTCTAATTTATGTTGGAGCCGTCAATGTCTTGGTGTACATCATATTCTTCATGTGCCTGTAACTGCCTCCGTAGCCAGTGGTAACGGCGTGTGCTTTAGAAATCGGAGGCCGTGGTTCGAATCCAGCGGGACTCAACAAATTTTCATTGTTGTTTCCAAGTTGGTTAGGGCAATTTGGGCCGATCACCCAATTGTCTGAAAAGTAATATGAATGAGGCGTCGGATGGGCGTGTAAAAGTCGGTCCTGCGCCTTATCTCTCCGTTAGTGTCGGTTATCCGTCCCATCGAGCATTGAGGTATAATATCAAGGAACAGGCAGTGCACCTGTGTTTACGGGTACACTTGTTGACTATAATATCTCCTGCGTAGTTGTAATTGATTGAAGAACATTATTCTTTATGTACAATTATTATTACACTTATAACAAAAGAGATCTGTAATTGTCTTTAATAGAATTAAAACTCTCTCTCTTCTCTATGGTATTGTCAATAAATATTTATTGGTTTGTGATATGGGACACACTTGTATTGGTCTTATCTAGTATTTGTGTGAATAAACAGGATTATTTCAATTATTGCTGTTTATTTATACATTATATTATACAGAGCCGTAGCTAATGAACTTAAAGAAACACTTTAAACACATTATATTTTGAAGGGTATTTGAATTACTTATTATTATTTCCGTTGTTTAGAACTTAAACGGCAAATATTACTCAAAACATATTGAGATGATAAAAACAAATTCTAACACTCGTAATTGGTTTATTGAATTTACCAAAAACCCAAATTAACAACAATGTAGAACAAGTCAGATCTAATGTCAAAGATCATCTACCAGTCAAGCAATGGATGATTGAGAGAAAGTTGAATAGGTACAATCGATAAAAAAAGAAAATATTTTCTTTATGACTTATTTTATGCGTTAGCTAGATATAGCACATACTATGTAATGGTGGAGGACATTTTCAAAATGTGTTTTTGATGGCAAGAAAATTGGCTAATTCAGCAGTAAGCTGTAAGTTATGAAAGGTACCACCACAGTGCTTATTTCTGCCGCAAAGCAGTAGTGTGAGAACACTACTGTGTTACGGTTTGAAGGTCATTGTAGCAAGCGTGTTAACAGTCAGCGCGTTGATACCCATGATATTGCCGATGTCCATAGGCGAACGTGACCACTTTTCATCAGGTGGCCCGACTGCCTGTCTGCCCTCGTAAACAATAAAAAAAGTGGTAACATAATTAACCAGGAATCATCGTCATCATCAGCTTGTGTTAGTCCACTGCTGGACAGAGGCCTACTCTAATGCACGCCTTCTCTATTAGTGGGTATTTGGACGGTATCCCACCACGCTGGTCCAATGCGGGTTGTTGGGTGGACCGACTTTTTACATGGCCATCCGACGCATGGATCATTTTACTTTTCAGACAATTGGGTGATTGGCCCAATTTGCACTAACCAACTAGGAAACAACAATGAAAATTTGTTAAGTCCCCGCAGTATTTAAACCCACGACCTTCGGTTTCAAAATCACACGCCCTTACCACTAGGCTACGGAGGCAGTAACCATTAGAATAACCGAAGCAATAACAAGTTTTAAAGCAAAGGAAGGATTATTTATGTCCGATCTTCAATTAGTGTGTCTTTCCGGGCCATATTGTTGCAGTATTCATTAAAATGTTACATAAAACCTATTTGTACTAATCTAAATAGCACTTGGCTGGACAGATAAAAAAAGTTACACGTGTAAATATTATAGAATATTTAACAGATTAAAACTAAGTTTGCTTATTTATAAACGGAACATGTCTTATCGTTGTTTTGTACTCTATAAGGTGATTGTTTGCGAGTTATTATCTGTGAAATATCCTAAGCAGAGCATTAACTGACCCGAAAGGTCAAGTTTAATCTGTTCCACTCTGATAAAATATGAGTAGCGGTGACCATTGAAATCGTTAACCAGCGTTCAAGTAAATTGTTTATTTAAAAACAGAATGTAATATTTTGAGGTATAAAGCATATCGGTTTTAATTACAAACTCAGATAATATTTCAACAGATTAAACAGAGCAACGTAGCGCATCGTGCGAATGGTATTGTTATTAATTGACATTTGACATTGACAACAATGAAGTCTATAATTAAAGACAAGGCAAATCAGCACTATAAGTCTACACTTTGTTTTTTTTTTCTTTTAAAATTTCGTGTCCCATAGTTGGGCAAAGGTCTCCCCTTCGTTTTTCCATTCAACTCTGTTCTGTGCCAGCGTCTGCCAGTTTTTATTGAAAGCGCTTAGGTCGTCTCTCCACTTCTTACGAGGTCGAGCTCGACGCCTTTGTCCACCTGGCTCCCACTCCGTTACGACCCTGGCCCATCTTTCGGTGTGCATTCGGCTCAAGTGACTAATATAATATTATATATATTATCTCTACTCTATGAGGCAAATATTCCTTAGAAGTACATGTCATTGTCTGTGTTGTTCCCAAAAAAATTGTTATTAACCTTTTATATAACATTATATATTTACTAACTTTATGTTATGTGTTTGTCATAGGCCACTCAGCCGATCAAGTGAGTTTAGCTCATCCTACCGTTCAGTTGTTGCTACAACTGATCATTTTTCAAATATACTACCCGTTTTTTCAACCTTGACATTAGCAGAATCACCGAATTACACTTGGTGGAGCCGTTCTTATTAAAAGAAGAATAAGAAGAAGCTTATCTTAAATTTTATAATAATAGATTGTCCTAACTACAGTTCAAGTCTAGCCTAGTAGTCTATTTACTTATATATCTTTAACAATTACAAAACTAATGGTATAACCAATCTATATAAATGCCATATAACTGCTATAACTGCTCTATATAACTGCCTCCGTAGCCTAGTGGTATAGGCGTGTGCCTTAGAAACTGGAGGTCGTGGGTTCGAATCCTGCGGGGACTCAACAAATTTTCTTAGTTGGTTAGGGCAATTTGGGCCGATCACCCAATTGTCTGAAAAGTAAGATGATCGATGCATCGGATGGGCATGTAAAAAGTCGGTCCACCCACCAACCCGCATTGGACCAGCGTGGTGGGATACGGTCTAAACACCACCCTAATGGATAGGGGTGTATTAGGGGAGGCCTATGTCCAGCAGTGGACTATCACAGGCTGATGATTATGACTATGATGAAATACGCAAAATGTAGTTCTAATTTATGTTGGAGCCGTCAATGTCTTGGTGTACATCATATTCTTCATGTGCCTGTAACTGCCTCCGTAGCCTAGTGGTAAGGGAGTGTGCTTTAGAAATCGGAGGCCGTGGGTTCGAATCCTGCGGGGACTCAACAAATTTTCATTGCTGTTTCCTAATTGGTTAGGGCAATTTGGGCTGATCACCCACTTGTCTGAAAAGTAATATGAATGATGCGTCGGATGGGCGTGTAAAAAGTTGGTCCTGCGCCTTATCTCTCTCCGGTCGTGTCGGTTATCCGTCCCATCGAGCATTGAGAGTATAATATCAAGGAACACTTGTTGACTATAATATCTCCTGCGTAGTTTGCTGATCTCTAATATAGATCGGCCGACGTAGTCGTAATCGATTGAACAACATTATTCTTTATGTACAAGTATGATTACACTTATAACAAAAAGAGATCTGTAATTGTCTTTAATAGAATTAAAACTCTCTCTCTTCTCTATGGTATTGTCAATAAATATTTATTGGTTTGTGATATGGGACACACTTGTATTGGTCTTATCTAGTATACATGTGAATAAACACGATTATTTCAATTATTGCTGTTTATTTATACATGATATTATACAGAGCCGTAGCTAATGAACTTAAAGAAACACTTAAAACATATAATATTTTGAAGGGTATTTGAATTACTTATTAACCCTTCAGTTTTTAGAACTTAAACGGGAATATTCTCAAAAACATATTGAATATTAAAAAAATTAGTAAGTAATTTTTTTAAAATTCAAAAAACAAATTAACGAAAATTAGAACAATCAGACCCAATGTCAAAGAATCTACCAGTCAAGCAATGGATGATTGAGAAATTGATAGGTACAATCATAAAAAAGAAAATATTTTCTTTATATTATTTTTATTAAAAATTCCCTAAAAATAGCATATCCACATCTTGCTATGATATATACAAATTAAGGTGGAGGACATTTTCAAAATTGTTTTTGATGGCAGAAAATTGCTAATTCAGCATCAGCTGTAAGTTATGAAAATTTTGGTTTTTCCCTGAAACAGTGTGTAGAACCTACTGTGTTGCGTTTGAAGGTCTTGTAGCAAACGTTTAACAGTTAGTGCGTTGATCCCTGATATTGCCGATTTCTGGGCGGGCACTGACCATTTCTATCAGGTGGCGACTGCCTGTCTGCCCTCGTAAACAATAAAAAGTGGTAACATAATTAACCAGGAATCATCATCATCATCAGCCTGTTTGTCACTGCTGGACTGGCCTCTCTAATCACCTCTTATTAGTGGGTATTTGGACGGTATCCCACCGCTGGTCCAATGCGGGTTGTTGGGTGGACGACTTTTACATGCCCATCCGACGCATGGATCATTTTACTTTTCAGACAATTGGGTGATTGGCCCAATTTGCACTAACCAACTAGGAAACAACAATGAAAATTTGTTGATCCAATTTAAACCCGACCTTCGGTTTCAAAATCACGCCCACCACTAGGCTACGGAGGCGTAACCATTGAATAAGCGAAGCAATAACAAATTTAATAAAGCAAAGGAAGGATTATTATTCCGATCTTCAATTATGTCTTTCCGGGCATATTGTTGTAGTATTCATAAAATGACTAAAAACCTATGTACTAATCTAAATACACTTGGCTGGACAGATAAAAAAAGTTACAGTGTAAATATTATATAAATTAAACAGACTAAAACTAATTTGCTTATTTATAAACGGAACATCTTATCGTTGTTTTTGTACGTTATAAGGTGATTGTTTGCGAGTTATTATCTGTGAAATATCCTAAGCAGAGCATTAACTGACCCAAAAGGTCAAGTTTAATCTATTCCACTCTGATAAAAACACGGTAGCGTGACCATTGAAATCGTTAACCAGCGTTTAAGAAATGTGTTTATTTAAAACCAGAATGTAATGTTTTGAGGTATAAAAGCATATTGGTTTTAAATTATTTCATCATCATCATCATCATAGCCTTTGTCTTCAAAGGCTTGATGACATATCCTAGGACATGGCCTCCCCTAATACACCCCTTAATAATTTAGAGCTTGGGTACTAAAGCCTATTAGCCGAATTAGCTTGCTATGAAAAATACATTTTGACAAAGTCTTTAACAGATACTTTTGAAATTATGTCTTAGCGAGCGGAATATACGAATGATCCTCTATGATTACATCATTATCATTCGTGGTAGTCCACTGCTGGACATAGGCCTCCCCTAATGCACGCCATCTCCATTAGAGAATTTTCGGACCGTATTCCATCACGCTTGAGCAATGCGGGTTGGTGGATGGCTCGATTTTTACATGCCCGTCCGACGCATCATCTCACGTTTCAGAAAATTGGGTGCTCGGCCGAAATCGTTCTAACCAACTAGGAAACAACATAGAAAAGGCTACAGAGGCAGTTGGCAACGCAAACTGTATACAGTAATACTAATAAGTGTTATATATAATTGTATGTGTCTTTTATTAAACGCAACGTTTCATGGCTTTGGAATTAGTGTTTGATACTACAAGTTTCAAGTATCCAAACACAAAACTTAATCGTTTTATGTTGAACAACGACGAATTTCCATTTGAATTTTCATCCCCTTTTTTTTACCGTGGGTAAACTCGTCTACGCATACCCGTTCTTGCGAGGGAAAAGACGGGTTATGTCGGACTCGCACTGACTAAAACCACCACGTTGTTTCTTCTTGGCGCCTTAGAGATGGGGTCACAGGAACTCTGCCGCAGTCTTCTGCGACCCCAACAGCGCTGGCCGCCGAAGCAGCCCCATCTCGGCCCTACGGCCATCTGTCTCCCTCTGGGCGCGTCGCCGCAACTAACGCGCCTTTTGTCTCGGCCCCTGTAGTTAGGTAACAAACTCCCCCGAGTCTGTTACTCAGGGGCCATGGGAGCCAGGAGTTCCCAGCCCACGCATGGACGAGACTCCAAGCCCCCAGCGGCGGCCCTCGATGTTTAGCTCCACCGCTAGCTCCATTTCGGCCGCAGATGGCGGAGAGATCTACAACACCATGCCGAATGTCCCCTCCTCCCGGTCCCTCCACACCGCATCGGCGGTGCGGCCCCCTCAGTCCGCGTCACCTCCTCTTCCCCGACTCCTCCTTGGTTGTGAGGACAGGAATGGCGGCCTACCTCCTCCTAGCCGTCCTCCGCACCCTCAAGGCGCATCAAAGCGGGCTTTTCAGCCCGCTTGGGCAACCTCCTCTAAGCCGGCCTTGCACCACAAGCCGGCCAGGTTCCTCTTAGCTTCCCCGCGGCTGGGCAGACCGCCGGTTCTGAGCCCCACCGCTACGACAAAGCGAGAACCTGTTCGGGAGGAATTTTCATCCCCTATTTCAACCCTTTGTACCATTTTTATCGCGACAATTTATAGCCTGTATGCTTTCTTGGAACCCGATCTATTTACGTAATAAATTTCAACAAAACCGGTAGCGGGCCACCGGAGCGCTGTGGTACCAACGAAACGTAGATTTACACAGCGACTGCAAATTGCCGACACTCCGCGAGCACTTTAAAAACTTACTTTAACTTTAACACTATAACTCGCAAACATATAAATAAAGTAGTAAACCACAGTAACCCTCTGTTGGTAAAAGCAGCAACGTACACGGCCGATCCAAACGCTTCTTGTCGCAAGCGTAGACCGCGAAACGTTCTCCTCGACACAGACTAGGAAGGGGTCACCGAAACTCCGGACCCAACGGGGTTCCGTCATTTAACCTTACACATCACACAAGTAGGTATAGTACACACTCACCTGTAGTTCGCCCTCGCTTACGAGCACAGCGAAACACACACACAGCGTACACTAGATGGGTGTATCTAGTTCAGGCCGGTTCTCACCGCGCCCAGCTACCTTACAGTCTCCAGACCGTCGGCGTCCCGGTTCGTAAACCGTCGACGATCCTTAGGAGACATAAACGAATGCCTAACCCACGTACCTTCTGTACGTGTGGCCTACAAAAAATTGCCCTAACCAACTAGGAAACAATTGAAATTCTATTGAGTCCCCGCAGGAATCGAACCCACCACCTCCAGTTTCTAAAGCACACGCCCATACAGCTAGGCTACAGAGGCAATAATCGATTAATGAAATTGTTTAATTAAAAAATATACAAATATTAAAGTATTATTGATATACTGTTCCTAAAATAGTTTGTCGTAATTATTAAATAAGCGTATATAAAAGTAGAAAAGTGTTCGAAACGTCGGAATTTAAATGTAAAATAAACGCGATAAAATCCGTAAAGTAATTTTATTTAATAATGTATTATATTCGGCAAGCAATAGAAATAATTTACGATTTATGTAATGTTGTTGTTCTTTATGTTGTCAATGCGTTTAAATAATAAATTCTGTATAAAATATAGCGGTCAAGGTTATGTTTCATTTTAATTCTTTGACGCATACGTATATAACTGCTGCAAGATGGAGTGACGACATTCGCAAAATGGCCGGTGTGGGCTGGATGAGAATGGCCGAAGGTCGGAAGCGGTGGTTTGCATTAGGAAAGGCTGATGATGATGATGATGTTGAAGACTGAGCTTATACATGCTTAAATTGTGAGCTGTATAAATATCATCACTGCAGTTTAGCTCATCTATACGTATTATAAAACTAAGTACCCGGCCGCGTCACTACAGCACGGATTGTCACGCGGTTTTCACTAATCGATAGAATGATTCTTCCGCAAGGTTCAGGTATATAATTTGTATAGTTTGTGTACATTTGAGTAAAATATATATATATATACATGTCAGAGATGTCGGAAATAAATTAAGTCGTCTGAGAGCTTTCAACAAAAACGCTGCGTAAATCATATGAGATATAACAAAACAATGTATGGTGGAAATATTCAGCTCTGCTAGATCTACGATAGCATGTGTAATCTAAAAGATAGCTGGATATAATACATATGGTTTAAACGGTTTAATGGTTTAAAGTAGAGAAAATAGGCAAATTTTTTTGGTCAAAGTTTTCTTTACATCTTACTACGCGGACTAGGTCAATAGCTAGTTTAATAATAAATAGAATAAAGTTATAATTACTTACGTTGCCCCGGCAACGGCGCAACAAACCGCTATTACGGCAATGCCGCGAACAATCAGACCCGCCATCTTCGAGTTCACGTACAATAGTGACATACGTCATGTCTCAATTGAGTTTTATATCTCGAAATACAATCAAATTATTCATTGAAGGTTTGTTTTGTGTCGCAAGAGTTCAGTACTGTTAACATTATTACATTAACTGATTAAAAAATAAAGTTATGCAAGAGATTTAGGATATTTACCGAGAAAGATAATTGAATTATCAAATAAAGTGTTGTTTTATTATTATTTGTAATTTGATTGTACCACAGCAAAATAATCATGTGTTTTATGCAAAGCAAAGTAAATCAATATATGGACTAATTTGTCTATGCCATATCAAATAAATCATGAATTGATATAAAACAAAGTGACAAAGTAGTGTAGCGATGTTTTATATTGACTTTTAAACAGTGGGAAGTGATATTTTAAAATTATTAATTAATAGGAACGTTATTGTTATGACGCGATTCAGTTTTAAGATCAATGTTTTATCTATATATATATAAATCAATTGCTGTTCTTTAGTCTCGCTAAAACTCGAGAACGGCTAAACTGATTGAGCTAATTTTGGTCTTGAAATATTTGTGGTAGTCCAGGGAAAGTTTAAAAGTTAAATAAACATAAATTGGTCAGAGTTGAAAAAAAAATATTACGTCTTTTACTACAGCTGTTAACTATCTATTATATACTATATATGTCAAATCTTATACAAAAGTATAGGTATTTTGTGTATCGATTGAGGTAGTACGAAGTCTGCTGGGACAACTAGTGTTTAATAAATACAATAGACTCGTTGCAGCGACAGACTTCGAACTTCCTGAATCGTTAAATGAAAGATTAAAATTTTCGATTATAAAATTTTTCTATCATCATAAAAAAAAAACAAATTTGATAGATAAATAACAACTGTAGTAAATCTACTAACTGTAGTCAGGTGAAATTGAGATTATTTTTCACCTGTTGAGAACAAATAGGTAGTGAAACAGGGACCTACCGGTGGTAGGTCCCCTTTTTACAGGAGACCGTCTGGGTGGGTACCACCGCGGTGCCTATTTCTGCCGCGAAGCAGTAGTGTGAAAACACTGCTGTGTTCCGGTTTGAAGGGCACCGTAGCCAGCGTATTTACTGGGTAAACGAGACTTAACACCCTATGTCTCACGGTAGGCAGCGCGTTGGCGATACCACTGACATTGCCAATGTCTATGGGCGTCGGTGACCACTTCCCATCAGGTGGCCCGACTGCTCGTCTGCCTACGTATGCCATAAAAAAAAAAAATGATAGAATGATATTCAATTCCAAGAATTTTTATATTTTTTTACCTATTATTCCTTCCATGGACTTCCACAAATTACACAGACGAAAATTAGCCAAATCTGTTCAGATGTTCTCAAGTTTTAGTGAGCGTACCAAACAGCAACTGACATATGTCGACTGTAGTCAGATCATCAGCCTGTGATAGTCCACAGCTGAACATAGGCATTCCTAATTCTTAATACACCTCTATCCATCAGGGGGTTTTGGCCCGTATCCTGCGACGCTGGTCCAATGCGGGTTGGTGAGTGGACCGACTTTTTACATGCCCATCTGTCGCATGGATAATCTTACTTTTCATAAAATTGGGTGATCGGCCCAACTTGCCCTAACCAACTAGAAAACAACGATGAAAATTTGTTGATGAAATATATAACTTTTATTTCTCTATATACAAATAGCTTAAGTTATTCCCAATTACATCAGCTATCTTCCAGTGGAAATCGTGTCAATATCTTACCACCCGTTCCAGAGATAAGCCAGAACAAGACGGACAGACAAAAAATTTAAAGGTTTGTTATATATATTTGTGTTATTTTTACGTTACAAACAGACACTTAATTTTCAAATTTATAGACAGGTAATAAGTAAGCGAGACAGGCACACTTATTGGTTAAGCATAGCGTGGAGGTTAACCTTGTAAATGTGGACGGAGTCGCACGCATCCGGTAGTGTTAACTGTTTTTACTTTTAGGGACAAAGGGTTTTTGAGTGGCAGCCTTGTAACGGTCATCGCAGTATGGGGTCAGCCCCCACGAGCTGGAGTGAAGACCTGTGCAAATGTGCAGGGAGTCAGTGGATGCAGGTGGCACAGGATACCTCTTGAAAGCTAATGGAGGAGGTCTAGGTCCAGCAGGGGACTTCGATAGGCTAATATGATTCAGTTTACCATTAGACATCGTTTGGGTAAAAGCAATTACGTGGTAGGACCCCTATTTACGGGGGACCGTCTGGGTTGGTACCATCGCGGTACATTTTTCTGTCGCAAAGCAGTTGTGTGAAAACACTGATGTGTTCCGGTTTGAAGGGCGCCGTAGTCAGCGTATTTACCGTGTGAACGAGACTCAACACCCTATGTCTCACGGTAGGCAGCGCGTTGGTGATACTGTAGTATTGCCAATGTCCATGGCGACGGTGACCATTTCCATCAGGTGGCCCGACTGTTCGTCTGCATGCGTACGCAATAAAAAAAAACTCATTTGCATATAAAATGTTGGTATTTGCCCTCATTAACAAAACAAGGATGATGCATTTACATATATCCGAGAAGCTTCTTTGACTTAATACACTTTACTTTACTTATTGTTGACTTTACTTAATACAATTCTGGCTGATCATGGAATTGTCCTAAAAGTAAGATGATCCATGCGTTGAATGGGAAAAGTCTGAAGTCAAAGCTAAACCATCTTTGGCTATCATTATTAGAGGTTATTTATTTACTTAACTTAAAAAACACAAAGTATGCAAAGGCGAGCTTAATGCCTGAGGTATTATCTACCAGCTAACCTTAGGGTGGTTAGGATAAACTAAGGTAGGTGCACTGGTAAACAAAAATCATAATTAATTCATAATAAATATATCAATTTATATCATATATATAGGTAATACATACATAAATCCATGAAATTTTAAAGAAATCAATAAATTGAATCCGTCCGTGAAGGTTAATAGCAACAAATTTACTGATAAATAATTTAGCCATTGAATACAATCTGCTGGAGTCGAAAAGTTCTGGAAAAGTGGAGGCCGAGGCGCGGCAAACGTAGTGCGGGACGCCTTGCGGCATGATGGAGTGACGACATTCGCAAAGTGGCCGGTGTGGGCTGGATGAGAATAGCCGAAGATCGGAAGCGGTGGCGTGCATTAGGGTAGGCCTATGTCCAGCAGTGGACTATCACAGGCTGATGATGATGATGAATACAATTAATATTTCGGCTTGTGGAGGTCAGATACCAGTGGCTCTGCGTAAAAACTGTTATTCAGGTAAATCGGAATGGATTAGAAGCCGACCCCATGATAACTTCGGGGAACAGATAGGAAAAAGACGGCTTTTATTATTACTTATGATGATCCATGATCTATATTAGAGATCAGCCAAATGCGCTGGAGATATTATTGTACACAAGTGTACGCGTAATCACAGGTGCACTCCTTATCCCTTAACCGTCATAGTCCAATGCCACGGATAACCGACACGACCGATAAGAGATCAGGCGCAGGACCGACTTTTTACATGCTTTACTACAGTGAAACAACTCAGTAAAGCCGTTGAGCCCCGCAGGAATCGAACCCGCGACCTCCGGATTCTGAAGCGCAAGCCCTTACCACTGAACTCGGAGACAGTTGCAAATAGCATGAATAGAAAATCAACAATCATTTGTATCACAATATTTTATTTACAATAAAACTTATATTAATTACTACCCACCTATCTATTTAAATTTAGCTTAAACTATTTACAAAATGTTATTAATTTCTGGCTGCTTAAAATTTGGAAACTATCTGCTAAAATAATTATCACATGAGTTTACCTAAAATTATAATTAATAATTAATATAACCTCTCTTTTAATTAATACATAATTATAAACGAATTATTAATTGATATTCATTTTGATATCATACCTGAGGGCAGATTTAATTTGAGTTAATGTTTCAGAAAAGTAAATTAATAACTAGAGTAATTGTATCCACTTTTTTACAGATTATATTATAGTATTTCTTAATGCTGCTAAATAGGATCTTAACTTCATTAAAGTTCTTTTTTATATTAGACACATAAGAGTCTAATATAAAAAAAAGAAATAAAAAAATCAAAATGTCTAACATGAAGATCATATAAGGACGTATACATAAAATAAATAAAGATCTATAAATTTAATACACAGAAGGACAAAATGGCATCCAATCAAAAGCTTGAACTCATCTACTCTTCTGTCCTTATTGTGTAATAACCAAGTAATTTATACCAATGAATATGCTTTACATTTCAGCATAATCATTCTGTTGTCTCTATTAAAGTATTCTTTTTAAAGCTTAAAGATTCAATTTAGCAGCATTTAGAAATACTGTAACTATTTTTCAATTGGTTTGAACTAGCTTGAACAGTGTGAACGAAGAAGTTCTGAATCAAGCATCAAGTGATTCCGTAGGCAATCAGCAAGCCAAAGACTGCCCTAAATGACGCTCTTTTCCATCATGTACAACGCAAACCTATTGGAAAATACAATTGACAACATGGCGTGTTATGTCCTGCCCCCTTTTTCCATAAACCTAATTGCCTTAATGGCTCGCGCTAAGAAGTCTTCCGGATATATAATCGATTTGTTTTTTCAATTTATTCGTGAGATTTCGAATCGATTATTGATATTCGCCTACCGATCGCATCCAATGCGGGTCGCATTGGACCAGCGTGATGGGATACGGTCCAAAAACCATCTAATGGAGAAGGCGTGCATTGGGGGAGGCCTATGTCCAGCAGTGGACTGACACAGACTGGTCATAACGATTGACATTCGATTCGACTCGAACGATATTTGCGCACCCTACTTTCGTCCCCACTAATTAAAAGTATACGTTCCCCCCTCCACAGTACAAGCACCTACTGTCACTTCTAGACCGCAAGCCCATGGATAAAAAATATCTGTGCAATGACCCAGGCTGTTACTATATCATAAAATAACTCTGAACACTATGCCGTTATTTACAAGCGATACATTTACTGAGTACGTTACAGAGTAATTAAGTAAAATATTACGAGGCATGTATAGAAGGGAGTACCGTCTATTCATCTCTGACCCCCCCTCTTCCTAGCACAGATGATCCCTCCCCCTCTTGTTATATCATTCTCCATAGCACAGATATTTCAACTCTCCCGCTCCATACATCGCACCGGGCACAGGTCCCCCTTACCCTCGCAAATCAGTGGGCGGCCGCCAAGTAACGCATCTTTCTATTGATCTCCTGCAGTATCAGCTGACACCTCGCCGACTGATCCCAATTCTCCATATATCCCTCTTTATAGCACAGAGGACCGCCCCCCAGACTTCATATTTCCTCCTTTAATACACAGATACACCTTCTCCCTCTAACATCCCCCTCCCCTTCCACAGCACAGTTGATCCCTCTCCCCATACCATCCCCCGCAAGCCTCACAGGTCAGTGGGCGGTCGCCAAGTGACGGCGCGCATTTTCCTATTGATTTCCTGCAGTATCAGCTGACACCTAGCGAGCTGTGTGGGCTTCAGCTGGGGCGTGGGGTCGCGGGCACGCTCCCCGTTCGCCGGCGAGCGGGCGGCGCGGCGCAGGGCGCGGCGGCGGCGGGCGCGGGCCGTTGCTGATGACCGATGGCGGTAAACGACACGTGATAAAACAAGAGAGTGAACCACCTAAGCTGGTAGCCTAGTAAGGGCGTGTGCTTTAGAAACCTGAGGTCGTGGGATCGAATCCTGCGGGGAGCCAACAAATTTTCACTGTTGTTCCCCAGTTGGATAGGGCGACTTGGGCCGATCACCCAATTGTCTGAAAAGTAAGATGATCTTTGCATCGGGTGGGCATGTATAAAATTCGGTCCACCCACCAACCCGCGTGGTGGGTTACGGTCCATAATAGTGTATTAGGGGAGGCCTATGTCCAGCAGTGGACTAACACAGGCTGATGATGATGTAGCAGGAAAATCAAAGTTTCAATTGTATTACTGACTGTAATTGTACATTTACAACCAGTAATATAATTAAAACCTTGATTTTCTGCCTCTTTATGTATATCTACTTTTACTCACCACTTTCACCCTTCTCCTTCTTGAAATCTCTCTCGATTGTGCTGGACAGAGACCTTTTCTTTGGAGACTGCGAATAACAATAAGATTGTGCGAATTCAACAAACCTTCTATTTATTTATATATATATATAAGAGATTCCCACCTATATATTGACTCATCGCATCGACATATCTCTCGAACCATAAGGCGTAGCGACTTGAAATTCGGTAGGAATATTCCTTGCGCCGAGAATAACGGATTTTACGAAATTCTACCCACAACGGGGGTTTGGGGGTTGCTAGTATACATAAAAATAAATCGATAGTATATTTTAATTAGCAAAGAAATGTAATTTTCAGCAATGACGCATGTCAATTGTTCAAGATGTCGGGGGTTGAAACATAATTTAACATGTAAATAAACGATATAAAACCAAAAAAAAACCTACGATCATAATAAGCACCAAATTTTTAAAATTACTTGTCAACTTTAATATAATTATATTAAACATAAAATAAACAAGTGAAATTTTAACAAAAAATGTAAACATTTTACGCAATATAATAACGTGCTCTCCGTACGACATAAGCTTCGCGTTTTCTGCCACCGCGTTTTAAATTTATGATAACTTTTAAGGTATTCATTTAATCAAAATGTCGTCTATGACATTTTTTATGTACATAGACCGAATATTTTGAAGCAAAAACTTTTATGAGAGCGTAAGTAAACTGTATTCTCTTAAATAAGCTTCGCATGTGACGACATTCGCAAAGTGGCCAGTGCGGGCTTGATGAGAATAGCCGAAGATCGGAAGCGGTGACGTGCATTAGGGGAGGCCTATGTCCAGCAGTTGACTGACACAGGCTGAGGATGATGATGATGATGAAAGCAAACAAGACGACAATCCCCTCAAAAGTCAACTCACTCGCTTCTTCTGCTTCTGGTAATGCTGCGAGTCGTAGAACTGGGGCTGGGAGCGTCTCACTCTACCGGTTCTCCTTCTTATGTCCTCCGTGGGAACCGTCTCCGCACCACGACGGGCGGCGAAGAAGGTGTGGCCGCATTTACACGACTTGGATGCGACGGCCACCTGGAACGGGAAGTTACCAAACATGTTTCAGCAGATGTTCTTCAGGTAAGGCTAGTCGTTGTTTAGAGCTTTGAAGGAAGCATTGAATAAAATTTCCTAACTACATTTGAGTTGCACAATTGGCGGTTGTATTACAAGCAAAGTGGTAAAGGCGTGTGCTTTAGACACTAGAGGTCGTGGGTTTGCATCCTGCGGGGACTCGACTACTTTTCTAAGTTGTTTCCTAGTTGGTGAGTGCAATGCGGGCTGATCACCTGATTGTCTGTAAAGCGAGATCATCCATGCGTAGGATGGACATGTAAAAAGTCGGTCCTGCGCCTTATCTCTTTATCCGGTCGTGTCGGTTATCCGACACATCAGGCTTTGACAGAATAAAGGAAGAGGGAGTGCACCTGTGTTTGCGCGTACACTCATGCACTATAATATCTCCTGCGTAGTTGGCCGATCTCTAATATAGGTCGGCCGCCGTGGTCGGAATCGACTAGGAGAACATTGTTATTTAAGTGAATAGTTAGTGCCGCGCGGCGAGATGGCAGCACTGTCGCAGACGTAAAACACTCGCGACTGGCGTTTCATACAAATGATCTTCGTTCGATGTAAGTGTGGCTGACGCTACGTCAATAAAAACTAACGGTGCCGACAGACATTGTCCCGCATGATATACCAAAAGATTAGGACATTGTAAAAAAGTGAGGATTGAATGTTAAAGTTGTCCAACGCCACTTGAGACCGGATCTCTTTTACAGTGGCGGTAAGACAGACAGACCGCAGTACAAGTGCAATAATTCAATTGCCAATCCGCCAATTAAGAGCAACTCTTTCTGATCGGCCGTCTTGGCATTCATTAATAAAGGCCCATGTCTAGCAGTGGACAACTAAAGGTTGTTTATGATGATGATGATTCATTATTTTGTTTCGTTAATAAAATTGTATACATACATTGATTATAATATAAAATATAATGGTTTAAATACTACTTTTACATAATAAAATATTTTGCATGTTAAAACACTAGTGCAACTTTCAGTTGTGATAACAATGGGTCATTATTGAACAAAAAGCTTTGCCCTCAACAGATTGTATTGAATTGTAGTTACTCTAAACAGTTTTTTTATAATAAACCCTGTTATCATTTAAAACTATTAACCAAATTAATTTAGTTCAAATTAAAAAAAAAAGAAAATTACCAAAATAACAAATTTTTAATGGAAAAAATGTTATTGAAAGTAATTTTAAAAAAAGTACAATACCTCCATAAATGTGTGCTTTAAAGAAAATATTGTACATGCGTACAATAGATATGTATGCGTACCCAATCTTATTGTACATGCAACCCTATACAATGTGAACTCTTTTTTGTAGTCTATATAACATAGTTTATACACCTTACAGCTCTCAATGCTACTAGTTAATACATAATATATACTTCATGTTTCTCCCAACCTTGATACTGGTAGAATCACCAAGATAAACTTAATAATAAACTGCCACTGTGGTCAACTGGTATTGGCCCTTGTTTTATAAACGGGGTTGTGGATTCGATTCCCGCGGGGAAACAATTTTTTGTTATCAGTTGGCCAATCGCCCAATTATCTGAAAAGTAATATGATCCGTGCCAGGATGGGCATGTAAACAGCGATCCACCCAACAACCCACATTAGACCTGCATGGTGGGATACGGTCGAGTAACCCCCTAATGGAGAAAGCTTGCATTAGGGGAGGCCTATGTCCAGCAGTGGACTAACACAGGCTGATAATGATATGATGATGAAATTTGGTGGAGCCGTTACTTCAAAGAGAAGAACATTTTTTAATATTCTCTCTGCTGCAGATGCATTGATTGTTTGCACCTACAAAAATTGTAATGGGCATCCCTTTTGTCTAAACATACACTGAAAATTTACTAAATGTTGCATGCTTTCTTTTAAGAGTCATTCATTCCGCAACCAATAATTTGACCTAAGTCCCTATACAGGGTGCAGGCAGCAGTTTTAAATATAAGGTCATAATATCACAGGAAATGAGAGTAATCAATGTAACATTGTAGCATTAATAATATAATTTCTTAAATAAAATTCAATGCATGCAATATACATATATTTATATATATATATATGCATGAAGATGTTATCACTTTGAACATTACATGACTAATGGCACTATGTTACATATGACATTGTGTTTCAGGTATTGATTAACCTATGACACATTGAATTGCACTATCTGCAGTAAGCTACCAAACAGAAAATATTTTACCCCAACATTTATCCAAACAGAAGTGAAGTCTTTATGATTGTCTATAATTCATTATCGTTTGTTTGAAAACTCGATTCGCTGAACAAGCCATCATATCTAATAGAGCACGTAGTTTTTTCAGTCCTGATCTCCTGATTAGTCAAACTATATTCTATTTCACAAGCCATTTTCTCCAATATGGTTACATATTGGATGAAAAATAATTGTTATACAGCAAAAAATTACCAAAACTTAAATATGTGGAATAATTGCTAAATTAAAATTAAAATACGATGGAAAATTATATTATATGCTAATAAATTACGTATAAGTGTTATCAAAAACTAGTAACACACCTGTAGTTCGCATTTCGGACAACTTTTTGCTATCATTTTGTTTTTTCCCATGTTGTACATTTAGCATGTGTATTATTAACTGACAGTGCGAAAACGAGGACGTGGATGTAATAGAATTTATTATTATTACTAGAAAAAAACTCACACAATACCAAGAACAAAATAAAAAACAAAACAATCGTCAAAATGCAAGTGCTGTCAAATTATAATACTTACGAATTTGACATACGACATCATTCTAATATTTGAAAACTGGCAATGCTGTGGGTTTTGGTAAAAGTTTTATAACAATATATATACAGGATGTCCCATTTAGAATGGATAATCCTTGAGCGCCAAAGCACAGCTACCCGGCACTCGAAAAAAATACAAAAAAAAAAATTCCAACTGGTACTCAAGTCATGATTTTTTAAACGAAAATCCATTTTTATGATGTTATTGTCAATTTATGTGTACAGCGACGCCAAATTAATGAATTTGCTTACGTTTTGGTGTTATATTACTCCTCCAGACTATACTATTACAAAAGTAATAAATAACATGAGTATCTATTGTACTTTTTAACAAAAATATATCAATTTTAATTTTAGTATGAAATTTGATCACAAAATAATTTTGACAAAGTTTGAGAGTGTTTCATGTAAAAAAAGTATGGAAACCAAGTGGCCAAGTATTTAAAAAAATGCGCAGTTAATACAGTTTACAAAATGGTATAATACATCATTTTATCTAATACTATTACGAACTTATTGCTATTGAGATGCAAAAGGGTAACTAAGACGAAAATTGAAAACAATTACCTAGTCTTAAACAGTAACAAAAGGGTCACTTTTATTACACTAGGGACGATGTAACAATACTATTTACTACCTGAGCGTGGCCCAAGCCGTCCATTTTTGTTTACACGAGACAAGGATAGGTTGATTTTGTAGAGTATGAGTGAGTGAGAGGAGAGTACTATGTTCAAACATTTTACACTGTAGACCGGTTTGGTCATCATAGGATCAGTTTCAGGCACATAGCAAACACATTTACTTAGTGCGTCTCTCGACTTGTTCGGTAACGCATGTGCATTCCTTTCTCATTTCTCCGTGAGTTTGAATCAGTGTTATAACGACGACTTCTGGCTACTTTATTGGACTACCCGTTTTGCTTACTGATTTGGACTTTGTTTGGTAATTTTACGACGCCTTGGCTTGTATCTGGACTGATTCTGTGAATCAAAATGCCACGCATTCAATACACGGCACAAGAATACGCCAATATGCACTTCATCTATGGTGAGTGCGGGGCAACGCAAGTGCCGCTGCAGCCCTTATAAGTAAAGGTACCTAATGCGCGTCATCCAGATTACCGTGTTTTCATCAGAGTCCACAGTTGTTATTCGGATGGCAGAATACCTGGCAGCGGCATTGGTGGTACGAGCTCCGGAAGACAAGTGAATATTAATACTCAAGATGTTGTGCTTGATGAAATTCAGCAAGACCCATCTACCTCTACAAAGACAATATCACGTCGCACCGAATCCCAAAATGACCGTGCACCGTGCACTGAAAATAAATAAATATCATCCTTACCATATTAGACGCGTCCAAGCTCTGCAACGAGAGATTACCATGCAAGATTGTTTTTGTCGACAAATGCTTGACAAAATAGAAGAAAATCCACAATTCTTTGAAAAAATTCTATGGAGCGACGAATCTACATTAAAAAGACGGATACTTTAATATGCATAATCTGCACAGCTGGCAACTCTCAAATCCAAATCTAATGCGAGAAGAGAAGTCGCAATACCAGTTCAAAATAAATTATTGGACTGGTATATTAAATGGATAGTTATTGGTCCTTTCGAACTGCCGGGAAATTTATCTTCCCAAAGTTACTTAAACTTTACAAAATGATCTCCCAACCTTATTGGGAGAAGTGCCTGAGGAGATAAGGGAATCCATTGGCTACAGAATGATGGCTGTCCTGCACATTATGGTGCAAACGTCCGTTCTTATTTAAATGCCACATATCCAAATAAATGGATTGGTCGTTTGGGTCCCATTTGTGGCCTCCTCGATCCCCAGATTTAAACCCTCTTGACTTTTTTTACTGAGGGTTGCCTAAAGGAAGAGGTGTACTCGAAAACGATTTCAAATTTGGAGGAATTACGCAGCCGTGTTCAAGAGGCCGCTTCAAAAATAAATGAACGACGCTACGCACGCTTTCTTAGTAGAGCCTTTATTAGAAGATGTAGAGCGTGTATTAGAGTCGGTGGCAGACAATTTGAACACCTGTTATAAATAAAGATTGTTTTATGTACACCTGCAATTTCTTATTATTAAAATTTAATAATATATTTATCGTTTCTTTTTAGTCGTATTTACCCTTTTTGCATCTCAATAGCAATAAGTTCGTAATAGTATTAGATAAAATGATGTATTATACCATTTTGTAAACTGTATTAACTGCATTTTTTTAAATACTTGGCCACTTGGTTTCCATACTTTTTTTAAATGAAACACTCTCAAACTTTGTCAAAATTATTTTGTGATCAAATTTCATACTAAAATTAAAATTGATATATTTTTGTTAAAAAGTACAATAGATACTCATGTTATTTATTACTTTTGTAATAGTATAGTCTGTGAGGAGTAATATAACACCAAAAACGTAAGCAAATTCATTAATTTGGCGTCCTGTGCACATAAATTGACAATAACATCATAAAAATGGATTTACGATTAAAAAATCATAACTTGAGTACCAGTTGGAATTTTTTCTTTGTGTATTTTTTCGAGTGCCGGGTAGCTGTGCTTTGCGGCGCTCAAGGATTATCCATTCTAAATGGGACACCCTGTATAAATAAAAACAAAGGGTTTTTTTATATGTCTGTTTGTAGCATCAACATTCAAACATGAACCGTTTTTAAATAGTTATTATATCCTCGAATAACATAGGCCTCTTTTTACTCTCAAGAAAAACCATTAAACATTTGACGAAGCAAAAACATGTGCCCACCCATTGGACCAGGCTGGATGGTCCAAAATCCCTAAATGGAGAAGGCACGCTTTACAGGAGGCCTCTGTCCAGCCGTGGACTAACACAGGCTGATGATGATGACAAAAATATCTGTTCCAGGTGCAAAATGAAGAGATGTTTATGTGTATTCTATGCACTAGTTTATTCCGCAAGATGACAGTTTTCATTGAACAATGTCAAAGAGCACAGATTCTATTGAAGCAAGTGTGCAGTCAGGTATGCAGTTTTATTTGTATGCCTATTATATTTTGCAAGGAGAGAAATTGAGTAAAAACCGCTGCAAGTTCCTTTCTTGCATAGGATAAGTCTATTTTACACCTATAGTTGAGTATAACTATATGTATACTATATGATTATAGTATTACTATATGATTCACAATGGAATGCTTACTCTAAGTTTCATAAATTGCAATTGTTTGTATTGAATTTATTGTGAAGATGACAAAGAAAGACAGTCCTATGGAGTTCTCAGGTCACAGGAGTCCTTTTTCCGAACAGGTGGTAGCATTCTTGACAATTGATCGGAAAGTGTAATCCTTGTATATAGATTTATTGCCTATGTAGACAGACAAGCAGTCGGGCCACTTAATGGTAAGTGGTCACCAACACCCATAGACATTGGCAATACTACTGGTAACACCAATGCTCTGCCTACCGTGAGACATTGGATGTTAAGTCTCATTTACCCCAGTAAGTATGCTGGACAATGCCCTTTTAAATCAGGCAAAGTGTTTACACTATGCTTTGCGAGAAATAAACCCGATGGCACCAACCCAGACGATCCCCTGTAAAAAGGGGTCCTACCACCAGTTATATTAAGTAGATTAATAATATTTGGCAGATAGAGGTATATCCCATATTAGTCTGGCCGCTTTCATCAATTTTGGAATAATTACGAAACAATGGGAAAGAAATAGCTTGTAAATAAATCAATTGGAGACATAGCTTTTATAATCGTAGTACATCTTTAGGAGCTGCAGCTACTTCCGCCACCGATCGGTCGTAACATCACAATATCGCCGACCAAAACACTTTACGTCGGACCTGAACATATAAGAGACCTGGATCTAGACTTGAAGGCTGACGACTCCTTCTTCGATTGTAACGAGGCGTACGTCACAGAAGACGAAGATGATGTCCCGTTGGTGTTGTTCAGTAAAGAAGAAAAAGAAGAAGCGGAGAGTGAAGAACTTGTAAAAACTAAAGTTAGTAAGCAGTAAGCAATAATAACGTCATTTGTGTATCTATACATAGCTCTAATGGACTAAGGCGATCATACATAACTCTATTGGAATAAGAGATCGGTCAATTGTATAGGACATATAATTGTGCACAAGTGCACGCGCATACATAGGTTCCTTATTCCTTCACCGAAAACTAACACTGTCACTTAGTGCACAAACACGGGTACTACCTCATCCGTAAAGAAAATAACTCTTAGACATGCGCTGACGACGGAAAGAAAATTAAGTACAAGACGCATGAATCATCTTACTTTATAGGCAAACGGATGATCACCCCGTATTGCCCTAAACGACTGGGAATCGGGACCGGATTTTTTGTACGCTCGTTCGATGCATATGCATGCATCGAACGAGCGATCTTACTTTTCAAGCTATTGGGTGATCGACCCTTATTGTCGCTAACCAGCCAGAAAAGAACGGTTCCCTCAAAGATCCTAACTCATGATCTCCAAGTTGATAAAGCAAGGCATGTTATAATAATAACAAAAAATTGATTGTCACACAATTTATATATTGTTAACGTATATTATACAGGTTGTATTGAAAATAATGTCAGAAAAAATCTGATCTCCCAAATAGTAGTTTGGCAGTGTCAGTTTTCTTCCCCCAAATGTGTTGTTACACAGCTTCAGTGCGTGCCTGTATGTGCACGTGCTCTGTGTGTGTGCTCTTTATGCAATGAATTGCTTGACGTTGACGTGACGGACGTTATATGATTCATTCAAAAGAAGGAACTAATATAAATATATAATAATAATAAAGATAGCGTCCTTGCATTTTATTGTATTATATACGAGGGACCTAAATTTCTATTTTATATTACTTAATTAACACGGATGGTCTTTCACTTTTGACACAGATAAGTCTAGGGAGAAATCGGGTATACATCAAACAACCCTAAAATTGAAGAAACAATTCTTTAAATTGAAGTGATATTATGCTTTTATACCAGACCGCCTTCGTGAACTAGTGGTATTTTCCCGGGCTTACCAGCTGGAGCCTGTAGGCTCATTACTTTGGAATACAAATCTTGTTGTTGTTGTTGTTCTCTGATTGATTTGATAAGAGCGGATCACTCTTCCTGTAAACTGTTACCCATACGTCGAAAGGATGTTGGAATACTGGGTAAAGGAATAGCCGTTTCTATGAAAACTTAAGAGCATAGCTAAGAAGAAGCAAGTGACGTATTTATTAATACTGACCACAGGTAAAAAAGAAGAAATTGAAAGCCTTGGGTTTGAAGTCCAGGAGTACGACGAAGAGACAGAAGGTGGTCCGAGAGGGCTTCAGCTCCAGGATGGTGCAAGAGACGCCGGAATACCTGGTCATCAAGCTGACCAAAGAGCAGGTGAGGTATCAGATCAATAATTTACA
This sequence comes from Lamproptera curius, assembly GCA_029286875.1. NCBI lineage: Eukaryota > Metazoa > Arthropoda > Insecta > Lepidoptera > Papilionidae > Lamproptera > Lamproptera curius. The sequence continues at coordinate 2,702,160 of JAGSMT010000057.1, read as the reverse complement.
AATATTCTAAAGTAATAAAAGAAAAGGTCTTGTCGAAATCCCACTAACCATTCCAGAGATTAGCTCGAACAAACAGACGGAAAAAAATAAACCGTTTTCTCTTACAGTGTATTGATTTAAAACCGGTTATTTTAATGTTACACACCGACACTTCTATTTTATTATTAGCTAGTATAGATAAGTCCATGGAGCTAACTGATTTAGATGGGTGTAATAATTCATTGACATTTTGTTCAAAATCGCTGACATCTTACGTCTTACGAGCTTGTGAACGAACACGCTAATTATCTTGAAGGTATTAGAAGAAATGCGCGAGAGAGCCACCAGCGACAAATACTTGCGAGCACCGTACAAATGCGAACAGTGCGTCAAAGGTTTCAACTTCGAAGACGTCCTACTCAGCCATATGGACAGGCATTCACCGGTGAGTTATATCTAGTATAAATAATAATCAACTAGTAGTCTAGAGGTAGATAGTAGGTCTAGTAGTAAACTGCCTCCGTAGCCTAGTGGTATAGGCGTGTGCGTTAGAATCCGGAGGTCGTGGGTTCGAATCCTGCGGGGACTCAACAAATTTTCATTGTTGTTCCCTAGTTGGTTAGGGCAATTTGGGCGATACCCAATTGTCTGAAAAGTAAGATGATCCATGCGTCGGATGGGCTGTAAAAGTCGGTCCACCCACCAACCCGTTGGACCAGCGTGGTGGATACGATCTAAAACCCCTAATGAGAAAGCGTTTGGGAGAGCCTATGTTTGCGTGACTAACACAGGCTGATGATGATGATAATGTTAAGTAACAGTTTGTGATCGTTAAGAAGCGAAGAGCAGCGGCGGATTTTGAATAGTGCCGGTCGTGACAAGTGGCCAGAGCGTTAATATTTATAACGTTAAAAACATTTATTTTAATCTTATCAAGATTACACCATTAATATATTAATTTTCATTGATGATTCGAGAAATTCAATTACGTTATTTGTTAATTATAAATATCTTTTTTTTTACAAACGTACTTTTACACGCCTTAAATAAAATTCTAGTATCGGGGCGGTTTCTTACCGATACCCAGCGGTTGTATAAAACTTAAATCCTGCACTAAAGAAGAGACTAAAAATCAACGATTTGAATTCTATATAATTAAGATTAAAAACCAAATCTTTCTATACATTTTCTTTCCTTGTTAAACCAATAGAAAAATGGCTCGCTTCAATGCGATCTCTGCAGCCAATGCTGTCCCAGCGCAGTATCCCTCAGGGGCCATCTCAAATCACACACCACCAGGTAAACCGATTCAACATAATATTATATACCATCATATTGCCTATTTCTACCGCGAAGCAGTGGTGTGAAACAATGCTGTGTTCCGATTTGAAGGGCACCGTAGCCAGCGTATTTACTGGGTTAACGAGACGTGACATCCTATGTCTCACGGTAGGCAGCACGATGGTGATACCAGTATTGCCAATGTCTATGGGCGTCGGTGACAACTTTCCATCAGGTGGCCCGACTGCTCGTCTGCCTGCGTAGGCGATATAAAAAATATATACTCATACTAAGTCCTTTAGTATCACCCACCAACCCGCATTGGACCAGCATGGTGGGATACGGTCTAAAACCCCCTAACGGAAAGCGGTGTATTAGGGGAGGCCAATGTCCAGCAGTGGACTATCACAGGCTGATGATGATGATGATAATGATGACTAAGTCATTTTGGTAACCCTCCAAGTCTAGAAAATGGAATATTTGAAATTGTACCCCATCAAGATAAATTGAATGGCTGGTCCGAATTTTACAGGACTCTGATAAAACTCTAGAAAAGACCTAGTAGATTTTTTTTATGTTACTACGCGGACGGTGTCGTTTGAAACAGCCAGAATTGAAAGAAGATTTTACTTTGTCTTTGAGTCAAATTCAAACACAAATAACTTTATTAAAAATAGAAATTTACACTTGCTTATTGATTGTCAAACACGCTACCACCGGTTCAAGAGGTATCATCTGAAAACAATACTATCTTTTCGTTAATATCTATAACACACGGTAAGTCATATAGATGAGGAAGAGAGAAGACCCAATAATAGATCCTTGTGGAACACCCATATTTAACTGGGTCCCAGGAGATGTTTCACCATTCACGTCCACCCTCTGAATTCGATGGCTCAAGTACGAAGACAGTATGTTGAGTGTGGTATCTCTTATTGCATAGTGACGTAATTTCCTGACCAGAGTCTTATGGTGTACTCAACCAAAAGCTTGTTTAAGATCATATAACATGCCTAAAGTATCCTAAGTTGCTTCCCAAGCCTCAAAAGTGCTTACAACTAGCCTGATACCTGTGTAAGTTATTGGGCGACCACTAGTGAATCCATATATAGTTATTTATAAGACAAGTACCATTTAAATGTTTTTACAGTCGTTTCAATAAGAGTTTTTCAAACAATTCGCTAGGATTATAGGGTTTGTTATAATCACTTCTTCACAGGTACAAATGCAAGCTGTGCGGTTACATACGACACTCGCGTCAACACGTACTCGAGCATTACACAATCTCTCATTCCGACTCGTCGGCCGCGTACAGCTGTGAGAAATGTCCGTTCACCACCAAGTGAGTCAATCAACGACTTAGTATTCTATTTAAGTGTTAGATGAGTCCAGAGAAGATTTAAATATGAATTACTTTAATTTTTTTCACTGTAGGCACTTGAGGTTTCTAAGGATCTACCATAGTTGGGGTTAGGGTCGTCATTATCATCCTTTTGACAGGACAACGTCTTATAAATTGGTTCGAGATGGTGAGGCACTCTCGTGCACTGTGTCACAGCGCCGCTCACGTAACGCTCTCCATAAGCAAGCACAAGAGAGTGAGAGGCGTCTCTTACTCGTGCGCAGTTGGCCTGCTCAAGTGAAAGAGTGACAGAGAGAAAGAGAAAGGGGGTTGATCCCTTTGACTAATTAATATTCACATCACAATCATTCTACCACTAAAAGACGTTGTCACATATAACTTTCGCCCGTATACCGTATTTTACACGCAACCAATATAATTTCATCGCAGATAATACTTCGGTTGGCGAATAAAAAAATAAATAATTTTGTCAAAATCTAGCAACACTTATTGTTTATTTATCTGTTACTCCTCGAAGCGGTAATGATTCGGCCTATATAAGCGGGCAGTCGGGTTGCCACACTCTTCTAACTTACATCCAAAAAAGAAGTCCCTCAATTTCGAGAGAAATTTTTTACACATATACAAAGATTTATATAACTCACACGTTAGTGAGATTGAAAACACTGATGTCCTATAGCTAATGCCAATGGTTCTAATAACGAGACCCGGCTTTTAAAATCGAACCGATCATTAGAATAGTTCATTTTTAGACAATGTGGTTGTCAGCCGATAGAGTTTATGATCAGTCCATGCAACATCATCAACAACAACATCATCCTGTGTTAGTCCACTGTTGGATATAGCCCTCCCCTAACGCACGCCTCCTCCATTCCTCCTCCTCCCACCACGCCGGTCCAATGCGGGTTGGTGGATGGACCGGCTTTTTACATGCCCGACGCATGAATCGTCTTACTTTATAGACAATTGGGTGACCGGCCCACATTGCCATAATCAACTAGGAAACAACAACGAAAATTTGTTAAGGCCCCGCAGAATTCGAAACCACGCCTCCCCGGTTTCTACAGCGCACGTCCTTACCACTAGGCTATGGAGGCAGTACATGCGTCGGATGGAAATCTAAGAAGTCGTTCGCGGTTGCTAATACAATCTTTGGTAGCCGTTAGGGGACTTCATTGCCTCCAATTTACTAACAACTAATCATCATCATCAGCCTGTGTTCGTCCACTGCTGGCCTCCCCTACTGCACAAATTCTCCATTAGGGGGGTTTTTGCACCGTACCACTACGCTGGTCCAATGCGGGTTGTTGGGTGGACCAACTTTTTACATGCCCACTAACATCTTATCCATCACCCTTAAACGCAGTTCACCCTTTGGGTTGTAGGGTCTTCAGTCACAGGTTTTTGAGTGGATTAGAAGTTTCTGATTAGTCCGATTTCTATACACGAACTAGTGTATACTGTCTCCTGGTGAGATGCCTGATAACTGTCTAGGAATTATCTAGGTCTAATAATAATTCAGGTCAGTATTTGACGTTGTTTTCAGCAAACGTACAGTCATGCAACGCCACGTCCGACTGCACGGACGCACGGAGAGACACACGTGCCACAAATGCGGGAAATTGTACAAAACTTTAGAGTCGCTACGCGTGCACACTATGTAAGTATATATACTCATTATACGTTATTCCTTCAACAGTTTTTATGACTACCCTACAATATTTTACACGACTATTATTTTATATTAAGACGACCTTTTTATTAGGACTGTGTCGATCACTATCGATCATATCATTGTGATGTGATCGCAACCCACACACAGTGAGCGAGTGTTGGATTTCGATAAGATTCGATTGTTTTAGTCCTATAATATAACCCACACTACACATCGAGCGAAACGTAAATTTGTGCGTTGGTATACCCCTTATTTCATTGCGTGTCATAAAAGTACCGAGAACCCGCAACGTTCTCTTTCTTTTCGTGCAAAAAAGAAAGAGACGAGATATGTCGATGGGGTGCCGGGTTATTTGTTGCGTCTGCGGTCTGTAAGTAAGAGAAGCCGCAGACAGACGCAGCGCGCGCGCGCCTTTAAATTATAAACGCGAATTTAAATAATTTGGTCATTACGAAGGTTTTCTGTATTTTGGTTTACAAAATAGCTTTTATAATTGCAGTTGTTTACAATTTGCGTATAATTGAGAATTTGGTGAATTGATAATATCTATTTATTAACTTAATGTAGAAAAAATCATTTCAATTCTTATTTTGAAGTATTATTTATATATATAAAAATCAATTGCTGTTTGTTAGTCTCGCTAAAATTTGAGAACAGCTGAACCGATTTGGCTAATTTTGGTATTGAATTATGTGTGTCTAATTCCAGGAAGGTTTGAAAGGTAAATAAATATAAAATTACCAAAATTCAAAAATTAATTATACCTTTCTACCTACATATTTGTTCTCAAGAGGTGAAATATAAACTTAATTTGACTCAACTATAGTTAGATATTTACTACAGTTGTTAATAAGGTATAAATTTTTATTATATGTACATTGATTAATCTTTAACAAAAGTATAGATCATTTAATTTTCGATTGAGGTAGTACGAACTTTGCCGGGTCAATAAGTAACATAATAACACCGCGTTTGTTGACTAGCACAAAGTAACTCAATGCTGCGTACTCGACCACGACCTGCTAGACGATCGAATCTTTGCGATTCGATCGTCCAGCTAACGGGTTACGATCGACCCAAGAAAGGATCGACTGCAGCCCTACTTTTTATATATATACAACCAGCTTGGCGCAGTGGTTATTAGGCTGACTATTTAGCGCCAGGGTTTAAATTCGATTAATCAAATATTGTGTGTTTTTCGTGTCCCGGTGTTTGTATCTATGTTATATGTATTTATTCACAAAGGAATATTAATTTTACGTATTTATCAGTCATCTCACTGCCAAAGTACATGCTTTGCTTAGTTTGGGACTGGATGGTGTTGTGTTATTGTCCTAATATATTTATTACTATTCAATCCAGCAGACTTTGTTTGAGGTATTTCTCAATCGATAATTAAATATCTATACTTTTGAATATGATTTATTAATCTACATATAAAAAATGTGATGAATAGTTCGCAACTATATTAACTTTATTTTTCACTACTTGAGAACAAATATGTATGTAGAAAGATATAGCTTACTTTGCTCAATTCCTAATTAATTTTTATATTTATTTACCTTTTAAACCATCCCTGGACTTCCACATATAATTCAAGACCAAAATTAGCCAAATCGGCTCAGTTGTTCTCAAGTTTTAGCGAGACTAACGAACAGCAAGTTGATTTTATATATCATTATCATCATCATGCATGTGGTAGTCCACTGCTGGACATAGGACGTCCCTAATGCACCCTGATCCATTCCCAAACCCCATCCCCTGGATCCAAACCCCTGGTTTTGGACCGTATCCACCACTGGTCCAATGCAGGTTGGTGGGTGGACCAACTTTACATGCCCATCCGACGCATAGATCACTTCACATTTTCAAACAATTGGCTGATCGGTCCAAATTGTCCCAACCAACTAGGAAACTACAATGAAAACTTGTTCAGTCCCTGCAGGATTCGAAGCCACGACCTCCGGTTTCTAAAACTTACGCCTATACAACTAGGCTAGCGAGGCAGTCATCAGATTCTAATTAATTAACATTCTGTAGCTTAGGATATTGGTTCAAGTATTATTTATTATTATTATATATGTATCCAACAGTCGGCACGAGAACAAGAAGCGGTTCCAGTGCGATCAATGTAGCCTTAGCTTCGTATATCCCGCGTTGCTCCAGAAACACGTTCAGTCGGTGCATGTGCGCAGGGACTTCTACTGTGTCGAGTGCGACATCAAATTCAAATCCATGGTAAGTATTTCAAGTATTCTAAATGAGAAATAATCTTTAAAGCCGTTTTAAACTTAAACAAAAATCGGTAAAGTGCGATTTTTGAACTCGCGCTGAAAGGATTCCGTACTATTTTCTTATATAGTTATAGTCCCTTTAAGTTTTTTTTCGAACTGCCTCCATAGCCTAGTGGTAAGGGCATGTGCTTTAGAAACCGGAGGTCGTGGGTTCGAATCCTACGGGGACAAAGTTTCATTGTTGTTTCCTAGTTGGTTAGGGCAATTTGGACCGATCACCCAATTGTTTGAAAAGTAAGATGATCCATGCGTCGGAAGGGCATGTAAAAAGTCGGTCCACCTGCCAACCCGCGTTGGACCAGCGTGGTGGGATAAGGTACAAAAACCCCCTAATGGAGAAGACGTGCATTAGGGGAGGCCTATGTCCAGCGGTGGACTAACACAGGCTGACGATAATGAAGTTTTTTTACCATTTATTGCTATAATAAGCTGACTACGTTAAGAAGAGTAAAACGAGGAGGACCTAAAGGTATCCTATATGGGAGTATACAGAGTGTTATGATTTTTTTCTTCTTATTGCCTACATAGGCAGACGAACAGTCGGGCCACCCGATGGGAAGTGGTCACCGAGGCCTATAGACATAGGAAATACTGGTGGTATCACCAACGCGCAGCTCACCGTGAGACATAGGGTGTCGAGTCTCGTTTACACAGTAAATACGCTGGCCACGGTGCCTTTCAAACCGGAACATGGCAGTGTTTTCAAACTACTGCTTTGCGGTACAAATAGGCACCGCGTGTTACCAACCAAGACGGTCCCATGTAAAAATTTCACTTACCTCTAGAAACAATACGAACAAAAAATAACACTACATAATTTTTTGATAAAGTCGAAAGTTATGTTTAGTAAAATTAAACAATGCATCATCAGCCTTTGATAGTCCACTGCTGGACATAGGCTCCCCTAATACACCCTTTCCATTGAGGGTTTGGACCGTATCCCACCACGCTGGTCCAATGCGGGTTGGTGGGTAACACAATTGAAACAATTACTAAGTTCATTTCAATTTAAAATCAATTTTAAATATATTTATCCATAAACCTAGTTGTAATGATCTTTCGCTTTTGATTATATTAAAAATCAATAATTGTCAATGATTGCAACAGGACACACTGAAGCTTCATTTCAAACGCGCCAAAAGGCACAGAGACGCGACTTCCAACAAGTGAGTATTAGTTAACAATGAAACCTTTATTTTTCCTCTTGTTCGGGGCTTTTGGGAACAGATTAATTCGCCATCTAAACACTATTACAGAATTATTTATTTTATTTACGCGATCATTATACATATCAAATCCACTAATTTACGGATTTTTCGCGTTACTTAAATATATTTATTCCCGACGTTTCGGATTCTTTCCATCAGTCTGCCCGTGATCATGGATGCTTGAAAGAATCCAAAACGTCGGGAATAAATATATTTTAGTAACGCGAAAAATCCATAAATTAGTAAAAAAGTGGATTTGATAACTATTACAGAATCTTAAAGAACAATATCCAAAATATGAAATAGAAATTAATTTTTGTTTATGTATTGATGGTCAGAACAGTTTAACTTTTATGTTTAGCCAAAAAGAAGTTTTCGTATATAATGTATATATATAAAAGACATTCCCACCTATATATTGACTCATCACGATATCTCTGCAACCATAAGGCGTAGCGACTTGAAATTTGGTAGGAATATTCCTGTCGCCGAGTGGAGGTCGGCTAAGAACGGATTTTACTAAATTCCACCCACAAGGGGGGTTGTGGGGTTGCTAGTAGGATATATTTACACTCTTTAAATTTCAATTAGCAAAATGTACGGGACAGTTTTTAGCGATTTATTCGATTTTTGTCGATTTATTATGTCTCTTTTAATTAACTACGATCACTTTCCTTTTTGGTGCGTTTGGATTTTTTGATGTGAAACGTCTATAGGCTCACTTGTAAACCGAATTGATGGCGTGGCGACGCCTGCCGTGGCTTATATATATTAAATTAAGATTGATAATTATATAAATATTATCTTCGGTTAATTATTTAATTCCTGTATTAATATTATCTTTTATGCATAATACATGTACACACACAATGTCTCAATTTTTTTTGTTTATTAGAATATATAGTATCCACAACTATTATGTTATTTATTGTATACGATTTTGTGCTAGGATTTATATATAGAATTACATATCTCACTTACAGATGTACAGACACGGAGGGTAAGGGTATAAAGCATGTATGCGCGTCATGTCCAAGATCGTACAGCAGTAGGGCTGCGTTGAGAGCGCACATGCGAAGAAGACACGCGACAGATACGCTTATCAATTCTAATGAGCCGCTTTAAATCGGATGTAACGATCAAAATTTCTTAAATGCGGACGTTGGCTTGCTGGAATGCGGATCTTACGTTTGTTCGATAGATAATCGACATTCAATAGCAAAGCATAGAACCGCTTCAATAAGAACTCGCTTCTTAAAAGCGCATCTTGAATTGCCAATGTATATGCGTCAGGGAATATAATGATTGAAACAACTATATATGGCGTATTTAAGTACAAGACATGATGATGTAAAGAATGTGTGAATTTGTGTAATAAAATATTTCCTCTAAACTGCGTTTTCTTTGCTGTGATAATTTGTATAAAATATATATGAATATTTATTTGTACAAGTTTTTAAAGTTTTTGAAGTAATATATTTTTCTTAATGCAAGTATATAATCATGTTTATAAGTATATTATCTTGTTTATATATTTAAACGTGTATCATCATCAGCCTGTGGTAGTCCACTACTGGACATAAGCCTCCCTAATACACCCCTATCCATTAGGGGTTTTGCAGCGTATCGCAAACACGCTGGTCCAATGCGGGTTGGTGGGTGGAACATTATATATAATATTAATAATAAAGCTTTATTTAATTCCATACACACGTTTAAATGCTGCCTCCGTAGCCTAGTTGTATGGGCGTGTGCTTTAGAAACCGGGTTACGATCCATAACCCTCCTAATGGATAGGGGTGTATTAAGGGGAGGCTTATGTCCAGCAGTGGACTATCACAGGCTAATGATGATAATGTTCCAAAAATAATAATATATTAGTGTCAATACAACAACAAAACAGGCATCGTTTAAAGGAGTATTGATAGGTCATAGCGCTTAATCCGCTCACTTGTATTACAATAGCGGAGCGACTGGTATTGATCCCAACAACCCAAAGTTCAAACAACACTTACTAAATGGATATGTTAATGTCCTCCAAATCGATTCTTACAGCGGCGGCCGATCTATATTAGAGTAATAGTGCACGAGTGTACGCGCGGACACAAGCGCACTCAATATACCCATATACTTTCATAGTACGATGGGACGGAAAATCGACACGATCTAACTAAAATTAGGCGCAGGGCCGGCTTTTTACATGCTCATCTGATGCATAGATCTTCTTACTTTACAGGCAATTGGGTAATCATATGGCCCTTACCAACTAGGACACAACAATGAAAATTTGTTGAGTCCCCGCTGGATTCGAATCCATGAACTCCGGCTTTTTTAAAGCGCAGTAGGCTACGGAGGCAGTCATATATATAGATAGAAGTAAATATAAATATACTGACATACATTCCCCCATTTTGGGACCTTAAATTTTAAGGGCCCGATTGAAAAGGGAAAAATTTTGGCCTGAGGGTTTAAAACGGATTTTCCTTTACCCCAGGGGGTTTTGGGGGCTAGAGGATTAACACAAATTTCAATCAAAGGCCTTAGAAATTATTTGTTTAAAAATTTGGGTTGAATTCAAACAAATTTTCCTTTTTTTTTTTTAAGAATTTGGGTTTGATAAGTTCAAAAGTAAGATTCCTGGCCATGGGCATTAAAAATGGCCAACCAACCCCAAATTGGACCAGGTGGTGGGAAAGGTCCAAACCCCAAGGAAAAAGGAGTGAAAGGAGGCCATGTCCAGCAGTGGACCAACAAAGGCAATGTGATGATGTGAAAAATGTGGGGACAGTTTTAGCGATTTATTTTTTTGACGATTTATTATTTTTTAATTAACTAAAATTATTTCCTTTTTTGCGTTTGGATTTTGATGAAACGTCTATAGGCTCACGTAAAGCGAATTGATGGCGGGGACGCCTGCCGGCCTTATATATATATATTAAATTAAGATTAATAATTATATAAATTGTATTAATATTATCTTCAGTTAATTATTTAATTCCTGTATTAATATTATCTTTTATGCATATTACATGTACACACTGTGTCTCAAATTTTTTTGTTATTAAAATATATAGTATCCCCAACTATTATGTTATTTATTGTATACGTTTTTGTGCTAGGATTTATATATAGAATTACAAATCTTATATCACTTACAGATGTACAGACACGGAGGGTAAGGGTATAAAGCATGTATGCGCGTCATGTCCACGATCGTACAGCAGTAGGGCTGCGTTGAGAGCGCACATGCGAAGAAGACACGCGACAGATACGCTTATCAATTCTCATGAGCCCCATTAAATCGGATTTAAGGACCAAAATTTCTTAAATGCGGACGTTAGCTTTCTGGAATGCGGATCTTACGTGTTTTCGTAGTCAAAAGAGCAAATTTCGATAGATAATCGACATTCAATAGCAAAGCATAGAACCGCTTCAATAAGAACTCGCTTCTTAAAAGCGCATCTTGAATTGCCAATGTATATGCGTCAGGGAATATAATGATTGAAACAACTATATATGGCGTATTTAAGTACAAGACATGATGATGTAAAGAATGTGTGAATTTGTGTAATAAAATATTTCCTCTAAACTGCGTTTTCTTTGCTGTGATTTATTTAAACGTGTCATCATAATCATCATCAGCCTGTGATACTCCACTGCTGGACATTAGCCTCCCCTAATACACCCCTATCCATTAGGGGGTTTTGGACCGTATCCCACCACGCTGGTCCAATGCGGTTTGGTGGGTGGACCGACTTTTTACATGCCCATCCGACGCATGGATCATATTATTTTTCAGACAATTGGGTGATCGGCCCAAATTGCCCTAACCAACTAGGAAACAACAACGAAAGTTTGTTGAGTCCCCGCAGGATTCGAACCCACGACCTCCGGTTTCTAAAGCACACGCCCATACCACTAGGCTATGGAGGCAGCATTTAAACGTGTGTATGGAATTAAATAAAGCTTTATTATTAATATTATATACAGGTTGGCCCATAAGTCCTTTGTAAAGTAAAATTATTATTAGTAAAATTTGAATAAAACGAACAGGGCGCGCTGAGCGAGTGCAGGAAGCGGGGAGTAACTTGGTTTCTAGGAATTTAGTCGCGATGGAGCGTTTACCGGAGCGGACCGTGCGTTTTGATGTGGCGAGTTTTATAAAACGACAATTCGGCAACCGTTGCGCGGCGTAAATTTCGAGAACACAAAAGTTTATGCAACTTTGACGACACTCCAACTCTTCAAATGATTAAGAACTGGGTTGCTAAGTGCGAGGAGACCGGTTCGACGTTAAATAAACCGCGGTTGGGTCGCCCAAGGAAGTTACGTACGGAACAAAACATAGACAGAGTGAAAGTCTATTCGCGAAAATCCGACACAGTCAACTCGTAAGCGCGCCAGAGCAATAAACGTATTCAGGACATCATTACAACGGATTTTGAAGAAAGATTTACATATGCACCCATACAAAATTATGCGAATGAAATGTTGAATCGGTTTACTTTCTTCAATAACATAATGTTGTCTGACGAGGCTCATTTCCATCTTAACGGGCGTGTTAGTAAACAAAATTGCCGCTATTAAGGAGCCCCATAAATCCAAAACTTAAGCCCTTACATAGTCCGAAAGTGACTGTTTGGGCCGCTATGTCAGCCAATGGTATCCTAGGGCCTTACTTCTTTGAGGATGGCAGAGGGCGCTCAGTTACTTTACGTCGGAGCGATATGTGGCTATGATCGAAGAGTTTTCATTCCAGGATTGCAAAACTTTTCAGGCTTTAATGCCAGGACGTGGTTTCAACAGGGTGGGGCCACTTCTCACAACTCTAACACTGCTATGCCCGTTATCCGTCAACTTTTTCCTGGCAAAGTGATCTCTAAGAGAGGGGACATTTCCTGGCCTCTACGTAGTCCAGATCTGAACCCGATGGATTTTTTTTGTGGGGCTACCTTAAGGCTAAAGTATACGACACAAACCCGCGGTCAATTGAGGCCCTAAAGAACACATCCGCAGAGAAATGACAAGCATTTCAGCAATGACGTGCCGCGCAGTCATCGACATTTTAGACGTCGTTTGCAAGAGAGCGTGATCGCAACGGATTACACTTAGTAGATGTTATTTTAAAAATAATTCCCGTTTTTAAGCTTTTTGTAAATAAAATTTTATTCATAATGTAATTAGTTTTATTTTAATAATGTTTTTTCATATCAAAGGACTTATGGGCCACCCTGCATATGTTCCACCCACCAACCGGCATTGGACCAGCGTGGTGGGTTACGATCCATAACCCTCCTAAAGGATAGGGTGTATTAGGGGAGGCTTATGTCCAGCAGTGGACTATCACAGGCCAATAATGATAAAGTTCCAAATATAATAATATATTAGTGACAGTACAACAACAAAGCAGGCATTGTTTAAAGGAGTATTGATAGGTCATAGCGTTTAATCCACTCAGTTGTATTACAATAGCGGAGCGACAGGTATTGACCCCAACAACCCAAAGATTAAACAACACTTATTAAATGGATATGTTAATGTCCTTCAAATCGATTCTTACAGCGGCGGCCGATCTATATTAGAGTAATAGTGCACGAGTGTACGCGCGGACACAAGCGCACTCAATATACCTATATACTTACATAGTCCGATGGGACGGAAAATCGACACGATCTAACTAAAATTAGGCGCAGGACCGGCTTTATACATGCTCATCTGATGCATAGATCTTCTTACTTTACAGGCAATTGGGTAATCATTCCAGATGGCCCTAACCAACTAGGACACAACAATGAAAATTTGTTGAGTCCCCGCTGGATTCGAATCCATGAACTCCGGTTTTTTAAAGCGCAGTAGGCTACGGAGGCAGTCATATATATAAGATAGAAGTAAATATAAATATGCTGACATACATATTGTACAAATCTACTCTTTGTATTTTGTGGTCATTAAACGCATTAATCAGTTTTCACAAGAAATAAAACTAACTTTGTTTGATAGCAGAATTCAAACCCACTACCTCTGGTTTCTATAGCGAGTGCCAATACCACTAGACCGCAGAAGCTAAGCAGTAGTAACTTAATCATGGTCTATTTTTAACAATAAACGAACAATAAACAACAAAGTTATTCTTTTTTCATTTTATTTAAAAAAAATATACTCTTGAACAACAGTACACAATTTTTAACAGATAACAATTAAAAATTAAGATTATAATTGAAACTAATAACTCAATTTTTTATATTAACTCAATTATTCTAACATTAATTATTTATTATTGCTCGGCACTGGCAAACACTTCATTATAAAGCTAAAAAGTACATAAAATAAAAATTGTTTAGGGCACATAATATTCACTATACTAATGTAGTTATAAAATAAATAAATGTAAACTAAAACATTTATTTATTTTAGAAGACAATTCATATTTCAAATTAATAATGTAGCTTTTATTTTATATTTATATTTTACAATACATTATTTGATTGATCAAAGTTAATTTTTTCTGTAATAACCGAAATTATTCAATGTTTAATACAAATTTCAACAGTTTTTGCCCACTGCTGGACATAGGCCTCCCCTAATGCACGCCTTCTCCATTAGGGGGTTTTTGGACCATATCCCACAGCACAGTTGCAATGCGGGTTGGTAGGTAGACCGACATTTTAAATGCCCATCCAACGCATATTTTTATTCTAACAGTAATAACAAACAAAATTTACCTTGTATACCTTCATATATAATTCAACACGAGCTTTGTCAATACATATCCTAGCACTGGGAATAAAAGTAACTTAATAATTATAAAAAAAAACCACACCAAACTGGAATATAGAATTGGCACATAACAATACTTCTTTATATTGCTGTCAAATATAAACATTTACATCCATACAATTATGTGAATCAATACAACAATTATTTACAGAAATAATTATTACTATTTAATGATAAAAGACACCACTAAAAGTATATTATGCACCAAACACTACAACAATGCAAATTGTTAGTAAAACCAATATTTCTAGTGCCATTATAACAATACCAGAGCTTGAAAAACTTCTTGTAAAATAAGTCTAATAGTGAAAAACAAACAATTCTGTTTACTATACTCCGGCAAATATCCGGTTTTTCTCATACGAGCACCAAATGTAATGAAATCTTTCATTATTATTCTATACAAGGTGCGGTTTTATTGTTACCGGCGCATCGCATACAGTAAAATATTCAAACAATTTTTTTTATACAAAACAACCTTCTGATAAGCAAAATTGATTCGGAGATCCTTGAGATTTTCCCTTAGCAACACACACAGCGTTTCATTTTTATATTACAAATTATAGAGTGCTCTAGAACGTACAATATTTTTGAGTTATCACAGACATTTTAGCTACATTTTATTTTAGTGATCGAATAACAATGTTAATATTAATTATGGAATGTTATTTTGATAATAACTAAGGTCATTTTAATAACTTGCATATAAATAATAAAAAAATATGTTAAATTCTAAACAAATAAACTTTACATCATAAATGATATAGTTTAACTAATTTCATCAGCTTTAATTACCTCACAATAGAAAAGGGTATAAGTGAATTAAAATTATTTTAAACAACTATTTAATTATCATGTTCAAACCGAAGATAATTATTTTATTATATATTTAACAACATTTCAGTGGACTAATTGAAGTCTTAGCCTTATAAGACCTAAAACCGGCTCAACTGCCAACGCCGCTTCCTCTGTCCCTATATCCCTGTGTATGCTTAAATCTTTTAAACTACGAACGAATTTTGATGTGGCTTTTGTTTAATAGATAGTGATTGAAGAGAAAGGTTTATGTATAATTCATGCATAACATTGTAGACAAACACTCATATTTTTCCATAGATATAACAGATATTAGTATATCTATATAATATAGCAGCTATTTCTAAAAGAAAAGTAAGTCTTTCAATCTATTATTTGTCTACTTTCCACAGTACAAGCTTTGCTCAGTTCGGGAGTAGATGATGTTTGTTTGCTTCATCCCAACATATTATTATTATATGTAGTTATTTTAAGAATCTTCTCATCTGGCTGACACAAATATTTATAACAATAAATAAAATATTAATAATTATTTAATATAGTGTATAATAATAAATAAATATACAGATAAATTCCAGCCACACGGAAGGGGAGACCAAACGGTCAAGGTTCTTTGAAGCTTTAGAGAGGCTAAACGGAGAGAAACCAGCGGACGCTACAATTATTATAGTATTTTTAAAATTATACCTTTCATTTACGTGACTTATTCTTATTTATTCCTAAATCTGTTCCTTCGTCAATCACCCTTCATACACTTTCTTTTCTCTAAGACAATCATTGATTTCAATGCGCTTGCAACTACATACCTCAGCTCGTGGAACTTTGATATGGACAATCTATACGTCTTTGTCTGTCCGTTGTCAGCTTGAAGGTTATAATTATGTGAGTGTTCTGGTGCATTATCTCCTTGCTTCTTATGGGGTCTGCGTTCTCCGAACGAATTGCGTTCTGGCTGCAATATTAAACATTTCATTTAAAATACTAGTTTTCTCTACTTTGTACTTATAACTAGTATAACAACTTAGAAAATTACTTGAGTCCCAGTTAGTAGTTGTAGTATATTAAAAGGTTATATAGTGCATAGCATTCCAATTTGATTTATTTCTAAGATAGCTCCTCCGTCAAAGGCTAGTTCTACCACACCGACATAGTGGAAAAGTATAAGCTCGTCGAAGAGGCAGTTAATTAGTAAGCCGTTCATATATATGGTCGGAAGAACGGAATACCGATAGGCCAATAAGGTTCTGGTGTTGAGGCCGTGTTCGGAGACGGAGCGTTCGTCGACGACCAACCAGGTAGAATGTCAACCACCGTGGAGTAGCTGGTATAAGTTTGAAGATCATTGAAGCAGGCGGATGTCCAGCAGAGGACTGATGAAGGCTGATAATGATGACGAAAAAAGCTCCTTTCGAGAATATACGACGTTTTGGTGCTATATCTATGCTAATCTATATATATATCTAAATAATAAATAATCGTAACATATCTAGCGTTCTTAACCGCCTCCGTGACCTAGCGTTATCGGCCATTGCTTAAGAAACCATAGGACGGGTTCTGCTCCGTGCCAGTGATGGCGTTGCCTATAACCGGAGGTCGTGGTTCGATTCCACTGGGAGTCAACAAATTTTCATTGTTGTTTCTAGTGTGTTAAGGCAATGGCCGATCACCAATTGTCTGAGAAGATAGATGATCCATGCGTCGATGGGCATGTAGAAAAGTCGTCCACCCGCAACCCGCATTGGACCAGCGTGTGGATACGGTCGAATCCTAATGGAAAGGGGTGTATTAGGGGAGGCCTATGTCCAGCAGTGGACTATCACAGGCTGATGATGTATGTATGTATGTATGTACGTGGGTTCGAATCCCGCGGGAAAACAAAGTAAAAAATGTTTGGATTATTTAATAATTATAAGATACAATAATTGTTATCGACGTTTTCTTTGTTAGGACAATATGGGCCGATCACCTAATTGTCCGAAAAGTAAAATGAATCATGCGTCGGATGGGCATGTGAAAAGTCGCTCACGGTTGTCAAGCCCATCCTTGGCAGTAGATATAGGAAGTCAGTGCCTTCGAATTCGACAACTAATTCAACTTTATGCAGTTTACCCTTTAGGTTGCGGAGGTCAGATGCCAGTCGAACTGCGGACAAAACTGTTACTCAGGTAAATCTGAATGTATTAGAAGCCGACCCGTGAATACTTAAGATAACGGCTAGGTGAAAGAATACATATAGAATTCTAATTTAAAAACAACACCACATAGTACATAATTTTATTAGCTACGAATTTTATAAAGTCGATGAGGGTCAGATACTAGTAATCAGTTCTTCGTAAAATAGTAGTACAGGGAATCCCCGATTTAAATAATTTCGAGCAATATTTTCCTCGAAGTTATGTTTACACAAATCATTTCCAAACTCTGTCGATCCTTAGCCTTGAGTTTTATAACATGTAAATAGTGAGGACTGCCTGTCATCGTCATCATCATCAGCCTATGTTAGTCCACAGCCGGACATAAACCTCCCCTACTGTACGCCTTCTCCATTTGGGAATTTTGGTCCGTATCCCACCACGCTGATCCAATGCGGGTTGGTGCGTGGACCGACTTTTTACATGCCTGTGCTAACAAGAGAATACTACCACTTACCATATCATCATCACCATCAGCCTGCTAAAGGCTACTGCTGCCCCTTTGGGGACCATCTGGGTGGGTACCACCGCGGTGCCTATTTCTACCGCAAAGCAGTAGCGTGCAAACACGACTGTGTTCCGGGTTGAAGGGCACCGTAGCTAGCGTGTTTACTGGGTAAACGAGACTCAACATCCTATGTCTCACGGTAGGCAGCGCGTTGGTGATACGGGTATTGCCAATGTCTATGGGCGCCGATGACCACATTCCATCAGGTGGTCCCGACTGCTCCTCTGCCTGCGTATGCAATAAATAAAAAAAAACATAGGCCTCCCCAGTGCACGCCTTCTCCATTAGGGAGATTTTGGACCGTACCCCACCACGCATTTTTACAGTACCTGTACTGAAAAGAGAAATTGCCACTTACCATAATGATATGTCAATCCTCCATTGCAGACTGGCCACACCGGGCTTCACTTGTAAATGCTTCGGTATGTTCTCATAAATCGTGTCAGTGCACAGGAGTGTTGTCAGCTCTTCTGTACATTCTGGACTGAACCTAATAATAGTAACATTTTAGTTACTTGCAATAAGTGGACACATCCTACAAGTGTTAGTTTATATTGTCCCACAAGAAAAGTCCTGATTCATATTGTATTACCATCAACATTTTTTTTTTACGAGCAGTCAAGCCGCCCCATGGAAAACGGTCACCAACGCCCGTGGACATCAGCAATATCAAGGGTACTAGCAAACGACGCCTACCACGAGACATAGGACTTTGTCTCGTTTACACAGTGAACACGCTGGCTACGGTGCTCTTCAAACCGGAACACGGCAGTGTTTTCACACCAATGCTTTGCGGCATAAACATGCAGCTCGGTCGTACCGCCCTAGATGGCCCCTTGTTAAAGAGGACCTACAACCAGGTGTTTTTATTGGTTGAACATTGCATGTGAATTTAGTGAGAAGACATTTGACAAATTAGGATGTAAAACGGACTTTGATTATTGAGAATTCTATATGCTATTTGGCTCTGAAACAAGCCAAATTTTATGGCATTGCATTGGTGTCAAAACTCAACAATTTTATATTATAAGTAAGTTATTAATAATTCTATAATAATATATTATATTTAAATATAGAATATTTAATGTTATAAGTAAGTAATTATTATTGTATTTTTATAGGAGCTCTTTTAGTTGGACTACAATTTGTTACTTGGTGTACAAAAGTTCTTTATTATATTTGGTTCTAAAATACAGTAGCAATTTGTATTATTTTTACACTTAATGGAACTTTAAACTATGTTTCAATTCCTAATGGAATTCTTTTTTGTTTAAAAAATAAATCAATAAAGATTCACTCAGTACCATACTGTTTAGTTGAGTTACAAATATTATGTAGTCCATAAAAAACTAACTTGCTTTTATACTACAACTGCCAGTCTATGGAAGGACCGGATGTTTCTTTATTTTACACAAAATATTATACCTAACAAAGAACTATAAGCAAAGTCTAATTTCAATTTAAATAGTGCCAAAACTAGCATTGCATATGTATAATACTAACTTTAAGAACATTTATACTCCTAGTTTCAGTACTGTTTAATGGTAAACCTTTTACAAAACATCTCCAGTTTGGGTATATTTATTTAGTGTCCCTTGCATTGCATGTTATTAACGGATATTCTTAAACGGCTGCTTACTTCAAACTCTCTAGGAAACTCTGTATATCAGACACATTCCAAGGCTCCTTGGTGGCAGACCTGAGTCTTGCCACGTGCCTCACTACTGCTCTCACTGCGGAGTACTTGTTTGCATTTGTCAAACTTGCAACTCGGCTGTCCGGTTTCCCTTCTAACTCCTTGAGAGATACTGAAATATTGAAATTAATGATTTCTATGTATTCAATATCAATGCCTCTGTAGCCTAGTGGTATGGGCGTGTGCTATAAAAATCGGAGGTCGTGGGTTAGAATCCTGCGGGGACTCAACAAAAGATAGGGGGGTATTAGGGGTGATGATGATGTATTCAATTTTGATAACAAACCTTTATATGGTTACTTTGTTTTTAAAGTTTAAAAATTAGCTAAGATAGATCAACGATAGCTTAAGAGAATTGACTTAGAGAGAAGAAATTATCAAATTAATATTCATTACACTTAGAAATTAAAGGCAAAAACTGTTATTTTATAACTATAAGAGAGACAATTGACAATTAAAAATCAAGTACCGTACACATAATTAACATATTACTGAAAAACTATTAATTTGTGCTAAAACATTAGTAAAAAAATACTAAGTTTCTCACATATGAAGAAAGGTTTAATTTCCTTTTTCTGTACTTCTGGTATAACATACGATGCTGGTATCCATTGACCAGGACTTTCCGTGAGCAATTCACATTGTTGCGACATTATAAACAATAAGCTAATTATATAAAAGCAAATATTTCGTAAGGATCAGCTGCTGTATCCCAATTTCACAAATTTAATTATGTCAAAACAAAATTGGGAACTAATAACAAATGTCACATTGACGTTCATAATGCAATATGAAAGATTTACGGATAGATAATACTCAATTTGGATTCAGACGACGCATGAGCGCTATTGATAGTCTTCGTACCCTTTCTTCAGATATAAGACTTTCTCTCTCTAAAAATGAGCATGTTATTGGGGTTTTCCTTGACATCTCTGCTGCTTATGATAATGTCCAACTTCCAATTCTCAGGCAAATGATGCTTAATCCGAGTATCCCTTTGAGGTTGGTTAACATTATCTCCAGTTGCACATGCACCGCTCCATTCGTGTCCGTTTCCATGGCTCTCTCTATCCTTCCCGTCTTGTTTGGAAAGGTCTTCCTCAAGGTTCAGTGCTAAGTCCTATCCTCTATAACCTGTACACTAGGGACTTAGACTCCACAGTAAACAACTTTTGCAAAATCCTCCAGTATGCCGATGACCTTACCCTATACACTCCTTGCTCCTCCCTCCCAGATGGCTGCTCACAATTAAACATTGCTTTGGGTTATCTAAATAGCTGGCTTCTAGATCATGGTCTAAGTCTATCTATCTCTAAAAGCCAAACTTTAGTCTTTACCTGTAAACGAAATACTCCTCCATTAACTTAATCTTTAGATGGTGAACTTATTTTATTTCGGGATAATATAAAATTTCTGGGTGTAATCCTTGACTCAAAGCGGTCTGGCACATACCATTTGGATTTTATTCACTCAAAATGTGAGAAAAATGCCAATATCCTCAGAGACTTATCAGGAGTCCGCTGGGGCTCTCACCCCTTAACGCAAAAAATCCTTAGTAGCGCGATTATACGCAGTCATTCTGATTATGGTAGCTTTATTTTGGAGCTGGCTCTGAGAAAGCTTGACAAAATACAGAATAAGTGCCTACATCTAATTAGCGGAGCCATGAAATCGTCTCCTATCATTGCCCTACATGTCGAGTGCGTAGAACCCCTTGATTCCTCCGCAGACAGTTCCTTGCTGACAGATATTACTCAAAAGCTGTTCAGTTCCCTTCTCACCCTATCCTAAATTCATTAGATCTCCTGATCAACTCCGCTGGTTTGTCCTCTTATTGGTCAAACAAATCCCTTCCTTTGTTAGCAAACAGTTTTATCCGGTATAAAGATTCATCAATATCAGTTTTACAATTTAAAAATCGTCCCCTTTTTATATGTAGTTATGATGCTCTAATCTACCAGCCTAAAGTTATCCCAGACCTTGGCATTTCAAAGAACAACCATAATTGTAATCAGATGTTCAATTTAATTGTAAACAAGAAATGGGCCGACTGGATATTAATATTCACAGATGCCTCTAAAGCAGAAGAATCTTTTGTTGGAGCATCTGTACACATTCCAAAATACAACGTTGTTCTATGTTTCAAATGTCCAAAAGAGTGTTCAATTTTTACAGGCGAGTCTTTTGCGATTTTAGAAGCCGTCAAGTTCATAAATTCTAACAAATCCTACTTTTTCAAATCTTTAATCCTCAGTGATTCTCAAAGTTGTCTTGAAGATTTAAAGAAACCTCCTTTCCACAGAAAATCTCTCTTCTCACTAACCTTATCCACAAAGTAATTATTGCTCAATCAGGAAAATTCAGGCATTAAGCTTGGATTCCAGGCCATGTAAGTATCCAAGGCAATGAAACAGCAGATCACTATGCCAAACAGGCTATTGTTATTGGCGATCCTTGCCACTATAAAATTCCTCCACATGACCTGTTCCCCTTGGCAAAACCCCGCCTATTAGAGCGTTGTATAATTTGTGGCAGAAAACCAAACTGGTAACAGGCAAACACTATGGTAATATCCAACCCAGAATTCTTTCTAAGCCTTGGTTTTTGTAAGTATAAACCGCCTAGGTCATATTTTCTCCCAGTGTTTTTCGCTAAACTGCGTATATTGAACCACTCACTATGCCAATGTGGCTTGGCAGAGGGCACTTTAGAACATATTTTCTTTACATGTAAAAATCATGCTGTCCCTCTCTATGATCTCCTTAATCTCGTTCTTACTCTCGTTAATAGCCCAACCCTTCTAACCCTTAGTCATCTCTCTCTTGTAAAAGCTTTATTTAAATTTATTAGTGTAAACAATATTAAAGTTTAATTTTTTTTAATGTATTAAGTAGTCATTGCCTGTGTTACTCCAAATTTCATTAGCCTTTTGTATAAAATTATATATTTATTTGTATAGTAATTATATATTTATATGTTTTGTCTTTGTCATACGTCACTCAGCCAATCAAATGAATTTAGCTCCTCTTACCGTTCAATTGTTGCTAAAACTAACCCTATTTTAAATATACTAATTATTTCTCCTAACGTCGACATTTGCAAAATCACCGAGTTACACTGGGTGGGGCCATTGTAATTTAAAGAAGAAGAAGTAGATCATTTTGATAAAATAAATGTCGAGTCTAAATTATTTACAAATAATATATGCTAAATTCACCTCTCGGTTGTTTTTTCAGTTTTTTAACTCTAAAATATACAGAAGTAGAAGCACTTGCTTCTACACTCCTGTAAATATTCCATAGAGATTAATTAGATTGAGCAAAATACAACCCTAGCGCATAGCGCTTGGTCATAGACAAAGTGGTAAAGCAACGCGTTTGGTGATTACCGAGTGTAGATTTTATTATAATTACAACTTTTATTTAGGCATACATTGGTATTATATCCTGTGCATATTTCATTGTTGAAGTAATAATTAGTTTAAGTTGTCTAGAAATAAATAATAACATGGCGGCAGTTCAAGGAGCTCCCGGAAACAAACCGTGGCCGGCGCGGCCCGGGATTCAGCATCAAAACAGTCAAAACCCCGCCAGTCTCACATTGAATAGAACGATAAACTTGTATCCATTAACTAATTATACGTTTGGAACGAAAGAACCGCTGTTTGAGAAGGACGCATCAGTGCCGGCAAGGTTTCAGAGAATGCGCGAGGAGTTCGCCAAGATCGGCATGAGAAGGTGAGATGTCTGTTGATTGTTTTTTATAATGCTGTTTCTATTTATTAAAAGGGTATTTTTTTACATCTATGGTTCGTAGTACCTTTTTTTACTTAAACTTTCGATGGTTTATAGTACATGAATGAGTACACTGGTGTAAAGTAGTTTTCAGTTGTCAATTATTTCTATATACTTTTCCCCAGAAGATTCCCATTACCCCTTTGCTCTGCTTTCACACTTGACCTTTCTTCACTTGGTATATGGAGCGATTTAGATGATAAAAATTCAATCCTTTTTGGAATAATTTTAGTCTTATTCTGCTATGTGAGATGTACACTGATATAAACCATTAGCGGGAGGTGTTGTGCTGATGTATTAGGGTACATATATGCAATGCATTTGTCTCACCCTCCTTGAGTCGCAAGCCCATTCTGAAGCATGAATTTGTTCTTAAGGCAGTTGAGAGGCCTATCATATATTAAGCAACCAGAAAATGAACACATGCCAATTATTGTTCTCTTAAATATAATAATAATCAGACTATACATCATCAGCCTGTGTTAGTCCACTGCTGGAAATAGGCTTCCCCTAATGTTTGCTTTCTCCATCAGGGGTTTTTGGACAGTATCCCACCTAGCTGGCCCAATACGGGGGGGGGGGCAACTTGTTTACATCCAATGCATAGATTATTTTACTTTTCAGATAAGTTGGTGATCAGCACAAATTGTCCTAACCAATCAGAAAACATTGATAACACATAGTTGTTTCCTTGGGGAGATTCGAACCCCTAACCTCTGGTTACTAAAGCACACACCCTTACCACTAAGCTATGGAGGCAGCAAGGTAGTGGGCAATAATAGCATTTTTTTATTTTGATTTACATCTGTTGAAAACACCTCTGTGGTATTTGTGCTCACTTAGGGTCCATCCATTAATTACGTCACATATTTAGGGGCAGGGACGAAGGTGGGAGGATTCCTAAATTTTATGATGTCTCATTACCAAATCTACAATACCGATACATATATTGAAACTACTGTTTGAATTTAATAATTTCTTGTGGTTAAATTGTAAAATGTGTGCTGTAACACTAGGGTAGACAAGTCTCACAAATGTAACCAGATGTGAGATGGACGGTGGAGAGTCAAAAGTCACCAGTCTTAAAAATGGAACATTGCTTCCTGTGGAGACACAACCCTATGTGTCAGCTATTCCAATGATAACAAGACGACAGTCAGAGAAAAATTGTAAATAAGATTGTTTTGTCCTACATGTACAGGTTCTTTTAAAGTTACAAACAGAAACTCTTAATTATATTTATGTGTATAGATTATTTGGCAGTTACATAGAATGTCATGGCTTGAGTGCATCCTCTTGTAATCCTTTACAAATTTGAATTGCTCTGCTTACATACTTATTTAAGGATTGAGGGTCAAGAGAAAGGGAAGTGTGGCTTAATATGTAGCCTATGGCTTAATGATAGCTCCGGAAAATTTACAAAGAGAGAGAAATATGTATTAGAGTACATCTAAAGAAAAATATAAAATAGCACAAAAGTCTTAGAGGAAATATAAACTCTGTGTCTGCAGTAATGTCTGAATGTAACTGTTCTGGTTTAAAAAACACCATAGGCGCGATAATTACTGGGTAAACAAGGTACACTTCAACAAAAAAAATAGTTATGGATTGCATAAGGTTAGAGAGAGAATAGTTTATATTGATTGTCTAATAATAATAGGTAAGATATGGTAGGTAGGCTATGCTTTTTCGATAGGTAAAGTTGCAAGTTGCCTAAAATCATCCCATTTGCAATACTTTATGAACAGATATTAATTTGTCTAATGCAATTTCAGGTCAGTTGAAGGAGTGCTGTTAGTGCACGAGCATGGCTTGCCACATGTGCTGTTGCTGCAACTCGGTACGGCTTTCTTCAAGCTGCCCGGTGGAGAGCTAAACCCTGGAGAGGTGAGGGATTTACTATATTATGCAAACATAACGGATTTAATGTATAGGGGTGTTCTTCAGTTAAAGAAAATTGTAACATATTTATGTCGGTCATTAGTTGACGTTTGTCTCCGTGGGCTTTAGCTGTAAAAACCGGAGGTCGTGGGCTCGAACCCTGCAAGGACCAAATCGCAGATGGTCCTGCAGCACCTGATTGGCTGAGATGTAAGTTAATAGATTGGATCAAAAAATCATGAACTTGTAATATTGTTCAGTGACGGTTCTTAAGAGCGCCTTTATTTTCTCAGCGTCGTAAATGAGTTGTAATGTCAAATAAAACATTAAACTTTTTCTCTTAAATTCCATATTTTAAATTCGTCATTATCATCATCATCATCAACCTGTGTTAGTCCACCGCTGGACATAGGCCTCCTTTAATGCACGCATTCTCCATTCGGGGGTTTTGGACCTTGTCCCACCACGCTGGTCCAATGCAAGTTGGTGGACCGACTTTTTACGAGCCCATCCCACGTATATTTTAAATTTGTTTTCTTAATTAAAAGGCCATGATGGAAACAACCTCAATAGAAAATCAGTGTCATAGCGCTATTGATAGTAAGATCACAGTATTTTCATTTATTTTAAGTATAAATAAGAAAAAAAAGAATTATATAATATTTTTCTGTATATATCATATAGTCCCAAACTAAACAAAGCATGTACTGTAGAAACTACATAACTGATAAATACATGCACTCACTTTTTCATTGTAATTAAATACATATTGTATAGATACAATCACTCAACACGAGAGAAACACAATTTTCATCAGATATTTTTCCCGTCATGGGATTCGAACCCAGACCCTTTGGCGCAACAGTCAGGGTCACTAACCACTTCATCAAGCGGATTGTTATATATGGTCATTTATATTAATCACTTTCTCCAGGCGAGACATATTTACCTTTTTTAATAACATGGAATATATACTATATTCTATGTTATTATTATTTAGGAATTCTTCAGTTGGTAGTTAAGAATTAGAGCATTTAATTTATTCATTTGCCTCGAATTTCAGGATGAGATTGAAGGTCTCAAGAGGTTGCTAACAGAAACGTTGGGAAGGCAAGATGGAGTTAAGCAGGAGTGGGTCATTGAGGACACCATCGGTAAGTTGTTTCGTTTTATTTTTATATGGACCAGTTGCGCACGACTTCTTTCTTCCACGTGCACCCTTGCAATCTCCTTTGAGGGTGGAATTACGTAGAACCCAATCTCAACTGATCTCTACTTGGCAAAAGAAATATTCATTTCACGTCATCAACCAAATTCCAACTCAACCGGCCTTATAGCTGCGGAGATAAAAAATGGACCTCCTGTATGGATATGGAATTATTCCATGTTGATTAATAAGAGAGAATAGCGGTATTATAATATAGAGGTAGAATAGAATAAGTATTGACATGGCAACGTCTTATAAATTGGTTCACTATAGGGAGGCACTAGTGAACTGTGTCACAGCACCGCTCACGTAACGCTCTACATAAGCAGCTATAAGAGAAAGTGAGAGGCACGCGTCTCTCTTACTCGTGCGTAGTTGGCATAAGTGAAAGAGTGGAAGAGAAAGAGGGTTGATCCTTCTTTGTACTAAACACATTCACATTAGTCATTCTACCACTAAAAAACGTTGTCACGTATAACTTCCGCTGAGTGTACACCTCGTCCTTTCCTATAGACCGATGGGACGTATATCCGACACGACTGGAGAGCGATTAGGCGCATTACTGACTGTTACACGCCCGTCCGACGCATGGATCATCTTACTATACAAATAATCAAGTGATCAGCTTGTGTTGCCCTCACCAACTAGGAAACAAATAAAAGTTGTTATGTCCCCGCATGATTCGAATTCACGACTTCCAGCTTCTAAAGCGCATGCTCCTTACCACTAAGCTACAGTGGCAGTTCTAACATAGATTTTACATCCTTTCTAAGGTATAAATATAATCATTATGCCTATTGCTATTTTCGGTTTTTGTCCAAATCTTTTGTCATCTCTTATTTACTGCAAATAATATCTTGTCATTGTTTTCAGGCAACTGGTGGAGACCGAACTTTGAACCACCCCAATATCCTTACATCCCTCCCCACATAACAAAACCCAAAGAGCATAAAAGACTATTTCTAGTTCAGTTACAGGATAGGGCGCTATTTGCCGTTCCCAAAAACTTCAAACTGGTTGCTGCACCCTTATTCGAGTTGTATGACAATGCCCAAGGCTATGGACCAATCATATCGTCCTCTCTCAGAGCTTGTGCAGATTCAACTTTGTATATATGTAGTGTTAGTTTCAACAGTTGTCCGCTCCAAGGTTTGTTAGGGTAATGTGGGTTTTGCCCTTGTTTAGAAGTTAAATTAGTAAAAGTTTATGGATACTTATGGTGATTTAAGAAGACTGCAAGCTGTACTGTGCATTCGTTGGGAATGAAAGCTTATGTCATTTGGTGGGATAAGAAATTATCTTAAGTCTCTTAGTAACTATCCCTTCATTCAATTTATAAATGATTATGAACTTGTTTCTATATGTACAAAAGAAATAAATAGTTTATTGAGAACTCTGAAGTATCAAGTTTAGTGGAAATCGAGGCGACCTGTGTGTGCTTGCAAGTGCAACGTTGTGAAGAAAGATAGATATATATACTAAAACTATGTTATCTAACTAAATTATAGCTAAAAGAAAGTCAAAAATTAATGTGGAAGTAAACCTATTATCATTGTACTCGATAATACTTTTTTTTTGAGTTAAATTGTCTTAATTTGTTACTAGACTTGGGATCTGTGTTGCCCTATACCCTCGATTCTTTCGGAGTGATATTTTTTCTATACAGAACATTATTGTCATTTAGTTGATAAGATCATTTGACTAAATTATAGAATAACAATTATTGTGTTTTATTTATTGTACCTCAAGAAAGAAGACTGTTATTAGTATTAAGGTATATTTTAAGATATTTTTAATCTGTGATAATTAAAATTCAAGACTGTTTTAGTTCAAGTTCAGACGGGTAAAAAATAATATTACGCAATATTATTTTAAATGAAGACAAAAGGTGATGAGATTAAAGATAATATTGATTAGTGTTCAAAAAATTATTTAAAATGGCTAATTGAGTGAGAAACATAGGATAGTTGTCGTCAAAACTTATATTTTTTGCACGGACTTGAACAGCTGTATGATGGTCTTTAAAATGTAAATACTGCTATATTTACGTTTATTATTATTTTATTTACACAT
Source organism: Lamproptera curius (assembly GCA_029286875.1). NCBI lineage: Eukaryota > Metazoa > Arthropoda > Insecta > Lepidoptera > Papilionidae > Lamproptera > Lamproptera curius. Next base: position 2,673,416 of record JAGSMT010000057.1, on the reverse strand, counting down.
TTATAAAAAATATGTGTTAAATGATAACTTTCAGATTGTTAATCATAAATATTGCAATAAAAGCTAATTTTATTTATGGCAAGAAATGTATGTCACTATATAATAGATATTTTTATACAAAAGTTACAATTAAGGAAACTTCCCACGAAATGTGGTATGTTCAAACTTTTTAATGACTATGTGATTGATTATATTCTGTGATATTAGTGGAGAAAAAAGGGCTTAATATGTTATATTGTGTAATGAGTGTGATACAATTCACTTTATATAACACAAACTACATATCGTTAGCGTTAATTTACACTTATTGTTTTTAAATCATTATATCATAGATAATTACATTGTATGTTTGTATGATGGAATCTTTATAGGAGTTGTCTACAATTTCAAAACTAAAATGAACTCCCAATGTATGATTACAATTAAAAAACAGTAAAAATTAACCCTCAAATTTATATAAAAACGATTTATTCTTAACTTGGCTTGTTATTACGTGCCTATAATATGGACTGGATTTGTACATACTTCCATAAAAGTAATCATTTATTCTCATTTCTAAGCAATAATTAACTATTTTATTATATCAATGTTCATTATTTACACTTATAGTTAATGATAACCAACCAATTAAGACTTTTTTAATATGTCACCACACTGCTAGTGATTATTTTTGTTTATTAACTTAACTCATAATTTTTTATAGCTTTTCTTATGCATACGACTAAATTATATTTTTTTAAAATGATGACAGAAACTTACTGTTTAATTTTATAACAGATAAAATATTAAATATAGGTAAAAATATGTTTTTTTTTCAGGATATTATAATTATTATTAATTATGTAAGTATAAATCACAAAATTCTATCTATTGGCGAAACTTAAATACTGGCTTATTTCAAAGTGTTCGTAACGATCGATGCTGAGTATTTTGTAAACTTACTATTTAACATTTATTTGTACATAATATTTTAAATGTTATATTTATTTATAATAAGAAAACGTTTTAAACAATAAAACACTTTAAAGGCTATTATTAAAAGAGATCAACAACAAATCGCTTATTAGTACCTGAATCAGTTCTTTGTTGATTCCTAGTTGGTGAAGGCAATTGGCCGATCACCCAATTGTCCGAAAGTAAGATAATCCATGCGTCGGATGGGCATGTAAAAAGTCGGTCCGCCCACCAACCCGCAAACTTCCTAATGGAGAAGGTGAGGCCTATGTCTAGCAGTGGACTTACACAGGCTGATGATGATCTTCATCAAATGAACAATATTACGGTTTCACCGTCGTTTGGATTGATAGACTATGGTATTCTGACAGATTGAATAACCGCCATGTTGGTTTTAATTTTTTGGGCGTGCATTTACCAACCGATCTTCTGTTATATGCAAACATGAATTGTTTGTACATGGACTATCTGGCCGTACAACATCGCGATTGCTATCGGGGAGTTATATTAAAAAATATATTAAATTGGGGAGTTGTTAGAAGCCTAAATGGCAGAAATTTAATCTGTCAGAATCCGAGAAGGCCAATCAATCAAAACCATTAATAACTAAGCAATGTAAATGTCTTAAATATGTTCTTCAGTCATTACGACTACGGCGGCGATCTATATTAGACATAGCCAACTATCCAGCAGGAGATATTATAGTGCACAAGTTTACGTGCAAACACAGGCGCACTCTCTGTTCTCTCAAAGTAGGGATGTAGAAATGTAAAAAGAATATCGATATTGATATTTAATTCAGAATATATGATATATCGGTACGTAAAAAATATGTGGCTTATTGTTTTACAACTCACATTACCAGAAAAACCAATGCATAACTGTCATTTATAAGTTAATTAAAAAATCTACGTTTTATATTTTCAAAACTACATTTATCTGATACCGATATAAAAGACCTTTTCGATCGAAGTATGTGATCAATTGTAAAACGTCTAAAACACCAATTAAGAAGAAACAACTTTACTCTAGCAAAAACAAAATGTAATTTCTGAAGAAAAACTGCTTGTTTTATTACAAAAACATCGATTTGTATACCTTTGCCATACTTGAAAATAGGGATATTTCGATTTATCACTGTACAAAATATAAATAATTTAGCCTTATCCTGAAAAATATCGCATTTTCGATACTTGCAATTGTATATCGATACATCGATATATCGTAATATTAAATATCGGCTAAAAATATCGATATTGCGAAAAAATAATATCGATATATCGATATATTTTTGACAAGCCCATCTCAAAGCCCGATGGGACGGATAACCGACTCTACCGGAGAGAATAAAGCGCAGGACCGACTTTTTACATGCCCATCCGACGCATGGATCATATTACTATTCGGACAATTGGGTGATCGGCCCAAATTGCCCTAACCAACTAGGAAACAACGCAGTCCCCGCAGGTTTGGAACCTACGGCCTCCGGTTTCTAAAGCACACTCGCCATTACCACTAGGCTACGGAGGCAGTTATGCAATCTATCGATTATAATATACGTAGATAGTAACCTATTGATTTATATATTAAAAGGCGAGATGGGCTGACCCATAGGAGTGAATAGTGTACAGATTATCAAAGAATGATCAGTACCAACACCCTCTTGCTCAAAACTATACTGCTCGTCATTATTGCGCAAGAGGGTGTAGGTTCGATCCCCACCACGGGTAAATTATTGGGTGATGAACAGTGTTTTTCTCGGGTCTGGCTTTAAAATCTATATTATTCGTTTTTATTATTTAAAAACAACTAAGTTTATGTATTTGTCAGTCATCTAGTTGCAATATTTCAAAGTTTTGCTTTTTTTAAAATTCCCTACGCGGCAAACTGATGGGAAGTGGTCACCGACACCCATAGACATCGGCAATACTAGTGGTATCACCAACGCGCTGCCTACCGTGAGACATAAGGTGTTAAGTCTCGTTTACCCAGTAAATACGCTTAGTTTGGGACCTGATGGTGTTGTGGTACCGTCCTACAATATTTATTTATCGGGCCGACCATTACCACCCCGTACCGATAGTGCGCGGGCAAGTATTTTACGTCCTCATAACATGCACATTTTTGTATGTGGATTCGTCGTACTAAACGCGGACCCCACGTGCTCAGTATTGGACCGATCAATCTTAATCCTTGCGCAATGTTTAAATATTTAATTGAACTTTTCGGCTACTTTTTAGTTTTGGTTGAAACGATGAGACGAATGGGTCGTTTGAACTGTTATATTCATTTATGGTGGTAAGTATTACCTGCTATGCCTATAAGAAATGCACCGTAAGGCATCACTAATCCGCTTACCTCCCCGGCACATTATATGTTATGCCTCGATTACCATATTGTTACGTTGGCAACGGTGAGCTTCAAATCTGAAGGCAGTAGTGTTTACACCGCAGTACCAATTTCTGCCGCAAATCCTACTGATTTGTGGTCGCAACTGCTTGTTGGCACTGCGGAGGTACCCTAGACGGTCCTTTGTAAACGGGACCTCTGAGAGGCTAAACCAGTGATACCCAAAGTGGTCTATATCGACCCCTAGGGGTCTATGACAACGTGAAAGGGGTCAATGAAATGAAAATGGGGGTCCACGACAGTGCATCTCAACACATACACTGATAGTACCTATTTACTTACATCATACTCTCTTGTTATATTAAAACGTATACATTATTTATAAAAGTACCTATGAAGTAAAAAATGATATATATGTTCATAAAATTGTGTAATTTGTAGTGTGTTAGTATTCGCTTTGTGGTCGCAATACATTTTGAACTTGTAGAAACCTGAGAGTCGCAGTCTCAGAGCAGTTAGAAATTTACAGGGGTCTATTCAACACGGAAAAACATGGCAAGGGGTCTACGACACAAAAAAGTTTAGGAAACTCTGAGCTAAACTATATAAATATGCACTTCTGTTATGTAATAGTAGTAGAGGAAATAAAACGGATGTTAAGCACGGCGTTTTTATTTTCCCGACGGTTTTAACAGTTTTATAAGTACTTGTAAATTCAATTTATTTTTTACGATCCTCACTATATCGTTATTTGTTTTTCAATCATGCGTGCTATAGTGTTGTGTGTTCTGTGCATCGATTATGTTTCCGGCAGACTTTGGCGCAAAGGCGTAGTTCATTATGCCATCAATAAAAAAGATTATGGTAAAGTTTAAAAGTTTTGTTAAATATAAAAGATACATAAAATATATATAAATGTAACTCACATAACTGCCTCCGTAGCCTAGTGATATGGACGTATGCTTTAGAAACCGGAGGTCGTGGGTTCGAATCCTGCGGGGATTCAACAAATTTTCTTTGTTGTTTCCTAGTTGGTTAGGGCTATTTGGGCCGATCACCCAATTGTCTGAAAAGTAAGATGCTCCATGCGTCTGATGGGCATGTAAAAGTCGGTCCACTCACCAACCCGCATTGGACCAGCGTGGTGGGATACGGTCCAAACCCCCTATTGGAGAAGGCGTGCCTGGGGAGCCGATGTCCAGCTGTGGACTAGAACAAGCAGGATGATGATGATTGGAAGTTTTAGTGCACTAAAGTATATTACAATGCATGTCATTATTTATTCATAAACTAGATGTAGCCCCAAAAAAATTCTGTCAGATTTTTTTGTAAACAAAATAGCCTAACTTCTAGTTACTCAAGCTATATTTTAAAGTAGCAGTAAAGTCCGCTAAATGAGACCAGAATCAAACAAACGGACAGGACAAAAGAAAATTTCGATATATGTACCGGTAATTTTTTACAGTAACTCGTTTAAGAACGGTTATGTTAGTGTTAGAAATAGACACTCAAATTAAGTTATTTGTATAGATGATAGCCTAGAAGCTTACAATAAATAGTAATCCATACTAATATTATTAATGCGATAATAACTTTGTCTGTCTGTCTGTCCGTCTTTACTGTCAAAACTATTGAACCGTATTAGATGAAATTTAGTACACACTATAAATAGACTCCTAAAGAAACATAGACTATTAATTATTTCGATGAAAGTGATCGAAAGGATTGAGATAGGGGATGAAAGTTTATATGGAAATCGTCTCTGTTTGACATAAAACGTTCAAATTTTGTGTCTCTTAAACTCGGAAGTAGTCTTAAATTATGTTTTTTTAGCAATTTTGTAGTTTCAAACTGAGCTGGGGACAAAATGGGGATTAAAGTCAATACAGAAATTCAACATCGTCGAAGCAAAAGCCATAAAACTTTTTGTCTAATAATAGGCACATACAATAAGAACAATTCGTTTATAACTATACAGTATATTGCCATACACTTCCAGGACATTTTTTCTATACCACGTAACCCATAAATTATTACGAACTTTCGCATTTATAATAGCAGTAGGCAGTAGGAGAAACAAGGCAAGTCATTAAAATCTTTATAATTCCGTTAGATATGTGACATGCATAAAAAAAAAAATTTTAATAAATCGGATGTTTTTATTTGTTTAGTAAAATCGATTTTTAAAATAATCTATTGTTATGCAAGTCAAATGAATTGAAATAAATTATTTTCTAGATATACACTCGCAGGACGAAATATTAACAACATTATCGCTGCTGCAAAACGAGATTTGTTTAAAGTTTTTCTACACGCCCCTCAACTTCAGCGCAAACGAGCAAGATAAAATACTTTACATAAGCAACCCTGACAAAATTAAGAATTGTCCACCGACTATTTACAATTTTACCGGCAGCGTGATTGTAAGTTTATTCTTTATTTCTGGCAATTAAGAGATATAATTTAAATAATCAAAGTCTACGGCTTAATTGGCTTTAACCCAAGGTGGTAGGTCCATTTTTACAGGGCGGTATCAATGCCTGTTACTGCCACAAAGCTATGGAGTGAACACTACTGTGTTCCTGTTTAAAAGGCACCGTAGCCTGCGTACTGAGTAAATGAGACGTTAGATCCTATGTCCCACAGCGCGTTACTTATACATTTGTATTGCTAATGTCCTGCTCGTCTGATTGTACATGGCCGCGGCTCACCAATAAGGACGTGTTTGCTTCTGAAGCAATCAGTGTTTGATATCAGACCCTGCTCGTCTCAATTGTTTTGTTAAACTATAATGGAAACTGTTAACTATTTTACTGACAGATTGGGCAAGTTTGTCTAAATCCGTATTAAATGACATATTATGTACAGACATTCGTCACTTTCTGATCTAGTCACCATAAATAGTCAAGAGATTTCTACGACATTGCCTCTGTCAAAGGTGTTATAGAAAAAAGGCCTATAACACTCCTAATGGCGTTTGGAATGGGTATTTGAACCTATAATTTGTATGAAATCATGTTATTGACGTGACAACGTCGGCCCGCTTAAGTGAAAGAGAAAGAAGGTTTGTCCTTCTTCTTACTATACGAATGAATATTCGCATGATGTTGTCACGTATAACTTTCGCCCGTAAACTGATTTTACAGGCAACCATTTTTTTTTATTGGCACGAATCCACCAACCAGGACGCTTCAAGTTTTCTGCTGGTAGTTAAAAATTTGTTTTACATTTTTTCATTGCATTAATTTATTATCGGTTTTTCTTTATAGAGGGTGATCTTTTCGAAGTAATGTTTGGTTTGACTTTCAGAGAGAGAGAGAGAGAGAAAGCGAGAGAGGGAGAGAGAAGAAGAAAGAGGCTAAATCGTTTAAAATGATTTTGAATTTGACATGTTATTCCGTAGAAACTATTTTTTTTGAGTTAGCAAGTTGATGTTGTGTATACATACATACAGTATACATACATGATCGCATACATAAATAAAATTGTGTTAACTTCATCTATCAAATATACTTTATTTTAGAAAATATATTGCAGCACTTAAAATGTTTCCTTTTTTTTTTGTTAAGGACATGCCAATAGGTTACAAATGTATAAATCGAAAGGACATTGCGAGAGTAATCGTGGATATGCTACGAGCGAGCATCGAACAAACAGGTATGTCAAGCTCATAATTATATACATAAAAGAAGAAAACGGAAAAAACATGACAATCGAAAACTTTTACCGGTTTTATGAACCGGTAAATGATTAATATTTACCAGAGAACGAGCAGCCTTTATTTGGTAAACTTTTGAATTAATCGTATTATAACTGTACCTAGTTGGTCGAGCGGTATTGGCACTTGGTTTATAAACCGGAGGTGGTGGGTTTGAATCCGCGGGGAAACAACTTTGTGTTATCGTTGTTTTCTGGTCGGTTTCAGGCCCGATCACCCAATTGTCTGAAAAGAAAGATGATCCATGCGTCGGATGGGCATCTAAAAAGGCGGTCGAACCACCAACCTGCGTTAGACCAGCGTGGTAGGATACGGTACAAATACCCCCTGTTGGCGTCCCCTAAGGGAGACCTATGTCCAGCAGTGGACTAACACAGGCTGATTATGATGATAATGATGAAAAGTGTTGGCTTAAGAATATTATAAAGATAAAACATTTTAAATTTATCGTTTGTTTAATAGTTTATTTTTAATTATAAGAGAAGAAAAAAATAATCTCAACCTTGTTTGTCTTTTCGTCAACTGTGAAAACAACGTTTTGACATATATATGACTCATGGTACATAGATAACAAACAAAAACTTGATCTGTATGCAGTTATAAATTTACAAAGAAGTGAGAAATTATCATCTTCTATTTTATATTGATCTCATATTCTGTGTCGTCATTAAATTATATCGTTATTAATATTTTTGCTTTATAAAATGTTAACACTTACAGTATCGACAATAAACAGTTACGACTTGGTTAAGAAGTTCTACGATCGAGTAAGTAGTAGTGATTACTGTAATGAAGCCATATTAGCTCTGAAGTTTTAAAAAAGTCACTTATCTAATATTTGTATTAAATTAAGTGACTCGGCCGGATAGTGTACGCTGAGTATTGTATAATCTATATACCTAGTTATTACGTTTGTAATAGCGTCCGACAAACCAGACCATGGTGGTTCTTACACTCAGCTTTGCGACAGAATTGGGTAGTATATACCCGATCGATAGTCGATTTCATAATAAAATTGCACGCATCTTTTCATTGTCAAAAATTGTTAAGGATTCTTAAAAAAAAAAAACATCCGCAAACGTTTAAAAGATACAATTCTGAACTTCGATGAATTTGTGCGTCTAAAGTAAAGACGTAAAACATGAACCCATTACAACGTGGCGTCATAAAACATGCAATCTCACTGATGAATTGCATCTGACATGCATATCTGTGTTCAACAACTGACTTATGACAACTCCTTACGTACGACACGTTTGCTATGTTACACACAACAACTCTTTGTCTCATATTTTTTGCCTTTTATTTATTTACACTTTACGCACTAATAGTACTGAGGCTGCCTAATTCCATAGGGATTTTCTTTTGTTGTAACTACCTCCATAGCCTAGTGGTATGGGCATGTGCTTTAGAGACCGGAGGTCGTGGGTTCGAATACTGCGGGGACTCAACAAATTTTCATTGTTGTTTCCTAGTTGTTTAGGACAGTTTGGGCCAATCACCCAATTGTCTGAAAAGTAAGATGATCCATGCGTCGGATGGGTATGTAAAAGGTCGGTCCACCCACCAACCCGCATTGGACTAGGGTGGTGGGATACGGTCCAAAAAACCCCTAATGGATAGGGGTGTATTAATAGTGATGATGACATACAACAACTCTTCTTTAAATATATTTCTTTTTGTTTATTTACACTTTATGCACTAATAGTACAGAGGTGTGCCATAGGCATTATCTCCCAGTCAACCTTACGGAGGTGCAGAAATAGTATGTGGGGATGTGCACAGATAAAATAAAAACAGAATATATAAAGGTAATGACATATACAGACGGTATTGAGTTAACGTTACGAAATATTTATTCATATAAAGGCCTACGATGAAGACCGTCCATCCCTTCTCTCACCCGAAGACAGAAACTTCATAAACGCGCACTACCACAGCGAGTGTGGACAACTGTCACAAAGGTCCTTCAGCTCGAGACGACAAGGCGCCGTAAGCACAGAACCGCTTAAACTGAGCAACGAAAACTTGGATTATTATTTGGAGAAACTCTGGCCGCTGGGCATCGTTATGTATTCGGTCGACGAGAAGTTAAGTACGCGCCCCTTTATAATCGTTATAATTGTTATGAATATTTTGTTTTATTAGTTAAAAAACAGCGAAGAACACATACTAATAGTTAATAAGCTAGTAACATATTATCACACATAAACATCTGAGAATAGACACGCTTAATATTTGCTGTTTATTTTTTTTATGTAGTCAATGAAAACACAACAACAAAAGAATATGTCGCATCAAGAGTTTAAAAGTATTTGGGGGAGTCGATTTTTATCGTGGTATCGATACTTCATTTACTTTACTCGACATATTTTCTGTCGCTATAGTTCGATATTTGTTTGGAATCGAATTAAATTAATACTTATCATAAAAATATCAGTGCTCATAGCAAAGAACAAAGTTGTCGTTAGCACTATATAGTTTATTTACGCATCCTCCGTATGCACCTACTGGTATGGACTTTGAAGCCGGAGATCGTTTTTTCGAATACTCATCTTATAACTCGTGGTTTAGAATCCTGCGGGAACTGGACAACTTCATATTGCGGTTTCCCAGTTGGTTGGGGCAATGCAGCTAATCACCCAAATGGTCTTGTAAAAGTCGATCCTGCATCTCATGTGCAATATGGTCGTGTCGGCTATCCGTTACATGGAACTATGAAACTGTGTTTGCGAGTAAAATTGTGCACTATAATATTTCCTGCGCAGTAGGCTGATCTCGAATATAGATCGGCCGCAGTAGTCGATATCGACCTAGAGGTCATTATATATTTACATATTATAGCAGCAACACAGCATTACACAGCACTGAAATATGCGATGACAACAATCGAGTTAGCTAGCTGTGTAGTTTTCCAAGAGATTGCTAAAAACGACGATGTTCTCAAGCCGAAGAACTTCATCTGGTTCACGAATGACGGAGAAGAACTGCCTGTGATAGGTTTCGTCGCGGGGAATCAGGTCAGTACGAGTTCTGTTCTTAAATTAAATAGTAATCACTTTGATTGATATACAGCACAAAAACATGGACGGAGGTTTTATTTTTTCATTTATTTAAACTTATCGCACTAGACTAGATTAACTTAATGCTAAAAGCATTTTCTGCCAGCCAGGTGGTGCTAAGAAAAAAAATTGGTAGATGATGATAAAAAAATCTATGAAACAATTATAATATCGTGTATTTATTAATTATTTACACAGAATATATTACATAATAGCACCTAACCTCCACAACCATAAGGGTAGACTGTTAAAATTAGTTGTCAGAAAACTTGAAGGCACAGCCGTCTGATAACGTATACCAAAATCGGTCTTGAGAATTGGTATCGACTTTTTACATGCTCATCCGACGCATGGATCATCTTACCCTTCAGGCAATCGGCCCAAATTTATCATAAGCGACCGGAAAACAACGATAATACAAGTTGCTTCGACGCAAGATTTGTACCCACGACCACCGGTTCGTCAAGCACGGGTAAACGCAACGGATGCGGTTGAAAAGAGCTACTCATACAAAATTAATGACATAATTATTTGTTATTAATTGTTTATATATAGACAATAAACCTTGAAAATATGCTCCACGGAGCCCCTGGCCACAACGCCCACGTTTTGGTCAACCTAATGAGGGTTTTGGGAGTGCACATGATGTCGAATCGTTACGACAGAGACAGCTATGTGGCGATTGATTGGAAGAAAATACAAAAGGGTAAGTCGGCAAAATCTAAAGGCACTTTTATATGCCTTGAAATTGTTCAAATCGTGTATAGTCTTAGCTGCTGACTGGCTGCTTACTTAATTTATGGTTAATACACTGAACGGATTCTAAATTTGTAGCTGTACTTATGATTTTCTGAATGTTTTTCTCTTTCTTCGTACTACAGTATTCTCATTAAATAATTTATCAGTATAGTTGACATTTACATAATATGCTTCATTGTACTTTAAACGTATTTTTTTATTTGCCAACATAGGCAGACGAGCAGTCGCGCCACCTGATGGAAAGATATTACCGACGCTTATAGACATCGGCAATACCGGGTGTCACCAATGCGCTGATGCCTGATGCCTACGTAAGACATAGGATGGCACGTCTCGTTTATTTAGTAAATACGCTGGCTACGGTGCAGATATAGGGACCGTGGTGGTACCTACATTTATGTTAGGGGATGGTAATGCAGTTTCGTTCATAGTTTTTCAGCATAACAGAACATGCGTCGGATGGGCATGTATAAAGTCGGTCCACCCACCACCCCGCGTTGGACCAGCGTGGTGGGATACTGTCCAAAACCCCCTAATGGATAGGGGTGCATCAGAGGAGGGCCATGTCCAGCAGTGGACTACCACAGGATGATGATAATGATGATAACAGAACAAAATTTGTTAATGTTACTCCTATAGCCTGTTTTGTCCATTATATTAATTTAAATCAGGCAAAGAACACCATTTCGAGAAAGCTCCTTACGCAGCGTGGGTTCAGACACCATACGATTTTGAGAGTGTTACACACGCGCCCGCCAACTACATGTGTGGATCATGCAATCTCGGGGCTCAAAGCGTTAGGCCGTTGCAGGTTCGTATTTACAATTAATTGGTTTATTTATTAGCAAATACACTGTGAATATGTAAGTATTTGGCGGGATGATGTTTATAACTAACTAGAAAATTATGGAAAACGTTTATAATTTAATTACCTTTACGAAAAAAATGGTTGCCTGTAAAATTGGCATTAGGGCGAAAGATAAACGAGACAGCGTGTTTTAGTGCTAGAATGATTGTAATGTGAATATTTATTCGTATAGTATGAAAAAGGATCAAATAATAAATAGTAAATATGAATACAGACACTACTTGTTTATTCCGACGGCAAGAACGCTCGAGTGTAAAAGAGACGCAAGGCATGGACCGGTAAGCATGGCCCTCCTTCTCTTTCTCTCTGTGTCTCTTTCACTGGAGCATGCCATCTGTGCACGTGTATAAGAAACGCGTGCCTCTCACTTTCTCTTATGTTTTTTATGGAGAGCGTTACCTGAGCGGCGCTATGACACAGTGCACGAGAGTGCCTCCCCATCTTGATCCAATTTATAAGACGTCTGTCACGCCAATAAGATTTTAAAATACCCATTTTAAAATATTCAAATATATCTATCATATATATATAGCATTACGCTTTCGTATTGATTCTCAATAAATAACAAATCCGGAAAAGGACGCTGACGCCTCTGACCTAAGAAGAACTGGCGTAAGAAAATCAGCATTTTTTTTTCAAATTAATACAATCGGGTAACAATTTTAAGTAGAGTAATTAATATAAAAAAAAATGTTACAGTCTCTTAATTTTCTAAAGTTATTATTCTTTCGAACTCTAGAACAGTCTTGTATCAATTTAATTAGTATATTTTTGGGTGTAATTGACTTAGCTTCGGTTTTCAAGACCATTCTTGACATTTTATACAAATAGCGTCTTCAAATACATTGGCAAGTAATCCGTTATTATTTTGCGTAGTAACTCCTCCTCCTTGTGTCGTATTCCTCATTGCTGAGGGTCGTGACATCATGGGTTGTCTCGTGGATGATTGCAATCCACTTATCGCGGTCTCAGGCGGTGTGAAGCCTGATAGTCTCCCGTTCCAATGCTATTGCGAATCTGATCTATCCAACGCATAGAAATTCCTCCTCTTGATCGCATTCCTTGTTTTCTTCCCGTGATCAGGAGAGTCTCTGAGGAGTAGGAAAAGGGCAGTAACTAGTTATAGTTTATTAAACAATAATAAAAAACACATGTGGCCGGTGTGTGCTTGATGAGAATAGCCGAAGATCGAAAGCGGTGGCGTGCATTAGGCGAGGCCGTTGTCCAGCTGTGGTCTAACTCATCATCATCAGCCTGTGATAGTCCACTGCTGGACATAGGCCTCCCCTAATACACCCCTATCCATTAGGCGGTTTTTGGACCGTATCCCACCACGCTAGTCCAATGCGGGTTGGTGGGTGGACCGACTTTTTACATGCCCATCCGACGCATGGATCATCTTACTTTTCAGACAATTGGGTGATCGGCCCAAATTGCCCTAACCAACTAGGAAGCAACAATGAAAATTTTTTGAGTCCCCGCAGGATTCGAACCCACGACCTCCGGTTTCTAGAGCACACGCCCATACCACTAGGCTACAGAGGCAGTTACACACAGTTACAGTGGTCTAACACAGGTTGATAATGATGATGATGAATAAAAACACATATTTATTAACTTTTTAATATATAACTTTACATTACCTATTTCTACCTCAAAGCAGTAGTGTGAAAACACTACTGTGTTCCGGTTTGAAGGGCACCGTAGCCAGCGTATTTACTGGGTAAACATGATTTAACATCCTATATCTCACGGTGGGCAGCGCGTTGGTGATACCACTAGTATTGACAATGTCTATGGGCATGGGTGGATTGATCATCATCATTTTCAGTAAACATGATCACGTCAGCTTTTATTCGTCTATTGCTGGACATAGGCCTTTTTAGATAAACGTCAAGACGGCCGATCCCTTACCACTCGCTGCCAACTTGAACCGGCTGCTGCACTCGGCATCCCACCTGGTCGGGGGTCGATCAACGCTCTGTCTGAACATACAATATTATTAACCTTATTTGTTATAATTCTTTTAATAACCTCCAAATGCAGGACCACCTATGGCAGAGGACTTTAGCAATGGGTCACAGAACGGAGCTCAGCGAATCAGATACTACTCTGCTTAATCTTTTATACAGCAAGCAATGTAGAAATCGTGAACCTAGTTTTAATGAGGATACAAGAAAAAGCGCATTTTAAATAACTTCTAAAATGTATAATTAACATTTCGAGAATAAGAAACGTTATTATAAAATAAAATACATGTATTAATAAATAGAATTGAAGTTTGTACTTTTGTTTAATTTTTCCCACCCCCATGATTTCATCATCATCATAAACAGCCTTTAGCAGTCCACTGCTGGACATAGGCCTCTTGCACGAACGCCAAGACGGCGTCCAATAAAAAAGTCGCTAATGATTGAATTAATTAAAGGCGGATTGACAATTGATTAATTGCACTTGCACTACCGCCACCGTGGCCTAGCGGTATTGGCCTTTGCTTTATAAACCGGAGGTCATGGGTTCGAATCCTGCGGGGTAACAACTTTGTGTTAACGTTGCTTTCTGGTTGATTAAAACAATTTGGGTATGTAAAAAGGCGGTCCGACGAACAACTCGCATTGGACCAGCGTGATTCGGTCCAAAATCCTCTAATGGAGAAGTCGTGCATTGAGGGAAGCCTATGCCCAGCAGTGGACTAACACAGGCCGATGATGATGATGACTTGTACTGCGGATCTGTCTTACACCCACTGAAAGGCAAATCCGCTGTAAGTGGGCGTAGGGTCGTCATCCCATCTAGTATTTTGTTAATCGGTTTAAGCGACAAGACGAGCATTACGTTCACCTTATAGAACGTGATACGCCTTGCCCATAATAAAGGCAACATAAAACTCCACACATCCGCTCACATAAGATGTAATGCCTGATTTACCCTTAGTATAGTAAATACTAAACGGTGCCCTTCAAACAAGATGACAGTAGTGTTCAAACTACTGATACGCGGCATCCCAGACTGTCCCTTGTAAAAAGGTACTTACCAATTTTTTAGTGGTTTTGTTTCCATATTAAGTAGCATGTTACTTTTGAAGGTAAACATTTAAAAAAAGAAAACTCGGAACATTTTTTTATTAATACATCTATACAAGAAACTTTATCTTATTCAATTGTAATGGTGATAGCTTATTTATAGATTATTTACAATACAATACATAATTGTCATATTTTCTCCACCAAAAAGTGTACATAATATGTACAAAATGTGTATGAGTGTACATCACAATGTACAAGACATGTACGTGTAAATGTACATAATGTACAAATTGTGTACAGTTATGCAAATGTACATGTCTTACTCATTAGTGAAAATTCGCAAGGTATACTTTATTACACTATTCCAGTGTACGTTTTATATACATCACAAATCTTCTAAATCCTGTTTAGGTTCATAATAACGTCTTGTATTATTGCCAACAAATTTTTAATACATTTTAATAAGCATCTTAGGATCGACTTATCTCATCGCATGTCCCCAAAATCATAATGTTATGTCAGTTTATATATTTGTAGATTAATATCTAACAACAAGTTTATATTTAGCTATTATTAGCCATAAAATTACTATATTTTTGGACACAATAACGTGAGTGAATAAAAGAAAATTTTATTTTATCGACCATTTTTCTTCTTCAATCAATGTACACGAATACTGAGATCATATTTTTTTCTTATTCTATTCTTAAACAAAAATTATAAATCACATGTACATTATAAAGAATAATAAGCACAGACAAAAAGCTGTAGACGATTATTATTTATCACTTACTCCTTAAACTAATATATCAGGCAGCAGGTTCATAATTTTAATACATCACAATATTATTATATAAATGAAATTTTCTCGTCAAAGCAAACCTTATTATAGGTTTAACATCGCGTGTCCATTGTATATAGCGCAGCCCACCAATAGGAACGCGTAAAACTTTCCGCCATTAGTATTGAAAATTGGACTTTGTTAAATATATTTTTATGTTTTAATTGGCGATTGTATATGAAATATTTTTTTAGGGCAATGTTCCCGAATGTTCCATTTTCTGTTCCTGTCTAATGCAATACTCGCACTCATCCAAATCGAAGATGGAGGAACATTTCAGACAGTACTTCACATCAGTACTAGGAACAATCATTATTTTGGCGTCTTTGTCACTGTCGTTACATACATCGGTCTCACCTGATTCCTCCTGCTTTATCGTTGTTGATTCTTCTTTGTATCCATCTTCTGCTTTCTGTCTTGCGCTTGTTTCTTCTTTGTCGTTTTTGTGCGTTTCCCATTTTGAGTTTTTGCACTTTTTGTAATAACAATCTAGCGTCTTGGAATCTTTGTCGATTTCATCTGCTTCTTTTATGTCCATTTTATCTTCATTTGTAAAATTTGTCGATTCTTGTGGGTCGGTTGAAATTATTTTAAATACTGTTACTAAGTCATCGTCAGAACTCTTAAAAGAGTTTTTATGTATGTCATCTATGTTCGAATTTGTATCTTTTAGTTTTGCGATACCATTCTTTGATTCCGAATTTGTATCTGATTTTATTTCATCTTGTGTTGTTTGAGGTTTTATATTATTTTGTTGTATAATCGATTGTTTTATCTCTTTTGTCATTTCAATTATTCCCGTTTTTTCTTTTTTCCAATTATTTGTGCTGTTGCTTTTGTTTATAGAACCGTGCGCTGTGATTTTCTTTATGTTTAGAATCTTCAGCTTCCTGTTGGTTAAAAATCTCGGTAAAGTTTTAGATTTTTTTATTGTTTTCATAATTTCATTGGTATTCGATGATTTTTTCTTATCTGTACATGATTTCTCTTCGGATTTTACGTCCGTTTTTTTACTCATTTTAATATTCTCTCCCTCTATTGGTATTTCAATGTTCTCCAAATATCTGAGACAATCTTTGTCTTGCTGTGTTATATCAGCGAATGTAACATCATCATTATTTTCAATATCTGTTGATTTGCATTCATATTAGCTTTAACATCTCCGATTTCTTCGCAATTAGTTATTTTTCCTTTATCTATTATAACCTTTTCTAAGTTTGTTTCGATATCCGTGTTAAATTCTTCAATATCTCGTTTTGTACTAGTTTCTCTGTTGATTTTAGGTTCATATTGAGGTTCCTTGATTTTGTTTTTGATTGAGCTTAGTAATGATTCCAATTTGCTTCGTTTATTACTGAATCCGTCGTTAGGTTTTGAAATATTGTC
The DNA here is from genome assembly GCA_029286875.1 of Lamproptera curius. Classification (NCBI taxonomy): domain Eukaryota; kingdom Metazoa; phylum Arthropoda; class Insecta; order Lepidoptera; family Papilionidae; genus Lamproptera; species Lamproptera curius. The sequence goes on along the minus strand of JAGSMT010000057.1, from coordinate 2,656,453 downwards.
GAATGTAGTTGCGTCTATTAAGTTGTATGTCGTCTCTTCTGTCTGTTTGGTCTTTACTTCATTGTTTTCTAATATGAGCTTGTGCGGTGTAGTCTTTCTCGAGGATTTGGTGCGAATTGGCTTAGCCATGAGGCAGTTATTGTTGCATGATTTTGTAAAGGAGTTGTTTTTGGATGACTGCAGTACAATTGGACCTGTGAGAATACACATTTATCATACATAATGATGTATCAAAGATCTTAAAAATCTAAAGCAACGTTAGATTTAACTGCCTCCGTAGCCTTGTGGTATGGGCGTGTGCTTTGGAAACCGGAGGTCGAGGGCTCGAATTCTGCGGGGACTCAACAAATTTTCATTGTTGTTTTCTAATTGTCTGAAAAGACGATCCGTGTGTCGGATGGGCATGTAAAAAGTCGGTTTACCCGCAAACCCGCATTTAACCAGAGTGGTTGTATACGGTTCAAAACCACCTAATGGATAGGACTGTATTAGGGGAGGCCTATGTCCAGCAGTGGACTATTACAGGCTGATGATAATGATGTTAGAATAGACGTTCACGAAACATAAAATTTATGCAAGGTTGTAGGAATCCTGCGGGTAGAAAAATACTTTTAATTCTTCGGTAAGAGTGCTGTGACCCAGCTAACTAAAAAATATGAATAATGAATGATGAACTAGTCTGAACTCTTTCCAATTGTTAAAGAAACCATATTTGGCTATCGTTTTCGGACTTCAGTTCCTGAATATATACTATATAATTCTCCGAAGAAAGGTTAACGCTTCACGCAAAAACTATGTATGTACTGAGGTAACACTAGTTTAATGAGAAGCCCACGCCACGATAAGGTACGGATGAGTTACTTAAAATATTAATAGCATCTGTTAAACTTTTCATTAAACTTAAGTTTAAATTTTTCTATTACAATAAACTGCAAAATAGTTCGCACAGAAATTATTTCCTTACCGCTACTCTTAGCCTACCCTTTTGACAATTTTTTAATTAATTAAAGCAACGTGCCGAGCAGACAATCACCTAATGGTAAGAGATGACCTTGCCTAAAAGAAAAGCAGCTCTAGACACCACAAATCCACTCACAGCCCTGAGACGTAACATGTTATGTTTCGTTTACCCAGTGCGCTGCAACCCAGAAGACGGTAACGTTTACACTACTGATTTACGGTCCCTTGTAAAAAGGGACCTAAGTAATAATAATAATGTTCTCCAGTCGATTATGACTACGGCGGCCGATCTATATTAGAGATTAGCCAACTACGCAGGAGATATAATAGGGCACATGTGTAAGCGCAAACACAGGCGCACTCTCTGTCCCTCTATACTCTAGAAGCCGGATGGGACGGATATCCGACACGACCGAAGAGAGTAAGGCACATGGCCGACTTTATACATGCCCATCCGACGCATCTTACTTTTCAGACAATTGGGTGATCTGCCTAAATTTGTCGAGTCCCCGCAGGATTCGAACCCACGACCTTCGGTTTCTAAAGCACAAACCCTTAACACTACGCTACGGAGGCAGTAAAAGGGACCTAAGTATTTAAAGACCGACTGGAAAAGTACCACTGCGGTGCCTATTACTGCCGCGGGAGAGTTATATCACAACAGATGTGTCGTGCAAATGGTTAAAAGGAAAACCAAGTGCTGCCGTCTTACCCTGTATTTTTTCTACGCATTATACTAACAACCATGCTTTACTCGTCAATAGATCATCATCATCAGCCTTTGTTAGTCCACTGCTGGACATAGGCCTCCCCTAATACACCCCTATCCATTAGGGGTTTATAGATAAATAAACAAATTACCCTCAATGTATCTGTCGTCAGGCGGGTCCTCCCACCACACGGGGCTGGGACATGTCAATATTTCAAGGAGATCATCATCGTCCAAGCTCTGTCTCTCTGACCATTCGTATCACCTCTTCGAAGCCTAACTCTGAATAGATTGGACTCTGCGACCTGTCGCCTTCGTCGGAGGGCCTGATCCGTTTCACTGGTGGGGATGTAGTTCCTGAAACGGTCATAACTTTGTTTTTTTTCGGGAAAACTCTTTCTTTTTTGATTGTAGTCTGCACTTAAGTCTAATGAGAGATGGAATTGACGCAAAGAAAATCACGTTACACAGAAGCAAACACTTCCTACTTTCTTTTTCCTTCTATTTCTCTTTAAAGTGGCTCTACCAAGATACTATTGGTGATTCCGCCAATGTCAAGGTTGATTCGAACAGGTAGTATATAGAAATTGGTCAATTAAAATTTGCTACAGGTTGGGGTGCAGAGAGACTTAATTGATTGATTTACTTAGGACAAATAAAACCACTTTTAATTGGTAAAATGGCTAATGTTTTACTAATAATAGGCCCTGACTTTATGGGGCCAATTGAGTTTGAGGTTAGACTTTGAATAGCTATAGTGTAGGGTATTTGGAAGATTGTTAACGTACCTTTTTGTACACGCAGCTTCCTCTTACAGCTTCTACCGGTAACCTGCGCATCTTTCTTTTGTTTCAAGAGCATATTTGGACTTTTTTTAGACTGATCGCATTCCGAGTTCGAAGACTTGTTCTTTGGAGAGGTTTGGTTATTTTTCATCTTCTTTGTCTTCGTTGGTGAAGCCTTCGTCTTCTTATCTTCTGGATCTTTCTTCTGCGCGTGTGTTTTTCGCTCTTTTTCGCGCAGCTGTCTCTTCTGCTGCGACAGCTTGAAGCGTGTAAGCATGACACTCCTGCCGGGCAGTGGCTGCTTCTTGGCAGACTGAGTTAGCTTGGTTGCCATTGCTAATATTCTAGAAAGTTGATAGGCTTTAATTTACACGGATACTTTGTAAATTCTCTTCTTAGTTTAGTACCCATTTCCCTATTTTAGTACATTTACATACTAGACTTATTTAAGTAGCTTCCGTAGCCATAAAGATATGAATGTCGTGGATTTCAATACTAGGGGACTTGACGACTAGTATTTATTGTTTTGCATTCGTTTAATCTAAAAAGTCAAGTAAAATGATTCATGCGTCGGATAGGCATATGGACGCGAAAAATCCAGTCCTGCGCCTGATATCTAAGTCGTGTTTTTTATTCGTCCCATAGGACGTAAAAAACATGTGCAAAACACAAATAAAGACTAAGTCGTGCTGTAAATCCACTCGGAGGACTTTCAACAGGGGGGTTGTAGGTTGGAATCCTGCGACACACAGCTATTTGGTCAAGGTGTTATCCATGTAAAAACTCAGTCTTTTAGTCAAGATCATCTTTGATGATTTGTTAAAAGAATATTTAACCTTTAAATTTATCGAAATTTGATCTATCTATTAATTACTATAATAATTATAAGTTGTAGAGGTCTGACGCTAGTTGCTCTGCATAAAACAGGTATTCAGGTAAAACTGGGTGGATATGTTTAATCTTATGATAAGTTGTTAAGAAGATTACATATAACATATATAAGACCAAGATTACTACATCTGCTTTCTATAATATATCATCATCATCATCAGCCTGTGTCAGTCCACTGCTGGACATAGCCCTCCCCTAATGCACGCCATCGCTTCCGATCTTCGGCTATTCTCGAACAATTACTACTTAAATACTACAGCTCAGATTGACACGCCGTTTTCATTAATCGATAGAATGATTCTTTCGGAAGGTTTGAGTATATAATTTATATAGTGTCTGTGTACATTTGAGTAAAGTATATTAATATTTGTCAGAGATGTCGAACATACATTAAGTCGTCTGAGAGCTTTTAACGAAAACGCTGCCTAAACCCAACAAAACAATGTATGGTGAAAATATTCTTTTCTCTGTATCTATTAAAAAGACTGCGATAGAATATGTAATGGCTGGCCCGATTTTGACGAGACTATCTTTAAAAGATACCTGGATGTAACAGGGAGTAAAATATACTATTTGTTTTTCAAAGGTTTTTTACTTGTTACCACGGGGATGAAGTCGCCGGCAATAGCTAGTATTTTATACATGGTGTCATTCAATACATCATAGCATTCAAGAGAATAAGTACAAGCGACTATATAATGAATACATTAGTTATTACTGTCCAATGTATAGTTCAATATAGTTTCACTAAGGGGCTTAGGTATTTTAATAATATTTATTTATATTAGCTGACAGAAAACATTAGTGAATGGAAATCTTTGAGTAGTAAATATATATGCATGAAAAATAGCTTAATGACTGCGGTGGCCGATCTATGTCACAGATCAGACAACTGCGCAGGAGATATTATACAGCACAAGTGTACACATAAACACAGGTACACTCCTTATTCCTTAATACTCGTAAAGCCCGATGGGTCGGATAACTGACTAGAACACATAGGACATAAAACTAGATTTTATATTAACAATGGCTATATTTCAAGGCATATAACCAGCGGTGGACTAGCACAGGCTGATGATGGTGAAGATGTCCAATTTATTATGACATTATAGATTGCAAATAAAAGACATACATTTGAAGTACCCGAGGAAAGCATTAATGATTTCTCTTTCAGAAGTTATTTCACTATGGAATAACTGTCAGAGGTCCAACTTATCGCCTTTAGAACCTTGTTTGATTACGGCAATAATTATCTGTGAAATAGGTTACAAAACTAACTTTTATATCTCCAATATTAGGATATTATTATAAAGATTTGTTTAGTTTTCTGTAGGCATAATTACAGAACCGATTTGTTATATTCTTTGACTAATAGAAAGCTATACTATTCTTGAAAAATATGTTTACCCTAGAAAATCCATTTCAAAAATCTCAAAATAACATAGACAAAGCTGTGGACAGATTGATAGTTCATAAATAGGAATAAAGATATCAGACTGTCAAGAAATATTTTATTCCGCATTTGTAATTAAATATTTTTTTAGTTTAATACTTAAATTACACATACAACAGCATAACCAGATTATTGTATAATAAATATAGTCAAAATGTTTTAATTAAAAATATCATGCACCAAATGATAAGAATAGCCAAAGATCGGAAGCGGTGGCGTGCATTAGGGGAGGCCTATGTCCAGCAGTGGACTAACACAGGCTGATGATGATGATGATGATGATGATATGTAAGTTTGCAGTAAATACGAGACATCCAGCCTACCTACACAGAAAAACTTTTCGGCGCTTTATATCACAAATAAAGATATTTAAATGAGATATAAGTAATTTTTGTCAAATTTTTTACACCCTGACTTAGTTTTAATATATATTTCAAACTAGAATGGATTTTTAACTCTTTCAAGTAATAATGGACCCTATATCACTCAATGCTAATTTAGTTTTGCAATAGCAATGTTTTTTTAAAAGATCTAGTAATTTATGAGACTATTCATTACATTAAAAATATCTCTATATATTATGACTATAAGAAATAATAATAATATTTCTGGACAAATAACACAACATCATCTAGTCCCAAACTAAGCAAAGCTTGTACTGTGGAATCTAGATATATATAAACACCCAGACACAATAAAAACATTATGTTCATCACACAATATTTTCTCAGGTGGGAATCGAACCCACACCCTTATATGCAACAATCAGGGTCACCAACCCCTGCACCAAGCAGGTTGTCATAGTATACAGTGTGACTTTTCTGAATTATGATTTAAGACAAATACATTTGATAGATTTAATATTTATAAACACTGGATTTACTTATAAACTTTATTTATTTAAAAACAAAGGACTAATTATATAAGTGAACACAAACTATACGCAAATATCTTTCATTTTATAATATTAGTAAACATGCACAGCAAATCGGCTTTAACGGGTGGAAAAAATTGTAACAATAATTGTAGTAGTAATATTAAGAGAGTTCTTTGTTGAATATTGTATTCCAAAGACAATCCAAGCTATAATGAACTTGAAATGTATGTCAACCAACAAGAGACAACCACTGAGTACAATACCTTTGGGTATTATGACACCAACCAAGTAAGACTATATCAATTCTATTTCTTATGGCTCTGATACTTTTTCCTTTATCATTAAGGTATCATCATTTGCCTGTGTTAGTCCAATTCCTCATAAGGGTTTTTGGAATGTATCCCACCATGCTGGTCCAATGACAGGTTGGCGGGATCATCATCATCATTAAGGTAATTAACTAATTATACCCATAAAATCTTTAGAACTTAAGTTTATTCAAATATATCATTAATGTCCAATCATGTTTCGGTGATTATATATTTTGTTTGGATTAAAATAGATGTCAAGGCTTAATTAAAAGTCATTGTGAGAAGTATGTAACTAGATTATAGATTGGTCAATATTTTAATGACTTAAAAAGACTTGTGTTTAAAATAACTTTGTATAATTCAATCATTAATAATACAATTTGGTTACTAATGAATATTCCTACCAAAATATTAGAAAGTTTTAAGCATTTTTATGAAAGTGTTTCATCAGAAAACAGAATAGTAAGTACTACATACAGGTTTTATGTTTAATATGCTTATATGTCAATTATTTTAACAGCATTTTAAATAAATTGGATCTTATATAACCACAACAATATATGATTATTTATCAAAATATATACGTCTTGTAGCATATCGTACGATTTACTTTGTTTTTTATTTAGAAAACAGCTGTTTATTACACAGCACAGAAAAGCACAATATCAAAAAGCTTACCAAATAAATCTCAAAATTAAGTTTAATTTTTTTTTACTGATCCTTTCGTTGATTCATTTACAGATTTTAACGCATCGTTATAATTGTTACTAAAAACAAATATCTTATGGATTCATACATATATCTTATAATAAATACCCAAACAATAAAATATAAATTATTACTTCCGATATGAAGTTAGACAAAATGTGCAGCTAATAATATGAATGTAGTGTGAATTTAAAGAAAAAAGCCATCGAAGAATGAAAAGGTCTGTTCTTAATCTAGTTACTTACTTACCCAGAACAATAACTGTTTACTATCACTTTCCGAAATCTGTTGTACGAATACTTTTAATATGTTATAATTATCGATTCTCTTCCATTTCAATCTTTGCTTCGTAATAATTGTATTTAAATGTAGTTACGGTATAAGATAGAGATACGACTATGTCAATACATCCCAGTTACAACTTTGTCACATTAATTATATCTTGTTCCGTTCTTTGGAAGGAATGTGGAGGCGTAGCTTAAACTTGTATTTCAATAACAGTACTGCCTTATTTAGGTTAATTTATTTAAATTCTTAACACAATTTAGTTATAGCAAGACAGAAAATATGTAGGAGAAACGAACACAATACATTGAATGTTATTGAAATTTTTGCTATGTAAGAGATTAGTCTCTTTCTACTTATTCTTTACGCATACCTTTAACCATGCAAATAAATACCCAATAAACGTTTTATTAGATTTATTTTCTACCGTCAAAAATTCCTTTTTTACTTTACTTTTTTTAATTTATAATTTTTTATGTTGGCTGTATGATCCCGAACCACGTACTATTATAAAAAGTATAAAATATATTTCGTTAAATATAGATTAATAGGAGACAATAATGTACGGCTAGATAATGCACGGACAATAGTAAATCTTTAAGTGAATTATAAGATATTGTGTCGTTCAAGCAGGTAAATACTTTGATGGCACCACCACATTTATGATAATTTAATACATAAGTAGATGTTCTGAGCTTCGCTTTGTCGTTAAGCACTGGCTTGGCATGTTATCGTAAATAATAGTAACTTTTACTTAGTTAAAATAAAATATGAACTAGGTACTTTAGAACATTCTTGTACTTTTAAGGATGACACAATGTCGGTAAATTAAAACCTCTCAATACACAGCTTTGGGTCTTCAAAATGGTGCAACATAACGTTTTTTTTATGGTTAAATCTATTCTTTTATAGCCTGCGTAGGGACCCACGATTAATCATTAACGAATCTTCGCAAAAGAAGACCGATTCCTCAAAAGGCGCATTGGCATACCGTTTAGCGGCTCATGGGGGAGGCCTATGTCTAGCAGTGGGCTTTATTTGGCTGATATGATGATGATTCATACAGAAGATGATGATTAATGGTGCTACTGAAGACAAAATACATCCTTCAATGAACCTTGAAATACATCATCGTTGTAATCACGTCTTAATCATTAAATTTTTATATTAGATGGTAGCCGGATTTAGGTGGACCTTGACGCTTAACACCTTAGTCTGTAGATAAGGTCTAAAACATCGGGAATAATTATTGAATAAAAGGACTTTATTACGGATAACGGGGTAGTCTACCCCGTGGTCACAGGGTACCCCGCTCAACTCAAGAGTCGGTTTTTTTATTTGAATACTTTGAATTTATAATATTATTTGATCTTTCTTCCTACTATACGAATAAATATTCATATAACAATCATTCTACCACAAAAAAAAGTTGTCACGAAAAACTTTCGCCCATATGCCGATTTTACAGGCAAAAAATATTTTTTTACAAAATTTCGTTACATTTTCCTGTCATGACAGACGATATATTATCCATCATCATCAGCCTATGTAAGTCCACTGCTGAACAAAAGCCTCCCCTTCTCATTTAGGCGGTTTTCGGACCGTATTATAGTATTATAGACTCCCCCGAGTTTGTTACTCAGGGGCCATGGGAGCCGGGAGTTCCCTGACTACGCAAGGACCAAACTCCTGACCCCCAGTGGCGGCTCCGATGTTACGCTCCGCCGCTAGCGAGAGGAGAGATCGACGACACCATGCCGAATGTCCCCTCCTCCCACGGCCCCTCCACACCGCATCAGCGGCGCGGACCCGCTGAGTCGCAGAGGATAGTGAGAGCGGCCTACGGAATAACGACGCTCCTCTTCCCCCACGATTCCACTTTGGTTGCGGGGGACAGGAAGGGTGGCACACCTACCCCCTGCAACCCGTCCCTCGCACCCTCCAAAGGCGCCGCATCTAAAGCGGGCTTTTTCAGCCCGCTTGGAGCAGCCTCCTTCATGGCCGGCCCTACTCCTCAGGCCGGCCAGGTTCCTCTTAGCTTCCCCGCGGCTGGCCCAAGCCGCAGGTACTGAGCTCTACCGCTACGACAAAGCGAGAACCTGTTCGGGGGGACCGTATCCTACCTCACTGGTCCAGCGCGGGATGGTGTGTGGACCTACTTTGTACATGCTCATCCAACGCAAGGATCATCTTACTTTTCAGACAATTGGGTGTTTGGCACAAACTGCCCTAACCAAGTAGGAATCAAATGAAAATTTGTTGAGTTCCCGCAGGATTTGAACCCACGACCTCTGGTTTCTAAAGCACACGCCCTTATCACTAGACTACGAGGCAATTGTTGTTATGTTCTATAAAAGTTTAAAATAATGTTATAAATGTACTTTTTTTGAGAAGATGATCACATTAAGTAAATTCTTAAAATGAAAAAAATTGAGTAAATTAAAAAAATCTGAAAAAATAATACTGAATTGTTCCAATGCCTTTAAATATTTTAACAGTAAAAGGCCAGTCAAAAAGGGCGAGGGTGACAAAAAAAGCACAACATCTTTAAGAACTAATATTGTTCACATTTCTATTAATACTTTATTTCCCCTGGTCTATTTTATTTAGTCTGTATTGCAAACGTTATTTTTTTTTCTTATATTAACGGCGCGAAATTTGTTGTTAACTCATAAATAATATTTTTGCTATGTCTATCACAATAGAAAACAATTTAAAGAACACGGATAAAACTGAATTGTTCGAGCAAAAAGCGCATTATGTGCCATGTAAGATAGAAGCGGATGGTGCGGCAAACGTTGAGAAATACTTCGAACAGAATGTAATCGAAAAGGACGAAGGTAAATTAATCTTTGAACTTAATTAAAATAAAGTTACCGGTATTATACTTAAGATTGTCCGCATACTGTTGTACATTAATTATCATAATAAAATACACAAAGCTAAATTTTATATTATTGCTGGTTAGTTTCATCGTAATATCCGTCAAATTTTAACCAATTGAAATTGAATTGTTACTGTTAATAACTATTATTACGAATTTTATCTAGACGTAGCATATTTAGGATTTAAATCATTGTATTTTTTTCTTGCTTTGTTTAAGAAGTTAGTTATCGGTACTAACTACTCTTTGTTTTTAATAGAACTCGTAGGTACGTTAAGAGGACATGCTCTTAATGGAGTTAAAATGACCGTACCTGAAGGCTACAGGGGTTTAATGGTAACTGAAGCAAAGAAACCTTTATCAGATGATGCAGACAGAAGATTTCAGGTGACAAATAAGAGATATTAAAATATTTACATGTTCTAAACATGAATTTTGTTATTCCTAAAGCTATTCTGCCTGACACAAGCTGCTGATGATGATAATGATGATGATGATGATAATGATTCTGCCTTAATACTTATGCATTTTAAGTGTTCTATACTATATATGCAACAAAATTAATATCACATCCTTATTAAATACAATTGTTTTAATAGAATAATAAGAGAAAATTTTGAAGTTATACTTTTTAATTTTTATTTATTGTATTTATTTAAATTAGTCAATTATTAAATACATAAAATTGTTTTGTAATTAGATAGTAACTGAGAAACCATTACTGTATGCCTTATATATGTTTTTATGATAACTAATATGTATAAAATATATATTTATTTGACTTGGTTAAAGGTGGCTGGAGGTTTCAAAGAATTTATCTCTTGGAACTGGGACAAAAAACCGTCTAAAAACGATAATATAGTTAAAGCATTTCAATGGATAGATATTGCTGAAGCGGTGAGTATAAAAAGAAGTGAAAATATACAAGGAAATTACTATATTGATTGATTCTGTACTCTACCACTTCTAAAAATTATGTAATTAAGTGAGCCATAGTAATGAAGTGGTTTTGTATGTATCATCTTATTAACCTGTCATCAGGTAAACAACACATTCGTGAGAATTCATCAGCAAGAATGCTAGATGAATGACTCCCACTTTGTTGTTGTTAACATATCTGTCTCGATAAGCTCTGTTATATAATAAAAAGGTGGGAATGCTTCCTAATTAGTTGCCCGGCCAATAATGAATGTGGTCTATCAGGGTTATAAATTTTTTGCATATTAATTATTCATTAGAGTGCACTTACATAATAATTTATTGGGAGATGGTAGGTCTCCTTTTACAGGGAGCCGTCTGAGGCGGTACCACCGCAGTGCCTATTTCTACCGCAAAACATTAGTGTGGGAATACTACTGTGCTCCGGCTTAAAGGGCACTGTAACTTGCGTATTTACTAAGTAAACGAGTTTTAACATCCTGTATTGCATGTACGCAGCACTTTCGTGACACCTCTGGTATTACCGATGTCCATGGGTGTCAGTGAATACTTTCCATCAGGTGGCCTGACTGCTCATCTGCCTTTGTTGGCAATAAAAAAAATTATATATTACTATTTCAAGACAATTATCACATCTAGTAAACCAGTTGGCTAATGAATAGACTTGCTTTTCTTTTGTAAATAAATACATATGATATAGATACAAGCACAGAGACACTAGAGAAAACAGTTTGTTTATCTTACAATATTTTTGCATTGTAGGAATCGAACCCACACCCATTGGCGTAACTGTGAACCCTAAGCAGTTTGTTATTAAAGTAAAATTAGATTAATTGTTGTATACATGAGGTTAAATTATTTTATTGAAAATTTTCTCACTCATAATTATTAAGACATTACATTTAATGAAATATAAAACACAATGATGATTTAGAGTCAACATGATGTTGAAATGAAAATGTAAGAAGTAAGAAAAATATTGTTATTCATGAGTAATAATTATATACATTTTCAATAACAAAAGCAAAAAATTTTGACAAAAAAACTGTTTTTTGATGACACTATGTCGGATATTTTATTAATAAATTCTTTCTTGAATTAATAATAAGGCACTATCATTGTATGAACATTTCAAAATGAGTTGGCTTCATATAAAAATTTGTTGCAGTTACATGGAGAATGAAGACCTTAAAATGTAAGAGGAAGATGTTAATATTAAATATAACACAAGAAGCAAAAGTGAGACTGCACTTCAGTCTTTTAGGAATGCTGTTGTTAATATAGTGCTATTTGATAAATAATATAGTTTTATGGATTATGTTTATTTCAAAACCATAAAACCTCTGTCTGTAGCCTCAGTCGTGAAGGGCATGTGCTTTATAAACCCGAGATCGATTTTCATTGTTGTTTCCTTGTAGGTTCGGGCAATTTGGGCCAGTCCCCAATGGTCCGGAAGTATGATGATCCATGCGTCGGACGGGCATGTAAAAGCCGGTCCACCCACAAACCAGACAGCATGGTGGGATTGTTTTGAAGTCATTCTTATATTACTATTTACTTTTAGTAATGTCCCTAATATTGTGGTCTGCTTCTACTTTTCTGTTGCACCTGATTTCAACAACTCGAATGACAACAACACCTAACAAACAAAAACTAGCCATATTCTCAAGTTAACACTCTTCTGCATTTGATAAGTAATTCCAGTTTGTAAAATGAGGGTAGGTAACTCATAAATGCTATATAAAATTATTTTATAAATTTTTTTTTTGGTCTTATGGTATCTATTTTATTTTTGTTGATTAGAGCGTTGAGTATGATTTTTATATGATGGTAAATGATACGAGCAATCCATAAGAAAATCATTGTGACAAGCCACAGATCCTATCACCGCTATTAGACATTTTTTCATTGCCTACGCAGTCGAGCAGTCGGGCCACCTGATGGGAAGTGGTCACCGAAGCCCATGGACATCGGCAATACTAGTGGTATCAGCAACGCGCTGCCTACCGTGAGACATAGGGTGCAAAGGCTAGTTTACCCAGTATATACTCTGTCTTTCAAACTGAAGCATAGTAGTGTATTGGACACTACTGCTTTGCGGTCGAAACAGGCGTCGCGGTGATAGCAACCCAGACGGTCTCCTGTAAATGGGGACCTACTACCAGTAAAATTGAAATGTTACGAGTATGTGACTCGTTTACCCCTTTTATTATATTCAAGCATAACCAAAGTATATAATATCTTTTATAAACATAATTATTTCTTTTATTTACGCGATTATTATACATATCAAATCCACTAATTTACGGATTTTTCGCGTTTCATAAATATATTTATTCCCGACGTTTCGGATTCTTTCCAGATCACGGGCTAAGTTGGTATATACATATACCAACTTAGTCTGGTTTGGACTAAGTTGGTATATACATGATTTTGGTTGGTATATCCGTGATCATGGATGCTGAAAAGAATCCGAAGCGTGGGGAATAAATATATTTAAAAGCGAAAAATCCGTAAATTAGTGGATCTTATAAACATTTGATGACCTAAAATGAACAGTTTATTTTCAAATCGGAATCGTTAATTTTAGCGTTAAATAATTTTTTGTTACCACACCGATTTAAAAAAAAAACTTAGTGTTCTTTTGTAAGACGGTTAATATCAAACAACTTGTCATATGCAACTGTTAAATCAATTCTAATAATTAAATAAAATCAATGTAGGTTCCTATGTTAAATACCAATAGCAGCGCATACATTTATACAAAGAATAAATCCGTCAGATCATTTCATGTAACTTGTTAAAACCTTCACATAGGCGTGACAACAAATTCAAATTAAAAATCGACTTATTATGTTACACTATCATACAATAGGTATTTAAATAAAACTCATTTTTCTTAACTTATATTTCTGGACGAATTTAATTTCTTTTTAAAGTGAAGTTACTTTTTTACTGACAACATTCTTGCTACTAACAGGTTATAGACTTATCTCTTTTACAGGAGCCATCTGAGGCGTACCACCGCAGTGCCTATTTCGCCAAAACTGAAGTGTGAGAATACTACTTTAAACGAGATGTAACATTCTGTATTGTCATGTAGGCGTCACTTTCGTGATACCTCTATTATTATTTGGTATTGCGATGTTCATGGGTGTCAGTGAATACTTTCCATCAGGTGGCCTGACTGCTCATCTGCCTTCGTTGGCAATAAAAAAAATTGTGTATTACTATTTCAAGACAATTATCACATCTAGTAAACCAGTTGGCTAATGAATAGACTTGCTTTTCTTTTGTAAAGAAATACATATGATATAGATACAAGCACAGAGACACTAGAAAAACAGTTTGTTTATATATTGTATTGTAGGAATCGAACCCACGCCCATTGGCGTAACTGTGAACCCCAAGCACTTTGTTGTGTATAGTAAAAATATATTAATTGTTGTATACATGAGGTTATGTTATTTTTATTGAAAAATTTTCTCAGTCATAGTTATTAAGACATTGCATTTAACGAAATATAAAACACAATGATGATTAAGAGTCAACATGAATACATGTTGAAATGAAAATGTAAGTAAGAAAAATATTGTAATTATATAAATTTTCAATAACAATAGCAAACTAATTTTGACAAAAAAAACTGTTTTTTGATGACACTATGTCGGATATTTTATTAATAAATTCTTTCTTGAATTAATAATACGGCACTATGTATGAATTTTGATATTTTTTTCGAGGGTAGGTGACTAAAAGACAAGACGTTAATTTGATAGCTTTTAATATTTAAATTAATATCTAGCATTTTAAAGTAAAATATAGTTTTAAATTAGTTTCCTAATAGTTTATTTAAATGTTTACTTACATATTAACAAGTTAAATGTAATTTAATATATCAATTATAGTCACCACCTGCCAGCACAACATAACTTAGCACTTTTCACTTCACTTTGTTATTGTTATTCAATACCACTCTAGGAAATATGCCTAATTTGTTGGAAATAGTATCCACGCAGAACCGCCTAGAGGAGAACATCTCCAGACGGTTGGATGACCTGCAGACGCAAATCAACAATGCTGGATCATCCAAGGACACGGTTGCCAAAGTTGCTGAGGAGCTCCGTAGCTTCAGGGAGCTGATATTTGGAATCCTCAGCCTGTTACGCCAACAAATAAGGGAATGTGCAAAGCAAGTTGACAATCTGGACACATATAGTCGCAGAAAGGCACTCATCATATCCGGAGTTCCTGAAAAAGAAAAAGAAGATTGCACTAAAACAATTCTTGGCATACTTCATAAAAACTTAGGTCTAGACAAAATATCAATAGGTGACATAAAGGTTTGCCATAGACTTGGGGTTCCTGGAAAGAAACAAGAAAGACCCGTGCTTGTAAGATTTTCCAGTGTGGCCATCAAATATGACGTCTGGAAGGCCAAGACAAAGCTGAAGGGTTCTACGTTTTCAGTAAAGGAGTTTTTAACCCGGGTAAGGCAGTCAATCTTTGTGAAAGCACGCCTGCATTTTGGCATGCGATCTGTGTGGACACAAAACGGCGTTATATTCATCAAGGCGTCGGGTGACATCCACAAAATCACACAGGATGATGAGCTTGCAACGCTTACTTCGAAGTATCCTCAGGTGTCCAAGAAAACTCCTACCAAAGCCTGAAATGTGAATTAATGTTTTAGTTTTTAATTTTATTTAATTTTATTTGTCATTTATCATCTTTTATAATTATGTAGGTATACGATACGGATCTTGGTATGTTTTTTTCACTTATTTAGCTATGGTTTAAGTTTATTAGATATAATTTCTTATTAGTAATTTTACTTACCTTTTGTTTATTATTTTTTGTTTTAATAACTCAGTTTCCTTCTTAATACCTCTGATTATTATTAATAACGTATTATATTTAGTCTATATTTTAATTAATAATTTCTGTTGCAATTTTCTTTTATTGCACTGATACTTAAACCATTTATTATCGCATTTTGGAAGACGCAATATGGTTAGACATTTGACGTCTGTCACTTTTGTTTATTCATTTGAATACGTTCCATTTCAGTGTTTTTTTACATATATTTTGTTAACATATTTTACTATTTTTAAGTCACATTTTTTTTTATGTGTTCTTTGCATAATTTTATTTTTCTGCTTAAATTTAGATCTTTTTTTTTGCTTTTGTTTCAGTTTACAATAACTTTTACTAATTTTTTTCTTTATTTTCTGCTACCCGTGCTTTTGTACGCTGGCGGGTGGTGCAGGTATTATTGCTGTTCCACCAATTTCTGTGCATTATTATTATTATTATTATTTATAATATTTATTTATTATCCCTTTATTTACATTAGTTTATATATTATAATTATTTTTTGTTATATTTATTATGTCTGATATTTCTGACGATGATCAATATTATTCTGCTAATGATTCTATAACTTCCAGTGATAATGATAGTTTTAGCTCGGCTGGTGAATCCATAAGTGACTTTTTGAAAAATACCTTTACACCTAACAAAAATAATGCGTTAAACATATGCCACCTGAATGCTCAAAGTATCCCCAGTCACTTTAGTGATTTGATTGAAGGGTTCTCCAACTCTAACGTACACGCCATCTTGATTTCAGAGAGTTGGCTTAAACCACATCTGCCCTCAGCTTTATATTCTCTACCCGGTTATGTTCTTATCCGGAATGACCGCTTAGGTAAAGGCGGTGGGGCGTCGCCATTTCTTAAGATCGGATCTCCTTACAAAATATTAGCTTCATCCTCAGATCTACTCAGCAACTGCTGAATATCTATTTTTAGAAGTTACACTTAAAGGTGCTAAATTAGTCGTTGCTGTTGTGTACTGTGCAAAAAATGCAGACTATTTCACCGACTTTGAACTGGTATTAGAATCTTTGGGTTCAGAGTATGCATCATGTCATCATGGGAGATTTTAACATCGAATATTCTTGCTTCCAGATCTCCTCGTACACTTAAATTCCTACATATAGTCAAGTCAAGTTCTTTTCATATTTTACCTCTTAACGCCACTCACCACAATCTCTCCGGAGAAGATACTTGGCTTGACTTAATCCTATCATCTAATCCTGCCTTTGTTTCCACTCATGGTCAACATCCTGCCCCTGGTTTTTCTCTTCACGACTTAATTTTCCTTTCTTATATCCTAAAGCCCCTAATCCTAAACCTAAGGTTCTGTACTGCGGTCTTTTCTAGGATGAATGTTGACAAGCTGCGTGAAGATGCTAGAAAAGTTGAATGGAGTTTGGTGGCGAGAGTGACAACATTGACAACAAGATCCAAATTTTCAACACCCTTATAAATAAGTTATTCGACGTGCATGTTCCCATTAAACGAATAAAATTTAGTCGTCCACCAGCTCCTTGGCTAACTACTGGCATACGCATGGCTATGAGACGTAGAGATCGCATGTTCCGTAAATTTAAAAAATCACGTACAGACGAAAACTGGTCTCTATACAAAGCAGCACGTAACCGGTGTAATCAGATGATACGCAACGCTAAACGCCGACATATTCTTGATAACATAACAAAATCAACTCCTGCCGATGTCTGGAAGTTCCTTGGAACTTTAGGTATCGGTAAGTCGCGAATATCAAATCTTCCTAGTGCAATTACTTTAGATGATTTAAATCACCATTTTACCTCAACTCCTCTTTGGATCATCTAACGGTGCGTAATACTATTTCCTATTTATATGGTTTGACGCGACCTTCCTTGGATCCTTTTAAATTTTCTCCAGTTACTTCTGAAGAGATCAAAAATGCCATCCTTTCCATTAAATCAAATGCAGTTGGTTCTGACAAAATTAACCGACGTATGATTGTTCCCATCCTTGATTTTATTGTTCCTGCGCTTACCCATATTGTTAACTTTTCCCTAGATTCTGGATCCTTTCCATCCTTATGGCGTAATGCTCTTGTCCGGCCGCTTCCTAAGTGTTCTAATCCCTCACTTTACTCTCATTTTCGACCTATCTCTATTTTGCCCTTCCTTTCTAAGGTGCTCGAGTTTTGTGTTAATAAACAACTTTCTTGCTTCATATTTAGTAACAAGCTGATAAGTCCAATGCAATCAGGCTTCAGACCCGGTCACAGCACAACAACAGCCCTATTAAAAGTGACTGGCGACATAAAGGCGGGCATGGAATCAACCATGGTTACTGTTTTGGTTCTTATAGATTTTACGAACGCTTTTAATGCCGTCAGTCATGACATCCTTCTCGCTATTCTCTCCCATTTAATGGTCTCGAATGAAGTGCTAGAATGGTTTTCCTCGTATCTTCAAGGGCGCCAGCAATCAGTTAATGTTGATGAATCCTCGTCACGTTGGCTAAAACTTGTATCTGGTGTACCCAAGGCGGAATACTTTCTCCACTCCTATTTTCTTTGTTTATTAATTTTATCCTTTACGACCTTCAATGTGCGTATCATCTTTACGCCGATGACTTACAATTATATGCTCAACAACGTGCTGACAAACTTTCAGAAGCAATCCGTATGTTAAACCAAGACTTAAATTCGGTTAAAAGGTGGTGTGATAATTTCGGTTTGGCTGTAAATCCTTCCAAATGTCAAGCTATCTTGGTTGGAAGTCCGCGCACTTTGAGCAAACTGGATGTTACCACGCTTCCTCCAATAACGTTCAATAATTGTACTATTCCACTCAGTCATGATGTGAAAAATCTAGGCCTGCATTTTGACTCAACGCTGAGTTGGAATGCACAGATCGCTAGTGTAGTAAAAAAAGTCACTGGTGTCCTACGCTGCTTGTACCGCTTAAAACATTTTTTGCCTCCTCAGACAAAAACCATGCTTGTACAGACCTTGATCTTCCCGCTAATTGACTATGGTGACGTGTGCTATTTTGACCTGAATGCAGATCAACTCAACAAACTTGACCGTCTTCTGAACAACTGCATTCGATTCGTCTTTAATTTGCGTAAATTTGACCATGTTTCTATATACCGTTCTCAACTTTTGTGGTTACCTATTCGCCAACGTCGGTCGTTGAGAGCTCTAACCACTCTTTATTCTTTCCTTAATTCATCTACAACTCCGTCTTATATAACTCCCTATTTTCAATATTTATGTGAAGTCAGCAACAAAGAACTTCGCTCGACGCACAATCGCCTCCTTCAATGCCCCATTCACCGTTCTGACTTCATGCATTCCTCTTTCTTTATTCAGTCCATTCTTCTGTGGAATTGCTACCTTTCGAAATCAGGATGGCTCAAAAGTTTCATCATTTTCAAAAGAAAAGTCAAAGAGTTTCTTCTAAAAAACTTGTCGTCAGAACAGTAAATTCGTTAATTATTTATGTATTTTCGTATATAACTATTGTATACATATATGTATGTATTACTTTGTATATATTTATATGTATCTATATTAACTTATGACTATGTATATTTGTGTGTAAGTATATAGTATTTCCATTTTATTTATGTATTTTACTTATCATATTATATTTATGCTACAGTCATGTGACTTTTCTGTACACAATCAATTTATGCACCTCCCCACCTTTAATCTCTGCACCACCCCAAGGTTGACTGGGAGAAAATGCCAATGGCATTAAGTCCGCCTTTGTACTATTTGTGCAAGAAGAATAAATAAATAAATAAAATAAATAAACATTTCAAAATGAGTTTGCTTAATATAAAAATTTGTTGCAGTTACATGGAGAATGAAGAGCTTAAAATTTCAGAGGAAGATGTTAATATTAAATAGAACACAAGAAAGAAAAATGAGACTGCACTTCAGTCTTTTAGGAATGCTGTTGTTAATATAGTGCTATTTGTTAAATAATATAGTTTTATGGATTATGTTATATTTTGATTACCCTATACCCAACAATTCAGATATTTTTCAGAGTCATTAATGCCGGGCCAGATTTCTGTTCTTATTATTTATAATATTTTCTTCTTACTAAAATTTATTTCAAAACCATAAAAACCTCTGTCTGTAGTAGCCTAGTCGTAAGGGCGTGTGCTTTATAAACCGAGGTTGTGGTTTTGAATCCTGCGGGGACTCGACAAATTTTCATTGTTGCTTCCTTGTAGGTTCGGGCAATTTAGGCCGGTCACCCAATGGTCCAGAAGTATGATGATCCATGCATCGGACGGGCATGTAAAAAGCCGGTCCACCCACAAACCCGCGACAGCATGGTGGTATTGTTTTAAAAGTGATTTGTATATTACTATGTACTTATTAGTAATTTCCCTGATATTGTGGTCTGCTTCTACCTTTCTGTTGCACCTGATTTCAACAACTCGAATGACAACACCACCTAACAAACAAAAACTAGCCATATTCTTAAGTTAACACTCTCTTCTGCATTTGATAAGTAACTCCAGTTTGTAAAATGAGGGTAGGTAACTCATAAAGGCTACTAAAATTATTTTATAAACTTTTTTTATTGGTCCTATGGTATCTCTTATATTTATGTTTATTAGAACGTTGAGTATGATTTTTAAATGATGGTAAATGATACGACCAATCCAGATCCTATCACCGCAATGAGACATTTTTTTATTGCCTACGCAGTCGAGCATTCGGGCCACCTGATAGGAAGTGGTCACCGAAGCCCATGGACATCGGCAATACTAGTGGTATCACCAACGCGCTGCCTACCGTGAGACATAGGGTGTTACGGCTAGTTACCCAGTATATACGCTGTCTTTCAAACTGAAGCATAGTAGTGTTTTCACACTACTGCTTTGCGGTCGAAACAGGCATCGCGGTGGTACTAACCCAGACGGTCTCCTGTAAATAGGGACCTACTACCAGTAAAACTGAATTGTTACGACTCGTTCAACCCTTTTATTATATTCAAGCATAACCAAAGTATATAATGTCTATTTAGTTTATTTTCAAATCGGAATCGTTAATTTTTGCGTTAAATAATTTTTTGCTGCTACACCGATTTAAAAAAAAAACTTGTGTTCTTTTGTAACACGGTTAATATCAAATAACTTGTCATATGCAACTGTTAAATAAATTCTAATAATTAAATAAAATAAATGTAGGTTCCTATGTTAAATTCCAATAGCAGCGCATACATTTATGATACAAAGAATAAATCCGTAAGATCATTTCATGTAACTTGTTAAAACCTTCACATAGGCGTGACAACAAATTCAAATTAAAAATCGACTTATTATGTTACACTATCAAACAATAGGTACTTAAATAAAACCCATTTTTCTTAACATATATTTCTGGACGAATTTAATTTCTTTTTAAATTGAAATTACTTTCTTACTGGCAACATTCTTGCTACTAACAGGTTACTAGACTTGTCATGTGACGTTTACAATGTTGTGTATTTTGTCGTGAAACTTGTTTGAAGTATGTTTTAAATTTGTTGTGTTTGTACATTAAGCAAATTTCAAACCATGGAATGGACAAAATCCGAAACATTGAAACTCATAGATCTAATGCAAGGATTTCCGTGTTTGTGGAACAATAAAATCAGTGATTATAAAAACCGGGCAATGCGTCGTGATGCGCTGGATCAATTAGCCCGTGAAATGAACACTGATAGAAACTCTATCGAAAAGAAAATACTGTCATTAAAGACTCAGTATAATAGAGAGTTACATAAAATGAAAACTAAATCGGCACGGACGAGGTGCCGATGTCAAGTTGGTATGCGTTCGAACAAATGCATTTTCTAAAAGATAACACTTGTGTCAGACCAAGTACGGACCTACTTACGGTAAGATGTTTTGTATTATAACATGTTGTTAATTGCAATCTGTTCATAATAAACTTTCAATAAAACGCTGTTATAGTGAACATTTTTTTAATCATTTGATTGAAATATTTTCACGTTGCCGTTTATCGTAACCGCTTCTTGAACGTGTAAAACAATACAACTAAAATATTTTTCAAAATGATTTTGTGGCTAAAATATTACTAGTTATTGTACGAGTAAGATACTAATCATTAGAAAATAATTTATGCAGAATAGTCTAGTATCTATCTATATAAATCTTTCCTTTTTGTATATTATAATGTTTTGTTATAACTATTAATGATTCTTATATGATTATAGCGTATGCATAATTTTCTAGCATATTATACGATACACATACACACAATGTGTATGTGTATCTTATAATATGCTAGAAAAGTATAGGAAAATTATACGACCATTGTTTTTCTATCTATGACATTGTTTTCAAACGCCTACTCCATTGTAAATTAGTCCGCGCCATGTTCGTACACACCGTAAATAAATTAAATAAAACCGAAAACATAAACAATCAAATGAAAACTAATAAATTCCTGAAATTAAATTACTCCTAAATATTTTTTTTCACCTATATTTTCGTCCATATAGGTTACTCGTATCCATTTTTGTAGAATGAAAAATATCCATTACCGAAAACTTTGTAGCCATAGGACCTTTGAAGCACAACTATGCAACTCATAGTGTTATCAACTCAACACAATGTATAACGTGTTTGTTAAATAATTCAGAACATGTTATGAATTGTATTAACAGGTAGAAGCAATGCATGCATGTTGGTCTGTCATGAAGCCTGTCATATGACTATAAGGTCAATTATATAAATTCGGACTCTATAAAATTAGAACCAAGGATAAATAACATAAGTATGATCGTCTTCAAAGCAAATATTATGTACTAGCGAACCGCCCCCACGTCGCACGGGAGAAAATATACCTACAATATTAAGCATGTGTTATACAAATAAACTTTTCTGATCAATCAATCTATTAAAAAATCCGCATCGAAATCCGTTGCGTTATCCGATTTAAGCATACGTGGGGATATCCTCAAGGAGAAAGCGAGTTTGTTAAACATCAGCTGGGTATTCATTATGGCGGTTGCCCATAAGATTGTATTGACTTTTTTATTTACGCTATATTACGCATTGTTGCAGATTACACTCGCACAGCCGGAAGACGACGAAGTCGAGGTTGCTATTCCATTAGAGGACTGCAAAATAAACGGCAACATACTAAATGATACATATTCAACGGTCCAAAGGACGTGTATTAAAAGGAAAAACGACCAAACGAATACAAGTTTATTAGAAGATACGACGAACGGTGTGAAAGTAAAAAAGAAGGACGATTTATCAATTTTCGGTGAGACGGTAGCTTGCGAGTTACGCGAAATCGAATCTAAGAGAGGGATATTACAGTTAAAAAAGAAGATAATGGACCTCATATATATGACCAAGATAAATATTCTAGATGAAACCTAAAAACCAAATTCTAGCTTTTATAAAGCTAGGAGCTATTCAAAGTTTCCAGCGAAAATGCTGAAACGATAGCTGTTGCTAAACAGATATATAGTTAAGCCAATTGAAAGATATACTTCATCTGCGTATATATAAAAAGATTCCCACTATATATCGACTCATCACGATATCTCCGGAACCATAAGGCGTAGCGACTTGAAATTTGGTAGGAATATTCCTTTCGCCGAATAGAGGTTAGCTAATAACGGATTTTACGAAATTCCACCCACAAGGAGGGGTTGCGGGGTTGCTAGTGATAAACATAAATATATAGCCACGGTACACCAAAAAGGACGTGTTCGCATCTGGTGCTATTAGTGTTTGTCATTAGATGTGTTTACATTTATTACGAGTTCAAATTGGCTACTTTATAGATTGTATGAATTGATTACCTGAGTAAATATAGATATTTTTATGTGTCGGTGTATTCATTTAAATACCATATTATTTATTTTATTTATTAAAGCTTAATGCACAAGTACAAAGGCGAACTGAATGCCAAAAGGTATTATCCACCTTTCTACCTTGGGGTGGTACAGAGAATATTACATTGAAAATGTGATTTTAAAAAAGATCGAGACTGATTTACTATTTTATAGTATTAATCACTTTCAATTATTCTCAAAGTTTAAGATTTTTGTAGCTTCCACTAAAGAGAGGATAGGTTTAAACTTGAACACACAATTGTTTGAACAACATCGAACACTTGGCATTTCTTTTGATCGATCGCGCGCGAAACAGGAAAAGCTTTTGGAGTTTCCTATACTATGTCTTTACCTCTACTTCTTTTACAAAATAGATTATATAAAATTTTATATTTATTTTAAATAATAATAATAATAATCTTTTATTTCTCACTCTTTAATCTTCATCAGCTTTTTATAGAAAAAATAAAGAAGAGAAAATAAAATATCATAATAAATCACTTACTACACTAGATTATGAGTGGGTTGATATTTGAACTAGGACGAATCCTGTTTCTCACATAATTAACCCTCCACCCCGTAAGCACTTTCTCTTATAAGTTATACATTTCTTAAACAAGTATGTAACAAAATAGGTAAAAAAACGTAGTGTTTATGGTATAGATAAGACGCGAAACAATACAAAGATATGTGTTAGTAAAATTTTAATTAACCAAACATGTTTGTCAGAACTTGTTTTCATTTTACTACATTAAACTCGAGCTTTTAAGGGACATGTTTCTAGTTACCAAAACATGTTTGTCGAAACTTATTTACATTATATTTCATTAATAGAAACTTTACCTTGTAATTAATTTTATATTCAAAGTCTACATTGTTTATGTAATACATATCTATGCAATGAAATACTTGTTTATAGTTATTTCTTTTATATACGCGATTATTATGCAAATTAAATCAACTAATTTACGGATTTTTCGCGTTAGTTATACATCATCAGCCTTTGATAGTCCACTGTTGGACATAGGCCTCCCTAATACACTTTCCATTGGGGTTTGGACCTATCCACACGCTGGTCCAATGCGGGTTGGTGGGTGGACCGACTTTTACATGCCCATCCGACGCATGGATCATCTACTTTTCAGGCAACTGGGTGATCGGCCCAAATTGCCCTAACCAACTAGGAAACAATGTTATTGTTGTGTCCCCGCAGGATTCGAACCCACGACCTCCGGTTTCTAAAGCACACGCCCATACCACTAGGCTACGGAGGCGTTAGTTATATAAATTTATTTCTGACGTTCCGGATTGTTTCCAGCATACAACATCACAGGCAGACGGTGATATATGTCTGTATCTCAATGTTTTTGGAATAACCGCCCGGGTTTTTTATTAAAAATGTGACATTTCATTTTCTTTCGAGTTAGCGACATGTATGAGTTTAATCTCATTAACATGTAAATTAGTAGATTTGATATGAAATACTTCATCAATTACAATAATCATTAGGATAGTTATCATTAGAACTAACTTAGGATTTCTTCTGTGTTTAGTTCAAAAAGATTCTTAAAAGACCAGGTTTGGTATTATTAATATATAATAATCTTTTTAAGACATATAATTAAAAATTAAAGACTTATGGCATGTCTTCATTACCTCCTAAGCACAAGAAAATTATTCTTTGCCTTTTTTTATTTTTTTATTATTGCATACGCAGGCAGACGAGCAGTCGGGGCCACCTGATGGAAAGTGGTCACCGACGCCCATAGACGTTGGCAATACAGGTATCTTATATATGTTAAGTCTCGTTTACCCAGTAACTACGCTGGCTTCGGTGCCCTTCAAACCGGAACACAGTAGTGTTTTCACACTACTGCTTTTCAGTAGAAATAGGCACCGTGGTGGTACCCACCCAGACGGTCCTTTGTAAAAAGTAGACCTACCGGTGCCTTTGCCTTTTCTTAAAAAAAAAATTGAATAACTCTATCTGCCGTTTCTTATGTTTTAACCAAGGTAATGATGAGACTATGCTAGTGTTTTGCAATAACTAAAATTCTTTACCCACCAAAAAAGCAACAAACATATGTATGCAACATAATATTTTTGGTACATATTTAGGACAACATTCATCAGAAAAAAACATACAAATATTTATAAACACGAAATATTTATTTAAAATGTTAATTTAACTTAGTAAAGGTATCAAATTAAAGAACACCCAAACACAATCGAAATGCTGTTTTCATCTCATATTTATTATCTTCTTAACAATTAATTGTTAAACATTGTTTATAAAATTGAAATACATACATGCGGCGTAAATTTAAAATATGTTTTAGTCATAAGCTCGCTACTATGTACTATTTTGTTATCTTTTTTTTCGGCACTATTTTGTCTTCGTGTTTAGTAATATAAGCTATATAATATCTTTGTAATCACTGTTTGTTGCCATGATAAAGTATAATAAAAATAAAATAAAAACACTCAAAACAGATACCACTAATATAACTAAAACAATTAATAATTCAATCTGCGGCGCTTAGCTTACCTCCTCGCACCAACAAACCCACCAAATTCAGCACAATACTCTATCCAGTATACCGCTGCATCTAAACCTTTCAGAAACTGCTATTACTCTTTTTTTATAAAAGAGTCGTTTATAACTCTTCTCACAGCATTTTTTAAGCAGATTGGAGTCCTGGGCTGGGTAAGCGAACACCTATTCCCATTTCGCTGGCTCTGAGGCAGTTCTTTGGCTGGTTAGCCTGCAACGGTATGCAGACGACTTGAATCTGATGGTATACAGCTTCGAATAGGCTGAGTAGTCCACCGTGAGTAACGAATAATACTAGGTTGAGTTGTAAATTAAAAAGTTTTAACTTCATTGACCTGTCCTTTCTAGTAATAATGTCACAAAAACTAGTACCAATATTTAATGGCCGTAAGAGATTGCAATTGTTATTTTATTACATTGAAAAACAATATTATTGCTGGCGGGTTCCAAGGACACGTCTATACTAAAATTATTCTACGATTTAGCGAGCTACCTAAGCTCCCAGAATCAGGATGGCTAAAACTCGTGTTGAGTTTAAACGACAAGAACGAGAACACCTATTCACATTCTGTTTCTACACATGCACATGTATGTATGGTATTTTATTTTGTATATATGTTATTATTATTATTATTTTGTTTAAGTAAGTATACATATTTATTTGCGTATGAATATATATATGTGTATGTTTATATCTGTATAAAGAAAATACACCTTTTTGTTCATTTTTTTTCAACAGTTTTTTGTATTAGTTCTATTGTCTGTAGCTATTTTTAATATTTTGTACGCCGACCACTCTAAATCATCCATCAGTTTGACTGGAAAACAATGCCACTGGCATTAAGACTGCCTTTGTACACTTATTGTGGACATAAAGTGAATATAAATAAATAAAAATTGATAAAGACAATAATAATAGTTCATTCGAGTTAAGTCTGCTATAAAACAATAGAAAGTCATATTAAGTTGGTCCCTGTACTTACTTTCATAAATCAATAATTCTATAAGTTATTTTAAATCCTGAAAGTGATGAAGTATAAATAAATCAGTACATTAAACTGGACGTTATAGATGTGCTAAAAGTAAATTAAAGTTTAGATTTGCTAGTAATTTGGGCCTATCAATCAATTGTCTGAGAAATGATGATGATGTGCATGTAAAAGTCAGTCCACCCACCAACCCGCATTGGACCATTGGGATACGGTCCAAAAACCCCCTAATGGAGAAGGTGTGCAGTAGGGGAGGCCTATGTCCAGCAGTGGACTAACACGGGCTGATGATGATGATGATGAGATTTCCAATAACAGTTATAACTAAGACTATGTAATTAAAGTTATCTGTTGCTCTATAGGCACTTCGGCAGGTTAGAATTTATTGGCTACATTTTAATGAATCGTATCGTAAGCATATGGTCTGAAAGCGTTAATGATTTGCATATGTAAACTCTGTTTTAAATTCTCAAACATTCGATTGGTTATTACATTACAATTAAAAAAGCGTTATCAATTTTTTTGTCACACTAACTTTTATTTTAAATGCGTACACAATTAATAAACGTAAAAACACACGTAAATAAACACCAAAGTATACATTACCCAATATGACGTTCCGCGGCAACCACTTGAAGCGGTAAACCTCTCTACAAGTCTCCGATATGTTTTTCTCAGAGTCCCATTTGACAATCACTCTCTGCTCAAAAAACTTTGCTGTAAAGTCTTGCTAACAAACTCTTCTGGATGTGAATTCATATTAAGGATGGATCCGAAACTGAACAAGATTACACCATTGAGGGCGCCGTCTAAGATATCTCGTAAGTCCTTTTTAGAAATAAATAATAATAATGTTCAGGTCTCTCCTATGTGACTCCTATTATAAAAGCTATAATGTGTCTCCTTTTGCAAAAGCTACAATGTGTCTTCCATCACACAAGCTCCATATTTCTTTTTTTCTTAACCTTTACATTTGTTATTTTATTTAAGGAAGGCTCTTCAGAGATGAAATGTAATACTTTTTAAATGTATTGCTATTTCTTTAATATTATTAAAAATAATAAGAACAGTGTTACAGTCGAAGGAATCCTTTATAGATCAATTTTATTTTATTAGTAGGCGACTAACGATTTTAAAACTGTCTCAAAGCAGTAACATAGAAAAAAAATCTGAAACTTTTGTAATTAGTGGGAAAACGAAACAACCCAAGTCTCAGGGCGACACAGGATGTATCACTTGTATGTTGCTGTCCTGTTTGCCTGGTCTCCTATTTTAAGAAATTAAAACACAAAATTTCAAATAGTTTCATCTCATCATCAGCCTGTGTTAGTCGACTGTTTGACATAGGCCTCCCCTAATACACATCTTCTCTTCATCTTCTCCTTTAGGGGAATTTTGCACCATCTCCTACCGCGCTGGTCCAATGTGATTGGCTTAAATTTTTCTTACCAACCAGAAAATAACGATAACACAGTTAACACACATAAGTTGTTACCCTGCGGGATTTGAACAAATGACACCAGGTTTATAAAGCAAGGGCCAAGACCACGGAGGCGGTCAAAACAGTTTATTTCAATCTTAATACGTCTTGACAAAATTATTCTATTATTGTTAAATAATTCAATAAAACTATCACCTGAGACAATGGCTTCACCTCTTCTATATGGACTCCACCGACCTAGACCACATTAGGTAAATTTGGGACAAAATCCGTCAAGCTAAAGTGAGAATTGACCAAGACCATATCAACACTTTTCTCTAAATCACCCAAATATGGGAGTTCTGGTAATTTAAAAAATCCCTCGCCAAAAGATCTTGATAAGTGACCAATAAAACCTTCTGCCTAGTATATCATACGCTGTATATATAAAGTTCACAACCCATTCGTAGATGCTATGAGATATTAATACATCGTAGAACTCATGGTAGTGTAAGAAAGGCTCATGGGATTGCCTGTGAAGTCGTTGATCTATTTCGCTACGCCGTAGGCGGTTAAGACCACCAGAGGAGTTCAGTATTTGTAGGAATAGGCATAGAATATGGGAGTACTGTCTTCTCTCGAAGTCTTTTAACACTGGACGTGATACGATGTGATGAACGTAAGTGTTCATGGTTCTCCAAACATATGACTGATAGCCGAAGAAGTTGTATTGTCTGTTAATGTCTTCGCTAAGGCACTGAAACAAAAAGAAGAGCAGTGAGCAAACAGCTTGAGGAAAGTATATTGTAGTTTCAGTCTAGAAAATAAACGAATTTAGTAAATTTATGAATTTTGTTTTACTTCTATTTGATGCACGGGGTTGTGGTGGTGCGGGCTTCTGCGATTGTTACGTTTTTTAACAATGTCAAAATGTATCATTAATTGAATAAAAGGCTTAGAAATTTCATAAGAATCATATAAATATCTTCGGCTTGAAATATATTACCTGACCACGAAAAACCGAGACAAAACTCTTAAAATATTGTTGTAATATCTTTCACAGTGTATATCATCGGTTGCTGTAATTTTACACGACAAGAGATATGTTTTTATAGGGAAAAAGAAATAATTACAAACTTAAGCGACATTTCGTTTTATTACATATATAACATAATGCGAATATTTAAATTCAATATATTATTGAACTGAGAAAGGAACCTATATATCCTTTTGACCTAAAGTCTGATGTTTTTCCAACGTCACTTTTATTCTTCTATCCTAACTTATCTAATAACTTAAGGCTTACGTGTATAAAAATATGTATGTCAATATACTTTACGCATTACCTGCGTCAAAGAAAGAGTTCACTTCCACTGGTATCCATGTAAAGTTATCCAATTCCTCGTCCTTTTGAAACGGACTGATAGATACGACTTCATGTCCTCTTTTAAGGAGCTCCATTATAATTCTGCAAAGGTTATGATAATAAGATGGAGGAATCACTTTAACATCATGTTTTTGTTATTTGTCAGCTACTCATATAGTGATAGATAATATTAATAACAATCTTAGCTGTCCCATTGGCAGGAAGTCTGTCAATTTAAAAATGCATGTGCAAGAAGTGAATTTAATAACATACTGAGATAAATAAATTTTAGGGAAGAAATATTACATACTTTTTGATGAGTGGAGTCTTTTGTACATCAGACTATGTAAAAAAAGAGTAGACCTAATCACAGATTCTGATTATCTAAATAGTTACACACATCACATCAGCCTGTGATAGTCCACTGCTGGAGAGGGCTCCTCTAATACACCCCTATCCATTAGGGGGTTTTGGACCGTATCCTACCACGCTGGTCCAATGCGGGTGTTAGGTGGACCGACTTTTTACATGCCCTTCTGACGCATGGATCATCTTACTTTTCAGATAATTGGGTGATCGGCCCAAATTGCCCTAACCAACTAGGAAACACAATGAAAATTTGTTGAGTCCCCGCAGGATTCAAACCCACGACCTCCGATTTCTAAACTTATTTAGAACATAGTTTAAGTTTATCTTTTATGGTTCAGCCAGCTTTTATAATTTAATCGCACGCGACTGTTTTATGACGTCATAATTTTCTTAATTTCTTAAAAAAGTATTCTATTTGTCACAAAATAAAAAATAATGGGACCGAGTTACAGAGATTAGCCAGAACAAACAGACAAACATAAATTTTATAAATTGTCGTTTTATAATATGTCAGTATATCACAATGTAATCAATTAAAAAACCTTTATAAGGCTACAAACAGTGTTTAAATAATCTTGCAAACAAACGTAAATAATTATGTCCTTTGGACGTACTTGACCTTTGACACCTCCGTGACCTAGTGGTATTATCCTTGCTATATAAAACCGGGAAACTACTTTGTGTTATCGTTGTTTTGTTGGCACGTAAAAAGTCAGTCCACTCACCAACCCACATAGGACCAGCGTGGTGGGATACTGCAAGAACCTCCTAATGGATAAGGCGTTCATTAGGGGAGGCCTATGTCTAGCAGTGGACAAACACAGGCTGATGATGATGATGATGATGTTGATGAGATGTACTTTTGATTCCAAATAAGAGACGAATGTAATTTGCATATGGGTTCTTTGTCAATTTCCACTTAGCTTATACCAAGCCATTTTCGTAAATCAGAATTAATAAAAGGTCCCAAAACCGAACCTTGAGATCCTTGATTCTAATTCGATAATTAACAAATAAGAAAACAAATGTAGTGAAGAATCAGCGCTTACCAATAAATATCAGATTCCATATTTATTCACAATAAACAAGGTAATTTTAACAACGTGCTCTCAGCACGTAACTGCCTTGCGATATTTTACCGCGCCGTTTTAGATCTCTCATATCTTTTAAGGTATTCATTTTATTATAATATTGTATATGATACTTTTTGTGTACATAGATTGATTTTTTTTAAATATATTTGCTTTTACTACGAATTAGATTACATTACCTTCAATTAGCTTTAAATGTGCCGCATTGCAACTTTTAATAATGTTTTACTAAAAATGGTAATTGTGAGTTATTCTTGAAACAAAGATATATGCTCTCGCAGATTTCATTTCGACCATTTAAAGAAGTAAAGTTATTTAGAACATAGTTTAAGTTTATCTTAAATGGTTTAGCCAGCGTTTATAATTTAATCGCACGCGATTGTTACATATGACGATGTAGTTTTCTTAATTTCTTAAAAAAGTATTCTATTTGTCACAAAATAAAAAAAATGGGACCGAGTTACAGCTGATACTTATACTTTTCTAATAATTTAGAAAAATACTGAATAAAATCAGAGCACTAGGAGCGGAGCAAAGAGGTAACATATTCCTAAAAAAAATCATACGCACCGAATTAAGTGCCTCCTTCTTTTGGGAAGTCGGTCAAAAAGGTAGTTAAATAAAACACATTGTTTTTTAAATGTTTTTATTTCTCATATCATCCTTACATACTATATGTCATATGTATGTTTTATAACTATATTATGCTATAGGTAGGTACAGGGTATATCATTTATAGGCATACTATGTATATTTCCATCTCATTGATAACTTTAAACGTTTTTTTTTTCATTTTCATTTCAAATAAACACAATAATTTTAATCAATCGATTTCAGAGGGAAATTATTTTCATGACACAAAATACAAAACATGCTCGTTTAATCAAAACGAATCTTGTACAATATTGAATATTCAATACAACGTTTTGATTTAAATCGACATTTCCCTCCTTTGAAGTTACAATTTCGACCGACATCGATATAAAACAAAGCAGTACACGAAGTCAATTAACAAAATTGAAACGTAACAGAGAAGCGAAGTTCTTACACTTTTAATATTCTTATTCCACTATTTCGTTTAACACTATACTTTTTTTTCGGTACTAAATTTATGCGAGCATTAAAACGGAAAAGTAACGTAACACTCGAACGGGGTGAACATAAACCAACACCACGCCCGGCCGCCATCTTGAAGAGAGTTAAAAACAAAAAAGGTAGATAGAGAAATCGTCATCCGCGGCCATACTACAAGTTACGAAGAGACGACACCTTAAATATATCACATCCACATGATACACATACCAAGAAGGGTAGGGATAGTCGTCAGTTTTTTAATAGAAATACAAAAACGGGAGAAAATTACGATAAAATCACTAACACTTCGTGGTCATTTTTGTAAGTTCGTTACATCACATTGTTCTTTTTTTTTTAATTTATTTTATCTCAACAAATGAAAGCTCAGTTATCCGTCTAATATGATGAACAGTGTGCGCTGAGTGTGTGACGGGAAACGAATACGTTCTGGGTTGTGATCACGGCTTACCTAGGTCTACGCGTTGACAACATTCATGGACGGTAGAAAAAAGGAAGGGGACCTACACTGTCTAAAAGATGTTTGCTCTCAACCGGACATTCAAACAGACCGTTCTACGCTGTCTGTGTTTTATCTGTGGCTGCATTCAGTGTTATCTGTACCGTTTTGGCGCGTAACTAGAACTGTCAAATGAAAAAATTTGTTCACAGTCTACATCGAAGTTACATGAGGGGTGAATTAATCGAAAAATTAACAAAAATTAAAAAAGATGCTTCTCGTGCAAATGTGATCAAAATCAATTCAAATAAATTGAACGTCTATAGCGTTATACATCGATCCGCTTACTACGCCGCCATTTTGGCGCATCTTAACCTTTATTCGCACAAAACGAAAACTCTACGAGGTCACATCGATCTAGCGGTACACGAAAAATAAAATAGTCTACTACATCAAAACTATTGCGATAATTATTGCTGGATTTCATGCGGTGTTCGACGTCAAGCTGTCCTTTACATTATCATCATGTGAAAAAAGTAAATAAAATTTTGAAATGTAATACAGGACCTAGTTCAGACATAAATACAACAAGCAAAACTACTACTTTATATAAAGAGGGTGTGACACTACTAGAGAATAACAACATCATAACTGTTAAAGAACGTCTTAATCGTATAAGAGATAGATAGAAGTAAACGTGTAACCCAACAAACAAATGTAATTTGATGTTGTAATAAAATTTTACAAATCTTCCTTTATATTAACCTAATGTGAAAGGAGGTGATATTATAACACAACATAAGTGATTATAAAATATAAATAAAGATAACCAAGTTATATAAACAACAAGTCGTGTTTATTACGCTGTTTGTCGAGTATTATTTGTCAAATCAATGGCTTACTGAGGAAGTATTGCTGTTCAAACGGATTACTTTGAATAATCCTGCTGTGAATAAGGACTACCAAGGCACAACAGATGATTGACCTTAACATCGAACACCGCAATAGTATTACAATTATATTACTACAAAATTAAAGTCACATCAAAAGAAAAAACATCAAACATCAATAAACACTTAGTTGGCGCAGTACAAGGGCGCATATAATCGCGGGCTAAGTCGAAATGATAACAGCGACTAACCGTCCCGGAGAGAGACTACTACCAAAAATCACATCCTTAAAAAGCTTTCTACAGTTTTCCCAAATACAAATACCCTTATATTAAAAATTAAGAAAGTGCCAATGGGCTTTAAAAACGCACCAGTAATTTTTTCATCCAATACGTATTCATATACACGTCAACGTTTTAAAATCTTCTGCGCATCTTGTTTGGTAGTAGTTTTTAGTCTCTCTCCGAATAAACACGAATGCCATGGAATGCTCGTATCCATCGAATTTATACGTCTCAAAAAATATGTCGTTCATTTTAGTGTACAAAAAACAATTCTCCAAGAGAATGCTCTCTGGGTCACTATACATCACTACAACACATCAAAACTCTAGCTTCCACTAAAACAAAAGGAAAACTACTAGATCTTTAGAACGGAAAACACTGAGTAATTGGTACACACGAACACTATATATAGTCTAAGGTTCTACGGCTCTGAAAGTAGTGTTAACTTTGAACTTTTCACATGAGACACAACTCTTTTTAACGAATTTTGATATTTTAAAAGTGATGTCAAACTATTTTTTCAGAATATTTTAAAACCTTGTAAAGTTAGCTGTAACTTTTTTATGTTGTTGATTTGACGCACTTATTTATTCAAATACTCATTGGAAATTATCTGTTTGAAAAATATTCTTTCATAAGATAAATCAATTTCCTAATCTTACATAATAAAAATATTATTGCCGATACAAGAAGAATAATGCCAAAACGTGAACATAAAAAATATCTAGCTGATTCAAGATTTAAAACTTCCTTCTTGTACACTTTCAGAGCCGCAGGACAAAATTTAGAATCACTCTTAGAGGATTATATGCTTAAGTCTGAACAATTGGTGTTATATTTTATTTCGGATATACAGT
The DNA here is from genome assembly GCA_029286875.1 of Lamproptera curius. Taxonomy (NCBI): domain Eukaryota; kingdom Metazoa; phylum Arthropoda; class Insecta; order Lepidoptera; family Papilionidae; genus Lamproptera; species Lamproptera curius. The sequence continues at coordinate 2,621,564 of JAGSMT010000057.1, read as the reverse complement.
ACATTTAGCAAGACGACTAACTGAAAACAAAACTAAGGATTTTGGCACGCGATGCGTTTGAAATGATAGATTCGGAACTTGATAACTACGACGCTATTATCTCAATTTTCTGATATTCATTGTTCTATTTACATATTTGATTCAGAAGTATTATTAGTAAAATAAGTAAAAAACTTTGGCATATAATTCTTTACTATCTTCTTTTTATGATAAAATCTTAATGATTCACAATGTAAAGATATTGAATAGCACGAATGCTAAATTGATCCACTTGGAACGTTTTAAAATTCTTGAAAATATAATGTTAACAAAGAGATTCAAAAACACCCTATTCACAGTCTAATGCAATATTGACTTTAGGATCAATATAAGAAACTAATTCCATGAATATTTTGTCGTAAGTAGTAATTCTTATTTTGCTGTTTAATGTTTATACTCAAAAGAGAAAAGAAAAATAAATAAATTCAGTACTAAGATGATTGTAAAAATATAAATTGTGCGAACGTCATATAGAAGGTGGTCCCATTAAGGTGTCTATATTCTTGTTATACGCTAAAAAAATTGTAGATTTAGAAGTGTTCTCCTTTGAAATACCCAATCGTCATACGGAGGGTACTTTTATATTTCGTGTATCATTCCGAATTCAGCATTTCAAACGCTACGACACATACAAATAGAGTCTAAATTAATTCATCCAAGGCTGGAAGTTGCTTAACGATAAGGCATATTCGAGATTCTCGTCCAAATAGAACGTTTATAGAGAAGACCCACCGACACCTAACAACACTTGGGATAAATACAATTTTGGTGTTATCAATTTGGGACTTAGAACTTATATGAGATACACCTTAACGACAAATGGAATGGATCTAAATGATCAAAACAATCAACCATCAACTTAAAAAAAAACGGGAACAACTCACAAACAATTCAATAGTCTACCTATCTAGAACGATATACGCAAATTTTTCATTTCTTGTGTATATATATATAATATAATAATTTAAATATATCTCGCAATTTCACCTAGCTAACACGTCTTAACCGCTACGACGGTCACCGCCAAAGCTTTTCACCTTACGACTAGACGCAGCGTTTATGTATAGATGAAGTAAGATTAGCAGCGAGACAAGGCAACGACACATCGTCTGCGGGGCGCGAGTCCGCTACGCGAGTATAACAGACGGTGGGCAGCTTATAAATAGGTCACGTAACTCTAATATACCGTTTGGGACTACCGCGAGGGTGCTGCCGCCCAAGACTCATCTCACATAAAATCGTCAACCTCCCCCGCGTTCAAATCCCGCCCGGTCCCTAACCTAATTGGGTACATAACTTACCGTATCCTAACCAAGCGATTATAGGCATTAATGTAATCATAATCTCCCTATTAACTAGCATCATTATATGTCGACTATAACTATATTTGACTATCTAAAACTCTGTCATACATGTTTTTGTGATATCTGCAGCGTTAGAGGTCCCGCCTAGTGTGCCGAATTTCAAAGCATTCACCCGGCGCAATAAGCGCGTCGAAATTTCTCGCATCGAAAATGATACGGGTCCGTGAACGGCGTTTGAAACACGGCACAAACTCACACGATTGACTGGATGTCCGTAAATTGACTTAACAATTCGTTCCTTAGCCGAAATCAACTAATATAATGTTTTATCATATATAAATATCTTATAATAATCTCTAGCGATATGTCTCACAAGTTTTTCACGTCTACATGCAAATCGAAATGAAAGTCCGCTAAGTTGGAACGAACAGAACTACGACAGACAGAACTAATTATAATCCGTTCACGTTTAAATACAACGTATAAAATACATCATTTACAAAATATCATATACATCAATAGAGACAGACGGGCGCGGAAAGGCGCGCTGTCATTAAAAAGTTTCAAAAAAGACGGTCTAGAGCGACTCCATTACATTAAACGTTGAAACGTGTCGTGTCACGTCAATATTGCAGCATACCTTGTCGCGCTAGAATTGCAAAACGTTAACACGCTCGGATTGCAGCGTGTTTCGACACGCTGATAATGCAGCGCGGGTCATTTGCTTTTCACGCTTCTAACGACGCGCGTAAAGTGCGTATCGGCACCCAAATAAACTCAGCAAACTTGCAACGTTACGTTCCATTGAAATCAACACGGTCGTAACATAAGAAGAAGAAACACACGTCACGCCATATTAGTATTTCGTCTAGCTACAGTAAAAGATTAAATGCTCCTTAAGATCTAATATGCAATAAATATTTTTTCTTTTCACTTATCCCAATAAATATATCTAATATTTTTCTACGTTTCGGTTAATTTTTCTTAATCGTCTTATTTCGCGAAGTTCTTTTTTTTTAAAGTGTTCTTTTACATTTAGACACAACCATTTTGTTTTATAACAGTATTTTATAAGTGTATTCATTGGTATCGAGAAATCCTACGGGTCTGAATTTGGCATTGTCTCGTCATCTGGGAGCGGTGTGCTCATATTTAACCGAACCGCTCGGAAACACTTCACATGGTGCTCCGCAATTACACTATACCGCTTATAAATACCTAGCGTTCTCGTCTGATATAAAATTGTCTTAAAAAACTTCTCACTCACTGATGTGACCCATGCCTACATTTCAACTAGGGTACCTACTAAACATGTCTCCAAAAATCTACAGTTTTTTTTTATTCACCACACTAATCTTAGTCTACGCTTGTGCCATCCGATGTTTGGTACCGTATGTTCAACACCCTCGACATAAACCAACTTTCGCCACGAATTCACCGATTACGCTAGTCCATCTTATGTCTACATAATTAAGTATTAATAACTTATCGCTTAGCTGTTAAATAATCTTATATCGAATAACTATATATTTTCTAAAAGTTATGTGTTTTTTTTATCCAATTATAACTATAGCATATATAATAATGCCCTCATAAGCAGCGGTAGAAACAGATCTTTCGATAAGAGTGACTCACATTTTTTCGTCCGAAAGGTACCGACCCTAGTGTGGCCGTCAGGAGCTAAGTATAATCGGAAATATTAGAGAATTGTTGCCTCGCACCAATCCGCGCACGACCCGTGGCCTGCTGCCATCGGAAGAAAAAGAAAACTTAACAAAATAGGAACCATCCATAAATTACGTTACACATAATGCGGGTAAGAGTGCAAAGAGTTGAAAATGTGACAAATAGGACACAAAAATTTTCTGATGTCTTTTTATAATCTATCTTTTGAAAATTAAAGTATAGACGAAATATTGGAAAATAGAACTCTATGGGTAAAACGTAAGATTATACCAATATAAAAGAAAGAAAAGATTGACGGAGGAGGGGTTAAAAAATCAAACTGAAGTTCCTGTGACGTACTTTATGGGTGGCCCCGTATAAAATAGAAAAATTACATCCAACTAATAGCAATAACTAATATATTACAACAGTTGTACGTAAATTAATCATAAATATACTATCGAATATAAACTACAATAAATCATTGGCAATAATCAATAATCGATCACAACAACAAATGACTAGAAGTCGCATTGGCGTAATATAATTATAAAAAAATGTAAATCAAACAATATAAAATGAACAAGCACTTGTTGACACAATAAAAAACAATAAAAAAATCAGTACGACAATAGGCAATAGCCAGTGCTCTTATAGAGAGCGAGAAATAAGTCGCAGAAGAGAAAGAGATCTTTGTAGTAACTACCTTAGAGATATCGTGAAAAGTAGAGGTAGTTAGCACAAAGTTAAAGGTCGTAAGGCAGATAACATAATCGGTTGGAATGTGAAAAGGCTAAGAATCCTTAGATCCACTCCTTCTGCAGACAGCAGGTTGGCTCGTTATAGGCGATGCTACCTCACACCAGGAGACTAGGCCATTCGTCTTCGCCAATCTGAAGAAAAAAACATTCTATGTAAATATACGAACGTATTACCAAGAACCATACGAACTTTTACATAAAGATTTTATGGAAAAAAATAACAGGACCAGGAAGATACAGAAACTTTGTATTGTTTAATGTTTAAATTAGTTTCAAATCTAAGAATGAATCGATCGAATATTAATTTATATGTACTTGCAAATATGATAAACAGGTTATGATTTTCTTTAGGCATTCGGATCACGTCGGGGCTATAAGGTCACAATACATAAGCTATATAAATTACGAAGCTAGTATAAATCAAATTCAAATATTGCTAGAACGTATGCATATTATATTTCTTTAACTGAGAAACATCAATCATATAATCCAATAAAATTAACGTTTTTTGTCATACCCTTAGGAGGATTAACTTTGCTTACATTGCTTTTAGATCTTATCTGAGTCCGGCATAGTAACAAAGATTAACGGCTTTTAATTAGATAAAGAACATATATGTGATCCTCATTGTCAGAGATACACCTTAAAAAAAAAAAGGTAATTTGCAAAAATATAGAAAGTTAATAGGGTTTTTTACCTTCTTAGTTTTTGATATTTACTCGAAAACTTCACATTACTGAATGAAGAAACTTTGATGGATCATCGCGTTTATTAAGATTTTAAATCCCGAGGTTTCATGCACTTTGGTTAGTGTCAAAACATTGTAAAAATATGAGAAAATAAATAAAATTAAGCCAAATGATATAACTCGTTGCTTAGAACTACTCACTGGTTGCACTTGAAAGTGCTGAACCGGGTAATGCAGGACTTGCGGGGGCTGAGACATTGCTGCAACGCCGCCCACGGATCCTACGCCGCCTACACCACCGCCCAGTGCCCATGGTAGCTGAACGCCGCCCATTCTGGAAGAAGATCAATCCAGTTCCAGTCAAAGGTTGTTGAATTTCAGGGTTTAAATATGAATGATTTTTAAATCGTAACACAGCATTTTATGATAATGGAATGCGCGTAACTGGTTTCGTTTAAAATTACAAAATATGTATAATTGTTACAAGATGACATAAAGAAAAAGCCCGCTTAGTTTCTTTCGTTCTTCTCAGGTCTCATGCGTCCTGTTCCGAACCGGTAGAAGCGAGTTTGTCAATCAATAAGCAAGTGTGAATATGTACTTCTATATTGAATGTATATTAAATTTTGAGTTATTGATATTTCTGTGAATTTACATCGACGACAAATAGGAAATGATGATAATGGTGAAATTAGACAAGTTAGGCCGTCCAAAATAAATAAGGCAATATATATAGAGCTTAATTACGTTTCCTTGCTGTTATTTTGTTTTTTTTTTTTTTTTGATAGAAGTATATAATTATATTTTGCCATAGATTTTATTGTTCTTAGCACTAGGGGTCCATGTTGAGATGTAACGAATAGCTTAGGATTAATAACTATATCTGTTACCCCATGTACTGCTGCTGGTACCCGGCGAACTGCCCCGCGTAAGAGTACCCTTGCACTCCCTGAACCCCCTGCAGGAATCCACCGAGCTGCTGAGGGTAAGTATTGTACCAGTAGGAGGCTGGTGGCACCGCCGGCGGTGTAAGCTGCGCCGAACGGGCTGTAAGCTGTCCCGCCAAGCTGAAAAGAAACCAGAAACTAGTAAGAAAATAGGAAGCTTAATTATGTTCGATAACATAAGCCTGATTTAAATAAGAATGAAATCAGTCGAGTTTGTATGATGTCTACTCTAATATGTTATTTCATGTGACGTGACGTTTTATTAATTAGATTCATCATATACTCATAACAGATGTTTTACGTCATCATCAGTCTGTGTTAGTTCACTGCTGGACATAGGTCTCCCTGATGCACGCTTCCTTCTCCATTAGCTGTCGGGTAGGTTGGTGGACCAACTTTTTACATGCTCATCCGATGCATGGATCATATTACTTTTCAGATCGGCCTTAATTGCCCTAACCAACTAGGAAACAATAACGAAAATTTGTTAATACACTGGATTCCATCCTATGACCTTCGGTTTCTATAGCAACGCTCTTAACACGAGGGTACGGAGGCAGTTAAAGACAGTTAGATGTGTTTATATAAAGATAAATAAAATTTGCATGTAGCGTAAAAAAACAACACATTTTATATAAATTCAAAAACTCTTAATTCAATTTCTGCTCTGTCGAGCTCTTACAATCGTCAGTCTCAAGTGGTTTGGAAGTTTTGACTTTCTGAGAAGAACTGGAAAAACTCTGCGGTCGTCATTTCTTTGTAAAATCGATATATTTTCATAATCAATAATTAAGACTTTAATAATCCTATTAATGAATAGGAATGGGACTTCATTGCATAGTATAAAATAAAGTCACTTTCTCTGTCCCTATATGCCCCCTATGTCTGCATAAATTGATGCGATTTTTTAATAAATAGTGTGATCAAGGGGTTACTATATAAGAAAATATTGTAAGTATAATCCAAGCATAATATTGTAGAGAAACGATGATAAATTAGCATATTTTTCCATAGATTTTGCAGATATCAGTATTGCACCCGTGCGGTGCTGGAGTCGCTAGTTTTGAATGAATTAACAATTGGGTATTATTTGATTTCAGCTTTAAGCAGCAGTTAAATAACATGTTTTTTTTCTCCATAATCAGCCTGTGTAATTCCACTGCTGGATATAGGCCTCCCTTCTCCATTAGGGGGTTTTGGACCGTATCCCAACACGCTGGTTCACTGCGGGTTGGTGGTGGACTGACTTTTTACACGCCTACCAATGCATGGATCATCTTACTTTTCAGATCGGCCCAAATTGCCCTAACAAACTAGGAAACACCCACGACCTCCGGTTTTTACCGTACAAAACTATTTGAATTTATGAACGGTCAAGATATATGTAACCTAAAAGTTTATGTTTTTCAACTATCCATTTTTAACTATTCTTTTCAGTTTGAATGTAGAGCATTAATGCACACACATTTGCTTTCTTTCGACGTGGAGTGCTAGATTTTTTATATTTTTTATTGGCTTCAAAGTCAGACGTAGACCTGATGGAAAGTAGTCGCCGACGCCCATAGATTTCGGCAATACCAGTGATATCATTAACGCGCTTCCTACCTTAAGAAATAGGATGTTAAGTCTCACCCAGTAATTACGATGACTAGGGTGTCTCCGTAACCTAGTGGTATAGGCGTGTGGCTTGGAAACCGGAGGTCGTGGGTTCGAATCCTGCGGGACTCAACAAATTTCATTGTTGTTTCCTAGTTGGTTAGGCAATTTGGGCCTGATCACCCAATTGTCTGAAAAGTAAGATGATCCATGCGTCGGATGGGCAGGTAAAAGTCGGTCCACCCACCAACCCGCATTGGACCAGCGTGGTGGATACGCCCAAAACCCTCTAATGGATAGGGGTGTATTAGGGGAGGCCTATGTCCAGCAGTGGACTATTCAGGCTGATGATGATGATGATGATAATGATGAGGGTGCCTTCAAACCGCCAAACCTTGTGTTTTTACGCTACTGCTTTGCGGCAGAAATGGGCACCGCGGTGGTACCGCTCCGGATGGAGCGGTATGTCTCCCTGTAAAAAGGGACTACCACCTCCTAATTAATTATTGTATTGTACAGACTAAATATTCCTTGTTTTATCGTGGTGAGCCAGCTTATGGAGTATCAGACTATATTTCTTATGCAAATATAACTTACAATCAGGTAAACATACTATTTTTCGTATAACCTCGTTTAATAATAATTCAAAACCAAAAATAATCTATCCATTCCAAATTTAATATAATCACGAGTCGTAACATTATTTCACCACTCAATTTCATCTACGAAATTAACGAACATTTAGTATAATTAAATCATGTCAATTGACAAACAAATTAACAGCCCTAAAGTCTAGATGGTAGAGTTCAAATTTGAATATGCCGTTTGGTCTGAAAAAATAACCTAGCAAAAATCAGTTTCACGTAAATTGCTATGAAAGGTTCAGTCACCCCGCCAATTTTCAGTCAAGCGCCCTCCCAGTTCCAGGCTACGAGGGTTTTTATTTGAATCCTTTTTTTTTTATCTGCAACTCTTTAGCGGTGGTTGAACTAGCTACTTTACTGTTCCGGCAGTGATACACTTTACGAGTCTGACAACTGATATCATTAATTAATGAATAAAACTATTTAAGATTGATACTTGTCATTACATTCAATTTACGAATTTGATGGCTATGCAGACATGTGACCTTTTAAGTTATAACCGTATTTAACATAGCACATTTTCGAATTATACGACCAAATATTTGATTTCTCTCCCAAAATAATATCTACTAATTTAGTGTCATCAGATATAGCCATCGGAAACTATTTACTTTGAGTTTCAGGATCAAAAAGATCAGTACACAGTCGCTTTATGTAAAACGATAAAGATGATATTTGGTAAATATTAAAAAGAGTAAAATGAAAAAATACTAAAGGTAGTTATATCCGAATTACCATTAATATTTTATATGTTTAATGTATACAAAAAGGTAAATATTATGAAGATATTAACTCTCATTTATATATATAGAATTAATTTATTAACTCTTACTTTGTCATACATGTTTTATGTCCTAGCCTTTAAGAGAAAAAAAAAATTATAATGTGATATGGACGTGCTTATATATGTAAAAAAAAATATAACAGTATTTACTGTGAAAAAAAAAATCTTATCATACATACATTAAATAACGAAAATTCATACAAATTCTTGCGTTTATTACAAGGGAATGAATGTACATCATCATCATGTCCGTAGCATTCTGTCTACGTTCGTACTTTATTCATTCCCAACCCCCCCCATCCCCCCCATACCCCCACGCTCTGTACAAACTACCCACATTAAGTATTCCTTTAATAAACAGCGCTCAGCTCTATAACCATTACACGATTTTGCATCTGAAAGAAAGTCCGACATCAGGGATTTACATTAATTATCAGGCACCATTTCCGCCCGCTTTGCTCCTGACACGGATTTCGATTTTTGATCAATTAATAAGGGTGTTAATTATTTACGTATCTGATTATTCATCGTTGAATAATAACTATTTCACCTCAAGAGATGTTGTAAACACAATCATGTTACGCATAACACCTGGGCTTAAAGAAAAAATGCTTACAAAACTCAAGCTTTAATTTTTTTTTATATATTACAAACCTTTATCAACACCTTTATATTTCATTCAAATGATAATCAACCTGGCCTACTAAAGGCAGAAAAGTCAAGTAATTTTATCAAAAAAATAAGTGAAGAAGCCACGATTTTAATTGAGTACCCTTGGTTTAATAACTTTTATAATTAAAGTTATCAATTTAGAAGTGATAACATAAGATTACATTCATCAATTGATAAAACATTTAGCAACGAAGATAAGTTGCTTATAAAAATAAATCCACGGTTTCGTTGGCTATAGCGTATGGTCTAATACTGTAGTTTTTGTTTGTTTTCATGACTCAGTAATATTCACCCATTTCTTTGATAACTCTGGAAAAGGGTTAAAAATAATTTTAGAAACTCGCCTCGATAACAGAGTACCTATTTTTGAAACACACAATTGTATTGCAAGATAAAATATTACGCCTCACTTAAACACATTGAAGATTTTCCTCTAGCAGACTTTAAATAACTTTTTCATAGAAGCCGACAATTTCAAAACGCTTTTGATTTATGACAACTCTACTAAAATAATGTTCGATTTGAAACTTGGTTCATTTAAACTAGTCGCATCATCATCATTAGCCTGTGTTAGTCCGCTGCTGGACATAGGCCTGTCCTTGCACACCTTCGCCATTAGGTGGTTTTTGGACAGTATTCCATTACGCTGGTCCAATGCGTGTTGGTGGGTGGGCTGACTTTTTTGATGCCTATTCGACGCATACACTGTTTAAAAATCATAGTTGCAAAACATTTATATTTCAAACTTCTTGTTTATGTTACACGTAACCTCTTTCTCTTAAACCTCTTTTTAATACAATACAAAATTGTCTCTCTGGCTGAATGGCCTGTTAAATTAAAAACATGTAACATATTATATTTCGTGGCCCACGAGTTGCTCGGTTTTTGAAACAATAGATAATATTACGTCAGATCTCTGTTGTTTGCAGCATGTGTGTCGCGTTGATAATTTCTGCAATTTAATTTTAAACTGCATTTCATTCGAGATTTTAATTAAGAAAATTTTAATTAAAAGTGAAAACATAGCAATTGAAACACAAATGTTTTGCATTTGTGCACTTTTTATATTATACAAATATAGAGATAGATATTTCAATATATATTATGTTATTTTTTTTACATTACAAATACCAGTTTAATGAACATCCTAGAAGATCCATGACCAGGTATAGTCAAACGAACAAACTGTCCTTGAGAATAATTTGAATTTGAGCTACCAAATACCACTACGGTATGGCACTATCTATATTAAAAGAGGAAGGTTTGAAAAAAAATGTGCAGGTTTTCCTCCGACACATCTTATTTTTTACGCTCTTGGGTGATCAGTTTATTTTGGTCTAACAAACTACGGAACAATTTGCAGTCTAAATTCGTCCACCACAACGTTTAGCCCCGATTCTTGTTTAATACCTGAGCCAAAAAAAACATGAAGTTCACGCAACCAAATTCACTCTAACGGCGTCGAAAATAAACAAGTTGTTACCGGCAAACGAAGAAATTTCAGAAAATCAAAGAATTACTGGCTTAATTAAATAATTTTATTATTATTATTATTAAGGAGGGATTTAATTGCTATATTAAATAATAATAAACTCATTTAATTAGGCCAGTAATCACAAATAGATTTAATCAAACCAACAAACAAAATATACATCGCAAATGAAATAAGATAAAAGGAAAAGCAGAAAGGGAAGTATCGTAAATGCTCGACCAATAAAGTTTCAGCTCAGCATCTTGTTAGCTTACTCGACGTTTAACCAATAAAAGCTTCTTTCACTTAGCCATTTTCCCAAGTTATCATGGGGTCGGCTTATTATATATATCGATTTACTTGAACAACATTTTTACGCTGAGAGACTGGCATCAGACCTCCATTTTATGGATGAATTGGTTGTATAAAAATTTGTGAGGCATTTACACCCTATAACGACTGCTAAAGATGGTCTTGACCGGGACCAGCTTTTTATATGCTAATTCTACGTGCAGGCATATGAAAAGGGCTTTTAACCGTTAAAAGCAACCGATGATCTTACGCCGACTGAATTTGACTGATTTTGGTATTAGGTCACAAGTTGAGTTCAACTCACCTGTCCTTGAGATTGTGCGTTATTTGGATCGCCAGATTCCTTCCCCCAGGAACACTTCACCGGCTGACCGTTCACATCCGTGTTGTGGACTGCCACTATTGCGTGGGTGGCACTCTCCTTAGTGGAGAATCTGGAAGCAATCACATATTTTAACAAGTGAACAGCGTTCGATGGCCCGATTGAAATTAGTCACACTGACGACATAATCACTACAGAAGCTCTTTAGATTATGTCTCAATTTCCGCTACAGAAAATATATTGCGTAATTAATATTTTTGTGATGGTATCTTTAGTAAGTAGACGGGATTGCGTTGTGTTACCGTTTCAGAATAATTATTTAAAGTTAGACAAAAATTTTAAATATTTTCTTCAAGTAAAGTACAAGAATTATTTCTATTATATTTAATAAGTAACTCATACTCTTTTACTTTATCTCATATATAAAATAAATTATCTTATCTATCCAATTTCTATGTAATTACATTATATTTTTACATATTTTTACAACTATTGAATTGTGACGAAAATTCTGAAGAATGTAAGAAAAATCAATAGTTATTACTTTTTTCCATTTTACTCTGACTATTAAATCTTACCTGATAAAGGCATAACCCTTGTCTTTAAAGACCCGTATCTCCTGAATGGTTCCGAAGGGCTGGAAGGTCTTCTGCATCAGCTCCTCCGTCAGACCAGTGGTCAGTCCGCCGCAGTAGACCGTGCAGTTTGTCGGCGAGCTCTGATTGTACACTTCGTCGAACGTCAGCGGCTTGGAGTTTACTAGAACAATTGTGCAGTCGTTAAGAAAATATATCATCTTTCAGATTTTAATAAATGCACCATATATTTTTTAGCAGCTTCGAAGGCAGATGAGTGTTCGAGCTACCTGGAAAGTGGTCACCGATGCCCATGGACATTGAAAATACCAGTATGGTCAATCAACGCGCTGCTTACCATGAGACATAGGACGTAACATCTTGTTTACCCAGTAAATACGCTGGCTGTAATATTTTTATTTATTGTATACACGTTCTACTTAAATTCTTTAGAAGTTATGTTTCAGAACACTCCTTTCATAGCATCAAACAATGTAGTGTCTACTAGATAATACTTAAAATTTAAGCTGCTGTACTTCATATACGATCCTTTAAATTAATTTACTACTTGAACTATAGAATAACCAGTACCCTAAATAAAAAAGAGTTGAGTAGTCATAAATTATTCGGCACAAATACTCTAGTTAGATAGTTAGGGACTTTTTACTCAGAATACTGTCATACACTAATGGCGTTGTAAGTCATACATCAGATGCTGTGCTTGATCATTCAACCTAGACATTTAGTTAGGTAGGCAATTTGGGCCGATCACCCAATTGTCTAAAAGTAATATGATCCATGCGTCGGATGGGCATGTAAAAATTCAGTCCACCCACCAACCCGCATTGGACCAGCGTGGTGGGATACGGTCCAAACCCCCTAATGGATAGGGGTGTATTAGGGGAGGCCTATGTCCAGCAGTGGACTAACAACGGCTGATGATGTATGTGATGTGTTGTAAGTCAGTGTGTCCTAACTTGAGACCCGCGACCATATCATTCCCCCCGCGATATTTAACCTAAAAGAGTTCCCAACTTTTGGTGCCAGTTTAGTTTAAAATTGTACATCGTTTACGTAAATCTTTCACCTATTTTCCCAAGTTATTACGAGCTCCGCTTCTAATCTCGAACTACCTAAATAACAGTTTTTACGCAGAGCGACTAGCATCTGTCCGACGCAACTCAAAGGGTAAAAGGTATTTTAAGGATGAATTACTTATCAGCAAATTATTTATTTAATCATAATTTTTATTACATCAGTCTGATGAAGATTGTGTTGACAACCGTAACCGACTTTTTATATGTCCATCCGAAGCTTAGATCATCATTCTTTTCAGACAATTGTGTGATCAGCCCATATTTTCTCAACCAACTAGGAAACATAACCCAAGGTTCCCCGGAATTCAAACCCGCGACCTCCGATCTATAAAGCAAGGGCCAATATTGCTAGGTCCGAAAGAGGTTTTTCGTTTACGTAAAATGGTCTAAACCATCTAAATATACATATAGAAAATTTTATAATCGCAAAGAATACACAAAAAATAGGAATCAATTCTAAACTTGTATACTTTTCATCTTACAACACTTCACTTAGGGCTGACCCAGAGCCGTGAGCTCCAGCATTTCCCGCGCAAATTGAATCCGCCAGGTATTCCCGTCGGATTAAGGGAGGCCGAAATGTTATCTTGGTACGCTTGAAAATATTTCGCCGCTCCAAGGTTATTTCAGTAGATCAGTACGAAAATATAGCGGGCTGCTCTCTACGGAAATTGTTGGTTACTGAGCTATAGAGGCATAGGAAGGCACTCGCCCCCACCCTCGGCTTAAATTTTTCAATCAAAAAGCAATTACGTGAACTGAACTCATTAATTGTATACTCTTTTTGGTCATCTAATCGGCTCGGTTTTGGGTATTTGGATGTTTTTGATATGATGACGGTCGTTGGAAATGTAAACAGTTTATGAATTTTATGAAAACACTTCATATCTTTTGTTGTTTATGTGATTGCTTCACAAGATAGTAAAAGTGTTACAGGCTGTATTAAATATCCATTTCACAGGGAATGGATTGAAACGTCGTGTACAAAAATCAAAATAACTGTACAATAATTGAACACGATAAATGCAGTTACTTACTTAGTTAGTTTAGGCATAATGTTTCGCTGATTTAAAGATTCAATTTACGGAAGCAAAGTATAATATCAAATTCAGTAGGCGCCAAAAAGTCGTGCTCTCTTATTGGTTAAACATCGCTTGAAGATTGAAAATGCGTTCGCTCCTGTCTAAATTGGTTTAGCTATATACATACATATATGATATAAAAATACTTTATATTCGAACCTATTAGATCTCTAGTGTGACTTTTCCAGAAATATTCCATTTCGAAGTACATTTAATACGATGTCATAGAGAGTTCACGAGTGGACGATTAAAAAAAATTTAAGTCGAGTCAATAGATCGTGAAGCATTGAGAACAGCGCCCTCTAGCGGTTGTGGGATATTAATTACGTTAGCAACGATGGTTAATCGTTCAGTTGCGTAATTAAAGTTAATTAGCGAGGCTGTTGTGAACGAGAGCGTACACAGTCAATGCAATGCACGATGAATTACGTCTAAAAGTGCGGATACGTAAGCGAGCATGAAAAAATCTTGAAGCCGATTGCTACCAAGGTGCTCGATGTATGTTAAACAGCCTTCAGGACATATTATAGCGCACAAGTTTGCGCGCAAACACAGATGAACATCGATTTCTGTTCTGAATTCTTTCAAAAAACAAACGCGGCCTTTCTCCCGGCCCTTGCGGACAGGTCAAAACTATCGAACCAGATTGTTGTCCATGATAGCTCGAAAAAGCCTTAATTGAATGAAGACTATGAATCATACTCTCATAGTCCGATGGGATATATAATCGGCATTGTGGGAAAGATAATATGCGCAAGGTCGACTTTTAACATCTGACATATCGATAGTTTTTCTTTATAGGGTGATCGATCGGGGGATCCACCCACATTATCCTAACTAACTCATCATCAGCCTGTGTTCGGCTACTACTGAACATAGGCCTCCCCTAATACACATATCCGTTAGGGGGACTTTTGGACCGTATCCCACCACGCTGGTCCAATGCGGGTTGGTGGGTGGACCGATTTTTTACATGCCCATCCGACGCATGGATCATATTACTTTTCAGACAACAACAACAATGTTAAATTGTTGAGTCTAGGAGAAATAAAAAACACGTCCTGGTTTTGGCGGTTCGGACACGGCTACGGAGGCAGTGAAGAGTGAGTGGATATAATTCAATTACACAAATTCAAACGTTACTCTCAAAACATTAAGCTAGCCTTTGATCAGATTAGATGGCGACTTTTACGCAGAGCGAATGGCGTCTGTTTTTCGCAGTTCAAATGGATAAGCTGTATTCGATGGACGGATTAGTTGTCAGGAGAATTGACATATTTGACACTCTAAAACGACAAACAACGTTTTGCTGACAACCGAAATGTGTGTCAATTACATCCCGCTTTATGGTATCAGGTGATCAGTTCGCGTATTCATGACGATAATGCTTTTATTATTTCTTTTATATATGCGATTATTATATATATCAGATCCACTAATTTACGTATATGTTAGTTTAGTTAGTAGTTATGTATATTTATTATCGACGTTTCGGACTCTTTACAGCATCCATGATAATGGTCAGACTAAGTTGGTATATGACTGCATCTCAATGTTTTTGGAACAACCGTCAGAGTTTTTATTTAAAATTGACATATCTTTCCATTGTTTTAATTTTGAACTTTGACAAAAAGTACTAAGTAGTGGATGCTGGAGAGAATCTGAATGATGGATGGATTTAATGATGCTTCAGTTAACTTAAATATAATTATTGATTTGAAATAAACAATGTCATCCATAATTACGAAATCGCGGCATGCGTCTAACGTGCATAAAGAAGAATTATCATCGAGATGTGGTAGATTATTAGATAGTCAATTAGATAGTGTAATGTCAGAGACTTAGGCCAAAACGACATGACAAGCCATTGCAAGAATCTAAGCCGATTGCGATACACTACATTCCAGAGAAAATACAATCCGGAACCTATTAAACAAAGTCTAATGTCAAAGTCTGACCGTCGTTTTGATAGAATATCGAACGGTGATAGTAGCAAATTTTTTACCTAAATGAGACGCCTTCTGGATAAAAATAGAGGAAACATAATTGAATTCTTTGTGCTATTTTATGTATATTAATTATTTGTAAACATGTTCCTTTCTTATTGCCATTTTCATTGTTTAATTAGCAATTAATGTTCCGTTTTCATACGATTATCATTTTAAGGAAAGTAGGGCTTTGATCTATAATTGTTACTGAGATAATTTTTGTTTGTGTAACATTTTGTTTCTTCTAGATTTCATCATCAGCCTGTGTTAGTCCACTGCTGAACATAGGCCTCCTCTAATGCACGCCCTCTCCATTAGGGCTTTTACACCGTATCTCTTTTTGTTTCTTACAGATTTGGTTCATTATAAATATATTGCAGGTAACTAGTTTTTCCTTCCTGCATAAATCTATAAACTATCAGTATACAAATAATTTCTTCCACTTACGTAGTGTTATGACCACGTTAACAAAAGGACTAAATATCCTTAATTTATTTTAATCTGCATAACCTTGCTTTACTTGACAGCAAATATTTATGTATACCCATACCCGACGTTTTTAGAAGGAAGTATTCAATCAAACGATTTTCATATTTTTTTATCTACGTTTATTGGATGTTGGACGTTCGACGTACATATCCGAGCTCAAACTTTATATTTGCAAATATAGCATGGTCTCGGTTGCCGCTAGATCATTGCGTAATTTCATTAATGCAGACTTATGAAAACGGGAATTATTTTCTGTAATACCAAAAGGATGCCTTTATTTGAATGATTTTATTTTATTTTATACATTTTCGAATAACTCACAGATTAGCTAGAAATAGCACAATATAAACTAATAAAAAAAAGGTTAAGGCTAGTTAAAAGTTTTCAAATTAAAAATAAAATAAACACTATAGAAATTGATCACAGTTTCTGTACCATGTTACACATGTAATGTACATATATAGTTCCTCTTGAATCGCTCTATCTTTTATAAATTGCTTAGATATACTTTGCGTAGTTTTAATATAATATATTTTTAGTATACATCCCTACTCCTTTATGGGCTTAATGTAGTCTCAGGCGATAACACATTAAATATTATCTTTAAGTACTGGTATTGAAAACTATCGTAAAAAGTTATATTATATTCACAAAAGAAATCAATATAATTTCGGTCGCTTTCGTTATCTGCAAAGAAATGGCATCCACATTGACTTGCAAATGATAAGATTTTCTACGGTGAAATGAAAAAATGTTAATGTCTCGATTCACTCTACAATTGCTTTAAGTTGATGTATTAGATTAACTTTAACTCTTAAAGTATTCATTGTATTAATTTATGATTTTTCTTCTTGAAAGAAGAGGTTCTTCCTTCCTTAAACATAACCGCTTTGTAAACTACGAACTAATAGAGTGCAGAACATTTAAATAAATGGTCAATGTCTACAAACAATAAAACAATATGCTGATATTAAGGCCAACTAGTTATTTACTATTTCTATCTTTTCATAGCAGCGTTAAAAACTTTTGAAGGCGGGTTTGAAGGGCACTGTAACATGCCATTACTTGTGGAGTATTATTATGGCGTTCAGGAGACGAATGCTCTAGTTGTCTCGACTCTAAAAATATTAATAACAACCGGCTAGACTGTAAAGTTACGAGAAGTTGCGTAACAAAAATTTCTATCGCTGACTACATTTTTCTTTCTCCATTTTCCCAAGTTATTATGAGGTTTATTTAAAACAGTTTCCACACAGAGCTATACCATATGATCAACATAAACCTAAACGTAAACTGTATTCGATGAATGAATTAGTTGTCAGTAAATTTAAAGGCACTGACATCTGAAAGCGACTGCCAGGGATGGTCTTGACAACTGAAAGCGACTTTGTACACAACCATCTGTAGGACGGATCATATTAATTTACAGACATTTTATTATTTAGCCTAAATTATTTACACCAAAGAGTAAATAACACAAAATTACTCCAGATTCGAACCTACAACCTCCGGTTCTTGAAGCAAGGGCCAATATCACCGGGCCACGAGGGGTTCGTCGCTTATTTGATGTCACGTATTCTGTAATTACGAGGGAATTGGCACGAAGGGTCGTGCCCGGAAGGGGGTCGTAATCGTAGGCAATAGCGCAGGAAGGAATTAGGGCTACGGAGGTTGCAATTAGATCTACGTAGAGCTGCTACGACGTCTTGTGGGTACATAGAGATGCTACGCTGTAGCCACTACAACTGAATTGATAGAATTGATTTGCAAAGACTTCTGTACATGTAATGTTTTTGTTTAATATATTAATTGCTAACGTAAAAATAGACTAAAGATGTAGAAAAAGCACAAAAAATATTCGCGTTTTTTTTTTAGGATTCTGAATGTCTCATTTAAAAAAATTGACGTATGACATGAGAATAAAAGAAAAAACATAAATAAAGTTTCCACTGGACATTTTATAGATGGATTATAAATTATTTTTTCTATTGCAGCCATTTAAGAAAAATAAACAAGTTAACCTCAGATATGCAAAAACCTTATTCGCAAATACCTTATCAAAGACGGAGGTAAATTTCTTTATAATAACACATGTAATTATTAAGTTAACAGATATTATGTATGCCGTTTATAATTTTGAAAATGCATGTATTCTTACAAATTTTAAGGGGTTCCCAAATCTGTTAAAGTATTTGAATTTTACTGACATTTCTGAACAACTCTAGCATCAAAGGATATTAAATTGAACACGATAAAATGTTTAATAAATATTTTTAAAATTAAGAAAATAACGGCGTCTAAAATCGTAACGCGGACTAAGGCTTAAGGGATAGAGTTCAACTATGTTCTAATAAATTGTACTTCTTGAATACTAACTTCTTAAATCTACGATAAAGTCTGCGGGAGTATGTATCAACGTTTTAAGAATAACACACAATGAGCATTTTAATGGAAACATTTTTAAAAACCGCTCTCTGGCATATTCAAAAGTCATTAAAGATCACAAAAAGTTATTGATTTCTTTTTCATTCTATGTACATGTCACAGACATCATATCGATTAAATTAATGCCTTTAAAGATATCAAAGATTTAAAAGACAGTGTCAGAAAACTCGGGACAGTTATGTGCTGAGAGCACAACAACTTTGTTCAACGCTTGTGTTGCTTAATTTAGTTATACACTGTTTGAAGTACAATGCAACTTCGTCTACGTGGAAAGGATCTGTGTTTCTTTTAAAGTACCCTAAGTTACTGTGAGTTACATCATCTATCTTCCAGTAAAAGTCCCTTTAAAATCGGGCCAGCTAATTTGTTGATTAGCCAGAAAAAACAGACAGACAGATAGACAGACGGTCAGACAGAAAAAAGAAAATTCTTTTTTAATATATAATGTATCGGTTATATATCACAATATAATAATTTACAAACGGTTATTTTGATATTAAACAAACAAACAGAACCTTTCAATTTATTTATTTGTATAGATGAGAAACAGTTATAAGTAAAACAAGTGAACGGAACGGAACAAAGAGCCCGTTTCAAGAGACAAGGAAGGAGGAAATATGTAGTTGATTTATGGGGTCCAATTAGAATGGAATTATTAGAGGAGGAAGTTATTAGTTACGGCAAGTTTTGAAGTTAGCCTGACATGTTCAGTAACGAGTCGAATATGATTAAATTGTTGTCTTACTATATGTAATATTATATATATAAACCGTCCCCGTGGCATACTTAGGCCTGCTTTGCTAACCGAAGTTTGTGGGTTGAAATACTGCGGGAAAAAAATGTGTTATCACTTTAATATTATTTATTTATAGAAAATTGTTTAGGAAATGTAATAAAAGAAGCTAAGGAATAGCCGGAATAACTAAAATAATTATCAGCGCTGCTTTTTTTTATGCAATGATCATTTTTATAATCTTTTAACTGTATTATTTTTATTTTAGGAAAACCAATTAAGAATCTATCACGATAGTGTCTGTTTCTGTCATAGAGTAACCAAACAAAAGATATTTTAAAGTATACCTTATAGATGTTATATAAATGACTGCCAAACGAAACTGAATGATTCGAGCTTCGTTGTTAAAACAAGGCTAATAGAAAAAGCCTACTATCTGTTATAAATTATATTGAAGACTAAGATGTGTGGAAGTACTTAGTATATTCTGCACTTGCAAATCCCCTTAAAAAAAAACAACTTAAAAACCTTTTTTAAAGGCAACATAAAAAATATGTATTGGTAAAATTTTGTTAATACTAATATTTCAAACAAAAAAAGACTTTCTTGCCGGTTCTTCTCTGGACGGGTCTGAGTTTGTGAACCGATGGTAAATGGATAATTTTGACGTTCATAAGTTCTCAGTATCAAACTGCCTCCGCAGCCTAAGTGGTATAGCTTTGCTTTAGAATCGGAGGCGTGGTTCCGAATCCTGAGAGGACTCAACAAGTTTTCATTGTTGTTTCCTAGTTGGTTAGGGCAATTTGGGCCGATCACCCATTTGTCTAAAAATAAGATGATCCATGCGTCGGATGGGCATGTAAAGTCGGTCCACACCAACCTGCATTGGACCAGCGTGGTGGGATACGGTCCAAAAACCTCCTAATGGATAGGGTTGTATTAGGGAGGCCTATGTCCAGCAGTGGACTATCAAGGCGGGTGATGATGATGATGGTGATCAAACTCTCAGAGTCTAAATTGGATAAATAATTTTGACTTTGACTTTGACTACATTTCCGTTGTCTTGCGCTGCATTTTCACAGAGAGGAAATATCATGAAATACTATAGTTATGCAGCTCCCGTTACTTTTTATGATAAAAAAATACCAATGTTACTGTATTTTTCCAACATATTAAAAAAATAATACATACAATTCTGCGTTGCGAGCTAAGTTAACTTAGCTTAGTTGCCGTAGAGGTCCAAAGATTATTAGGTTACCGGATTACGAATGCTTCGTTATAATGCATGCATCTACAGAAAATCCTTGGGAACACCGAAACGGTAACGCTAGGATCTGGGTTTTGCAATCAAACTTGGAAGAAATAGTTGCTTGCAAAAATCATTCTTATATTCTCGTGTTGTGTTTTTGTAAAAGCGAAGTGATAAGTTTTTCAATCGATTTAGGCTTTGTTTTTTTTATTTAATAAAACAAAGCGTAAAGGTTTTGTTTTTTTAAAAAAATTAGAGTAGATAATCAGAAAAATCGTATGAGCCATTGTTGTTTTTTTAAAAAACCCGACTGCTCGACTGCATGATAGGCCACCTGATGGGAAGTGTTCACCAGCGCCCATAAACATTGGCAATAATAGTGGTATCGCCAACGCGCTGCCTAAATGGGGTGAGACATAATAGACAAGACATAATAGGCTGTTAAGTCTCGTTTACCTAGTAAACACGCTGGCTACGGTGCCTTTCAAACCGGAACACAGGAAAATTTTCACACTACTGCTCTGCCGCAGAAATAGATACCGCCCTGGTAGCAACTTAGACGGTCCCCTGTAAAAAGGGGACCTAGCACCAGTGTGTCGTTGGCCGTACCTTAGGGTGACTTTGACTAGAAGAAAGTAACCCGAGTGTGGCCAGCTTAAGAATTATCACAAACATCTTCCCCAAAGGTGTCGTGCAACCCTTGGCCCTTATCCACTGTCTGTGTCCAAATGCCATCTTCCGACAATGTCAATCTTCCAACCTGTACCGTCTACGATCATTTTATTTACCTTTTAATTCTTTTATGACCTGATGCTTACATGTTCCTACTGGCTTAATAACCAAGCCTCCTAATTCTACTGTTCTTGCCTTTATCTACTACCTTTTTAAACCTCAGGCATATCGCAATATTATACCGCAATATAATACCTCAATAAACTTCATATTTCATTGAACTTACATGCACAACCTTTTCCTGAATATTTTATATTTACTACTTCTATTACGTAATTTATATACTACATTGTTTCCTTTCCCTGCAATATTCTATTTGATAAAATTTTGCCTTAACAGTCCTCACGAATTATTTTCTACCATCTTTAGGGTCAGGCTACACCGAGAAGAATCACAAAATACAAAAAAGCAGGTCGCTTATTGTCATAACTATGATTAAACTGTAATTAAGCCAATTCATAATATACAAATATCAACTAATCTAAAGTCAACAAATAAAGCCAGAGGCCAAAGCGTTATTATTTGTAGGCCTTAAAAATTCTGCTGCATTTTCTTTTAAGTTTAACGTCAGAATTCTTAACGTTAACGTTAATTCCATATTTTATTTGACTAAGATATAATTACATTGAATAAAATCAAGTTAAATATTGTCATTTACTGAAGCTTTTATTAAAAAAAAACATTCTCAATTAAAGAAAGCGTAGAAATGTAACGTAAAACGGAACGACTTCTGCCGCGACTCGTATACAATGATAAACACTAAACTTTAACAGCGCTTATTGTCCAGAATTGTAAAGCGTTGCCTATTCATAAAAAGTATCTAAGATTTTGTTACTGCGAAACTCCTTTGTCTCACGACCAGAGGGCGAATAAAAACTAAAGACGCCTACGTTTCGTTGCAATAACTTTCTTTAATTATCATCCCTAGGCGTAATACCCGCAAATTGCCTTCAAACATCAAAGGACGGGGACAATTAAAATTTGGACGGTTGTTTTAACAGATAATGAGATCGAAAACGGTTAATGTTCGAATGAGGAGAGATGCGGATAAAAGAATGCCACAATTATAACCTAATTAAAGTTTGTTTTCGTGAAATATTTGCAATTTTTCTTGCTGAGAAAAATGAAGGGAGCTTAATTGGATTCGTTGTGCTATTTAATCTGTGTTATTAATTTGTAACGATGTTTCTTTCTTATTGCCATTATCATTACGTTATTTAAATAGTAATGAATTTTCTGTTTCCATACGAGTGTATTAAGGAAAATAAGTCTTTGATCTATCTTTGTTAATGAGATAATTTTTTCATTGTGGAATATTTTCTTTGTTTAAGATATGGTTGGCTTTTTAATATAATCGAGTAATTGGTTAATGTTAATAAGTTGTTTGTTTTAGTGTATTCTTAGAACCTTACATACTGTATAAAAGTGACTATCCAAAATAAGACTCTCTCTCGTTGCGGTTGTTTTGACTATTCGTACTTTAGAAAGTGAAGGTTCCCTTACTGACTATTCAGCCAGTGCACCTGTTTTTGTGCATACATTATGCAGTATAATTCCTCTGTGTAGATGTTTGATCTCTAATATAGACAAGATTCAACTAGGAAGACGTCATCATCATCATCATCGGCCTGCCACTGCTCGACATAGGCCTCCCCTAATGCACGCCCTCTCCATTATGAGGTTCTTGGACCATATCCATTGCCACGCGTGGTACTATGCCGGATCTTACTTTTCAGACAATTGGGTAATCAGCCCAAATTGCCCGAACCAACTAGAAAGCAACAATGAAAATTTGTTGAGTCCCCGCAGGATTTGAACCCTCGACCTCCGTTTTCCGGAAGCAACTCGAAAGACATTGTAACTATTTTAATAGAAAGAAAAGATTTGCATATTCCTCAAATTATTAGTCTTTATAAAATATTCCTTTACACCTTATCAACGAAATTAACCAATAACAGAAATGAACAAGTATTTAAAATTTTTTTTTTGCTCAAATGATTGTCGTAGTTGGAACGGGCTGAAGAGGTATGACTAAAGTTCAGTATATATCTACTTTGTGCTATCGCTACTGATCAATCTAAATTGTCAATACTTACATTCGTTCTTCGGCGCTGGTGGCTTCCTCGTAGCCCAGTTGGTGCGAATCGAGCGGGATCCCAGCCATTGCCCATTCATGGCCGTTATCGCCGACTCAGCCTCCTATGAAATGAGAAATATTTAGAAACTTGACTTGGTGATTCCTAGAAAATACAAATGCAATAATATGCTACGCGAATTGACGTCCATGAGAGCCCGACAAAGCCTAATTTGAATAAGGAATTTCTCAATTCTAATTTGAATTTGGTAGTGAACATATTGTAAGATTTGAAAGACTGTAATTTAATTGGCAATTCCTGTATAGGCCCATTGAAGAGTTAATGAAAAGATCACCTGTGATGGAAGCTACAAAGCCTTATGCTTTAATGTTGAACGCAAAGTAAAACTTTGAAGGCTTAAACTGGATTTGTATAGAAGTTAATAAATATCATCATCGTCATATTAGTTGATGCCAAATTTATGTTTGTTTTAAGTCTGATATATGTGTTTCCTAGTCAGTTTACTTATTTTGTTATTGTTAAGTTAGATTCTTCTCTAATTAGGTATGCCTTAACCATATATTGTAGGTTTAAAGTATTCGTGTGGCAAAAGTTATTTTCCTGAACCGCCCTGTTTTATATTCAATTTCTGTGACAATAAAAATTATGTACTTTAGTTGACACAATTGCGTAGTCAAAATTTTGAATTTTATCATTAAAAATAATTGTATAAGATTTTTGACGATTGAAGCTTCATTCTTTATCCTTCTAGGTGCATTTGATAAATATCTAACTGCATCCGGTTTAAAAGTTATGTCATTTTTTTATTTTTTTATTGCAGATTAAAATCAGCCAAGCGAAATATCGAATTGAAGTAAACACACTGTTATATCAATCTTTATTATAGCATAAAAGTCAACTTTTGTTATTGGTTAAAGATTGAATGACATCTACCAATAAGACCGCATTTATTTTCAGTGTTATTGAAAATAGAAATTGTTCTCTGTTTACTTAAATTTCAAGTCCTTTTTGCCTCTGGTATAAATATAAATATATCAGAATAATAAAACAACGCCATCTAGTCGTAAGTGACGCAAACCATGTACTCCAGATAATAGATGCCTAATAAATAAGTTAATATACTTTTCTTGATACATATATAGAATAAAAAATCCAGATAATTAAAAAACTGTTTCTTTACTTGGTAGTCGAATTCACATGTAAGTTAGAATTAATTCAAAGACTTGCTCTATTTCATTTAAGCCAATTTTTAAGTTATTGTTGTCGAAAAATAGTCACTTTAAGTGATAAAATCGATACAAGATTCTGCGTTCGTATGTATAGATATAAATCGAGAGCTGACTTGCGTGTTATCTATGTATTTATTCATAGAGCGAAACGTCAGAGCAATCCGAGCGATAGCATCACCTATGAGCAGTAATTCAATCAAAGGGGACGTCCACGTTTATCCCCTTAGGATGATTTAGGCTACGTCACTGAACTCAGTGAAATTACTCAGGCATTGGTTGAAACTAGACTGTAGTGATGAGCAATATCGATTCAATACCGATGTTGAAATCGATTATTAACAATCGATTTTTGGATTAAGACTTTTTCTCAAGCTATCATAGCCTCTTCATAATTATAACTTTTACGCGGTTGTTAGTGTGTTATCTGCACTATCAAAAAGAGTTAACCGTTTTTGATAAATTCGATATTCAGGATAATTGAATTGTAGTCCTTCAATTTATATCAAGCGTCCTCGATAACTGAATCTGGATTATGTGATACCTATCCGACCCTTAGACCATCTTACTTTTCACGTAAATGAGCGATCGCCATACACTTATGTCTCAACTGACTACAATTTTACGAAGACCTATCGTTACTCTCTCCAAGACATTAAGACACGACTTAAGTTTGTATTAGGAACGTCACAGCGATAAACCACTATGTTAAGAACTCTAAATAACCTTGCTATAGAGGGGAAAGATTTGTTTGTTTTGCATAGGCTCTGAAACTATTAAACCGATTTAAATTACCGGTGGTAGGTCCCTGTTTACAGGAGACCGTCTGGTGAAGTACCACCGCGGTGCCTATTTCTGCCGCAAGCAGTAGTGTGAAAACACTGCTGCGTTCCGGTTTGAAGGCACCGTAGCCAGCTATGTTACTGGGTAAACAAGACTTAACACCCTATGTCTCACGGTAGGCAGCGCGTCGGCGATACCACTGGTATTGTCAACGTCATGGGTGTCGGTGACCACTTTCCATCAGGTGGCCCGACTGCTCGTCTGCCTGCGTATGCTATAAAAAATTGTCTTTCACTTCCATTAATCTATTTTATTCTTAAATAACATTGGCCACTTCTTAGCCCAATGCATTACAAAAATAATAAAAAGCACTGGCATAGGCTTTAATATTCGATCAGTTTTTGTGTTGAAAGAAGTGACAGGTACAAGGAACGGCTGGTATACCTACTGTCGAAGGTTGCTATTTTCTCGTGACGCTATTGCCAAGGTAGCGGGAATGTAGTGACAGTCATTGTCGACTCCAGAGCATTGTGATCTTATATTATCTTCTTACTTCTGGTGTTTTGGGCCAACCGGGCCAGTATGTTACGCACCGTGCTGTAGCAAGCACCATGCCCTGCTGTTTCAAGCACATCTAAGTATCAGACGTCCAGGGGTCAGTGAGAGGATCGAGGACGCCTAGGTCACCTTTTTGTAACCTGTTTTAGGCTGTAAAGGTCTAGTCTAGTGTGTAACGCCCTTGTCTCATTCTATTATCTCTTCTATGTTATTCTACGACCATTGACTCTCCACCATGCACAGTAGGAAGCAACAGGATGCATAGTTAGTTTTGCTGTCTTATGAAATCCATCCCCTTTGCCTATAATTTATAAAGTGAAGCACCTTAACGCTGTTACCCCAAATAACGTAACTTCGACCTCAGATCTCCTATTATCAGAATTATATTCACTATCCACTGCGCCAGTACGGTATTCTACATAATTAATGTTATTTTTTCACAAAGGGACAGACAGCCTATTTATTATTTACGATCACCGAGACTACGGAACGAGTAAAGGGAATAAATATGGAGTATTATTTGAAAGCGTATTTTTTCCTCTTACGAAATATTCATTAGGTTGTACATTAAACGAATTTAATAAAGTAATTAAGCCGTTGTGAAGCGTCGGGATGTTTAAAAATTCACGAGTACATTTCGCGTTTTAACGTAAGACGGAATAATAAAGGTGGTTATAGATCAAAGTATTCATTTGAGTCTATTATAAATGTACGGAGGGGATATTGCGAAAAAATGGCATAAAATAGTAGCCTTTTATAACTATTTTTGTAAATACTAAATTATTCATTATTATAAGTGTTTTTGAAATAATATTAATGATGAAATATCACATATAGACACTGTTGAAGAGAAATATGTCTTAGTTTCGACGTTTTTTTAAGTTAAAAGTTACATAATTTTTTTTTGTCAATTTGGCGCTTAGAAGGGCTAATACAAGTCTATATTCGAGTTGAAATGGCAACTAGTTTTATTTAAAGCTTTTACTTTAAAAAGTTTGAATTTTTGGGTTAACATTATACTAAATTTGACATTAATTTAAAACAATTAAATTGGGAGTGACAGTAAATAAGATTTTAATTAAATGGTAAAACATTTTAAAATGGTAGTTATTTGCTTTGGCCATCTTGTACCGGTTACAAGGGCTATAGCTGTTGATGCGTGAACGAGATGATGTTCGAACATGTCTTAGTGCGGCGCATTTCTTACAGGCAAGGCGAGTCGTACTAGTTTTATTGACAAAAATAAGTATTTCTTGTAGTGTACACATTACATACTGTAAGAGCAAAGGTTTTGTGAATTTATTGCGATCTTTTATTATATTTTATTATTTTATCTTTATAAATAATTATCTATAATTATATAATAGCTATGATACTATTAGTTTAATTAAAATCCATGTAGTAGTTTTCACTTTTAAAACTAAGATTCATCCATAGCTTCTTATAAACTCTCGTATTCATAAGCTACATTTTTTTATTCTTATAAACTGCTTTACCCCTAATAAACCCTACTTAGACAAAATTTGGAGCGAAAATATACTTAGTTTTTTATTTAAACTCGTTGATACATCAATATTTATCAACTTATTCAAAAATGCTGGTACACGACAATGTCAATATCACGAGAGGCCTCTATCTAAATATTTAGACGTTTATGCGGGCCGGACGCTTTTGTAGTCATCTATATGTTGTGTGTTTTGTTGTAAACTTATTTGCTACATTTCATCCGGTTGAGTATATATATATATATATATATAGTATATATATACTTTGCTTCCTGTAGCCTAGATGGAGCGGCGTTGCTTTAGCGGGGTCGTAGGTTCGGATCATGTGGGGGCTCAACAAATTATCATTGTTGTTTCCCAGTGGGTTAGAGCAATGCGGGCTGATCACCCGATTGTCTTTAAAGTAAGACGATCCACGAGTCGGCTGGGCATGTGAAAAGCCAGCCCTGCGCCTAACCTCTCGCCGGTCGTGTCGGCTATCCGCCTCATCGGACTGCTACTATCGGAATAGGGAGTGCGCCCGTGTTTGCGCGTACACTTGTGCACTATAATATCTCCTGCGCAGTTGGCTGATTAATATAGATGGGCCGCAGCAGTTGGAATCGACTCATAGGACATTATTACATACATACTGCACCGCGGTTACAATATACATATACGAAACATATACTTTTAAGCGCAAAGGTATCATAAAGTGAACGCCGAAACAGCACGCAGATATAAAATTTTGTCTGCATATAATAAATACTTTGAATATTTTTCTCTATATCTCTAAAAATAAATGCCCATCAATTGTACTATTGTATAAATTACCTAAAGTACTTTTCAGGTAAAAGTTTAACAAACATACATCTATGTACGCTGACAAAATTTCGCATTTATTATAGGTTTAAGTAAATCCAAACTTTAAAACACCTGCGTAAAATCAAATCTTTATTTGGCTACCGCGTAATTCATCCACTCGCAATGAGCAGGATACCACGATTTATGACGAACGATACTTATGGACCTTGAGACTAACGATACTTATGGTCCTGTCCATAAGAAACGCAACAAAGGATGTTAGAAATCTGCCCGTCACCGTGTGACATACGATCTTCCGCCTCTTTTACCCAGTAATTATGCTTTGCTACGGTACCCTCCAAACTGGAAGATAATAATGATAAAACCTCTGACTTGCGGTATTAAGTATCTTATTGTTATGAGCCATTCAATAAAGTTTATTTTCCTAATTGTAAGTAAATTGAATCAAAATGTTACAAAAGACGACGTATAAAATATTTCGCTGAGTTTCTTACGCCGGTTCTTCTCAGGTCAGGGGGTTCCTATACTACAAATTTTGTATTTTCGATCAATTGTACAATTTATAAATTAAGCATACAGTTAGGCGATATCCACCGGATTGTAAAAGATTCGTAAAGATTGATAAAGATGTAAATTTCACTAAAAAGTCTGAATAAAAAAAAAATTCCACCAAGGACCAAATTCCCACCGGTCGAAGTCAGTACTAGTCTTTCAGATTATAGAATGAAAGCGAAAATAACGCGACTTGTTAAGTAATATATAGTAAAAAGGAGGAAGGTATTCCTTTAAGGGCTTTATAATGGCGTGCCGTACTGTAAAAGGATGCTTTTAACAGATACGCCTGTTTCCTCATTAGTGGGTGATTCGCGCTTCGTCGGTCTTCAATAGATGGCGCTGACGATGACGTGGCGCTTACGTACAACGCGGCTTTGAGATGCATTCAATTTGTTGGACTATGTCCACTAGATAGGGGCGTATTGTAAACCTTTTTTGTGACTTGTTACAACCATTGTCCAGTGTCATACATATACCCTTTAAAAGAACACATAATGCAATTAAGATTAATGTACTTGAACATTTCATAATAATCTCAAATCACAGATGAGTGATTGCAGACAGTTTAATGTGTAATATCAAATTATTAGCTCAAAAGCGGAAGCCATCTCTATTTTATTTATTATTACTAATCAAATTGTATTGTATTTTTGTTGGTGGCTTCTTGTTTTAGTATACTCGGGACCTAGGGGTGATGATGGCTATTTAAAACATATTTTCATTGTAAACATATACATTCAAACAGCACTATTTAACTATTATTACATGTCCATTAAACAAAGGATGTTGTACTGTTCGTGTCTAATGAGAAGTCAATAAATAATCAGCTCACACTATTTGAAGAGCATTCTATTCTAATTTTTTCTAATGTTGTTCTTCAAGTGTTGCCTGCCATTACATTTTACATATAAACTCCAACAATTGTATTATACTAAGGCAAAGGAACATTTGTAAATTATTAATAAAAACATACTTAAAGGTCTTGTATAACTGTGTCGAAATTTACAATAAGTTAAATGGCACTCATGTGTTGTCAAAGGACGTCGGCTTTCGAAATGTAAAGCAACGTTGATTAAAAGCCGGTTTTTACATTAAGGGCTACATTGAGAACAAAATGTGTGAAAATTATTATAAACTAGCGACCCACCCCGACTCCGCACGGGTGCAATTCAGATACTCTCTACAGTATTGTGCATGAATTATACATATAAACCTTTCCCTTCAATCACTCTATTTATTAAAAAAGAAAACATCATCAAAATCCGTTGCGTAGTTTTAAAGATATAAACTTAAATAGGGATATAGGGACAGAAAAAGCCATTTTGTTTTATACTAGTAGTGATGATGATGCCGCACTGGCATATCCCCCGGTGACTACTTAAATTATGTAATATAAGTTGAATAATATTTATAAAATAAATTAAAGTTAAAAATTTAGTCAATTACAATTTTTATTCACAAATATTACGTATAATTATAATTGGCACTATTAAATATGGGAGCTTTTATTGGTTAAACATCGCGTAGGGATTCAATATGGCCGCTGTCCACCAAAAAGAACGCATTTGTTACTATCGGCTATAAGTTTTCGACATCAGACTTTGTTTATGTACATTTTGTCTTTAATTTGGCTTAACTATAGTTAAGTTAATCAGATAATAGAATAAATAATATACTGACAACTGATTAAATGGGCGTTAATCGCTCCGCAATATTTTTTACAGTATACAGCCAAACGCTGCGTATGTAAGAAGGAATATTTTTGGTACTGTAAATAACTGAATTTCTTTCAGGGTTTCACTAGCTAGAGGCATCGTTATATAACTGTAAAATTATTAACAATTTCGACTTTGTTATATATTCATTAGCATAATGAATGAACTTACTGTTTTCTTCAGGAATGATACGAATCCGTATCCTTTAGACTTCAATGTCTGCGGATCTCGGACCACACGGCAGTCTCTGCAACAAGAAACATATTCATTATTAACTGTTAGCCCACAATGAGTGGCTTTGACGGCTTTTTCGCAAGGTCGCCAATTTTGTGCCTGTTTTTGCCACAAAGCAGTGGTGTGAAAACACTAGTGTGTTTCGATTTAAAGGGCACCGTAGACAGAGTAAATAATGTGTCCACATCTCATCGCATATTTCAGAAGCATTTTCCATGAGGAGGGTGAATCATTTACCATTAGGTAAATCTGCAGCTCGCCTTTTCGCTTTATTTATAAAAAAAATACCATATTGTCCCACTAATATAGTGTTCTGGATAACTGATACAATAGCAATTGACATACCATGCCAAGAAGTAATGCAGCGCAAGAGTCTTGAAATAGTCGAAGACCAGGTTATATATTTTTCACGTTATTACCAGGTGCCCATTAAACGGAAGACACATGTAAGGACTTCAGGGTAGCACTTCCACGCTGCTTTAGCATATATACAGAGAATCAGAAAGTAAACAATCTTGATAATAATGTCATCATTTTAAAAAATGCCATGGCATCTCACGTCTATAGCATATATAAATCTTCTAAATGTTATCCTTTGCTTTATTTTATATTTGTGTACCTACCGCCTAAAGGAAGCCTGGTTGATAATCAATATATTTAATTGGCGATAAAAATAAATAAACAATTCACACAGTGAAAACCAATCTTAAAGTTACTAGATTTTGGTGTCAGTCTATTAATCTAAACATTAACAATTAAAATGAAAAATATGCATAATTAGAAAGTGACAAGACAAATACGAAAAAACTCATCAGGAAGCTAGAATTTGTAATTTACTTTAACGAACATCCTCAAGTTAAAATTAGAGCAAAACTCAACTAAGTCATAAGTCGGGCTCAAACCCCAAGTTAGGTTTGTTCATCGAGCTCAAAGTACCCTACATAGTACTGACATAGCGACAGAAGTCGGACATTACTTAGGCTCTTATCAACAAGACACTTAAGCCTCCGAGGACTCGCAAAGTTTATGTCTCCCATTAAAAATTTACAGGCCTCCCATTAGTGCGAGGGAGAGTAACGAAACATTTTTCAGTAATGGATTTTTTTCAGCGGCCACGGTGGAGGGGTCCTCTAATAAATTAAATGTACATTTGTGAAAATTTCACCGAGCGTTTACATTCGACGTTGGGTCGGTAAGCGGAAGGAGGTTGATGATTCGAATTCGGTGTAGTTTAAATAAGCTTATTTTTTTAAATGTATAGTAAGAATACCTTTAATAAGGTCATAACGCCATCTAGTAGCAAATTAAGTAAACTTTGTGTGTAGAAACGACGTCTTCTAAATAGATAAATATGCTTTTTAATATAAACGTCTAACATAAACACAGTACTAATGTTTCACAATACGACAGTAACATATATCTGCTTATTAACATGTCGGCGGAACGTCACGTGTCATCCGAGATCCATAAAGCATCAGATGTCAATAGCGCATAGTCTCTGCACGTACCAATCATGGGCATGTCGATGACGCCAACTTTTATAATAATTTCCCACAACTTAAAAGTGTTCGAAGCTGTATAACTTTATAAAATAAATAGTTCTTGTATTTACTGTATAAAGTTATCAGAAAAACGTCAAGTCCCTGAGCAATTGTCTACTGTATATTGAAAGGTTGAAGTTATATTTTGCAAACAACACCTTAAATAACCACGTACGATGCCACCAAAGAGATCGCGGTTGTCGCGTGACAAAATGTTGTCATACATTTTATTTTAATTCACTCATTAGCAGCTTTTAAGAGTCTACTGCTGGACATAGGATTTTTTAAATTAATGTTAAGACGACCAATCCGTCGCTACTCCCTTCCAATTAGACCCAGCTACTGCACGGAGATCAGCTTTCCGACCGTGGCTTTCACTCGAGAATTTTATTGCACGGCCCAAACTCCTTCCGTCCTCTTAAACGAGATAATCTTTTGCACGTTATCGGTGATTTTAGATCTTAGATGGATTAATTAGTAAAAAAAAATATATTTTCGAGGCTATTTATAATGCTTAATATATCTATCTCAGGTCTATAAACATGTATTTCAAAACTAGATGAAAGCTTTAATAAACAATAGAAAGTAATATTGGTATTCATCTCAGTGAACATTAATATTGTTTAATCAGTTTTCTGTCAAAGTAAATTTGATGTAAATTGTGTTGACGATAATGGATTATATCGATAATTTAGTTTCTATCGTATTTACCTATTCTATTCTGTTTCGCACGTCATATATTTATATCAAAATCTTAATAAGTTGACATAAAGTCGGAATTATGATAGTAACCATGTATAATAATTTTATTAATTAATTTGATGAGCCTCCGTAGTCTAGCGGTGTTGGCGCTTGCTTTATAAACCGGAGGTCATGGGTTCGAATCCCGCGGGGAACACACTTTGTGTAATCGTAGTTTTCTGTTTGGTTAGGACAGTTTAGGCCGATCACCCAATTTTCTAAAAACTAAGATGGATCATCTTACTGCGTCGGATGGGAACGTAAATAGTCGATCCTCCACACCGAACCGCATTGGATCAGCGTGGGTACGGTCCAAAAACCCCCTAACGGAGAAGGCGTGCATTAGCGGAAGCTTAGTGCTTGCAAGTCCAGACTAACACAGGCTGATGATAATGATGATAATTTGATAAAACTTTTAAAACTATACAATTCAGAGTAGAATATTTTAATGTAAAACTACCAACACTAACGAATGTTTCCAGCATCCTTTTCACTTTAATAATGGTTTCTTTTCTTACATTTCGGCTCCAATTTGGGCCGGTACTTAAGTGATTCCTTAAAAAATGTCAGTAGATTCTTTTCATCCCCGCTGTTCAAAATTGTGACTAAGACGAACACAACCTTTTGAATTAGTGCAACGGTTTTCTTCTGCAAAAAGATTTTATGATTATCTTTCAACTTGTTATTTGCTGTAATTATCCGTGTACGTTTCTTTATATCTCTTATCTCTTCAGAATATTATAATGATTAAAAATCTGCGCGTCCTCCTGACGGCGATCAACCAATAACACATCTGGACGCAGTTACACAGTTTACATCTGGCGTCATTACTATATTATATTGGACAACATCATCATCATTATCATCAGCCTGTGTTAGTCCACGGCTGGACTTAGGCCTCCCTTAATGAACGCTTTCTCCATTAGGGGGTTTTTTTGACCGTATCCCACCACGCTGTTCCAATATTGGAAATACGAAACTTTAATGGCTATTTTATATTAAACAATATCGGAGTGAAAATTTTCAAATTTTCTTGTAAATTACAATTTAACTCTTTTATAGTCATAATGTTATAAAAATGGTGTATTATATCAGTGTTGCTATTCGTTGCAAACTAAAAGGATCTTGCAATTTTTGCTAAACGTAGATTATTTTCATCATTACTTTTAGTGCAATTTTTCTTACGTATTCAAAGTTTTACGTTTATATTATCTTTGTATTTATATATATGGCCTCGTACTTTACGAATGACGATATCTTTAAGCGGAATAGACAAGAGAAATTCGCAGATTTAGTGCGATACTAAAAAAATAATGTATGCGATTGGTCTGCGCCAACTAGTCGTAGCTCCGTAGCAAAGTCGTAGAATCACGTACCCTCGTAGCCTCGTAGCTGGCTCTAATCCAAGCGAATATTGTATTCAGTTTATAGCGTTTTTTTTAGAAGTCTACTGATTTTATGGTTTGTCTCTAAGATTATATGTTTTACAATTATTCAGTTGAATACAAAATATCATATTAAATACGACCAGATTATTATTAAGTTTAATCGTCTTACATAGATTGTGAAATTTTTTTAAACATAAATCCTCGTCCGAGTCTATTATTATAAAAAAGAAATATTCATTTATGTGTGTTTGTTTTGATTAGGCTCCGAAATTATTAAACAGATTTGAAATATTATTACTAGAAAACTATGAAATTCTTAAGTAACTAAGGCTACATTCTACTCCAGGTGAATTCATTCTAAAAATCTAAACATAACATTGGCTTCTAATAATATATAATTCTTCTTACGTACCATATCTTTCTTATAAAACTTAACAGCTTGTTCGCATCTGAAATACTAAGGAAATATTTCAAATGTCATTCGCAAGAACCAAACGACGTGCAAACTAATATATCACACGGCACAAGGTACACCGAAGCGGACCAATTGTGAGAGATGTTACAAAAAGGCGAGGGGAAATACTATTTCTCACTATACAAAACATTCCCATCCCGAAGTGGCTTCGAACCCCGACCCCCCCAATTAGTAGGTGGCACGTATTTCAAGGGGATCCCCCTGAGAAATCGGGCCGTACCTGATAAAAGCTTTTGCATAATTCCAGAATATTCCGCTTGGGTTTAATTTGGAGCTTTTGTTGCATCGCTCGCTACGCCCCGGAACGGGAATGTGGGATGGCCTTGTTATTGCGTTGTTACTGTATAACATTCTTAATTGATCGGATGGTTGTGTCATAACTGCCTCCGTAGCCTTGTAGTATGGGCTTGCACGCTAGAAAACGGAAGTCAACGGTTCAATTTTGCGAGGATTCGACAACTTAACATTTCCTAGTTGGTGAGGCTAACGAACCATATACCTAATTGTCTGTAAAGTAAGATTGAATATTAATTTACGGAAACGTCGAATAGGCATGTAATATGTCAGTCTTGAGCCTGGTTGCCTGCTTCTTCGGTCGTATTGGTTATCTGTCGCATCGGATTATGACACTGAAGAAATAGAGAGAGCACCTGTGTTTGCTCGTACACTTATGCACTGTAATATCTCTTGCGTAGTAAGTTGATCTTTAAAATAATCGTAGATCGGCCGCGTAATCAAAACTGATTGACAGGACATTATTGTTATTTCTGTCATTAACTTAAGGCCTTGCCTTAGGCCTAATTAAGGCCATCCTAGTTAATGGTTTTGGTAGTGGTTCGTGGCCTATACTAATATTATAAATGCGGAAGTAACTTTGTCTGTCTGTCTGTCTTTACCACCTAAACCATTAAAACCGATTTTAATGAAATTTGGTACAGACTCATAATAGATTCGAAGAAAGGACGCAGGCTAATCATTTCTGCGATAATAGAGGTAAAAAGGTTTGAAATTGAGGATGAAAGGTTATATGGAAATTCATCATTGTTGAACATAAAACGACGAAATTTTGTGTTATACTTCAAATGAGCAATAAATGTTTTTTTAGCAATTTATTATTTTACTATACAGTAAATTTATTATATTACTGTGCATTACTATCTCCGTAGCCTAGTGGTATGGGCGTGTGCTTAAGAAACCGTCGTGGGTTTGAGTCCTGCAGGGAATCAACAATTTTTGTATATCAAATCCACTTATTTACGGTTTTCGCGTTACATAAAATATATTTATTCCGACGTTTCGATTCTTTCAGTATCCATGATCACGGCAGACGCCCGTGATCATGGATTTGATATGTATAATATCCGTAAATAAGTGGACTTGATATGTATAATATCGCGTAAATAAGAAATAATTAATTTTTGTTGTTTCATAGTTGGTTAGGATAATTTGGTCCGATCAACCAATTGACTTAAAGATGATTCATGCGTCGGATGGACATTTATAAGTCAGTCTACCCACCAATCCGCATTGGACCAGCATGGTGGGACGCGGTCCAACACCCCCTAATGGATAGAGCTATATTAGGGGAGGGCTATGTCCTGCAGTCGACTATCACAGTCTAATGATGATGATGACAGTATATTTAATACGGTGCGAAGTCGAGTTCACGTTAATTTCCTATATAATACTAATATTTTCATGCCGTTATATTTGATATGGAAAATTCCATATCTAATCAACTAATTTCACTAACAGTTTCAATTCCCTTTGAAAGGGATTTTAGAAGTAAAACTAGCATTGAGTTGTCTATTCATTGCTTTGTCTATTTATCTCTTGTTCGTTTTGCTTTGTGTAGAAAAACTCTTCATCTATTATGGTTTTGTTTGTGTGGTGTGTGTATGGTTAAATAAACATTGTAAAAAAATACATCAGTTCATTGATAAGTCTGTTAAAGTATTGCTTCAACGTTGTAGACAGCCATAATCGTAAATTTAGCAAAGTTTCTAATAGTTATAAATTTTAATAAAATTATAAAAGCTGCTCAGATAAGACTAGAACAGTTTATCACATGATTTCTTGTAATAATAATTGAAATAATTATAATTGTTCTAGTATTTAATTATTGAATGAATTATTTTTATCGGATTTCATCTAGTTTATTTACATGTTTAATTTTATTTCAACTCCTGAACTTTTAAACACATTTGAGTAGCCATGGTCGAGTTCCCAGTATGCCTAGTGTTTTTTACTAAATAATGTGTTGTATTCGCGTAAATAAATAATTATGTTTTTGATTTGCTTTAAAATCGGTTATGCATTTTGTTGCAATCGTACTTTATTTTAAAGAATATGGAACATCCATTGAACAACTCATAAATATACATCTTAAAACACTGCTAACCACAAAGTGATATTATGATACTCATTCAATTAATAACCTTTTGAGCAGTGTTTTCACAGGATGCGGTAGATGCGGCCACCACGGTTTTACTTCCATTGTCAATCTTAGTGAAATTCCATCTATTAATACAGCATATGTCAGCTTAACGACATTATGCTGCAACAGTTGACGATTTCTGCCACAAAGTAGTAGTGTGAAAACACATTTTTGTATTCCGGTTTGATGGTCGTTGAAATTATTAGCCAGCGTAATTACCGTAAAAATTTGACGACATCCCTTGTAAAGGGGTTTTACTTAAGGCGTAAACGCTGCTTTTCCTATGGGCAAGGCATATTGTATCATTGTCTTGTTCGTCTCTTCGCAACACTCAATAAAAAAGCTTTTTAATAAGTATTCCATAACCACTGTAGTCTAAAAGCTTAAAAATTAAACCCAAAGTTGGAAGAAGAATGAAACTAAAAACTTACGATATTTCCCCAAAAGGTGCAAAGGCATCCCGCAAACTCTGCGTCTCGATCTCTGGGCTCAAATCACCAACGAAGATGTGGTAGTGTTCTGAAACAAAGAAAACATAGCTTTTAGATAATATAATATGCTGTGGCAATAAAATAAAATAGTATCATGGGGTCAACTTCTAATTTATCCAGGTTTACCTGAAAACAGTTTTCTCACAGATTAGTTCGACCTTTGAATGCCTACAACCCATGGATATCTATCAGCAATTATC
The DNA here is from genome assembly GCA_029286875.1 of Lamproptera curius. Lineage (NCBI taxonomy): Eukaryota > Metazoa > Arthropoda > Insecta > Lepidoptera > Papilionidae > Lamproptera > Lamproptera curius. The sequence continues at coordinate 2,583,220 of JAGSMT010000057.1, read as the reverse complement.
AGCAAATGGTGATCGTCACATTGCCTAACAACTAAAAATTCTAAAAATTTGATGGGTCCCTGCAGAATTTTAACCCTTGAATAGATTTGAATTGTAGCACTTGATCTTTGATCTCATACCACTAGGCTACAGAGGCAGTTAAAAACATTGTTAGAATCGATTTGAAGAGACGATCGGTTTTTGTCTTCAATAGTTAATTGTTATAAATACTAAATAACATGACATAAAACCATTAACTGGCTCAATAGCATAGTGGATTGGACGTTGCTTTAGAAACCGGAGGTCTTGGTTCAGAATCCTGGGTGGACAATAGAATTTCATTTGTTCCTAGTTATTAGCAATCTGTAGGCATCAACCCGGTTGTTCTGAAAAGTTGATGATCCATGCGTCGGATGGTCTGTTAATTCAGTCCACCACCAACTCGCATTGGACAGCGTGGTGGATAGATCCAAACCCAATGGAAAGTGTATTAGGGAGGCCTATGTCCAGCAGGTGGACTATCAAGGCTGATGTTAGATGCAAAACTATTTCGTAGTTGTTAATGACATTCTGATGATGTGCAAATATAAAGATCATTATAACTCTCTAAATAGATTCTAACAATATCACGGAAAAATTTTGTTTCATTAGTACAGAGTCTGAGTGTGTTTGGACAATGAATGTACATAAATCGTCTTATATACATCTCATCACATCTCGTAAAAGCATTTGAAACGCGTCACTGTTACTGCTACAGTTTAGCATATAAATTTATGTATTAGTCTTATGGGAAAGATAACAAGTTTAGTGTCTGAATTTATATCATCTCATTAAAAAATTAATAACAATAAAAAACAAATACTTCTACCAAAGTAATCAGGCAGGGTAACGTATTTCTTGAGCTTTGATAGTCTCACACGATAACGTTAGAGATCTTAGTTCTTAAACGGATTCTTTTGTAGTGATTTTTAAGTCAATTAGTCAAATAATATATAGAATGTACTAAAACAGGTTTTTATAGGTAGATTGTCAGGTCATTCAGCCTCCTACCCCATTTTAGCCACTTTACATTATGACTACAATAGAAATGATATAAGACCGCGTCTATGTAAGTTTTGTGTCATATTTGGCCGTTTTATACGACAGTTTTTTTCCTTAATCTAGCCACAGTACTCCATTGCTGAACAAAGGCCTCCTCCAAAATGCCAAGTGGTACGATCCTGAACAGGAAGTCAGTAAGCAGGTGTCCACTGACTTCCTGCACATCTCCTGCGGTCAACACGCCATCTAGTGTTGGTTGAGTTTTTTTTAACAACATTGTAACGCCGCTTCCAACTAATCAACTTTGCAGTCAACACGAGGTCGAGTGATTTATGCATCTGGGTCAAACCGGCAGCAGGTACGTGCGATACATAATGCATCCCCCGGATTTACATGCGTCGCATGGCGACCCCATACGCGGCTATTACGCGGAACTTGAAGCACCGCCAATTAATAATAATTCAATGGTAAATTTTTACAGCGCACCTTACTTAATTAATATGGAAATATTCAGGGCTTGTACCAACAATGTACATTTTAATGACTGCAAGTTTATTTTTTATGCAGAGTTACTGCTACTTCGATAAAAGAGAATAACAAAAACATAGCATGTTGGCGGAAAGGGGGAAGGGGGGTGTGTCTGTCAAACATTGACTTAGGAGATAGTTTTTTCAAATCAATTGTACATACTCGTGTATCATATTAAAAATGAAGTTGGGGCTTATTTTGGTCTGCGCATGAAAGCCAAAGATCCATGGCAACTTTTTTTAACTTTACTTTCAGAGGTCTTGTTGGTTAATCTTTTCCGATCTCTAATTCAGATCGGCGTCGCAGTCGAAATTTGCTCGAAGACTATTAATAATATCTAAAAGAACGTGTTGCGATGACTAAAACAACAGCTAAAAAAATAACGTCATGATCATGATGTGGTAAATTTCAAGAATACTCTTTATGTATTATAATTGCAAAAATTTAAGAATTTCAAACTAAAACTGTGAGACTTTTATAAAACACTAGCAACTGCGCAACCCCCCTTGTAAGTGGAATTTCGTAAAATCGAACTATGTTACTATCTAACTACTCGGCGAAAGGAATATTCCTACCAAATTTCAAGTCACTAAGATATCGTGATGAGTCAATATATAGGTGGCAATCTCTTTTATACATTTAGACAAGATTTATAAAACCATTTATGTTTGAAAAAAAAAAGCTGCCGTATATGGTGATATATCTAAATAACTATTCATTGAAATTGAGATTTTCCAGCACTGAGCAAACCGTGGATGTATATATGCAAATAAAGCTTGCCCAATGAAATAACTCCCAGCGCTGCACGGTCAATATAACTCGTCCGCATTAAGCCACGATGAAAGGCGCAATTTATAACAGTCGGCGAATTGATATGCAAAATTGAATTTCACTCGTATAATCCGCGGGTGCGGGAGGCGCGCGCGGGGTCCCACAGGGTTGTGTACTGGGCACCGGTTTATTCAATTAATAGTTCGTTATGAAACAACGTTCGATGAATATTTATCAGATGCTGATTAGAACTACGGACTTGATGAGTAAATTGTTTTTGATTATAAGTGTTTAGATAAAACACAATCTATTTTAGTAGCTCAATCATCGCGAAAGGGATACGACGCCATTTTGGTAACAGAAAAAAGAATTTATACCAAAGGAACTATAATAAGCTCAAAAGATTACTTAATTTTATTTTTACTGTGGTAGCTCAGTGGTATGGAACATAACGGACCCCTATTTATATTTAAGGAAACTTTGCTTCAGTTAAACAATCTCGTTTAACCTTACACTGACCCTTGTTAAATGAAAGCATTAAAGAGATTTAAGAATATTAAATAATTTTCTTGCCTTCGGCCTAGTATAAGTGTAATCTTATTAAAATCATAAATACAAAACTCATCAACGGATTAAATTAAAACTCCAGAGTATTATAGCTTTAATAATACCAGATTAAAGTATACATATTCATTTGTTTTATCTAATAATTCAGCACAATGACAAGAAGATGGAAAGTGATATGCCTCCTAATAAAAGTATCTTCGCCTTCGTAAACCATTACACAAAATAATTCGTTTACTCAATAACAACGTTGGCTACATTGTCCTGTAAACCGAAATGCAGCAGTATCTTCACACCTCTAATCATCGCCAGTTGTGTTTCTATTGAAAGACATATTTTTCTCAAAATCGATGTCAAAACACAAATGCAGCCAAGGCTTTAAACCGTTCTCTCATATTTTAAATTATTTATGCTTTATTAGCTTAGTAATTTGAAGAATACTTAGTAAATTGAACAGTATAGTAAACAAAAAAACTAGATATCTGACTTAATACATATAATTTGCATCATATCATTGACCGATCTATTTACATCCAATTTATCTACCAAACCTACCACCCCTTCAGTTTCTGCACCACCCCAAGGTTGGCTTGGAGAAAATCATCCACATCATCAGCCTGTGTTAGTCTACCGCTTGACATAGGCCTCCCCTAATGCACGCTATCTCCATGTGGGGGTTTTCGGACCGTATCCCAAAAACCCCAGGCTAGTCCAATGCGGGTTGGACGGTGGACCGACTTTTTACATGCCTTAATTGCCCATCCGAAGCATGGATCATCTTACTTTTCAGACAATTGGATGATCGGCCCAAATTGCCCTAGCTAACTAGGAAACAACAATGAAAATTTGTTGAGTCCCCGCAGGATTCAAACCCACGATCTTCGGTTTCTAAAACATGCGCCCTTACTACTAGGCTACAGAGGCAGAGGGAGGAAATGCCAATGATAAAATGTCCTATTATTTAGTATTTGGGTATATATTCATAAGTACATATGTTTAATCTTTTCCATTGTAAACATGTTAATGCACCTTTAATCTCTGCACCACCCCAAGTTTGACAGGGAGAAATACCAATGACATTAAGCCCGTCATTATAAATTGTACAGGAGAAAGTTGTAATTAAAGAATTTCGTTAGAGTTTTCCTGTATGATATTTATAATCTGTTAAAACGACATGTGTCAGCCCTAGAGCGTAACTGGAATATGGAGAAATCGATGATCTTGATATAGCGGATGGGAAGGGCAAATCTAATATTACGGGTGGATTTACTCAATGTGTGACGCTCCCTCCTTGTATGTGTGCGTGCGCGTGTACATACGTGCACACGATTGCCGCAAAGCTTACGTTATATACGTTAATCTAATTGGTTATCTGTGCTTCAAGCTAAAGTGAATAATGCGCGAATAGACTTTGACTCGATTATGAGCAAAGTTTGAATTGAATTTGTACCTATAGTTCAGCTAACTTAAACACGAAATAAACAGTGGTATTATACATATTGCATTCTTATTGATGAACGGTCCATTGATGACTGCCCCCGTAGCCTAGTGGTATGGGCGTGTGCTTTAGAAACCGGAGGTCGTGGGTTCGAATCCTGCGGGGTCTCAACAAATTTTCATTGTTGTTTCCTAGTTGGCTAGGGCAATTTGGGCCGATCACCCAATGTCTGAAAAGTAAGATGATCCATCGTCGGATGGGCATGTAAAATCGGATCCACCCACCACCGCATTGGATCAGCGTGGTGGGATAGGGTCCAAAACCTCCTAATGGATAGGGGTGTATTAGGGGAGGCCTATGTCCAGCAGTGGACTATCGCAGGCTGATGATGATGAACTGACCATTAAATGTCAATTATTGAGTGACAGTCGACTAATAATAATCTATGTTACGAAACAACCATCACTAACATTAGATAATCATTAAGTATAAGGCTTCATCAAGATGCGGTGTTGTGATTGGTGGGCCGAAAGAATTTTCCACCAATAACAGTACAGAATAAAAATCGTGCTGTACTTTTTCATCTAAAACAACAAAGAGAGTCAAATAAAAATCTGTCAGCAGTATTCTAAATTCACAGATAGAGGCAAACTGCTGACAGATATTCACTTATCGATCAGCCTGAAGGCAGACTTCAGTATTACGAAACCCTTAGTGAGTGTTATCATGTTTTCAATAATGCGTAAATGCGAATTTCTGCTTCTGAAATACTTTAGTCAGTAGAGCGGTTATAATTTTTACAATATTGTCGTACCAATTTTTAAAGAAGAAATCTTTCGGCACTTTTAAGCATAATTTTCAGCTACCACACCTCATCATCAGCCTGTGATAGTCCACTGCTGACATAGGCCTCCCCTAATACACCTCTATCCATTAGGGATTTTGGACCGTATCCACCACGCTGGTCAATGCGGGTTGGTGGGTGGACGACTTTTACATGCCCATCCGACGCATGGATCATCTTACTTTTCCGACAATTGGGTGATCGGCCCAAATTGCCCTAACCAACTAGAAAACAACAATGAAAATTTGTTGAGTCCCCGCAGGATTCGAACCCACGACCTCCAGTTTCTAAGGCACACGCCTATACCACTAGGCTACGGAGGCAGTACCACTACCTACTCATGTTATATCCTTCTATCGTTCCTAAGCATTCATTTCCGTATTAGCAAACTAATTATGACGCATTGGTAAATTAACACCAATTTTATGTATTAATTCGCTGTTGTCCACGACTTAGTCCGCGTTGTAATAAAAAAAATGTGTTATAGATTTTCTAAACAAAAAAGTAGCGTTAGTTACATCCAGTTACATCAGCTATCCTCCAATGAAAGTCCCTTCAAAATCAGACCTGAGATCAGCTAGAACAAATTTACAGACAAACATAAAAAAATTGTTTTGTTATATGTATCAATTATCTATAACATTGAAATCATTAAAAAACGGTTATTTTGATGTTACAAACAGACACTACAATTTTATTTATTTATAAAGTTAGTTAATACATCAATGTCAGGGCTAGTTTAGTGTCTTAACCATCAGACTTCAACAATAGTCAGTAAAGACCATCTTCTTGTCTTCTTGATTATAATCACATGTAGTTTTCTAGAACAAAGATCAATTTCAAATATTTATGAACAAAATTAGTCTATCTAATTGGTTTTTCGCCGCCATATTCCTAATGAATCCTAAGGCGATGTTTAACCCATAAGAGGCCATGTTGTGATGGCGCATTAGCGTTTAAAATGGTTTTTCATGTTGGTAATTTTAATGTTTTATATCACACAGATAAAGTTTAATAATTAAGAAGGTTTAATAATTACTTTGTTGTTATTCTTATTATTTGTTCTTATTATTTGTAAGAAAATTAATGAAATCAACTTTATAATTTCTATTAAAAATGACTCAGGGTAAAGTTTTTCCGATAATTATAACATTCATAGAGTACTAAACGTTATCATTTTTACTAAAAAGGAAATATGTTTACTAATAATTCATTCCTCAACCTCTCAATATACATATGTCCATATGTATGTTTTATCTTAATTATAAAGGACTTTTACAAACCAGTAATAGTTTTAACTAAAGTCGTTACAATTTTATTCAATCCAAGATTAACATGTCATTTAAAATTATCTTCTACCAGTAGATTATAGAAAACTATCCATATGAAATACTTTCTCTGCCGGCTTATAAACAGGAATCATCGAAATAAACCTCTGAAATAACAGAATTTCCAAAATGGCGGAAGGCAACTTCGCAACGTGATTCGTGAGAAATATACCTACGTGGAAATCTCTGCCTACTTCCTCGCCAGCTACCGATTTATTATTAACCGTAGCACGTCCTGTATATTTTCTTCCCCTTACATCTCAACTGTCATACGTCAGAATACTTGATGACGTCACTCTAAGTGACGCTTTCCTTTTCCGGTAACGCATTTTGGTATCAGCACTGTCTAACGTATTCAATTCTAATATTAATAGATAAAATCAAATGCGACGAAGTCTGTCATAAGTGAAATAATGTTCTCCAAGTTGATTATGGCGGCCAATTTTATATTTTTCTACTCCCATAGACGGACGGAAAACCGACCTGACCGCCAAAACGACTCATGGATAGTCCGACTTTACCGCCAATCGGGTGCCCGCAGTGCCCAATCTAACTAGAAGACAACTAGCAAGAGACTAGGAGGTGTAAAGTTGTAAGTCGTCAGTGTAAAAGCGCACCTACCACTAGGCTACAGAGGCAGATTTAAGTATAAACAAGCAGAAAAGGATCTCGGAATGGGGTCTGACAAGAAGCGTTCCGATACCGATTAGTTGTCGCCTCGAAACGTCATCGCAAACGCGATATTTGACCAATAATCGTACGTTTCGGTGTCATTACAGTTTGATGATGAGATTTTATTTATATACACCAACTACATTGTTTAGTCCAGGTATCAAATATTTAATTATGTTTCATTACTTTGAATTATAATCACTATTATCGTTAGCCTGTGTTAGTCCACTGTTGGACATAGGCCTCCCCTAATGCATGCCTTCTCATTTCTTACTTCATAAGGGGGTTTTTGGACCGTATCCCACCACGCTGGTGCAATGGGGGTTAGTAGATAGAACGACTTTTTGCATCCGACTTTTTCCATCATACGACTGTATAGATCTTTTATACAACTGGATGAACGGCCTAAACGGTCCTAACCGACCAGATAACAATGTAACACAAAGTTGTTTCTCAGCGGGATTCCAACCCCGACTTCCGGTTTATAAAGCAAGGGCCAATACCGCTAGACCACGGAGGAGGTAGATGTGATACGTAATTTGGGCAATTCTATAAAATAGCTCATGTTGATATAGCTAGTCTAATTTTTAGAACCAGTCGTAGTTTTGACGTGTTACTGAGCTGGATAGAGCCTGATTTAATAATATAATTTAGACTTTTTTACTTCTATCTCTCTCTTCTTTTTTCGATCAATCCAGTAATGTTATTTAATTTTGTTATTTTTCGTACATCTATTAAGCATTCAAGGCATGTTTCACCATCTTCCTACCGATTATTGTGGGTAACTCACTCGTAAAGTACAAGTTAAGCATTCAGCAGTTCAAGTTACCGTTGTAACAAGCTACACAAGTACCACAAGTGGCTTGGTGCACGACTTCCCTTCCGTTGGTTGAGGTTTCTGGGTTATTGTTTCAAGTGGACTTTTCAGTGAAGTGTAAGTAGTCAAAGTCGCACGTGGTACAGTGGTTAGTCGCCCTGGCTCTTGCGTCGGGTAGCGATTTCGATTCTGACTACAGGGCGAAATATTGTGCCTGGATATCAGTGTACTAATTACGAATAATTTGATTTGGGGATTTTTGTTTATTTTTTGGTAATTGATATCTGACAAGACATTAAGAAAATACATCCGCAGAGTTTCTTGCCAAGTTAACATTTTTGAAATGGTAGTAAATTGAATTTTCATAAGAGCTTGAAAGATGGTGACAAAATAATAATAACTAATAAGTACTTTTGACGTTGATTTTGATAACGAAATTTAGTCACATATTCTATTTTGAAGGGCACTTTAGCCAATTAAATTAACGATACTAATGTCCATACGTAATTAAAAAAATAGATAAAAATTCATAGGTTCTGTACGGAACATTAAAATAATATTTTTTAAATGATTAACTAGTATTATACAACCGGTCTAAATAACATAGTATTATCTACCTATAATTCAAAGAAAACCCCCAAATGGAGAAAGCATGCATTTTGTCCAGCAGAGTTGGTCCACTGATGTACTAGGCCTCCCCTAACGCACACCTCCTCCATTAGGGGGTTTTTGGACCGTATCCCACCACGCTGGACCAATGCGGGTTGATGGGCGGACCGACTTTTTACATGCCCATCCGATGCATGATTATCTTATTTTTGAAATAATTAGCTCATTGGCTCAAATGGCTCTAACCAACTCGAAAACAACAATGAAAATTTCTTGAGTCCCCGGAGAATTCGAACCCATGACCGGATTCTAAAGCACGGAGGCTGACGTTTGTCGAACTTAATAGAAATGGCGGAATTCAGTTGTAAATATTTTTTTAAAAGTTTATTTTATGAAAAAAGCGCCATCTATCGAATACCTACTCAACAATCAAGAGATATTGCTATCTGCTAATACCGTTTGGCGTTAACAGCCTATTGAGACTGTTAAATAATAGACAAATATTTTGCAATTAAATAATATTTTACTTCTAATTGAAATTTAATCAAATCGGTTTAGTAGTTTAGGAGGCCATCGAGGACAAACAACGTGACACGTAAAAATATATTTTAAGAATATTTTGAAGTTTCAGTCACAATCCATCGAGTAGTTTTTGAGTAAAAAAGTCAAACAAGACACATAAAACGGTCAGAAACAAACATCATTATCACAAACTTTCGCGTTTAGAACATTAACAGGAACACTTACTTACGTAACAATAAATCACCCTCTTTTTTTTTGCTAAAGCAATAAAACGAGCTGGACTTTCTCCTGATACTTGTCCTAGACATGAATGCATAAGACACACAATCGCTCAGCGTATGAGACTAGGTGTTACTGTTACGTTAATACCTGCACATGCCATTTACACCGGAAGACTTGGCATCATCTAGGCATTACCAGACGGTCCTACATAAAAAGGGTCCTTTCTTCTCTAAAGACTGCCAATTAAAGCTCGACATGCTTATTAAACTTAACATTGAAATGTTTATTTAACATTACGACTAACCCTGATTAACTTGAATTGAAATGTTAATAGAAATTTAATGTTCAACCGCTTCTGTTTTTGACATTATAATAATGCCGGAAGAATTGGCCGATTTCAATTTTGGTTCAGAAGTAACTAATTAAAACTTTCACAAATTAGTTAATTTCTGTAATCAGTAAGAAACAAGAAGCAGAAAGCCTAAATAGATCAGAATTTAAAGTATGTAATGACGTGTAAAGTTAGTTTTTAAACCGTCGAAACCTTTGGTCCCTAATATTGGTCAAATATTGGGTACCTTTGATATTTGGTACCAAAACAAAGAGATATGAGCGACATAAAAGTTTGACATTAGATCTGATTAGATACTCATATAATTGACTGTCCCGAAACAATGTTTTATAAAGAATCTTCCTCACTTCCACAAAGTTAGCTAGTGGCTTATTATGTCGCTTAAATTTAGGATTTGCAGTAATCCATATAGTACACGACTATACTAGCTTTTATTTATGTCAATATAAAAGTATTTGACTAATGTCGTGAAACTACTCGGTCATACATAACTTGACCATTTATTCAAAGTTGAAAGTTTTCTTTTCTGTTACAGTTATACGCTTCGAACCCTTTTAAACTGAAAAACTTTAAAGTTAAACCTGTAATGTCGCGTTTCTACGGAAAATACAGATCGTAAGCGATAGCTTGGAATTTCAGACGTGGCATGTTCAAGTACGAACAACGGCATGTTCAAATTTCACTCGGTATACCGTTTTCTTTTGCATGTTAATTGCTGAAATTAAGCAGAAGGTGGTTTTTTTTTAAGTATCGTTACGTGACTTGGGTTTATGTCAATTATTTATTTATTTTTGCACGCAGGTCTAAAGTTGTTCGAGGAGATGTTAGGTTTTCTTTTTGCGGGGGACCACCGCATTACTGGATAGCCGGTTAAAAGCCTCGTACTCAGCCCATTTACTGGGAAAACGAAACGTAACAACTCATGTCTCAGGGCAGTGAGAGATTTATATGGAGGCTTATCACTTACCAGGTAAATACCCTGCTGGTCTTGTCTCTTCAATGTATAAATACTGGGTTTGTTTGCAGTGTGTGTGCAGGTGGGCTTGTAGACGATGTTATTGGCGTTAAGGCTTTTAACAAATTATGTGAATGATTTTATTCCATGAAGCGTTATATTCACTGTAATAAAATCACAGTTAGTTAAATGTGTATACATCAGTAAAATTTATCGGTTTAGTAGCTAAAGTTTAGACAGGAAATTGAATTTATACCCTCTGTGGTGTACATAACGTTGAAAATTGAATACGCATTAAACTTTTTAAAAACCCAACACATTTCCCAAAAGGACGCGGTCTCTAATAACGATATGTAAACTCATCTGAAGCGAGAAATTATAAAACAATGGAAAAGTCGACCGACCGATTCGTCGGACGCTGGGGAAATTTCACGATACGATTGTCAATACCCATCTGTGGATCTGATCGACAGATGAAATGCTACCTTATCACCAGAGGATAGCGTTGAAAATAATTTTACGTTAAATCTACAGAATTATTTCTGTTTTAAAATTGACTTAAGCGCAATGAGATAAAGTTGCAAGTCGATCGATATGGAATACGTATCCTTTAAAAATTCCTTGACAATGAAGAAACTATTTTATTCCTTTCCCAACACGGTTCTAAATCGTTTGAACTACTTCTGCAACGAACAAAGCAAATGCTTAAGGTAAAATGAAATCTATTGCTTACAAGTTGAAGTTGAAATTACTTTAGACACGGCTGAGTTCCCGAAGGAACATGTGTCCGCTTATTAATTGCCACTCGAAGTTTTCTCTCCACGGGCACGAAGTGTGAAGAATTGTTTTCGAGATTTTATTATGCATTAGCTTTGATTTATATTGGATTCCATTTTATTGTTCGTGCTGTATATTTGTAGATCCAGCATCTGCTGTCAATTCACGCTCGACTAGTCTTTACATTAAAGGTTTAATAAATAATTAGAGCGAATTTCATCAGCCTATGATAGTCCACTGCTGGACATAAGCCTCCCTTAATATACCCCTATCAATTAGGGGGTTTTTGGACCGTATTCCATCACGCTGGTCCAATGCGGCATGGTGGGTGGACTGACTTTTTACATGCCCATCCGACGCATGGATCATTTCACTTTTCAGAAAACTGGGTAATTGGCCTAAATTGCTCTTACCATCTAGGAAACAACAATGAAAATTTGTTGAGTCCCCGCAAGATTCGAACCTACGACCTCTGCTTTCTAAAGCACACGCCCATAGCGTAGCCTAGAGGCATGGGTGCGTGCCCATGCCTCTAGGCTACGGAGGCAGTTTATCATCATGATGATGATAAAATAATTAGAGTGAATTTATTACAACTAAATGCAAAAGTCAGTGTCTTTCATAAGGAGACTTTAAAGTAAACGGAACTTTGTTACAAAGTAAATCAATGTGAACCGAGACCTAGGCAAAAGAGAAGTAGTTTGCCTTGCATTGGGACCGTGCATATTAAGTTACAAAGTGAAAATTTTACTTTACATACCAATGAAATTATTGTAAAAGCAACGAACTAATGAGAAGCCTATGTAAAGAAAAAGATACGTCAACCCGATTTGTTATACAGTACCTATGTGAGCAAAAAAACGTTGCAAGCCTTTCTAAGTGACTTCCAAAATTTATTTTATTGCCAAACAAGCAGTCCGTCCCGCTCTACCCTTAGAGAGGTGCTCGCTAGAGCTGGTCTTTGTTTCTCAAAGTATATGTAGCTTTCTAATGATGAAATAATGTCTTAAATCGGCACAGTAGTATTTCAGTTTATTCATTACAAACATACAAACAAAACGCAAATCTTTCCTCTTCAAGATATTAGTTTAGATATACTGTCAACTTATTCTTCTACCGATATCGCTTGTATTACATTGCTCAAATCCTATTTCAATTACCTTGGGGCTACGTGTACCGGGCTAGAGCGTGTGTTTTTTTGACATGGAGTAATTTAGATACAACGACATCACGGTTAATGTTTAATATTGTTTTGAAATGTGTGGAATTGGATGCCACTAGCAGTATTAGTTTAATACTCCGATGTTCACGTCTCTTTTGACATTTCATTTTTCGATTACTTAGTTAGTGTAGTAAAATTAAAATCAGTGAACATTTTTCTTACTAGTATTACATTTGTTACTCTTTCAGTGAAAAACTACTTAATAGATATTAATAAAACTTTATATTACTGTAGTTTATATATCAGAATAAGTTATAGGCTAATAAAAAATGTAGAAATATGTTGTATTTTATTCAAAATATAATAAAAAGTGTAATGTATACCGGTGGTAGGTCCCCTGTTTACAGGAGACCGTCTGGGTGGTGCCACCGCGTGCCTATTTCTGCCGCTGAAGCAGTGGTATGAAAACACAGATGTGTTCCGGTGTGAAGGGCACCGTAGCCAGCGTATTTACTGGGTAAACGAGACTTAACACCCTATGTCTCACGGTAGGCAGCATTGGCGATACCACTGGTATTGCCAATGTCTATGGGCGTCGGTGACCATTTTCCATCAGTTGGCCGAATGCTCGTCGGCCTGCGTATGCCATAAAAAAAAGAGATGTATGTACAAATAAATATCCGGGCTTATGACGGCTAATGAGCTATTCCGGAAAGAACTACGAAATCCTGAATAAGTGTATAATGTGTAATTTTTATTTTTATCAGAGATTATATTCATAATACGTAAGGGTGAAACTAGCATATTTGGGCTTTCTTGTAAGTAAAATATCGCTTAGGGATTTCAAAAAAGCCGCACATTACCAATACGGACGCGTCGCTTCTGGCGCCATTAGTGTTTTATATTAGGTAAATTGGCTAGATCAGCAGGTGAAAGTATATATTTACCAGGTGATATCAGAGATAAAGATTAAACGAAATTAATGTATACATTGTAGGTATTGCCATCCATATTTTGTGTTTACACTCAGTGGCAACCCGATACAAGTATCACGACATCTTGGTGACAATTCTACGAAGAAGAATGAGAGGCGTATAGCGTAGTTTCGTTAGTATGGGTGATATTTTTCACATCGTATCCTTGTTTTTTCGCCTCTATTATAGTGGTATGTTTAAAAAAAGTTTTTCAGTAATAGATAGCTATTTGCGTGGGAGGCTTCAGACTAAAACGTGATGCCATTAGGAAGGGAAGAGCCATGTAAACGGGCGATTTATCTTTATGATATTGATATAAATGCGTGAGTCAGCTTGTCTTACGTATTTACGACATTACATAAGTATATGTAGGCTTTTTTATCTGGCTGTTATTAGAGATATTTTAGTATTCCTCATCAAGTCAAAGGGTAAACTGAACTTGTCTAAGTATTTTAAGTCTGCTGTAACTTTAAATGTCATTTTATGACAATTAATGGGGTTATTGACAACCATGTCCAATTTTTATCATTATGAATTAAAAAATATAGTATAAGTCAGTTTATGTGTGAACATAAGTATTAAAATGTATGAATTTTAAAAGTTGAAAGCAAAAAAAAAAGATTAAAAAAAAACCTTTAATTGTAGTAGAATAGAAATGTTTTCAATGGGAAACAATATAAATCTGCAAAGGAATGCTCTGCGAAATAACAATCACTTTGTATACAAGCGTAAACAAACGTCAGACTTCATGATTTTAGAATGCTGATTCGATTTAACGTTATCCGTTCACAGTCGGATACGTTCTCTTTGACATTGTAATAAAAGAAATTGAAATAGCTTCTTGCATTCCGTTATATCCCCCTCTGAATTCGATTGAAACAAAACGGAAAACAAAGAAGATAACGGGATATTAAAACAATGAGAGGGAAACGAAGAAAGAAAGGACAAGTTGAGTGTCTTTTTTATTGTAGAAAAACGAAGCTTGAAGGATGTTTGACAAATAAGTAGCAAGGCTAGATACACTGTTGTGTGTGCCTGCTAATATATATATATACATTTTTCAGTTCTGTCTCCTAAATTAAAAGTTGTGTCAAGCAGTTAGTAGGTCTTGCTAAATATCGCGATAGATTTCCACTTTGTTGTAGTCTCTAGTAATTTAATTCACAAAGTAGACGGAAGGGCGGCTGCAGAAGCCTGACGAAGACACCATCTAAAGAGTTCTCAGTAAATGGTATCGTGTCATCAGTACATTTTCATTCGACGACCAAATGAGAGCTTGCGGTAAAAGCTGCTACGGCCACTACAGCGGCCACTCAATAGGCAGAGTTCATTGTAACAGATAGAATTCAGATATCCTGGCTATCTAGACCCCTGAGTCGCAAGTGTGGAAAACTCTGTTACCTGATAGTTAAAGTCATAAAGAGAATAGGTTCGGTAGTCTGAAAGTGAAGGCGTTGGTATAGTATAGGTCTGTCTCGACGGAAAGCACTTTTGAGACTGAACCGATTAGTTGGGTGCCAGGATATAATAGCAACTGCCTCCGTAGCCTAGTGGTATAGGCGTGTGGCTTAGAAACCGGAGGTCGTGGGTTCGAATCCTGCGGGACTCAACAAATTTTCATTGTTGTTTCCTAGTTGAGTTAGGCAATTTGGGCCGATCACCCAATTGTCTGAAAAGTAAAATAATCCATGCATCGGATGGGCATGTAAAAAGTCGGTCCACCTAACCCGCATTGGACCAGCGTGGTGAGATACGGTCCAAAACCCTCTAATGGATAGGGTTGTATTAGGCCTATGTCCAGCAGTGGACTATCACAGGCTGATGATGATGATGATGATGATATAATAGCGATTTTAAACGCATATAGTAGAGATTGCTCTTGAAGGAGTATATATGAAGAAAGAAGGTACAGATACTAGAGTATCTATCGAGTACATGTTCTATAAATATCGGTATTTATGTAATGGTACACATGTTAATGCATAAAATACTGTATTTCTTATGTCATATTGTAAATGATAGTCAATTTTTTTAAATGCAAAGTCCCAAATAGTACATAGTAATGTAGCAAACAAGACGGCAAGGAAAATCTACATTTTAGGATGAAAAAAAATGATGGTACTTTATTCTTTCCCTTTAACTGAATTCAAAATCATTTTCAGCCCTCGCCAACATCTGAAACTGTAACGGGTTCGAGTCCTGAAATTAATCCTGTTAAGCGAAATGTGGAGGGCGCCTTTTTCCGCCCAATTGCCGCCCAAAGAACGTCCACTGGAGCGTGATGGGCGGGATGAGAAAAATAAAAGACGTTACAGAAATACTCGAATGGGGTTCGCCTTTGCAATAGTTGGGGATAGTGAACCTTTTTTGAATGGATATTAGCATATTCTCGTGCTAGGAATTCGCGAATGATTTTTATGGAATGATTCAATTAGATACGAGGAAGGATGGAGGGAGTCCACTGTTTATTATGTTTGATCAAAATTTGGTTTAATTTTAAGGCTAGTGACTAGTAACATGATTCCTACAATCATTTTTAATATCAGATTATTATTCATTTTTAATATCAGATTATCATTTAGAACTACAGTTATCATAATTTTGGTTAAAATTTTTGTAGTCTTTAATCTATATATATGAGAAGACAAGCTTTTAAGGAAAATGTTACAAAAATACGGATAACGTCCTACTCTGATCGTACGGATCAGCTGGTTGAAAAAAGAAGAATAATATTGTGTGATTATTCTATGAAAATATAAAAACTAAACTTATTTATATAGCGAAAAATAAGGATGTTATTTTAATTTTTTATCCATCATCATGTGATATTTTCTCATTCAACCGGCTGATCCGTCGTTTTGACATAAATATATATTAGTTTTAATCCTTTTAGTGAGTTCAATATTGGTTTTTGTGTTAGAATAAAAACATTCTTTAATAAGTTCAAAGACATCCTTCTTGTACAATATTCAAGATGCTTAATAAACAGGGAAAAGCTCCGAAAAAAATAATAACCTCCGCTTTGAGGGAATTAATGAATGGTAAAGTCTTAACGTTTTTTTCCTTCCAATGTTAATATTGTGGACGTGGAAATTTACGGATAAGAGTATTTTATTTTTATTTTTATTTATTAAAGCTTAATGCACAAGAAGTACAATGGCGGACTTAATGCCTAAAGGCATTATCTACCAGTCAACCTTAGGGTGGTACAGAGAAAATTAGGTAGGTGCATGAGTGAGATAAAACGAGAATACGGTTTTTTGTAAGTTTAGGGAATGTGGACTGTAAAAATAGTTATATACAGCTACAAACATAATTACGTATTACATAAATAGAATTTACATATTACATATACTTACTAACTACATACATACTTACACATTTATATATGAATACATATATATATATATATATATATATATAATATTATATTATATAAATACATATACATATAAAATAAACTACTAATATGTACTAAGTCTTTCTCACAGCGACTGAATCGTTACTCTTCTAACAGTTTATTAAATAAGTGTTCCCGAGCTTTTCTTTTAAAGGTGAAGCGACTCTCTGCCATCCTAATCTCGAGGGGTAACGCATTCCACAGAAGAACTGACTGGACAAAGAAAGAGGAATGCATAACATCAGAACGATGTGAAGGACACGAAAGTAAACGGTTATTATTTGAACGCAGATTCATATCGTTAAGTGAGCAGAGAAACACAAAATGAGAAGTTAAGTAGGAAGGAGTAGAAGTAGAACCAAGGAAAGTAAATAATGTGGTCAGCGCTCTTAATGTCCGCCTTTGGCGTATAGGTAACCATAAAAGTTTTGAACGATAAGACGAAACGTGGTCATACTTACGTAGATTGAAAATGAATCGAATGCAATTATTGAGAAGTCGGTCTAATTTGTTGAGCTGATCTGCATTCAGGTCAAAATAGCAAACGTCACCATAGTCGATTACAGGAAATATTAAGGACTGTACAAGCATTACCTTAGTCTTAGTGGGCAAAAAGTTTTTTAGTCTGTAAAGGCAACGCATGGTACTGTAACTTTTTGGCTCACTTGAGAAATTTGACTGTTCCAGCTCAGGTCTCATCCATTACCAGGCCTAAATTTTGATTGATTTACTGAAGGGTATTGTGGAATTGTCGTAAATGATTGGTGGAGAGAACAAAAGTCCACTTTACTAATATTCCTTCGGCTACCAAACCAAGAGGCCTGGCATTTTGATGGGTTAACAGACAAACAAAAATCATTAGCCCACTTTTTATTGTTTTAAGATCCTGGTTAATATGACTAATTGCTACTAGGAGCTTTTCAACAGGCGATTGTGTGTGTATAACTGAAGGTCGTCGGCATACAGGTGATAAGCACACTGAAGGTCTTGTGTGACTAGGTTTATAAAAACAGAAAATAACAAGGGAGAAATAATACCGCCTTGCAGGACGCCAGCAGTAATATGATGCAAATCTGACTTTAAATCATCAGATAAAACTGCCTGCATGGCCCGCGAAGATAGGATGAGAACCAATCCAGCGCCCTGTCTGAAACCATCAAATGTGAAAGGATGAGCGAGGAGGATATCGTGACTAACGTTAGGAATAGGACGAACCAAAGCTTTGCGCCATAAGAATGGGAACTTACCGGTTTCCAAGGAAAAGTTTATAATATGGCTTATCGCAGGAAGGACATAGATGAGGATAGGAATTATCATGCGTCGGCTGATTTCATCAACACCAACAGCATTGGACTTGATAGTGAGGATTGTTTCTTAATTTCGTCCGGGGCAACTGGAGAAAACAAAAAGTCTTATTTGAGGACGCGTCAAACCATTTATAAATGAAACCGTTTTCTTGTCTTAATATAATCAGCTGGAGTATAGTAGTGAAATGATTATTTAGATCATCCAAATTACTGGAGCTAGGGAGGGTTTAGTAAACGCGATTTACCCACACCAAGAGTACCCAGAAACTTCCAAATATTGGTCGGGTAGAAGAAGAAATACTATTGTGGATGTGTCGGCGTTTAGCTTACGTATCACCTGATTACACGATTTCTTGCATGTTTGTATACGGACCAGTTAGCTTCAGTACGTTGTCTTTTGTATTTTGAAAGCACGGTCCCTTCGTTTCATTATTGACCTTATTCCTCAGTTAACCATGGCGCTGGTAAATGCTAGCCTAATTTTCTTCAAGGAGCATGATCATCATAAAGTTTTATCACTAATTCGTTAAAATACTTCACTTTGTGTCAATGGACTCAGCATCAAGTAAAGGCGTCCAATTAATCATCTGTGCATCGTTGCAAAGTTGTTCAGCGTTTATTCTTGCAAAGATCGCTTATACAGAAATTTGGGTTGGGACTTCGGTGGTTTTAGGACGTGGACAGGAATAAGAGATCGTGGAGAGAAAACCAGGAGCATCGTGTTGTCCATGGGAGGAAACCATAGCAGGATTAGAGGTAAGGATTAAATCAAGCCAAGTGTCTTCACCAGAGGCGTTGTGGTGGGTAGGCCGTAGAGGAAGAATGTGAAAACAGCTTGACTTGATTATGTTTAGGAGCTTAAGACAGCGGGAAGAGTGAGGAGGCAATAGGTTGGTATTAAAATCGCCCTATGATGACTTGGTGAGCATATTCCGAACCTATAGATTCAAGAACCAATTCAAAGTCGGTGAAATAGTCAGCATTGGGGGGGCAGTATAAAACACCTAAGATAATATTTACACCTTTTACAATAACTTCAAGAAAGAGAAATTCAGCAGAAGCTGAATATTTTTGGGAGGAAGAAGCGATTACTCTAAAAGGAAGGTCATGTCTTAGGTATATCGCAACGCCTCCTCCCCCTTTTCCAATGCGATCGTTTCCGACTAGAACAAAACCAGAAAGAGAATACATGGTGAAAGGAAGATGAGGTTTGAGCCAACTCTCGGAGATCAGAATGGCATGCACATTACAGCTAGTAAAGGCTTCACACAGATCACTAAAATGGCTAGGAACACTTTGCGCATTTAGGTGGCATACGTTGAGATGATTTACCGCATGTTTAGAAAATGTCTCATATAAAAATTCTCTTAGAGTGCCGCCCAACGAGTTAAAACTATCGTCGTCTATTCAAATGCCGAGTAGTACAATTCGTCATCAGTGGTATTTGACATTTAGGCAAAATAAATAAATAAAAATAAATAAATATATATTTAAAATATAGTAAAAATTATATATAAATATATTTAAATTAATAATGTGCAAAAAAATACTTAATATGTAACAATCATCTTTGTACCACCCGCCAGCATCACTGTAACAAACAAAATAAAAATTGAATAATAACACTAATAAACTAAGATATCTACTGAAACAACACCGGTGTTCACAAAAACAAACATGAATAAAAAAAAAAAAAACAAAAATTATACATAGAAACTTATTTAAAAACTTTAAACGGAACGTAACTGAACGTTAGTCTATGATAAAACGTCAACTAATCGTTGTATAGTAAATGACGGTGACATACCCTACAATAACAAAGGATAATAGTTGTAACATGAATAACACTATTACAAAATAATTAAAAAGAAAGAAAATAAATTTAGGCTCAAACCTATAAAACGTTAAATTAAACATGGACAAAAGCTAAGCTCTGAACATTTGTATGGATATAAAAAGATAAAAATTAATTTGCTATACGACAACGCAAGGTACGTAGAAATAATATAAACACTCTAAACAAAATTTAAGTATTATGAATAATTGATGTAAACACTTAATACAGTTTTAACTTAAAAGGATTTACTTCCATAACATACTATTTAACTGTTTTTATTTAGAAAAATAAGAGGATTTAAACTAACTTTAAAACTGTTTTTTTTTTTTTTTAGCTTTATTTTCATACCACGACCTTCCCAGGCGTTTTTGAAAATTTCGCCGTAAGTGATGTGAGCTCTTCATCTGTGGTGATTTTTTGGCTGCTGCCGCACGGAGTCTTGATGTGAATCACGCCATTCTGCGTCCATACACATCGCATCCCGAAGTGAAGGCGCGCTTTTACAAATACTATTTGCCTTGGTTTAGTTAAAAACTCTTTTAGTGAAATAGAAGTACCTTTTAATTTGGATTTGAGTTTCCACACCTTAAATTTGATGTCTAAGCTAATAAATTTTACCAATATAGGCCGTTGGCGTTCTTTATTTAATGCTCCTAGACGATGGCAAACCATGATGGAGGATTTGGATAACTCAGCAAGCTCTAACTTACTGTTAATACGTCTAATACTAGTTGTGTGGGATCCTCCTTATCCTTCTCAGGTATGCCAGAGACTATGAGAACTTTCTTCCTGTTCCTCATGTCAAGTTCATACCCTGTTTAGCACAGTCTCGAATTTGTTGCCGCAGAGGCTCAATATTCCAAAATGAGCTCTCTAAAATTACGCAGTTCGTCTGCGACTTTAGCCACCGTGTCTTTCGACGAACCGGCATTCGTAATCTGCGCTTGAAGGTCTTCGAATCTTTTGGAGATATTCTTCAAGTCTGTGCTGCGTCGTCATGATATCTTCGATGTTCGGCATTTGGAGCAAGTTATTAGTGTTTTGGAGAAAATAGATTAAACAATATGCGCGAGCGGTGAAGTTTAGTTATGTACACTTTACATAAAGTTTGCTATTGATGTAAGTAGTACAATTTTAACTTATAAAAGAACACTTTGGAGTCACTTTACACTGAATTTAATATTATTTAGTATTTTAATTATTAAAATATTAATTTTGAAAAACGAGCTAGTGCAAAGTACGTCTTAACTTTTTCTTCACCTACCGCCGAAAAAAAAAAAAAGTGATGTATGCGAAATAGTATGATACAAATATATTTCCTTTACGTTTTTTTGGCCAAAAACCGGTTTTAAAAAACAATCGCCTCTGACTTGAGACGAATGGGAAAGAAAAATTTTCAACTTTGTGAAATATATTATTAAGTTGTTTGGAAACACAGTTTTAAGTGTATACTCAATGTAATAAAAAGCTCTCTATCACTCCCATGTTTGCATCATTAAAATCGCCACGCATATACACCGCTTACATCTTTGTTTGACGATGATAATGACTTCCCAAAAGAAGGAAGTACTGGTTATAGATCCTCTTTTACTAGGGGACCGTCTGGGTCTGTACCACCACGGTGCCTAGCCAGCGTATTTACTGGGTAAACGAGAATTAAGCGCGTTAGTGATACCACTAGAATTGCCGATGTCAACGATGGTGACCACATTCTATCAGGTGGACTGACTTTTTTACGTCTGAGTAGGCAATACAAAAAGATCTAAAGCATTGGTACATTAATTACCAATTAAGAAGAACGTACACTGTTTCTATATTAATAATGATGTTTGAATTTGACTTTGTGTCACTGTTGCATCACCTTTACATTCTGTAACCAAAAGGTCGATATAAAAGCCGGACTATAACCATTGGGGTTCTTCAAATAAAGAAGCAATATATGGTGCAATATCTGTGGCTTTCCATTGATAGAATACGCTTATGAAAGCGGTAGTCTTATTTTTATCGGTCACCTAATTATAAGTGCAAAACCGTGCTTTCGAAGAAGCGGTGTGTAGAATGCTCACAAATCGGCTCACCGCCCTAAAACATGAGATGATGTGTCTCGTTTTCCTACCACGAAAAATTACCTTTTAAACACTCCCGTCTTCCGCTTTGAAGAGCACCGTAGTCAACGCATACATGGTATAAGACAGTAAAACCAACTTAGGTGGGTGAGGGAATTATTTCTTCTCGCTGAGTTTCCTATAAGCCAAAAGAACTTCTTTAAAGACGGCAAAAGGGAAGTATACTGCCCACTTTGCGTAGTGGTATAGGTGTGTGCTTCCGAAACCGGAGTTTCTAGGGTTCGAACTCGTGGGCACTTCCACCTTTGGGCCTGATCACCCAATAGTCTAATTGAAAGTAAGATGATCCATGCGTCGGATAGGGCATATAACAAGTCGGTCACCCCCAACCCGCATTGGACCAGCGTGGTGGAATACGGTTCAAAACCCCCCAATGGAGAGGGGTGTATTAGGGGAGCCTATGTCCATCAGTAGACTTTCACATGCTGTTGCTGATGATGATGACTTGATAACTATGCACTTTAAGCCGGAACATCGAAAATAGACACTGGGACAGCACATCCCTATTAAGCCAGTTCTCATTCGACTATTTATAGCCACATTTACATTACTTTCCTTGTAAGTAACTAAAAACTCTCTTTCCATATCTTTACCACAGTAAAAACTTGGTAGCTTTGACGATTGCGTGAATAGCTCATCTCGGCTGACCTTACACTATAAAGGTGTTCAAATATTGTATTTAGAGTTGAGGTTCCGTCAGCTGAAGCTAAAGAATAACCTTCACTTGAATAGAAACCAGGGCCATCTATAACCGTTATATAAATATGGTATTTATAGAGCAAAGAAAGGGAAAGTTTTTTGGTTATTTAACTGATTAAAAAGAAAGGGGTGAAGAGAGAATGATTTTGTGTTTCGATATTATGCTTTTATATAGTATTTAATTTGAACCCTAATAATATCCGACCTATTGGTATTGATATTTAAATCAGATCTATATTCAGATCAGATAAAGGAAACAGTCAAATACGTTTCCAGTAATTCCTCTAGATATAGGACCTATACATATTTCTGCTTTTTATAGGCATATTAAAGAATAAAATTTCGAAAATACCTTGTGACCACTTCAAACAGTTGTACGACTAAAATATTTTAAAGAACACAAACGTACATAACAGTTTAGTTCAAGGAACTTTGTGCACATTTTACATAGAAAAACTTTTTTCAATTGTTATTTTTAAATGAGCAGTTTTCTATTTCGCTAGACGATTGCATTTTTTCTCGGCAATATAATAACATTAATTGTATCTATCTTAAATTTTTCAACTGTATACAAAATAAGAAAATACCGACAAAGCGTAATTAAATTTAGGCACAGGGATACGCAGCCATTTTTAAAGCATAATTTTGTTATGTAGTTGGTTAAGTATTATATATTATTTTATTTTAAAATTTGTAAGCAAGCCCGCAGACATAGTCTTGAATTAATCCAAAGAGCATAATCTTTATAACTCCGTTTAATCCTTTCTCTTGATGCTTTGAACCGAGGATTTTCAGACGAATGAAACTGTTTGGACATTAATCCTTAGTGAAATTTTCGTTAAAGATTTATTTCGCAAGTAGACTATGAAGGAAAAGCGAATTTTTTGGAACGATGCATTCGCTTTTACAACCAAATTTTAGTAAACGTTTGAAATTTTAACTGTTCATAAATTTGTATAACTGCCTCCGTAGCCTAGTGGTACGGGCGTATGCTTCAGAAACCGCAGGTCGTGGGTTCGAATCCTGCGGGGACTCAACAAATTTTCATTGCTGTTTCCTAGTTGGTTAGGGCAATTTGGGCCGATCACCTAATTTTCAGAAAAGTAAGGTGATCCATGCGTCGGGTGGGCATGTAAAAAGTCGGTTCAACCACTAACCCGCATTCGGCATAGGCATTGGATACGGTCCAAAACCCCTAATGAAGAAGGCGTGCATTAGGGTAGGCCTACGTCTAGCAGTGGACTAACACAAGCTGATGATGATGATGGTGTAAATAACCATGTTAATTAATTTTTAAACGCTAAAATGATTTGGTATTGGAATGCTCGCTTTAGGTTTTTTTAATGAAATGACATTATTTACGCCGGCTATGTTGCCCTTTAAACCGGAATTCGGTAGTGCTTTGCAGGAGAAAGAACCCGTTTAGTGGACCTACCACCTTTTTGAGGAGAAGTGCTCAAGTGAAATATAACACTTTATGAAGTATGTATAGTATATATATATATATATATATACATATATATAAATATATTAAAAGTAATATCAAACACTTTCTTAACAATACGAGAGAAAATATAAGGAATAAATAGTTAACTAACTATAACGTTATAATATAACACGTAAGTAATATATTAAATAACTTTTATATTAACCTCATTTGATCTTAAAATTTTATTTGACAAAGTTTTCCAATGAGAAACGGAAAATTAAATCCAAACAACCATATTGAACCTCAGTTATTAAAGTTATCAACAAATCGAATAAAATTTCAAAACTCCCAACGAAATAAGCGAGTAAGATGCGAATTTCTTTTATTCCACAAAAGTGTTTTGTTTATTTACCGATTGTTGTTTGAGCTTTGCCTCAAAGGTTATATACCTTTTAAACCCTTTGTCAAAGACAGGAAAAACCGGGGACTGTCTTCGGGGACCGAAATGTTTGGATTGCGACTTACACACAGGTTAAGAATTATGTAAACAAATTAAGAACACTGCTATTGTTGGTTTCAATAAAAATTAACGGTAATAAAGTATATAATAAATAATAAATATCAAACGTAATGTGGGACGCCCTTCAGAAAGATGGAGTGTCAACTTTTGCAGAGTGGCCGGTTTGGGTTGGATGAGAATAGCCCAAGATAGAAAGCGTCAGCGTGCATTACGGGAGGTCTTTGTCCTGCAGTGGACTGACACAGTCTGATGATGATGATGATGGTCTTGATAGAAAAACTCGACTTAATGATGTCATCTTCCTACGTATTATAACGGGACTCCATATGATCACCTAATCCTCTCTAAAATATATTCAGGCCTATAAAAATCTATGGAAATAATATATTCCCGTTTAAGTGCTATTGTGTACTGCCACCTAAACAATCAATAGTTCATTAGATTCAATAACGATGTTCGTATATGGATTTGAGAACGATACTCCGTGTACGGAACGTACCTCTTTGTGGAAGATGAAATACATGAAGATGACGGATGGAGTTGTATCAATTAATGTAACACTATAAACAGTGACCCTATTTTGTTTTAACGATAGTTGTAATAATAATAATACTATTTCTGAACGATAAAAATAATATCGTCTGGTATCAAACTAAGCAAAGCTTGTACGATCAACACTGGATGACCGATAGGTACATAGACTTATTATAAATTAATACATATAATATAGATACAAACACCGTTAAATTACTATGTTCATTACACACTATATTACCTCAGGTGGAATTCGAACCTACACCTTCTCACGTGACCGTCAGAATCATTAACCATAAAGCCAAGCGGGTCACTTCGCAGATTACGTTGGAATTTATGAGCATAATTTTGCTTTAGTTTCAACAGCACACTAAATAAGTGTAGTTTTAAAGTTATTCTCCATTTATTTTGCAGTCGCGAATGTGCAGCTGAGCCGGGGCTTAGTTACGGAACTTGGTAGCAATTAAAATAACGCTGCAAAATGAACTAAGTATAAAATGCTCTCTAATTTCGCACTTGTGGCACTTGCGTTATAAATGTTATGTTATATCGTTAAATAAAACTATTATTAACGTAAGAAGGGATAGTTTTTGTAGATTTCTTATATTAGCAAAATAAGATCATGTATTTACTTAAACAAAGTAATTCACAGTGCTATTTAGTTCTGCCTGTAAGAAAAACAGTTGCACAATACCATCTTCACCTCTTAGAGGTGTTGGCGCTAGAATTATAAACCGAGAGGTCAGTGACCCCACGGTTTACAATTAGTTAAACAATTTTGTGTTACCATTGTTTTTTGGCTGATACAGTATTGGCCAACTCTTCAGTTGTCTAAAACTGAAATGATCCAAGTGATAGATGGGCATATAAAAGTCGGTCCAGGTCCTTCGGCAGTGGTTATAGGATGTCGAAGCCATATTTATTGATTCATTTTTGAAGTACCGTTTACCATTTTGGTTATAGAGGTCTTATGCCAATCGCTCCGCGTAAAAGCTGTTACTCGGGTGAAAATAGATAAGTAGCCGATAGAACATTTACTTGGAAAACGGCTAGGATTAAGAGAAGCGCATTAACTTTTTTTACATAGATTCTTTGATCTGACGATTTAACAATCCATGGACCGCAGTTTACATTTTGGGAATTCTAATTCAGGTATATCTTGTAGATTAAAACCGACGCTAGATAAGACACTATATTAATTTGGAAATTGGCGAGGAGAATGTAAAGTGTACGTAATTAGACTTTGTAGTCATGAATTCCACCTCTTTTACAGTTTTGGTAAGGAAATCCCATATATAATAGTACGAGTCATTGTAATTTTATTAACGATGTTAATTAATTTTATCGATAAACTCAGACACACTAGTGCACATCACTAGCGTATCGATTCGGCAAATTGGAACGTCTCTCCGTCATCCGACTGCCATTGACTAATACAGACAAAGAAAGAGCAAAGCACGCGGAAAAAACGGGTCATTAATTCTCCGTAGCTTCTTTAATCCCTCTACAGTGCTACGAAATCCGTAGCTTGCGAAGAATTCAGATTTGATAGTGATAATGCATATTTCTGCTAGCAGTTATTTAATATAACTGTTATTGAATTTACCTGAATTCACACATCATTAAGTAAAACTTTACGGATTTTATCGCAATATTTATTTTTTAGACCCGACTTTTCAGATTATTTCCAGGTTTACCAGGTACGTCCGGTTGAGTCCGTCTCGTTATAATGCATATCCCGCAATACCTGAATAGCTGACTGATTCTTCTATATTTTTTAGTCACGTCTATTTGTACTCGAATATCTAAAGGTGAGCTGTCAGACAATGTCTGAGAACGAGACTCACTACAAGTGAGCCAGAAATTCATCTGCAAAATATTAAATAGAATAGTATTTTTTTTAATTTTGTTTGAATAACAGCTAGACTTTATGAAGACGAAGTGTAATATGATTATATTTTTTATATACAAATTATTTTATATGAATATGGGCAGAGCTGATTAGTATTTCGAATCTGTTTTAAAAATGTTTCGTGTCAATCTATCATGGCATTATATCGATATTATTGGTACATGATTTACCGTGTCTTGGTTGATTTAGGCATCGCATCCAATTGCATTAGACTTCAGTGTAGTTATTGCGAAATTAAATTAAGTGGTAGGTTTTTTTCAGAGTTCCATTTTCGGGAACCGAATAGGGAAGATCTCGAAGCCTTATTTTGTTGCAAAAAGTAGAATAAAAACGCAACTGCGGTCCGTCGTGTAGGATGTCCGTTGCTAATTGTCTAGATAAGAACACGTAATGAATTATTTATTACACTTCGTAGAAGATGATTTGAACCAATCAGTCAACAGCAGCTGATCCTTCTACTCGTTTAATTTTCCCATGCTAAAAAAACCCAAACATATTCAATCTTTAATTTAGTACGCTCATAAAAACTTTTGTAAATGACAACCTTTTTCATTGCTCGAAGAATTTGACATAGTCATCCGATATTGACACAAAGCTCAAACCCGCGACCTTCATACCTCGGCATTATTACACGGGCAGCACAATTGGAAACAATTGAGAGCTCCATCCGAAGCTCTGAACGCCGATATAATCGCGATTCGAATCTACGTACCGACGACCTGAGAGATGGGGGGAGGAGGGGCTAAAAAACCACCACCCTGCCTTTTGTTGGTGAAAATTTCACAAGTCATTCATTCCCCCTGAAAAGGGGGGAGTTCATTGGAATCGTCACATCGATTTATAATTGTGGATTATGCCATTCTCGAATGCTAATGACGACCGAGGCTTTTGAGTGAAGGGCTCGAGAGCAGCTGAAATGACAGCTCGAGTCTTTTTCGTCTGTTATATTGGTTTGATGGGTTTAATTTACAAAAGATTCTCTATCTTCTTTTCATCAAGATTTTATTAGTTAGATATATTAATTTATCATTATTAGGACAACGTTGGGCGGACCATTATAAGTACTAGAAAACTTACAGACCATATTAACTTTTTCAACGCACCTTTGAATTTGTTAAACAATATTATCACCTTCACAGTAAACAACGTCATGGACAAAATTTACGGGTTAACCTGAAGTGACCATTTCCCGCGAACGTCGTAGCGGGCGGAAAGGTAGTTAATATTATAATTACGAAAGTTTGTAAGGATGATTTACGAGTTTTGTTGTTCACACAAAAACTGTTAAACGGATTTTGATAAAACCTTACGTTGAATATATATTAAATTCATGTTTCCTATTATATTTATTCATATATTTTCTGTATGTATGCATTATACTTATTAAATATATATGTTGTGTATTAAACACTTCACTACATAGCATAAAACAAAGTCGCTTTTTCTGTCCCTATGTATGTACGCTTAAATCTTTAAAACTACAATGGATTTTGATGCGGTTTTTTATATGTGGAGTGATTCAAGAGGAAGGTTCATATGTATCACACAAGCTTAATATTGTAGGTATATATAATTTCAGTAAAGCACCCGTGTGAAGCAGGGCGGGTAGTAATATATAATTTTATGTTTTCTAAGTTATAATTTCATATTATTTGTTTGAATATTTCCATTTCTGACCGACTTTCCAAGGAGACACTCGTGGTTCCGTTGTAAAGGGCACAGTAGCCAGCGTATTGGTGATACCCTGGTATTGCCGATGTCCACGGGCCAGTGACCACTTTCTATCAGGTGGCCCGACTGCTAGGCTGCCTTCGGTGGCAATAAGAAAGAGTTCGTACGGAGAGCACGTTGTTACCTGCTTATATAATGGATAGGGTGTATTAGGGAAACCTGTTGCAATGAAGTGTCATTACCAAGATGTAACTGGTTCTCAGTCAGAACCTGATGCCGCTTCGATGCTTTGGGTGCACTCCTACCTATTACTTCACGCTCATAGCCAGAAGGGACGGATAACCGATAAGACCGGAGAGAAGACTGGCGTGGGAGGGACTTTTAACATTGCCCATCTGTCGCTTGGATCATCTTACTTTACAGACTATAAGACGATCAGTCTGCATTCACAAAACCTACTAGGAAACAGCAATAAACACGTTGCTGAGTCCAGGCAGGATTAGAATCCGCAAACTACGATCTGTAAAGCGCAAGCTCACACCACTAGGCTACGACATCAGTTTATAATATTAGAAGGATTACCTCACAACCTCAGAGTAAGTCTAATACGACGATTATTCCCCATACGCCCTTGTATTACATTTTACAAATCAAGCGCGAGCGATATAACATCAAGTTTTTGTTGATATCCAGTTTATTGGCCGCTTCTTATAGAGAAAAATGAGTGATTTGTTAAGGAAGCGGAAATTAGGCATATTCTATTTCCAAGCACGTAAGGATTCCAAGCCAGACCTCCAACATTTTAAGCAAAAGCCGTTACCACGAGGCTACGGAGGCAGTTTAAAGCTAACTTACAGAACGTGGACGAAGTAAAAGCTAGCATATTATATTCGTTATTTATAAACAGGCAGGCCGAAGTTAATATTGGCCGCCGGTCGCTATTCAGTTATTCATAACAGCATATGCCGTTACATCGACTGCGGGGGAAGTTTGTTTTGGAACTGGAAACTTTCGCGAAACACTGGCTTTGTGCAAATATTAGTAATAATGGCCGACGCTGTATCGCATTGTTGTGAAATACGAATTGCGCTACGCAAATCGTGAATACGTATCGTGGAAGTAATGTTTTGTAGGGATTTTTTTAGGTTTGGCTTTTTATTGAACGGGTTGATGAAACAATTGAAATCAACTGCTGGTGGTTGAAGTGTTTTTTTATTAACAACGAAGGCTGACGAGCAGTCGGGCCAACTGATGGAAAGTGGTCATCGACGCCCATGGACATCAGACATGGTCACCAATGCGCTGCCTTCCTGGGACAGGATTTTACGTCTCGTTTACCCAGGATTTGCGCTGGCTACGGTGCCTTTCGAACCGGAACAAGGTAGTATTTTCAGACTACTTCATATTTCACACTTGACACCGCGGTGGTACCGCCCCAGACGGTCCCCTGTCAATAGAGACCTACCATCTCCTAAAATTCTTTCAAAATAAATTTTCAAATTGTACTAATAATGTAAAGTGGATGTATTACACTTAATGGTTTAGTGCTGTAAGAGATTGACTGAAGCACTTTTAGCACAGATTTACGTACCACCTAAATTTAATTAAAAAAAAGTTTTATTATACTTTGACTGTCGGTTATACTTTCTGTTAAACAAAAAAAAAAGTTTTTGTTGCATTTTTAACCGAATTTCCAAAAGAGAAGGTACTCAATTCGCAGCGTATTTTTCTATATATTTTGACCTCGGTGCTCGCTTCCTAGAGTTCTCGATTGTTCATTATTTTCTTTTAAATTAAGAAAATTGCGGCTCAAAATCACAACTGGCTAAATCTTAAGAGATAGATTTAAACCTTGTTCTACATAATTGTTGCGTTCCGCGTGGACGTGATGGCCCGGAAGGAAGACACGAAAAAGGAAGGCAAACAGGAGGCACAGCCTGTTATCCGAAAGGCAGGGCGCCGAAGAGTCAAGTACCCTCTGACACTGAGCCCCTGGGCGGCTGGCAAGAGGGTGTCCGCCGCCCAGAGAAGGGCTTAAGAGGGAGTGCTGTGCTGTTTCCTGTTGATAAAACGACGGCTCGGGTATCATAACACACCCGCAGAGAAGAGGCCTGCGCGGCCGCCGAAGACTGTCAAAAGTACCTGCAGTTCCGGTACGACATGAGAAAAGAGCAGCTTGATCTTGGCCAGGGAGCCCTACATATCCCTGCTTCCCCCTCAAACGGCGGCGGCGAATCCGTAAGCTGGATTTTTCCGACGTCGAAAAAAACCTAATTTTTATTAAGATTTTCCTTACACAAAGTTTAATTAGTTTAGCTATATAGGCGCTAAACAATCGGGCCCTCTTATTGGATTGGAGATTGGAAAACATCGCGTGTGGATTTAACATGGCCGCGGTAGACCATAGGAACGCGTTATCTTCTGGCGCCATTCGTTTTTGACGTTAGTTTACGTCAACTCTTTATCTAGGTTATATATAAATTAATATATTTTAAATAGTGCTTGAGGCACGAGCACTTTAAAGTGATGAATTCATCGAAATCAGTTTCAGGAATCGCTCAGAACTTCTATCGGTAAGAAAATAAAACAAATGAAAAAGTTATCAGCGACTGCTCTGCTTAAAGCACTTTAAGTTATTGAAATTCGTAGCGAGTGAAGCTAACGTTTCTAACCGAGATTGCTTCGGAAGCAACTACTTAAGTATAGACACAGTGAGAAAGGATTTTCCTTCGTAATTTTTCGGAAAAGTTCGCAATTTTTCGTGCTCTTTCTAATGACGACAATAAAAGTTCTACCTTTACATCTGTACAATGACATTATTGATTTTGAAATTTTACATTATACAATAAAGTTTTATATTAATGATATGAAAATGACGCTCATTTAATGCCATCATTAACTTGTAAGAGAAATGTAGCCTACATTTTTCTTATACAAAAAACTAACAAAATTATTTTAAAAATATTACCACGAAGACGATGTCCCGCGCAATAGCTAGTATAAAATTTAAATTATTTTGCAGATTCGGCATTAAGGCAGGTTGTAAACTTTATTTAATGTTCATATCCCATTCGAAGGCAGACGAACAGTCGGTCCGGTCGGTAAATGGCCCACTAACGCCCATAGACATCGGCAATACCAAAGCGCTGCCTACCGTGTGATATAAGTGTTACCTCGCCTTTAACCAGTTAGTACGCTGGATACGGTGCCCTTCAAATAGGAGCACAGACGCCCCCCTGTAAAAAGGGGCCTACTATCTCCAGCAACATTATATGTGTTTACATTTTTTTATAAATCTTGCAAGGAAGTTATTTTTCAGATTTTTTTAGATCACAAATAATTTCCTTAGATATTGTGAATGTAGACTATAGCTCATAATACGTTTTGAGATAATGCCTCGGCTCGAAATAGATGCGCGTTATAAAGCATGAGCGGCCGCTTCGAACCTGTTACCCTTTGAAGCGTGTGCTCCAGCCACGTGGCGTGCCTAATCGACAGCGGGAAAGTGAAAATAAGGTGTAGAAAATTGAGGTCAGTCGGCCGGCTGAGTCATTTGGGATGGTTGTTTTTGCATGAAGCTCCTATGTGTTTCAGTGGTTGGATCGCTTTATGAATCGGAGGTCGTGGGTTCGAAACGTTCGAACGGTGGGTTGGTAGGTCCTATCTTAAAAGTCCTAATGTTTTAGCGACGGATAACCATGCAAAAGTCGAAACTTAAGTAGCCTTAGCTCTGTTCAGAAGAAGACTAACCACTTTTAATATTTTATCATATACTTTAATAAGCAGGTATTGGATGTAGTTACAACTTTATAGAATGGAAGTATTAAATACCGAAACCTGAGTCATGGTATCTTGTGTTTAAATTCATTGCCTGTTACCAAGATATCTATACTAATATTATAAATGGGCAAAGTAACTCTGTCTCTCTGTAGATTCCAAGAAATGACATAGGCTCCAAGGTAACAGGGGATAAAACTATATTTGGAAATCGTTATTGTGGAGCATAAAACGGCGAATTTTGGTGTCTGCGTGCTAAAACGAGACTTTCAGTGATGTTTTTCTAACAATTTCGTAGTTTCAAACTATACGGGGATGAACCAATGGTTGCAGTAAGGATGAAAGTGAATATGGAAATTCATCATCGTCGAAGCAAAAGCCGTAAAACTGCATGTCTAACGATAGGCACATTCTATACTTTGTACATGCCCATCCGACGCATGCTATACAGTATATATGAATACACCTCGCGGACATTTTTCATATTCAACGCAGACGAAGTCGCGGGTAACAGCTTGTCAATTACATAGTGACAATCCTTTCGTCATTTCATGACATAAGTTCGTTACATATTTTTCATAATTGGGTAACATAATTATCACCTATCTAAACTTATTTGGTTCCAGTGTATACTAACGTTTGTTTATACGTATCATGAACGTTATAACGTTACATATTAATCATTAAACACATCACCTAATACCATATTCAGTGCGCGAGCGGATTATGCTGAACTAATGAGAGAGTTGGTTCTGTTAATGATTTATTTCCTAATGACGCTCGAGAAATCGTGACGGGTGTTTGTTTATTTTCTCTGTATTTTATCATTACTTTTAATGATGTGATACTCTATTTCGTATGTATAAAGATGGTTATCATTTTTAATTAATATCAACAGACCATAAACCGATAAACTATATATAAAAACCGAGGTCGTGGTTCGACACTTGGTGGACTCAACAAATTTCATTTTGTTTCTGTTGTTAAGGCAATTGGGCCTATACCGTAGTTGTTATCAATTGATGATCCGTACTGCATGATGGAGTACTAGTCGGTCCACCTACTCAACCGATGGTTACCATGTGATGATCATACGTCAAAACCGCACTATGGATATATGTATTAGGGAGCCTATGTCCAGTATCACGGCTGATGATGAATGAATATATATATATATACATATATATTATGGACTCACAGTTTCATTGTTTTACCATAATAGTTAGTTAAGTTTGAATATCTCGAAGATTAATGTCCTGAATTTAACTGAAAAAACCATGTGGATGGGCAATAAATATCCTTTGAATAAAATAATGACATCTGTGAGATTTACTTAGATTTCATTAAAAACATACACTTAAACGAAAAGGGATAATTCGTAGTTGGATACAGAGTTTATAATCAATTTTGATTGATTTAATTTATATATGTCCATTGGTTTATATTTATATTATGATATATATTACTCGATTGTTAAGTAATGATCTATATACGTCGAAGGCAAGTAAACAGTCGGTACAAATCTGTCTCATTGTCGTTTCAGTTACATTTCTTCTTTTATAATAAATTTCATAGTAATAGTATTTTCTTAAATCTTAGTAAACGAAAACATGACCAGTGGTTGGCAATCAAAGCCGGCATTGGACCAGCGTGGTTAGATACGGCTCAAAAACCCCCTTGTGGGGAGGGCGTGCATTAGAGGAGGCCTATGTATAGCAGCGGACTAACAGAGGCTGATGATGATGATGATGAGGTAACTGGGTGTTAGACAACGCTTAAAAAAAGTTCTTCTCATAAATTACCACACGAACGGAGTCGCGTGCTCCAGCGAGTCATAAATAAACGCGTACCGATTTATTAAAGTGTATTGATAGTTTGTTACATTCGCATGGCGGAGTCGATGCCAATATCCGTCCAATTTCCGATAAGAAAGCCCCGGAGCCTATACATCCGCGAAAAGAGATATTAGAAAACCTAGTTGGGGGGAAGCGAATAGGAAATTATCAGTAACAAACTGTTTCGTATCTATTTTATTGCCGAAAGTGACGAGACGAAATATGTGACTTGGAAAATTGAGTGATTTTTTTTTTGGCGCTTACGCAGGCAGACGAGCAGTCGGGCCACCTGATGGAAAGTGGTCACCGACACCCATAGACATTGGCAATACCAGTGGTATCGCCAACGCGCTGCCTACCGTGAGACATAGGGTGTTAAGTCTCGTTTACCAGTAAATACGCTGGCTACGGTGCCTTCAAAGGAAACACAGCAGTGTTTTCACACTCCTGCTTCGCGGCAGAAATAGGCACCGCGGTGGTACCAACCCAGACGGTCTCCTGTAAACAGGGCACCTACCACCGGTAAACAGTGTAGCATATAACATTTCGTACTTATTGCTATCGTCATAAATATATAATTGGTAAATTTGCTATAGGTAACTTAAACGATTATTGAAATTAAGCATATTTCGACTCAGTCCTCTGTCTGGATGTTGGAGATGGATCTGATATGAAAAATTAAAAATTTGGTCCGATATAATACGAAAACGATAATTCAGTAAAAGTAGTTTTTATTGCAAATTTAATCACTCACGCAAAAATTTTAAATTGTTCGA
This sequence comes from Lamproptera curius, assembly GCA_029286875.1. Classification (NCBI taxonomy): domain Eukaryota; kingdom Metazoa; phylum Arthropoda; class Insecta; order Lepidoptera; family Papilionidae; genus Lamproptera; species Lamproptera curius. The sequence continues at coordinate 2,547,842 of JAGSMT010000057.1, read as the reverse complement.
AGCAAAAAAGGAGATTCAACGATAAAGGGAGATCAGATCTTCTATCCAATCGAATACTCCACATTGTTAAATAGAATGAATTACGGATTTTATCGATTTTTTAAATGTCATCGAAACATCGCCGGTTAGAAATTCTAGACTAATACAAGACAGACAGAAATAAAAATAAAAGTTGTTACTAAAATAATGTTTATTAGTTATTGAATATTTTTATCTCACACACGTTGTTTGAAGACACATTTATTTAATACTTAAGTCAGAAATGTTTAATTTTTTTATAGTAATTTTCAAGTAATAATTTTTAATTTATAAGTAATATTTTCTTAAACATCTGGAGTATTATAACTATTAGGAACTCCATTCATATCACCATATACATAGTAATTCCCAAATCTATCCATAGCCCGTTTTATTATCGATCAACTCTAGTGATTCAAACATTCATAATTGGAGGACTTTATCATTAATTATTGTCGACTTCGACTAAGGCGGCCGATCAGAACTAGATAAGAGATAAGCCAACTACGCAGGTAAAAGTGTAGTATGCCTCAGTTTCCGTTTCAAACCATAGCACCTCTGCACTCACTTCTTGAGTCCGAATGGATGGATAACCAATATAACCGGAGAGATAGGCAGCGATTTTGCCAGTCAAGCGAGATCATTTGCCCGTCCTAGGCAAGGGTGATCACCGCGTTGCGTGAATAACTGAAAACAACAATAGAAACCTGAAGAATTCTGTGATTGACCCATTGGCATTTCGTGTTGTAGAAAGTCAGTACAACTGCTACTCGGGTCAGCTTAATGTAACATGCAATATAGGACCAGTGTGCTAAGTAATCAACTTAACTTGCAGTGACGTCACTGCGTGATTACGGACATCACTCCCCTTAGCCTATGGTAGGGCGTGTGCTGAAACCGGAGTCGATGGGTTTGAAACCAGCGGAGTCAACAAATTTAGTATTGTTATTCTAGTTGGTTAGCAATATCAGTTGATGGGCATAATAAGTCGGTTCAGCCCCTCTCCGGTCGAATCGATCATCCGTCCCATCGGGCTTGAGATTAACAAGAAAGGTGTGGCCTGCTGCCATATGCGACACTTTGAGCCTGAAAAACTCTGACGCTGGTATCAAATGCAGATTCAAGCCGAGTGCTAATCGACTAGACAAGTACATCACTGTAACCAATCACTTACGCTCTAAATTACGGTAAATTCGATGTAAGTTTGCTATTTGATAGTCTAAAATATCAAGTTTAATGGGAATACCATAAGTTCGGTCCCTCTGTACTCAAATCTCCCCATCTCTAAAGCATTTAACCAATGTATCAAATTTGCTCTCAATACATTCGGAACGCTATCGAGGGTGAACAGATTCGACTATACTATCAGTTAAAAACAATGATATGGTCCTTTTAAAATTCAAGAATTCACTCTAAATTCGAAACGGTAAAGTTCAGTATTGTTCGTTGTTATCGCCGCTTTTTGCTCAATCTAAATTCAACTTTAAACTGTATGTAATAGGGTCGGATATCATTGTAAATCATGTCGTTCGCAATTCGGATAGCGTTGTCAGTGTTTTGAATTTCTTATTTTATCACTTTGTTTTATTGCCCTCTCCGTATCAACATTTACTTCTCTCTTCACGATTCGATGTATGTTTAGTAAAGGTCTTGGTTCGATTAACGTAAAGAGCTTCGGCGGGCTTGTGACTTTAGTGTTGGCGTTTCGGGTCGAAGGAACATCGATAAATGCTGCCATTATCGATAAAAATATCGACACGGCTTAGGTCGGACAGGATTACGAAATTTTCTGCAAAGAGTATAATGAACTATGGTTACGAGAGGCATTTGTTTATTAAACAAACTGTTTTATCGGATAGAGGATTAGGCTATAGGCTTTTTTGTAGCGCTTATTAAGACAGATACTTTCAATAATCATGGATTTTGTCGTGCTAGACGAATGCCTGCGAATAATGAAAAGTCATAATTCGTTTATAATTATAAACTAATACATAATATAAACCTATACGTTATTCTGATTTGTTAGCTATAAATATACTTAGTTACTATTATAATAATTCATTAAGTATTTTGTGCGTGAAAGAGTAAGCAATTTGCATACGAAGGCAGACGAGCAGTTTGGCCACCTGATGGAAAGTGGTCACCAACGCCACCACTGCCTACTGTGAGACAAAGGATGTTACGTTTCGTTTACTCAGTAAATACGCTGGCTACGGTGCCCTTCAAGCCGGAACACGGTAACGTCACCCTACCACTTTGCGGCAGAAATAGGCACAGCAGTGCTACCGCAACTGGCAGCCCCCAGTATAATGGGGACCACCACCTGCTTCATTATACTCATAGATTCTTACGAACTTGCGCGTTGTATGTTGATAACAATTACTGTTAGTATGGTTTAAATTCTATCGATAAATAATGTTCCACAGTATCTTCAAAGAACATACAGGGTGTCCCAAAGTCACGCCTTCCTTGTAGGGATCGGAAAAGGACATTATTCTGAGACGAAGAAGTCCTTAGCCATTTTTCAATCAGACGGCATAGATAATTAATTATTAATTAATGAAGTGACCAATCAGGAGCGCTACAGAAGAATAAACAGTTTAGGCTCTGGGCGGGGTGACTGAATTTTATTTTATTTGGAAAATTGAGGCAATTTTTAATAAAAATTTAGTAGCGAAGGTCAGTTAGAGGCTCTGGGCGGATGTGAATAAATTTTTATTTTTATTTGGAAATTGAGGCACTTTTGATTTGGTTAAAAATGAGTGGTGATATCAGTTAGAGGCTCTGGGCGCTGGCTGAAATTTGGATTTTTATTTAAAATAATTGACAAATTTTTGATTAAAAAATAATAGGCAAGGGTCAAGCAGAGTCACTTGCTGAGCCATGGCTGAATTTTGATTTTTATTATAATAATAAGACAAATTTTATTAAAAAATAAAGTAGCAAGGGTCAGTTTAAGCGGCAACAAATGGAATATGTCCACATTCAATCGAGTAAATGCTCAAAGTGTTGTCCGTTTTCTTGAAGACAGAGCTGGCATCGCTTGAGAAGATTTTATTACTTATTTTTTAATCAAAATTTGTCTAATTATTTTAAATAAAATCAAATTCAGCCACGGCCGCAGAGCCTCTAACTGATACTCACTACTCATTTTTAACCAAATCAAAAGTGCCTCAATTTTCCCAAATAAAAATAAAATTTATTCACATCCACTTCAGAAACCTCTACTGACCTTCACTACAAATTTTTGATTAAAAATTGCCTCAATTTTCAAATAAAATAAAATTAGTCACACCCGGCACTCAGAGCCTCAACTGTTTATTCTTCTGTAGCGCTCCTGATTGGTCACTTTCATTAATTAATAATTAATTATCATAGTACTGATTGAAAATGGCAAGGACTTTTCGTCTCAGAAATATGTCCTTTCCGATCCCTCAAGGAAAGTGCTGCACTTCTGGGATATCCCTGTATAACTTAAGAAATGTACTATTTATATTTCGTAAAATAATTGTTATTATTTTCTTTGGAAACACTAGTAAAATGTAAAATAAATTAAAAACTCTAATATAACCTTTAGTATTGACAAAACATAACTAATAAGTTGTAGAAAACGTGATTGTAAGAAATAAATTTCACTAAAAATATCTAAAGCTGTGTATTTGTTTCAAACATCTTAACTTTTATAAAGGTAGCTTGTAGCTGAATCTCTTTTATATTATATTTTTATAAATTAAACAATTGATAAACAAAAAGTTTTACTTCCATATTATCTATTAAGCGGGGTAATGAAGATTAGACTTTCATCATATCTAAAAGGAAATCAAAAGTTAAGCTTCTTAACTGTTCATATTAATTTAAAACCATATTAGTATCTACGTTTAAGCTTTGCATTTCACTGTCACGTATTTAAGTGATAATAATAGATTACTTTCTCATTAAACAAATTGTTACGTACTACATACTATTACTTATTATTTTGTTACTTATATATATGGTAATTTTATTTACTTTCTTTGCATATTTTTCTGTTTTTTTTTTGTGTTCTCTATTATGATTTTTGCCCTTACTATACATAAAAAAAAAAAACATTTTTTTACATTTAACATGCCAATGCATAGGTTAGACATAAAGCTAAAAAATTAAAGCTTCAGAGTAAAGTAAAGATCTGACAATCACACTTTATCAATGGCAACACAATGACGTGACGAACCCACCGCCCACTTGACGGACCTGCTTTACAGTGGGAGTAAGACAGATCCGCAGTACAAGTGCAATTAGTCAATTGACAATCCACCTGCTCAGCGTGGCGCTTATTAGCAACTCTTTTTAATGGACGCCAACAAGATCGGCCGCCTTGGCGTTTGTTGAAAAAAGGCTTGTGTCCAACAGTGGACTGCTAAAGGCTGTTCAAGGTAATTATGATGATGATCATAATGATGATGAATGGCAACAAGAAGCCTTAATCGTCAGCCTGTTATATGACCACCAGATATGCTGGGTTTAATTAATGCTGCATTATAATTTGAAATAGATTAAGTAAACTATATTCTTTTAATCAAATAAACCTACCGCAAAACAAGTACTCATCTATACACGTCAGTAACGGTAAAATCAATGGAAGCTTTCGCTCCCTTTCAATTAAATCCATTAATTATGAACCATTAGACTTATATTTAATTAATGCCATTGAGTTACCCTTTGCCGTTCAATTTGATTTATTTGAATTGCTCGCGCGATCTGATATAAATCGTGGTTAATTTAAATACAATATGAAATACAGCTAATTAAAGCATTAATTAATTGTAGTTCTATATATAAATATTTAACGCCAAGATTATAATTTTTCTAGGCATTTAATCCAAGACCTAGGAATGTCACATATCATCAGCCTGTGATAGTCGACTGCTGGACATAAGCCTCCCTATTACACTACTATCCATTAGGGGGTTTTGGACCGTATCCCACCACGCCGGTCCAATGTGGGTTGGTGGGTGGACCGACTTTTTACATCCGACGCATGGATCATCATACTGTTTAGACAATTGGGTGATCGGCCCAAATTGCCCTAACCAAGTAGGAAACAACAATGAAATTTTTAAATTCGTTGCGATTTTCCTAGTTTAATGAGACAATACAAATTTATTACCCAATCGGTTAAGAACACATTTCCTCTTTCTCCAGCCCTTTTCCCAAGTAATCGTGTGATCGGCTTACGGCAACGAAGCGGAATTCTCTGAGTTATAAAATGTTTACTGCTTTTGACCGACTTCCCAAAAGAAAGAGATACGCAATTCGAAGCGTATGTTTTTTTATATATGTTACCTCGTTGCTTTGCGCGTAGTGGTTCGATTTTGTTCATTCTCATTTTCAACGATATATATTAGCTGTTAATTGGTACTATTTTTTTTATAATCTTGAGATAAATCAGATCCGTCATCCGCCGTCAACATTGTATGAGTTATTATCATTATTATTATAAGTAGATTGATAGATATTTAAGAAATTAAAAAAAATTACGGCGTCAGAAATCATAACCTCGTGCAATTTATTTACCAACGCTGCCGAAACCGTAAAATATAGACATAATCTATGTTTAACATAATCGTAGTTCTTTAATAGGTCTATAGTAAAGTCCATGAGCGCATGTATCTATGTTTTAAGATTACCATAGCCATTTTAATGTAAAACATTCTTAATAATTGCAATAGTTAAATAATAATTAAATAGTTATATAGTGTAACTGAATATCAAAGTATTAAAAAAACATCTTCATTCTATTTGCATTAATCGTGTAATACATGACATTTTGATTAAATGAATACTTTTAAAGATATTACAGATTTTAAATGCAATGGCGGAAACCGCGGATAGTGCTAGGACTAAACCCACACTCACATGCGCAACGGACAGGGTCTCTAACCACTCAGCCAGGTAGGTCGCACAGTAAGGTAGAGCGGTCTTATACATATCTTTGATTAAAGTACGAGTAAACTGAGAACACTGCGTGATTTGAAATTTAAATTTGCTCTGACGACACATCCTGTACGTACTTTGTATAGATATAGCAATCACCCGCTTCGTTTACCAATCCCCTTGTGATATATAGTGGTCCAAGTGTTGTGAAATAACGTTTATATAAATCTTTAGAATAAGGGATCTCTTTTTATATATATATATATATAACAATACAAATAAAAATAATTGGAATATCTCTTCGTGAAATCAAAATGACTATTTTTAAATGCTAACATTGAAGTAAATAACCGATACATACATTTTTTTTTTTAAAAGAAAAAAAGGTATGTATCGGTTATTTACTTCACTGTTAGTTGATATTCATGGAAGTAACTTAGGAGACTTTTTACAAAAAAAAAACAATGTTTTTTACCTGGGTAATATATATTAGTAGGTACTGCCTCCGTAGGCTAGTGGTAAGGGCGTGTGCTTTACATACCGAAGGTCGTGAGTTCAATCCTGCGGGGGCTCAACAAATTTTCATTGTTGTTTCCTAGTTGGTTAGGGCAATTTGGGCCGATCACCCAATTGTCTGAAAAGTAAGATAATCCATACGTCAGATGGGCATGTATAGAGTCGGTCCGTCCACCAACCCGCATTGGACCAGCGTGGTGGGATATGGTCCGAAACCCTAAAAATGGAGAAGGCGTTCATTAGGGGAGGCGATGTTCAGCAGTAGACTAACACTGGCCAATAATGATGAAATATATGTAGCAGGTATTGTTGCTTCAATAATATTAACCCTCAACTTGCTTGTTCTCCTCAGCATGCATGACCATACCCATATTCATTAAAATGACCTATTGCTATACCATTCATACGTAAAGGTTCGAAATAACCAGCGCCAAAACCGTGTGGTATGGTCTAGGTCCATAATGAAAAACCAGTTGATATTATCGTTTTTTTCGGGTTTGTATATACCACCCACCAACCCTCATTGGACTAGCGTGGTGGGATACGGTCCAAAACCCCCTAACGGATAGTGGTAAATTAGGGCAGGCCTATGTTCAGCAGAGGAATATTACGGGCTGATGATGGTGATAATGACGAGATACAATTGTCATTAAAGTCATGTAATCCATACAGATGGTCTTGCAAAAAGTCGGTCTCCGTTTTCGAGGCCATAACTTGGGGAACGTTATAAGGCGCCACATCCTTTGAGTTGTGGAAGTCAGATATCAATGGATCCGTGTTAAAAAAGTGTGCGTGTATATATGTACACGCGTTAGAAGTTGCACTTTATTGGCGTAACAAGACATTAAAAATTTTATCAATTCAATACATTGAACGTTTCGATGCAATATTCGGTTGAAAATAGTTTATTTAAATATCATAAAATAACCAAATGTTAACTATAGCCCACTTCAGGGTGTCGTGTTTCATAACGATTTGTACGCGCATCGTAAAAGTTTACTACAGCTGACTTTTGTCATTCCGGTTTGGGTAACAAAAAAATAATGAATATAAAATAAATTGCGTAAAAAGTTTAACTTTAAAAGCGTCTAAAACTATTGCCATAACTGCTATCAGAATTTCAAAATACACAGAACTCTAACAACCATTACTTGAGCAGTTTATTTCAAAGGACGAAAAGCTAATTCAGAATGACACCTTCAAGGACTTTTCGCACACACATCTAGTGTATTAATCATTAAACTTTTACTCAAAACAACGATAAGCCCGAACGCTAGTGGTAACAAAAATTTGTCACTCAGCGGGTACGCCTAATCCTTATTGGTTCCAACTCCTTTTGGTGGTGACGTGATATTATGTCCTTTAGTTAATATAACAAAGGCGACGAGGCGATAATTCACGTAATAAGGGTAGGGTTATTGGTACGCGTCACGCGACCCCACCCCAATGTCGCAATTTTTAATTTCAACCACACAACAGACTGAGTACGCGTCGATGTTTCATTAAAAATTTTGTCATTGTTATTCATTATTCAAATTATTAATTAAGTTCAGTCATTATTCAAATTCAAATGTATTTATTCAACATACACTAGATTATTTGTTTGTCAACAACGCTGTTGCTCGTTCGGTAAAGGACGTATGACCTGAGAAGAACCAGCGCAGTAAACTCAAAAAGACCTTCCTTTTGTCACCTGTTACAAAAGAGTTAAACTATCAAAAAACAATTTCTAGAATACCATTGTCATCTATTAAAAAAATCCAGAATATAATCGTCATTTTATAGTTTAAGATTGTTCAATAACGGCTTACAATATTATTACGGTCTGTACCGTACGGCAGGTTCAAATATCTTTATTCAACATAGAAGTGTTACATATTGATTATCACTTATTGGTTGACAACAACATTACCACCGGTTCGGTAGAAGACGTCTTTGACGTGAGAAGAATCGACAAAACAAACTCAGCGTTAAGCTCAGCGAATCTTTTACAATAAAAGTGAAATTTTAACCAAAAAATGTATGACCGAATTCCAACAGTATATAACCATTATTAAATAAAATGATTTTACGGATTTTATCGCGTTTATTTTACATTTTAAATTCCCGACGTTTCGAACACTTTCCAGCGGCCGTGGTCACGGGGTAGACTGTCTACCCCGTGATAGTCCCGTGTACGTCGGGAATTTAAAATGTAAAATAAACGCGATAAAATCCGTAAAGTCATTTAATAATGTATAATATTCGCACAAGCAATAGAAATAATTAAGTACATAACCATTTCGCGCAATATAATACGGTGATAACGTGCCCTCTCCAAGATACTAACCCTCGAATTCTGTCAATGCATTTTCAGTCTCAAATATCTTTTAAGTATTTATTTAATAAAATGCTATGCATGTCTCGTTTAATACTAATACACATAGAATAACGAATTTGTTTAATGAATTAACTTTAATATGCTGTATTACCTCAAATGAGCTTGTAATATGCCTCATTACAATCCACAACTTTTTACATTAAAATGGTTATTGTAGGTTATTTTTAAAAATAAATATTTGCACACGTGGACTACATTTTACACCATTCTAAGAATCATCTACAGCATAGTTTTAATCTGCCTCATAACATTGAGGCAGCGTTTGCAATTTAATCGCACATTTTTTATTTGTGATAATATAACTTTTAATGGTAAAAGAATTTTGATATACTTTAACACATTTTTGACATTGCACGTTAATTAATTATTAGCTTAACATTACTTTATTTACTACAGTTATATTCAATTCGTTTTGTGTTTACGATTCACAAATATATATCTTTAATTATAAATATATTTATTAAAGCAGAATGTATTCACAGCTGTCCCCTCGTTACACCGTTAGACAGTCACATAACAGTTTCTTTTACGACCATGGGTGTTTCAATGCACTGAATTTCATCCCTGAAATGTGACAGTGACTAACGTTACTGTTATTAGTAGGAAATACTATTATTGGAGTGCCTTGTGGCAACCTTTATTAGATCGTTTTGGGTCATTCCTTTTCAGTGTACCGACCATCTTTAATGCGGAGATTGGACGGGATCGGTCCAAGGTTGGTCCTGGATATCACAAGTGTGACAGTAAGTTGGTCGGTTTATTGTATTTTTTTAACTAGTACAATTTCCAAACATAGTTTTCTGTTTCCTATAGAAGAAAATCAAGTTGTACACAGTTGGTTTTAGATGATGAACTAATTCAGCTGATAGATCGGCTACCCCCACTCTTTATTTAGTTTTTCAAGATAACTTTGTAGCTTACGGTCATGTATAAATAGTGATATCTGAGATATTCTAATCATCTCATCTCATCAGCCTGTAACAGTCCACTGCTGGGCATAGGCCTCCCCTAATACACCCCTATCCATCAGGGGGTTTTTAAATCGTATCCCACCACGCTGGCCCAATGCATTGCATTGGGTTGGTGGGTGGACCGACTTTTTACATGCCCATCCGACGCATGGATCATCTTACTTTTCAGACAATTGGGTGATCGGCCCAAATTACCCTGCCCAACTGGGAAACAACAATGAAAATTTGTTGAGTCCCCGCAGGAATCGAACCCACGACCTCCGGTTTCTGAAGCACACGCCCATACCACTAGGCTACGGAGGCAGTATATTGTAATGATCATAATAATTTGCAAAACAGTGCTAAAATACTTAATGAGTTATGGTTTATGCTAACAATATAAAATAAACACAAGACATAAAATTATTTATTATTTATTCTTCTTATTTTAAGTGGCCTTTTTATTCCTATTGTTATTTTAAAATTTTTCATAACCTCCCTAAGGTTGGCTGTCAGATAATGCCTAAAGATTAATGTGCATAAAGAATAAATAAATAAATAAATAAAAATAAAAAAAAAATCGATTGAAAAAACCTAATATAATATTCGTTTTTAGCAGCTAGTAGTTGACGTATTTGTTGCATTACCACGCTAGTTTTGACATTTCTGTTTTTTGTAAAATATGTATTTAAGCCCTTCTACAACACATAACAAAATATAAATATCAAATCCACTTATTTACGGATTTTTACGCTGTTACTTAAATATATTTATTCCCGACGTTTTCGAAATCCGTAAATAATATGTATTTAATCGCGTTAAAAAAAAAAAATATGAATATTAAAAATAGCACAATCGCCTGCTTAATATTTAAAACAGCGGGGTGAACGGTAATAAAATTACTCGCCACTCCCGACGGAAAGACCGTCTCAGTGTATGTAGGTCGCGCGAAGTGCGTTATAATTACTGAAATTTATGACGCGGCCCATCCCCTGGGAAGCTCTTGGTCCCACGAATTCCCCAGTTTACTGCCTGGAGGTAGTTCTAAAAGGTAAAAGACAATACCTATGTTAAGGTAAATTTTTGGCTTTCATACTCAACAGAAACTATGGAGGATGTTTGGTTATGTTGGACTTGACTTGATTTGACTTGTTATAATAGAAATTTCATACGTTTAATAGTAGAAAATAATCGATTAATAAACCAAATTTTAAAGATTGACTTCAAAAAGAAAATATGTGTTACAAAATGATATTAATAACGTGTATTTATTAGTTTCTGAAGTCGAAATCGGTCTACCAGAAGTAGACTGCAGAAATTAATAATTTTAAATAATTACATACTGTGTAATGAGAAACAAATCAATGCTCTGGATATGTTTGTGTGCATAACAGATTCTGTGCATAACAGATTTATGCGCAGAAAAAAAATATATTCTCTAGTTGTCTCCTTTTCTACTAATATTATTACTATTATTTAAATTATTGTTAATAATATAAAAAAGTTGGTGCTGATATATACACATAATAATGTCCTCCGAGGCCACTACGACTACTTTGACTGATCTATTTTACAGATCAGCCATCGTAGGGGACACTATAGTGAATTATTGTACGCGAACAACACTTGTGCACTTCCTCTTCATTCACTAGTATATTCTGAAAATCAGAAATAAACTAGGTGTGAGACCTATATGCACGCCTAACTCATGGATTGTCTTACCTTGCTGGAAAGATAGCGATTAGGCTACATTGCTTTAAATAACTGGGAAACAATTATGAAGTATAAAGTCCATGAAGTCCATTATTAAAGCGCAAGCCCATACCAGTACCTTTTGAGTTATTGAAACAAATATTTTTTAGCATAAATTAACCGTTTTATTTACATGCACAGAGATGGCTTTATTTTAAGAAAAACTAATATTTCATTATAACAAATATTAATTGGACACGTTTATGTGGAATATTACTCAGTGTTAAACTAGTTTTCCGGTAGTAAAACATGTTCAGAGTCGGTGCGGAAGTTTTTAGCATCCAGTACAAGTGCACAATGGGTTTAGTTAAACGTAGTTAGTTTTATGACTGTTTGTGAGCAGTTTGAATTGTAATAATGATATAGGAAGTGTAGCTTCCCATATCACAGCCATGTGTACCGCAGTGGACTGACACAGACATGACGATGACGATAATATAACGGTCATTTAAGAGATGTGATTTACGATTACAAAGTGAAATGCCATGTCCAATTGTAATAGATCATCGTCAGAGGTGAATAGATCACGTGACGTATTGGTTAGTCACTCTGACTGTAACGCCCAAGAGTGTGGGTTCGTGGTGATCGAACGGCAAATTTATTCATCGCCCCAAGGTTGACTGTCCGAAAACTACTTCGTCAGTGAGTCCGCCTCTGTACAACTTGCGCATAAAGTCTACAATATTAAAAAAATATCGTGTATTTACTTATTTATCTATTAATAAGTAATTATTTACTGATAGAAAGTTAAGTCTATTTATTTAAAGTCTAGCTTAGCTAGTGCATGTAGTATTACTAGTTCCTAGATGTTGTGCTATTCGTTCAGAAATATAATAAAGTACTTTGTTACTTACACTGTGACAGAAGATTATGGGGAGAGAACGGATTGTAATCCTGTAACCGTTTATTGGGTGATAAAGCCGTTTTATGGTAGTTTTTTGCGGGTTAAGCTTTTGTCTCATGTCGTAAAAATGTTTAAATGAAGTGATAAATAGTGATAAAAGGAATGACGTCTGAAGCGCCATAGGTTTTAATATTTCGCAGAACGGCTTGATTTTATACTTCCATTTTTACACAAAAATTAGTAAATGTTCGCTTCAATCTAAATTGCAGTATAAAAACTAAAAGTTACTAAAAATTAGTAAATGAAGAAAGGAGTTTCCGCACATCAGGGGTTATGATAAAATTGGTAAAGCGATTTTTTTTTTATATTTCGACTTCAGATAGTCACACGAACTAACGCATACACATACAGACAAACATATATTAAGAAGGCTATTTTAACATTATAACATCGCTCAGAAATACTTCTATTTTTAGGAAAAGTTTTAAAATATTAAAGGTTAACCATTAGGAAAATTGCCACTATGACAGTAATGTAAAAAATCTACCGTTTTCCGATTTGCAGGGCACTAAAGCAATTGTCAAGACCGGATATGCAACACAGGGCAGGGGGCGCCACTTACCAGCATGTGAACGTCTTACGCGTCCCATCGTTCAGACTTAACAAACTATTTTACTTCCGTGATTAATGCATATAGTAAATTAAGTTTTTCAAGGGTTTTTAGCGTTTATTGCATACACTTTATTTCCAATGGTGTAGTCTGCCCGTAATCATAAACGTGAGAAGCTTATCCATCATAGCATCATGGAAGAATGGATAATAAATATGGTGGTTTTTAATGTAAATAGAAATCATAGTGAAATAATGAATATTAAATTATAATACCTAATGAAATTAACGGGACACCGCACTCCGGTTATATTTTACAATTTCGAAATAACATTAACGTTATTAAGTCCCTAATTAACATGAAATACGAGGGCGACTTATTATTTAAATTACGATAAAAACCCGGCGCATAAATGTATGTGTGTAATTAAATTATTTCGTATGTTGTGTAATTATGGTAATTTTGGTCTAAGGTTCGCCGTAAGCTTTATGGAATTAAGCTTTACGATGTTTATTTGAGATGAAAATCTTTACGTTAATAATTAGTCCTCGGCTGAAATATTACCTTTATGACTGGCTGTTGTGCGCGTGATAACATATATTTAAAAAAAATCGTCTTTTATTTAAAAAAAACTCTCAGTTACTTTCTAGTAAATGTCGCGTCCATATCGGACTGGCTATTCCAGATAATAGTCAGAACAAAAGAAGACAAAAAAAAATATTTCATTTGTATCGGTTACATATAACGATGTATTCATTAAATAGCGGTTATTTTTTCATTGGATGAAATATTATGTTGATATTTTAATAACAAACTATTAGAACTAGCAATATCTATATTTATCTAATCATATAATGTACTGTCTCCGTAGCCTAGCTTTATGGGCATGTGCTTTGAAACCAGAGGTCGATCGGAGGCCTATGTCCAGCAGTGGACTATAACAGGCTGATGATAATATAATGTACGACTATTTTAAAATTCCTTTGATCCAAAAAAGGCTGTAAAGATTCTCCGAGTAATCATTTGAATTTTGTATAAACATTTCCTGATAGAGTTGTTGCGCTTAGCAGCATTAACATTCGCCGATAATCAGCATCATATTCATCCGATATCATCGTCATCGTCAACGTCAGCTGATCTAGAAAAACCTATTTCATCAACATCCCTGCTTGGAGAGCAGCTATCATTCTGTATCAATGTCGTTTACCTAACACGACAAGTATGTCAGCCATTACCTTTTGTCGCGTCCTTAAATCAATGAGACGTTAAACTCCCCACAACGGGTCGTAACCTTTTACGGCTTACGGGACAGGTAAATATAGGGACGGCTCGGGGGATCGTTACTGTGGCAACGGGATATCTAAGGACCGGGCATGTCGTGCAGATGAATTGCTAAGAACACCGAATCGGAAGCTATGCTAAAGACAAAAGAATGTGAACAGAAGATTTAATTTATTTATTTCTGAGTTAAGTATCCTAGCAAATAACGGATATTTAGTGGGTGGTGGACTTGCTTGTGAATCGTCAAGAATGCTACTATCAGTTTGGAATAGCTGACTTTAATGTAACTACAAGAGAAACTTAGCGGGACGATAAAAATGAAAACTAATATAGTATTTATGATCTCCTACTAGGCGAATCTGATAACGGTGATCCATATATTTTAGAGATCAGCCACCTGCGCAGGACTGGAAAGGAGGAACAGGACCGATTTTTTACAAGTTTATGCTACGCATGGATCGTTTTACTTAATGGACGATTGGGTGTACAGTCAGCAATGACCTAACCACCTACGAAACAATAATGAAAAGTTGTTGCGTTCCCGCAAGCTTTGAAACAACGACCTCAAATTAATGCGCTTAGTTTGTCTCAATCTCTTTCTTTAGATTACGGAAATAAATAAATTAATGTATATAAAGCCATAAAATATGAATAACATATAATAAGACTATGGGACACAAATAAAGCTGATGATTTATTGACACTATATAATCAGTTGGATATTAGATTTAGATAACGGCCCCGTTAGAGATAATAAACAAAAATATTAAAAACTGTATACATATGAGCTATAATATTGTAAAGTTTCAACAAAATCCATTAATAATTTTTCGTATTATAAAGCAACAAACATCCATGCTCGCAAAATTTTGCATTTATATTATTAGTAGTATATACAGCTGTTTGTTTTTTCGTGGACGTTAAACGTAGATAAAATATTTTTTACGCCCCATCGTAAATCTTTGCGGTGCTTGCTTTGAATTGGTACTTGCATTGCTGATGAATTTTATTATACTGCAATCATAAAATTCCCCTTGATGGAGTTTAATGACTTTGGATACCTGTCATGTAAATATATTTTTGGTGAAAGTACCGAGAACTTAATGTAATTACTTAATGAACTTAAAAATCGAGCGGTATTAGAATCCGACACAGGTAAAGAGAAGGAAAGAAGTAAAGAAAAGAGTGAACCAGAATCAAGTTATTAAAGTTCAAACACTGGTTATGAACCCGTGACCTATTTGCATCAGTCTAGAAACTTGCCTTCTTACTTAAACAAAGTCTACCTTCTAGTCTGTCTTCTTACTTAAACATAGTCGCTAAAGGCTAAAACATTAATGCCCGCCTATGGCCGCGACCTAATCCTCTTCCGTTCTTAAAAAAAACCTTTCTTTTCCTAAATAAAAAAAGTAGCCTAATTTACATTAGCTATCTTCTGGTAAAAGTCAAAATCAGACCCGCCATTCCAGGCTAATCCCCAGAACAAAGCAGATAAAAATTTAAAAATAAATGTCTTGTTATATGTTTTGGTTATATATCACAATGTTAAATAATTTAAACATTATAAGGCGGTTATTTTGATGTTACATACTGACACTCCTATTTTATTTATTTGTATAGATTATCTTGCGACTTTTAACTACTGAAATAAATCACCAACTTTTCGAAATCAATAAACGTAGACTTTGCTGTAAAATCCATGTTTTATTCCGGTGAGCGGTATTCCAACTATACTGAAGTGATTTAATTTGGTCTAAAAGTAAAACGATCCGATGTATGCAACCATACAATGCATTGCAAAATAACCAAGCATCAGCCTCAGACACAAAGGGCATTATGCATTCAGGTCGGTCGTATCCGTGAACGACGCTTCATCTAAACCTCATTAAGTCACCTGACTTTTGTAACGAGTTGTGTTGTAACTACAACAGACCATTGAAGTGCTTTGACTTAATATGCTACGAAAACTATAAGTAAAGTCATTATGCTAAAGTTTGTGGTCCGGTCATGGTATACATGTATAACCTGGCCCTATAGCATTGGACCCGTGTTTAAGTTAGTTTAGAAGGTTCAAATCATGTAAGGACACACTATTATCGTTGTTTCTTCCTTGTTTAAGAGCAAAAGGCTAATCACCAATTGTCTAAACAGTTAGATGACCCGTGAAATAGTATGAATTGGCAACATAAAAGTTTCGTTTTACTTGCTTCTTCCCTTGCCTTTTTCTGTTCTCAATCTTTGTTAAAACAAGTCCTACAAATCATTAAAAAAACTCGATGGCATACAAGGGTAATATCTAAACCGGCAGTGTTTATAACAACGCAGCATCTTAGACTTAAAATAAGTAAAAATACCTGTAACTCAACAAAGATTTAATTTGTACAACGAGTACGAGTTAAGTATCTATGACTCACCAAGCTTGTTGTTCCCGTGTTGATGCTGATGATGATGCTGTGGCGGCTGCTGTGGCAGTTGCTGCATCAGCGCCGGATGCGGCAGCTGCAGAAGCTTCGGCTCGAGCTTGGTGGCAGCGGCCACCGGTATCGGGCCGGCGTTCGTCATCGTCGTCATCGTCGCCGCTGGCATCATCAAGGTTGACATCGTCAGCATTTTGCACAAGGCCGTCAGCGATCGCACCCTAACACTTAAATCGACGCCATTTCGCGCCAATCGTGTCACGAGCGTTCGTTTTTTGAAATTTTAGTGTTTTTTTTTAACCGTGTGTTTTTTAAATCGTCACTCTAATGTCACTGTATTAAGCATAACACTGGTGGGTTTTTAATTATTTCTTTGTTGCGTTTAGATTTTTTTTTGTTATTGTATTTGTTGATTTGTTAGCTTATTAGTGTAAGGTTGAAAATAGATTTGAAAAATTTATTCTACTCTATGGCTCCTGCGGGTTGGGAGATATCACTTAGTAACGATTTAGGTGAACGCGTGCGTTGTGGCCCTTTTAATTAATGCGCGAGACAGTTATAGTTGGATTGTTCATAACATTGTATGAAAATTATGTTTCTTTTCATATTGGATAAAGACCGGCAAGGACATCGGAATTACTACATGCAAATTAAAAAGAACATTTGATTCGTTCTAAAATAGTTGCCGATATTTTTATAATGACTAGAACTAGAACGATAGGTACATGTACGCTTTTGAATATGAAGAATAATAAAGTAAAATTATCAAATCCATGTCTTTACGTGTGCACCGCGTTAATTAGCGTTAATCATGCAATAGGAGAAATAATAAAAAATAAGTAAAGTATGAAAGATAAGATTCAATTTAATTTTGGCAGATTCTGTTGTGTTTAGTTGACTGCATTTTTATTTAACACGATGATTGAATTTTTGACCAATCTAAAACATTTTCTGGCGTCTGCTTTATTATATTTTCTGGTTAGTAGATTGTCCACGGTTCAGCCCGAGTTATTTTTTTTATTTTTTGAGCATTTTTCTCAGATAAAGAGCAGCTTATGTTACTTGAGGATTACATGTCTATATGGTAGTAAAATAATATTTAAAACCGCAAATCCTTCCTCTTTATAATATTATTAGTATGGATTAAAGACTTAAACAAAAATGTTTTATGTACGTATATTGCTACGAAGCTATAAGACGAAGCTGCTTGAGATCCGCAACTCGGCTATCGGCGGATCAAAGTCTAACTATGCGAAACTTCACACATATTTTGGCAACTTGAACCATGCGATCAAACATTCAGCCCCCTTTGAGATACGCTGAATCTTAAGCATGAATTAATAAATGAGTTTCGTTCCTGGAGAATGGTAAATAAAGTCTTAAATTCATAATAAAATACGTCTTTAAACAGTAAGGTATGGATTTTATAAAATAAATGTAGCATTCGTAGTCTCCTTAAGAGCTTTTCTTTTACATTGTATTTCTTATGGGCGGATTATTTTCCATCAGGCGGATGACCTGTTCGTATCTTTTCCTTATATCATTATCATCAGCCTGTGTTAGTCCACTGCTGGACATAGGCCTCCCCTAATGCATGCCTTCTCCAATAGGAAGGGTTTTTGACCGTTTCCCACCATTGCACCAACCGCATTGGACCAGCCAATGCGGTTTGCTAGGTGGACCAACTTCTTACATACCCATCCGACGCATGGATCATCTTACTTTTCAGACAATTGGGTGTTCGGTCCAAATGGCCCTAACCAACTAGGAAACAGCAATGAAAATTTGTTAGGTCCCCGCAGGATTTAATCGGTTTCTACAGCACACGCCTTTACCACTGGGCTACGGAGGCAGTCCTTATATTACCAAACAAAAGGAGTTACAGCGTCCTCCATTAATTTTTTAAGTCTACTAACAGATGGGTAGCTAATGAATATTCTTCCTAACACCGATTTATTTCAGCAACGAAGTCACTCACTCCCGTAAAACCATTTATATTTGCTTAGGTTTTTTTTACTTCGCAAATTTTTCTAAGGTCGGCAACGGCGTTGCGCTTATTAATGCCAAGTTCCGCCAACTTTTTTAATACCTCCCGTTTGCTGGAAATGCGAGCGCTGCCAACTTCAACCACTTCTGGCCGCGTTTAACTTTCGCAGCGCTTTAATACGGCCAAAGAAGAGATTTGATGAATAGATATTCGATGCAGTTGGACTAGTTGTTGTGCCGAGTCGCTCGAATTCGATTCCGGTCGAATCGGGTTGGTATATTCGAATGCTCTTTTCAAATCGGATTGCAATGGAAGTACGTAAACTTGATCGTTGTGCTGTTTGCGTTAAGTAAATCTTCAGAAACTTACTCATTTGTTTAACGCGAGTGTTGTTAGACGCCGCATCCAAAAGGTTTTTTTGGACTTTAAGTTTAAATTCGAGAAGTTTCTTAGCCATCCTGATCTTCAAGGTAGCGCATTCCACAGAAGAACGGATTGAATAAAGAAAGATTTATGAAAATTATCAGAGCGATGTGAAGGACAGAGCAGAAGACGGTTATGACTCGAACGAAGATCTTTCGTGTACCTTAGTTAGTAAGTACTTTACAATATTGTAGGATATCGGTTAAGCTATTTAAAATTGAAGCTAAATTTTCTTGTCCCTTTCGTACTTCAGTTTTAACATTGACCAGGATTACAGGTCTGTTTGTGAGTAAGCTTCCATATTATTTTAAATTATTTTAGACGCATTAATCACAATGTACATAAAGTTTAAAAATCTCAGGTGTTGCTAAATGACGTCAGCTATAAAAAGTTGTAAAGGCAATCTAGATCAAAAAGGACAATTATTAGAGACAACCCTTGTTCCTCAAACTGTAGAAAAAAATTATAAACGAACATACTGCATTCGATATTCATAGCAACTGCTCAAACCATGTTTTGAATAGTAGTGTATTGATAATTGTAACGTATTGATTAACATTTATAAAAAAAGGAAAATGACGTACGTAGAGTTTTTTGCTAATTCTTCTATGGACAGCTCAAAATTTCCGAACCGGTTGTACATTGATGTTTATATGAGCTCGAGAGAGCGTAAATTTGATAAAGAATATTTGAATCTGGATGTGTTATAGATTTTTTGTGATTTCAGCTTTATACTATTGGTCGAAATATTTAAAAAATATTAACATTTTTTTAAATATTTTTAACATAGGTTCAGAAACAATTGAAGACTTTCTATTACTTAATATTAACATTGACATTTACAATAAAACGTTAAAACAATCCTCATTTTCAGTTCCATTTATCCTCCTCGCCCACTTGAAGTCGGCAAATATCGATGGACATGTTGGACGAATAAAATAAATAAACAAGTTTACAACCGCGGGGCGTCGTTAGTCGAGAGAGCGTTCTGTAGCTCGCAGCGGGGCTTCTACGGATACCCGTAGCGCTGCGCCGCCCTCGTAGCGCTACGCCGCCCCAGTAACGCTACGCCGCCCTACGTAGACCGTTGTTATTTTTACTGGGGCAAGGCTTTTAATTTATCAGCTGGAAAGAGTTATGTGCAAGATTGATCGGATGTTATTTGTTTAACGTACTCGTAATAAAAGTTAAGTTCAAAGATGTTTCAGTGAATTAATATTATTGTAAAGTTTTAAAATAGAATTGTAGATATTGTTTAAGTCGTTGTAATATTATTTAAATAAATAGCATTAGTAAGTATGTACTTTTACAATTAGTTTAACAGAAAGACGAAGAAGAAGTTAATTTCAATATTATGTTTTGGTACCTGATATTTACTTTAAAATAAAGTAAAACACAATTATGAAGAAATTTACTATTTAATAAATATAAATTAACTTGATAATGTTTTGTACAGGGTAATAGAAAAAGAAAATATGCATTGTCGCTACATAGTATAAAACAAAATGTTTCTTTGTCCCTGTATCCCTATGTATGCTTAAATCTTTCAAACTACGCAAAGAATTTCTATGCGGTTTTATTTAATAAACAGAGTGTTTGAAGAGGCTGATTTATAGGTATAACACAAGCTTAATATTGTAGGTATATTTTCTATCACCATAGCTCCCGTGTGAAGCGGGGGCAGGTCGCTAGTTTTATTTATATATTTGATCATCATCATCATCATCATCAGCCTTTGATAGTCCACTGCTGGACATAGGCCTCCCTAAGACACTCCTATCCATTAGGGGTTTTGGACCGTACCCACCACGCTGGTCCAATGCGGGTTGGTGGTGGACCGACTTTTACATGCCCATCCGACGCATGGATCATCTTACTTTTCAGACAATTGGGTGATCGCCCAAATTGCCCTAACCAACTAGGAAACAACAATGAAAATTTCTTGAGTCCCCGCAGGATTCAGACCCGACCTCCGGTTTCTAAGCCACGCCTATCCACTAGGCTACAGGAGGCAGTTATTGAGGCATGTATTCGATACTTGACCGAAGTTTAAAATAAATCGTAGACCTTATATTTGAATATATTATAATTAAAATGCTTACTTCTTTCTCTTAAAACAAATTATCAATATAAATTTGTCTCGGTTTCTATTTACTTTAATATTAAAATTAATTTAAGTAACCATTCAAATTCCTAGTAAAAGAAAAGAGTAAATTTGAATAATATTGCAATGAAGACATTGAAACTTCGTACTTACAGCAGAGACAGGTGGAGGGGGTCCTCCCTTAAACTAAATTGAAACATTTTTGTGTCTAAACGTTGTCTTAAACTTTTCCCTAGATTAAATAAAATGAGGATAGTTTAAATGTGAAAAAAACCAAGCCAAACAGTTCTTTTCTCAAGTTTTTAAATTGAGCTTTGTTATTTGTTTATAAGTAGTATCGATAAGGTAAAAAATAATAAGAATCATGAGAAATGAACTCGAAAATTAAATAAATTTTAATGAATTTCTATGATGATATTGACTTTAAAATTTCTTCTAGTATTTGATGACATTTATAAAAGAAGATTTAATTACTATCGTATACTACACTTTAACATCGAGAAGTGAAACAGCAATAAACATGATTAAAAAACGTTAAAACTAAACAAAAGTTTTAGACAGTTATGCAACCACCAACCTCTAGTGTTTGTTACATGTTATTTAACAATTAAATTTTTAACATAAAAGCCTAACTTTAAACCTAAACAAGATCAGCTCTTTTGTGTTGCACGATTCCTAAGGTGGTGGAGAGCCAACTGACTCCGCCTTGACATCTCACTCTGACAAGACGCGTTTACTTAAGTTGGTCTTAGTCAGTATTTGAGTTATTCAGATATGAAATTCTGTCACTCAATCTACTTACATATACATACATCATCATAGGCCTCCCCTAACGCACCATTAGGCGTTTTTTGGACCGTATCCCACCATGCTGGTTCAATGTAGTCAGTCCACCCAGCAAACCACGGTGGACTGACTTTTACATGCCCATTCGACGCATGGTAACTGGTAGATGGTAACTGCCTCCTTAACCTAGTGGTAAGGGCGTGTGCTTTAGATACCGGAGGTCGTGGGTTCGAATCCAGCGGTGAGTCAACAAATTGTAATTTTTGTTTCCTAGCTGGTTATGGCAATTTGGGCCGATCACCCGATTGTCTGTAAAGTAAGCCTAGTCACCTACCACTATAGTTTTTAAAAACAGTTTTGCATCCCCATAAACGTCACGAGATTGTTATACGCGTGTTATTCAATCACTTAAAAATACAACAAATCAAAAATCTGTTCGAGGTAGTAGTTACAAACTAAATTGGAAGTTTATAATCACACAACTTAAAATAACTTCAATTCAAGTGACTATAATAATGTTTATAAGCTCACAACTTAAAATAATTTCTATTTAAAGAAGCCTGAAGCTGAGCAGCCTTAAAGTCATTAACTTAACGACCTCCGAACCACTCGAGACATCCTCGTCGTTCTCGGGTTTCATCATCAGAATTTGTAAGTGATAAATGAAGGTAGAGTTTGAAAATGTCTAGTTTTAAAAAGACATGGCTAAATATCAAAATATTTTTATGTATAATAATGTGTTATCTGGTGATTAAGCCAAAATTGTTGAATTTTATAGTAAAAAATACAAATTTTACTTTATCCGTAAAATGGATAATTTATTATGTTATTTTATGTACAGTAACTTTATCATAAATGAAGATGAATCGTAGTAATTTAATTAATTTCATTGGTTGCTGGCGTCTATGTAACTTTTTTTATTATTTTGATACCAACAAAGAATTTTTCTAAAACGTTATTGTCATAACAGCGAACGTCTTCTCATCACAGTTAGCAGAGAGTGGCAAATACTCAAAAGTTTTATATTAAAAAAATAACCTTTTCAACAATAAAACGTTGAAAAGGTTATTTTTTTAATATAAATTATGTTCTCCGTTTAAGCCAAAGTAGATAGTTAAAGTGTAAAATAAAAAATATCAGTAATGTAATTCTAACAGCGGTATTTTATAATTTTTACTTACAGTTTCACATGAAATTTTGTTAAATCCTTAAAAATATATAAAAAATATTGGTAGTTGTTATAATTTAATAATTTTCTTTTATAACCACCTCCGTGCCCTAGCGTTATTAACTTTTGTGTTTTAAACTGAAGGTCATAGGTTCGAATCCAATTTAATCCAGAAAAAACGTTAAATAGTTTGAATTATTTAATAATTATCTAATATAATTGTTGTGTTCGTGTTCTGGTAGGCAAGGACCATTAGGCCCTATTGTCTGAAAAGTAAAATAATTCTTGCGTCGGATGGTCGTGTAACAAGTCGATCCCGGTTGTCAAGAATATGTTTAACAGTTCGTTATTAAAAGTCAGCCTACAATTTACTGACATCTTATTCATCATTAGAATGCAGTTTACCTTTTTGGTTGCGGACGTCAGATGCTAGTCGCTCTGTGTAAAAACTGTTATTCAGGTAAATCTGTAAGGATTGGAAGCCGATCCCATGATATCTAATAAAAATGGCTAGGTGAAAGAAAGGTAGTTATTATAATTTGGTTCTTTGCAAAATATTTTATTAGTCTGTCAACTGTGGAGGCACGTAAATTTGAATTGTAACTTATAATAAAAAAGTTAGCGTACTTAATCTCAGTCTCAGAGTGGAGACAGCTAGTCGATAAGAAGACTCTGCGGTATGGACGTGTTGCATTCAAATTGTTCTCATTTTGTTTAATTGAAACAGTGCAGTAACACTTTGAAGCGAAATTGTTTCAATTTAGTCTAATGGCTCTACCTGTCTCTATTATTAGCGTGAAAGATTAAACCTCTACATTTCGTTGAGATTTTTACTGCTTTATCCATTTTAATCAGAACTCGAATAGAACATGGAGAGGGAAAAAAGAAGATCAGACGGTGTGATTGTTTTCATTAACGAGATTTTAGCTTTAAGTAGCTCTACATTCTTCTATGCGGTCAAAATATAATTTTTTAATGATTGGGTTGGAGTTAAAAATACTTCTGGCCGAATTGTTAGAATTTGGTAATATGAGAATTAATTATTTAAACTTAACTATATTATTATAGCTACAGAGAGCAACTGATCAACTGTCAACATGAATCACTTTCTGCCTATATTTATTCTGGAATACATACACCTTTACAATTTGATACAACAATATGACATTTATCGCAGAAGACTTGCGAAAACAGAACATATATAATTTAATCCATTGAATACTTCTTATGGACATTATAAGCTTCCATATTATAATTTATCTATGATTTTAAATAAATATTTCTTATTCTTTTCGGGATTATTACACAGTAATATCTATCTAGCAAAACTTGTACAATAAAAACTAAATGACTGATAAATACATAAACTTACAATTTCTTAGTATATAACTGTCCGTAAATGAAAATATTACTGACATCACATAAAATGCGTATTATTACAGTTTGGCCGAATACTTCGATCTCGCTCAAACATAAATATCTACAGACATGATTTGCTCGCACGGCAATAGCATATTTAGCCTCTCAAACGTCACAACACACGAACCGTATAAAGGCTAGAAGTAACTCATTTGATTTCGCCCTCTGTCGTCGGGGGGGCATCAAAAAGGGGGTTCGGATGGCCGGTCATAAGTTACTAAACCCTACCCGACCGTCCTCCGCAAATATCTCGCGCAGTATAACACAAAATTGAGCAAATAAGCCCGAATGGGTTGAATTTTCAACCCTTTTACGCGTCGAGAGCTCGACCGTGTAGCGACAGCAAAAAAAGGCGAAAAATAACGCGAAAACATAAACCCCTAAACGAATATAAATACGTTAGAGGGAGGGGAACAAGCGGAGGTGAAATCGTAAATATATTTTTCGCGTTTTTTTGTTTACAAAAGTCAAATAGGACAATGGAACGTTTGTAAACAAACCATTTGTGTTTACAGCTTATAAACAACTCGGTGTTTGTATCCTTTCATATTCAGTAAATGTAACGTATGTTATGTTTATGTAATGAGATAACATAGGTACCCATACAAGCACAAATTTTCTATGCTTTTATAAATTTTATTTATTTAGCTGGGTTGGCTAAATGTATTAACATACCTACCGGTGGTAAGTCCCCTTTTTACAGGAGACCGTCTGGGTGGGTATTTCTGCCGCGAAGCAGTGGTGTCAAAACACTGCTGTGTTCCGGTTTGAAGGGCACCGTAGCCAGCGTATTTACTGGGTAAACGAGACTTAACACCGTATGTCTCTCGGTAGGCAGCGTGTTGGCGATGCCACTGGTATTGCCAATGTCTATGGACCGGTGACCACTTCCCATCAGGTGGCCCAACTGCTCATCTACCTACGTATGCTGCAGAAAAAAAATCATTAACATTTATGCCTAAATCCGTCATTAACTTTAAAAGGCAAGAGACATATTAGTGTAATTTAAAAAATCCTTTCATTTTGGAATAGAATGATTCTTAATAGGTATTTGTTTTAATATAAGACATTTAATTTATACATATTATGTTAACCCATATGGTAAAAAAGGATGGTACAACGTTGCCCGTAACGGTTTTCTGTTACGTGATCGGTATTCATAATAATTTTTTCTTTATTTAAGTAATTAATAGAAACAGACAGGGTTTCTGGAAGGACAGACATTACTACACACATTACTACAGGACGTAGGTTCCCTTTTACATTGGGCCATTTGGGATGGTATCACTGTAGTGGCTTTTTCTGCCGCTAAGTGACAGTGCGTAAAATGTAACTGGGTTCGGGTTTGAAGGGTACCGTAGCCAGCATATTTACGAGTAAACGAAACGTAACATCCGCGTCTTACGTAGGCAGTGCATTGGTGATACCCTGGTATAGCCGATCTCCATGGACATCGGTGATCACGTTCTATCAGGTATCTCGACTGCTTTCGTAGCAAATAAACATATAAACAGTCAGAGGTAGAAACGTACGACGCGTAACGAGTTATCGTTACGTAATTATTAGTAGTTAGGTAGTTTACTTATAACCAATTTTTTAACTAAACTTATAACCGTTTTCTAATATAATAAATCGTCAATTTGTATAATAGCTGGTATTCAGCCCGTTGCTTGCCTCATTATATTATTTTTAATAACAACACGAATAGCTTGAATCGCTGAAAGCATTATCACTTTTTCCTTGTTATAC
This sequence comes from Lamproptera curius, assembly GCA_029286875.1. Taxonomy (NCBI): domain Eukaryota; kingdom Metazoa; phylum Arthropoda; class Insecta; order Lepidoptera; family Papilionidae; genus Lamproptera; species Lamproptera curius. Next base: position 2,521,525 of record JAGSMT010000057.1, on the reverse strand, counting down.
TCCCCTCGCACATTAATCTAAAAGCGTATACAGCAACAACATAGGACAAAAATTGCACTGGCATTAATTTAACGATTCCCACTGAATGGGTGATGTACGGAATGCCGATTGCATTCCCCGTTCCGATTTATATAACGACACCGCACGGCTGGCATTTATATTTTGTTAGTGGGTTTTTAATGTGCGTTTCGTATCCGTTGCACGTTGTGACCATCATCATATGCCTGTGTTGGTCCACTGCTGGACGTAAGCTGCCCTAACGCCTTCTCCGTTAGGGGGTTTTGGACCGTATCCCATTACGCTGATCCAACGCGAGACGCAAGGATCATCTTACTTTTCAGACAATTGGGTGATCGGCCCGAATTGTCGTAACCTGCCAGAAAACAACGATAACACAAAGTTGTTTGCGAGCAATGCTAACCCAAACCTCCAGTTTAATAAGAAAGGGCCCATACCGCTAGGTGATCATTATCACATTAATGAGAAGCATCGTTTCTAGTATACAAAAACATTGTGAAAAATGAACTACAGTTATTACGACTTCCCGAAAGCTACAATTTTATCCAATTGAAATAATAAAAAGTGTCAGAAATAATTTTATTTGCAGATTTATTTTATTCTCCGGAATTATTTGTTTCCCCAATAAATAAATTAATATAGTGCAATACGAAACCAAATTAATATGCTACAAAACAAAAGAAACTAATTTAGTGATCTGACTGTGAAATCAAAAATCAACTTTAAAATGGTCTTTGTGACTTAAAAAATTATGAAAATAAAGTAATAACACGAAAGGAAAACTTGACTTGTTCTCATGCAATAAATGCTGCCTCTTGTTTACGCAATATAATTGTGATGCCCTTCAAACCAGAATACACTAGCTGGTGATATCTATTTGCGTCCTTCCTAAGAATATTGCCATTAATAAAAATATAAAGTTTAAAAGCCAGCATACGTATATTATTTATAGATATAATGTTTGAATAGCCCGTATTTATCAAAGATGCTAATATCATGATAACGTTGTTAAAATGAATAATGCAATGGGGTAGCTAAAATAACGAAAAAAGGAAAGGTCTCTTCAGCGAGTCGTAAGTCATATGTTTTTACAGTATGATTTCGTACACTTTCTGCTGACTGTACATCGCTTTTGTTTTACCATCTATCTTAAAATGCCAAGCCGTCAAGTTAAATTGACAAAAAGTGTACGTTTAAAACTGTCAAATGAGATAAACATTTTAAGGCACTCTGGGCATGTTCTATGTTTTTAAACGAAACATTTTTCCCTAAAAATGTTGCTTGTTCGTTAATACTCTTATTAATTTATTATTTTCGAAAATTACCTTTTTTCGATTCGCTGTGTGGTTGTAATGTGAAGCATACGCCAATAGTGAGGTAATCAGAATTATTATTCGTTTCTCAGAAGCATCTGATACGACGCCCTTTCGAAACGGAGCACTGTTTTTAATAATGCCAAGCAGAAAATGCCACTCTTTTACTACTGTCACTGTATTTTTTCTTATTTCTCCGAGCCATTCTCGTAATCATGGGGCCGGCTTCTAATTTAACCAAATTTACCTGTATAACAGTTTTTACGTAGAACGACACTTGACATGGTCATAGAACTAATGGATCTTCTTGTTGGAAAATAGGTTAATCAGACCGTATTGACTGCTCTAGTTAAAGACAACGTGGGCATCAATCTTGTGAAGTCTGTCTTTGGCAGTGGGTATAGGAATTGACGGCTTTTACCCATCCACATATCAAATGCAGATGCAGAGTCTTCCTGCGTATAATGTATTGTTCAGGTAAATCTAAGTAGATTAATAACCCCATAATATAATTATTTCTTTTATTCACGCGATTACATCATAGCATCCATATCATCAATATATCATCCATCCATACATTTCTGGAAAGAATCCGAAACGTCGGGAATAAATAAATATATTTAAGTAACGCGAAAAATCCGTAAATTAGTGGATTTGATATGTATAAACCCCATAATAGCTTGATAAAATGGAACAACACCATTATAACTCCGCTTCCTTGAAATTATTCCATCAAAACAGTATCTGAATGCAAAACGGGCATTATCTCTTTGTGTATTTCTTGTCCATTTCTCATTTCGCAGTTTTCCGCCTACAATACCCTAACCTCAGTTCGGGGTTTCCTTCCATTGTGATTTTACTTGTTTATCGAGTTCAAACGGCGTTTATATTTATAAAGACATCTTTCTTTTTTCCTTTTCATCTGTTATTTTATTACCAAAAATAGAATCGGAAATCGCTCGTCGTATTCTAACTGTCTGCGTTAATATAATGTAATTATAACAGTTAATAACTAATTTAATGTATTTTAATATCAGGTAAGGTCCTATAGAAACTCTTTCATGGCCTAGTACCATCTAGTGCTTTATAAACTGAGATAAGGTAAAGACTAGGTTGCCTTAATTTTATATAAAGCTCCATTCGCTTTTCATTTATGATAAGCTTTATTTGATGTACACTAAAATAATACTAAAATTTAACGCTTATATCATTTTATTATTTAGTTAAAAATACAATAAACAGGTTTGTTTAGCTTTTAATTCTATAAAATGTAAAGCACAGATTAGATTTGATAACGGGTACCCGTGTAACGAACGGTCCAGCATCGTCGGGGCCCACATAAATTTAGCCCCTGGGAAGATTTACTGCGGACGTAAAGTTGTATATATTACCATTATTACGCCACGTTCTGTATGTACGCTGGGGAACGTGTAAGGATATCGCTAGTCAAGTTTGATCCCTAAAATAATCATTAAAAATAAATTTACATATAATATATTGTCTAGCGACAAAAGAGAGATGACCAAAGCGTCTTGTAGGAAGCGATTTGCCGCTATATCAATTTAAAAAGTAGGTCCACTCACCAACCCACATTGGAGCAGCGTGGTGAAATACGGTCTGAAAGCCCCAAATGGAGAATGCGTTCATCACGGGAGGACTATGTCCAGCAGCGGATTAACACAGGCATTATGATGATCACGAAAGAAATAACGGACTTGGTGGTACCACACGTCCATTGTCTATACTATATGTTAAACTCTGAGCGATAATCGAAACAAAAAATGACGACGGCAATTTAAATTTGTCAAAGACATTATAACCTTTCTGATTTTAAGGCCTTTAAGTTTCTAGCCTATTCATTAAAATACGCAGAACCGCACCATTAGAGAAGAATGGTATGAAATCGTTTCGCTTTTCATTTGACTATTGATTATAAAAATTTATATTTTTTATATTAACGATGTATGTTAACGATACGACAAACTTTAATCAAATTTTCCATATATATAGTTATCTATATAAATAAATAAAATTATTGTCTGTTTGTGACATTAAGATAACGGTTTTAAATCATATATCAATCAAACAACAAAGTTGTTATGTTGTGTGTCTCTTGGTTCTGGTTAATTTGCTTATTCGTTCATTTTCTTATGATTTCTACCGTAAATCATATATCCTTAAATTAAGACTAAGCTAAAATATATAACTCTAAACAATTCAACTTCTTTAGTAAAAAATAATCTGGATAACAACATATTAACGCGATATTAAAAACTCGACAGTAAAAAAAAAGACGCAATTTTGTACTAGGGCAACATAAATTCGCACATATTTAAATTCTCAGCAGAAACTGGGACAAGTCGGTAGGGCCGAAACTCGAGTTAATAGCCTGCCCCGAGTCTCCCCAGTCAATGTCAAGGGAGCCGGATTAACTGGGGCACGGGCAAACATCGTCCCCTCAGTGGCGTTTAATGGAATACAAACAACGTGGGATGCATTCCGCCCGGCCTCTTTGGATCTATGGTCGCCTGGTAGTTCAATGGAGTGTCTTAGAGGTTTATGTGAGACGAGATGCTTTTATATCTAGCGCGATCAGTTTAAAGTGCTTTTTAACGAAATTGCGGCGCAATTTGCAATGCAATTTTGAAGGGACAATAGAAATCGTTAGAAATATCTGAAAAAGTAATCGAAGCTGTTAAAAAAAACTTGCAATTCAATGTCTTTAGTCGTATGCAGTGCATAAATAGTGACGGACAAAGAAAAGGTCTAAAATATTCTAGAACGTATAAATTTGTCGTTAACCTTAACACAATTAATATATTTTAATTAAAAAAAACAATCTTCCACCATTAAAGAAGTTTTAATCCGTCCAAAGAACAACCTGTGAACAATTCTGCGGTCCTCATTTGTTTTAATTAATGCTTAATCAATACATTTCAATCGTGTGAATAATTTAAGCAGTTGCCAAGGGATATACCAGTGTGTGTCTTATCATTTATAAATCATTTACAAACATCTTGATCCTCAATCGAGTCACTTACGATTTTTACTCAATGTTGCTATTACAAAATTTCTAAAGCTGACGTCGTTTAACAACGATAAAGGTATCATATGATATGGGTATCATATGGTATAACTATGCTGGTCCAGTGCGGGTTGGTGGGAAGGATACGGTCCAAAAACCCTCTTATAGAGGAGGCGTGCATTAGGGGAGTGCCTATCTCTAGCTGTGGGCTAACACAGGCCTGATGTATGATAAAAGGTATTCGTCTTTGATTCCATTTCTAAGGAGGATTCCAATAACTGGTATCTACTCAAGCAGTTACGTTGCTTCAATTAGATTTTGCAATAACTTGTTGTGGAATCCGCAAAGGTGCGGATATATGGACCTAGCTCAAAACATAGAACGTAGTTCAGTGAAGTTTAAATAAACAGAAGAATGAAGACATTTACGATGCAACAATCAATGATTGAGACATTTTGTTATGTTTGAGGACCCGCTTGACGTGTTCAGTAACCCTGACTGTTGCGAGAGAGGCCATAGGTTCGATTATCGCTACATTTATTAAAAATAATATGTATTTATCAGTAATAGAGTTTTTATAGACTAGTGGCACCGCATGGGTTAAATGTAGATGTATTATAGCCTATCCAAAGCAGAAAGATATTTTAGGGCATTTTTTCATGCTCTGGTTTACTTTACAAATTTCAAATAGTTTTATTTAACATTTGAGTGACATATTCACTTACTAATTGGAAAAAATATTTCCATGCACCGTTTCGGAAAAGGGCACCTCTGACATTGGAAGAACCGGCGGAAAAAACTAAGCAGAAGGATTTTAGGAACAGTAAACAAACAACAATTTAAATAACAAGTTTGAAATATTGGTCTTACAGAAAAAAGATACCTTGACGTAGCCATAGACAATTGAAAACTGTATCGATCGATATTACATGATCTTTCTTTCTAAAAACGGGAATAAGGCGAAAGATAACATTTATGAAAGGAACTATTTTTTTACACCAAAGAAGTGTACTGTACATATGTATACACAATGTTTTTTCAAACCTAAACCTAAACATCTTATATAAAAGTGAGGTCCAACAAACATACAACACAAGCGGGGGTTGATGTATCAAATCCACTAATTTACGGATTATTCGCGTTGGTTATATATATTTATTCCCCACGTTTCGGACTCTTTTAGTAGACAGACTATGTTAGTAAGTATACTACTATACATAGAGTCCGCTTAGATATGTATATAATCGCGTTTATAAAAGAAATAAAGGAATTGATATTTATTTAATTCATCATCATCATTATCAGCCTTTTTTGTTAGTCCACTGTTAGACATAGGCCTCCCGTTATACACCCCTATCCATTAGGGGGTTTGGATCGTATCCCACCATGCAGGTCCAATGCGGGTTGGTGGGTGGACCGACTTTTTACATGCCCATCCGACGCATGGATCATCTTACTTTTCAGACAATGGGGTGATCGGCCCAAATTGTCCTAACCAACTAGGAAACAACAATCAAAATTTGTTGCGTCCCCACAGGATTCGAACCCACGACCTCCGGTTTCAAAAGCACACGCCCATACCACTAGGCTACGGAGACAGTATTTATTTAATTACTTAAACTTTATCGCAACACTTTAAAAGATGTTTACTAAAAGTAGGCCTAACTTAATAAACATTCTCTTTATTATCTATAAATGTAGTACATTTTTAACTTAAAAAGCCAATCATTACAAGTTTTATAATTGATTAGAATAATGTATCATAACCTGCAAGTTTATTCCGACATAATGGTTGGCTCGTCATCTATGTCACCACCTTACCTTGAATTAATATCTAGTCAGCTCTCCGAGCATACTGGTATGCTCATACGAGGCGCATGCTATTAGCATACGTGCTCGAAGCATACACAATTAGTGTTAGCAATTCATACCAATATTAGCTTAAGTAAGATCCCGTCTTTTGAATACCAAGCTGTTTAATCATTTCTATGATTTATTAAAAGAAATGTGTATTTATGTACATGCGTTTAAAGTAATACTTCTTTGGCGTAGACATAGATCTTTTGAAATTTTTATCTTTCGCCTTATTATAGATTCGCACAGAAACGACGCTGAGAATAAAAAAGATATTTAATACATTGTATGTTTTAGTTTAACGCATTATCTAGTTAAAGATTCATTGAAATATCAAAAAAAAGTTGATTTTAGCTAGCTTTACGGTGTCGAGTTTCGCACGCGTTAGTCAGCTACACACGGTGCAATTCTGATATCTGTTAAATCTATGGAAAAAATTAATTTATCAGCGTTTCTCTACAATATAATAACAATTATACATATAAACGTTCCTCTTCAATCACTCTATGTATTAAAAGAAACGCATCAAAATACGTTGCGTAGTTTTAAAGATTTAGACATACATAGAGACAGAGAAAGCGACTTTATTTCATACTATGTAGTGATGTAATCTTTAGGGCAGGTCACTAGTATGCTAATGTTATATTATATATGCTCCAAGGGCTTTTGGTTCTCGTATAGTTACATATACATATCAAAGTATGCACGTGTTTAAGACAAAGTTACACCGCAGAATTACGAACAAAGCCGCGTAACTTTGTATGTTCGTAAAACCCAAAGTTTTCTGTCCCCGACTTGGAGCATTTTGTTTATATTAATTCGTTGGAAATTTCATTAGCGAGTCCCTTACCGGGGAGTCACTAATTACGCTACTAGTGATGCGTTCCAATGTTTGGTTGATTATCGACAACAATGAAAGTGTATTGACGGTTGTTTTTTCAATAAATTGTTCTTTATATTCATGAATTCTAATTTTTGGATTTAATTTTGCAGTTTTTTTCCATGCTCATTTTAATTTTAATCGTGTTGTTCTAGAGCATTTTTATAAATGCAATTAAATACAATAACAAAGTGATCCGTCAGAGAACCAAAATCACTGACATAGCCCACCGGATTAGTAAGCTGAAGTGGCAGTGGGCCGGCCATATAAGCCGCAGAACTGACGACCGCTGGAGTCGAAAAGTTCTGGAGTGGAGACCGAGGCTCGGCAAACGTAGTGTAGGACGCCCTGCGGCAAGATGGAGTGACGACATTCGCAAAGTGGCTGGTGTGGGCTGGATGAGAATAGCCGAAGATAGGAAGCGATGGCGTGCATTAGGGGAGGCCTATGTCCAGCAGTGGACTAGCGCAGGCTGATGATGAACAAAGCAGACTCAGATATAAATGAACTCGAAAAACTGCTTGAAAACCAGTATCGTCCAATATTATGTACATTAAAAAGTAGGTTTTTTCATACATTATAAATGTCGTAAAGGTAGTTTTATTTTTTTTATTGTTTTTGGTTATTAAAAAAAAACTCATCATGTTATGCAAAGCTGTTGTTTGTGTTCTATCGTCAGTTTAAAAATTTCACATTTTTCATCGTCCCATTCACATCCCTACGCCATTCCATTGCACAACACAACTGTACAACTAATGAACATTTGCCACAGTGTCGCACAAATTGTATAATCCGAGCATTCACTGTTTCGTACAGTCATAAAGGGAAATTTTGTTGTCCCGTTTATTCGCACGGGGCTTCTGTTGTTTAATTGAAACATTATCGTTTTTAATGCGGCTCTAATATTAATTAGAAAGTGAAAAACATATCAGAAACCTTAGTTTTGATGCTAGTTGCATAAAAAAACTTTTTGACTTGACTAGCAGACCCTGTCACGCGATGCTTTGGCTAGATTATACAATACCCGTTTCAGATCAGCTATTTCTCGCGAATGACATTTTAATACCATCAGCTGGCCTTATAGCTTCAGGGTATCGTGATCAGTGAGTTCAAAAACTGGATCTCCTATCCAGTTTTTGAACCGATCATGACCGTCTACCGGTGCCACTGAAGCGTATCGTAGATTTTTTAAATGCATTATATGATTACATACATATAAATTTTTATATATTTATAAATATTGAAAAAAATTAAATTTCTTGAGGCGCCCCCTAAAAAGCCTCTGAAAAAACACTGGATTTTTTTTAAGTCATGACAACACGTGCCTCAAGATGATTCAAGTTAATTTTTGCATATAATCATGTTTTGTGAGTGGTGTTAGTTAGGTAGATAGTTCCTAAAAAAGAATTCATAATAACATACACTACGTTAACTTACAGGCTTATATCTAATATTATATTCTCATATCACGATAAAACTAGTTATTTACACTACAATTAATTGTTTGGTTGATGCCTCTTAACTGGGGGGCGTCTGTTCGATTTCTGTCGCAAAACAGTAGTTTATAAAATACTACTGTGTTCCGGTTTTTAGGGCACCGTAGCCAGCGCATTTACTGCGTAATGGAGACGTAACATCCTTTATCTCACGTAGGCAGCGCATAAGTGACACCCCTGGTATTGTCGGTGTCCATAGGCGTCGGTGACCATTTTCCCGACTGCTCGTTGGTAATAATAATATAATTATAACAAAATCCGTCAGACTATAAAAATTATATTTTTGTCAAATTTCCATTCCCTTTCGTAAGATTCCACCGTTGCGAATCGATAAACCTCCCCCGATTCACAAGGGGTTGAAATTCATGAAAAAAAAACAATTCCCCTGGGCATTGTGCGTCATAAATATGACATTATCACGCGAAAGTTTCGGTGGCAACAGGAAGTTATCGCTTTCAGAGAGTGCCGTAATATTTCTAATATACATAGATTAAAATATCGCGTTTCGGCAACGAGTTTGGTGCCTTTTTATAATGTTTTATTGTAACATTTTGTAGAAAAGCTATCAACTTTCAATAAAATATTATAAATATTCATTGAATGCTATTCAACCTTTTGGTAGTGTGGATCTGAAGCCAGTTGTTTGTGGCATTAATAATTAATAATTATAATAACATAAACTATGGCTGGGATTTTATTAAGTAAATAAATAATTACACAAACAATGGTTGGACACAAATATACAGAATATAGGTTACAATTGTTTATTATATTTTGTGTTATTTATTAAAATATACATAAAAGCTCATGAGTTCTCTCGGTCAGAGTTTCATTTTCCAAAACAGTGCTAGCGCTTTGATAATCAATAAAAAAGTGAATTACTTTTATATTTCATAAAGATATTTGAATGAAATTATATATTTTTTATACTGCCTACGTAGGCAGATGAGCAGTCGGGCCACCTGATGGAAAGTGGTCATCAACGCATAGACATCGGCTATACTGGTATCACCAACGCGTTGCCTACCGTGAGACATGGGATGTTATGTCTCGTTTACCCAGTAAATACGCTGTCTCGTAGGCGGCAATAATAAGGACTTTTGTGGTACCAACTTAGACCACCAACCCAGGGACCTACCACTACCTTATGGTATTCTTGGCAAGTTTTATTATAATCAACTAATATTATTATAAAATAGATCCAGCGTAAAATCTGAATAAAAACCCATACTCAAAAGAGTTTTCCATCAAGAAATCTATCGATCGAAAAAGATACTGGTTAAGTCATAGTACAGTGAATAGGGAGTCTAGAATGCATTTAGCGCCGTTCTAAAAGGGTTGCAAAAGAGGATACCTAGAGCTAAAAGGGATGCATGCATGAAGGTTGTATAAGCGAAAAAGTCGCCCACCTCCAGCCAAGTGGAAGGGCCATCAAAGTGTGAGAGGACTGCCTATAAACTGCTTTAATGTCAGTGTGACATACTAGCGGTCAATATATTGATGTATTTATTTATTTATTCTCCGCAATACAACTTGTTATACGGCGGCTTAATGTCGATGAATGTTGGTATTATATTAAGAAATATATGTATACACATACATACCCACACTTTATAGTTATGGATAGTTTATTATAGCATATGTTCACGGACTTTTTCTTTGATTAATTATATGGATAGAATGAACAATAAAACCGTAAATACTATAAATGTAAGTCATCATCATCATCAGCCTGTGATAGTCCACTGCTGGACGTAGGCCTCGCCTAATACACCTCCATCCATTGAGGTTTGGACCGATCCACCCTTGGATCCAGCGTCAGGTGGGGTCCGAAACTTTCTACAGATCCAGATGAGGATAATCTTACTTAAATGTCTACCGTGACCAGGCTGACTGGTAAGTGTTCAACGTGGAATTTAAATGTAAAAAAGCGATAAATCCGAAACGATGTTATTAAAATGAATGGTAATTATTAATAAAATCGTTAGATATTACTAAATTAAAATCGTAAACCTTAAATAACTTGCTTCAATTGAATTTTCACTTAGATTAATTTGACATTCGCTATGGAAGGTATATATTCTAATAATATGCATGATATATTTTGAATGTTAGAAGACTGATGGCAGATGTTAAAAAAATCCACTTTTATGGACAAACAACGTTTATGGTTAGTACTTTAAACACCATGATAGCTTCTTCCCGTAATCTTCAACACTAGACAAGGTCCGACGAATCAGAAATACTAAAGATAAATTAAGCACAATAAATCCTTAGCTTTTTTTTGCTGCCTTCGTAGCCTAGTGGTATGGGCGTGTGCTTTAGAAACCGGAGGTCGTGGGTTCGAATCCTGCGGGGACGCAACAAATTTTCATTGTTGTTTCCTAGTTGGCTAGGGCAATTTGGGCCGATCACCCAATTATCTGAAAAGTAAGATAATCCATGCATCGGATGAGCATGTAAAAAAGTAGGTCCACCCAACCCGCATTGGACCCACTGGTCCAATACTGGTGGGATACGGTCCAAACCCCCTTATGGATAGGGGTGTATTAGGGGAGGCCTATGTCCAGCAGTGGACTAACAAAGGCTGATGATGTGTGAATCCTTAGAAGTAAATTCTACATTTACTACGTAAAACAAAGATTAAAAGAAAATAGGGTAGATAATTTCGACAGTTTTTAATTTTTAAGTCTACATCACTAGAAATAAATAATTATTATGACTGCATAACTTCCGCGTTAAACAAATATATTAGAGTTTGTGACTCTACTTTTTCAACTTTTTCACAATGTACCGCTTGAAATTCATAATGAAACAAAACCCGCCTCGGCGTCAGAGGCACAGACTGCTGTGTAGCCATCCGAAATGACGAACCGAAAAAGAATACACGTCCCTCTTAAAGCGGAAGCGGGGAACAATTCGAAACCAAAGAGTTTTCCGCATTTTCTTATCTCATCTACTCGTCACACAACATTGTACTCTATAACAAAACTTTAAGGTATCTTTTAGAATGAGCGACTGGTCTGCTGTCATTTTGTTTTGAATAAATCAGGCGGTGGGACTTTTTTTTATTCATGGTGTATTTTCATAAAGGTTTCAGTGGAGATATGGGGGTATTACTGTGCGTAATATTATCAGCTGTGCTGCCCCGATAAGGGGGTGAATAGTGAGGGTGTCTTGTTATTATTTATAGTTGACGGCCGATATTAAGTAGGTTATTGAAGGCGATGTTTTTATTTGTTTTTTATGAGGCCAGTGCCAATAACTTATGGCTTACTTGATGGTTGGTGAAAACCTAAACTCAGAGACATTCACGGCATTAGAGGAGCTGTAAATGCTTTGTTTAGAGATTAATACATTTACCGGATAGGCTTATCCTTCAAGCTGATAATCACTTATTAGAGATCACTTGTGTACGCAGAAAAAATTATGTACGTGCAAACACTGATACACTCCCTTTTCCTTCACACTGGGAGAGGGACGGATAAACGACACTACTGAAGAGGGACCGGGTTATCGGTCGCATTGCCCTAACCAACTATGGAAACAACAATGTAAAGTTGTTAAGCCCCGCAGGATTCGAACTTATGCCCTCCGGTTTCCAAAGCCTTACCACTAGTCTTAGTATACCATACTGTTTATCTTTTGGTTACGTCTCGTTTACCATATTCTCGTAATTTTAACCACGGTGGTTAATTTTTATGGTTTATGTTTATCTATATACTTGAGCCAAGCAAAATCTGAATTAATATAACAATGCAATCTGTAGCAATGAAAAGGCGTTTTACCTATAGCTTTGACATTAGTGGATTATTCCTTGATTTACATATCGCAGGCGATTCACAACCAATTCCGTAGCCTAGCAGTATTGGCCCACGCTTTATAAACCGGAGTTCGTAATCTCGCGCTGAAACGTCTTTGTGTTATCGTTGTTTTGTAATTGGTTCGGAAAATTTGGGGCGATCACTCAATTGTCTGAGAAGTAAGATGGTCCGTGCGTCGGATGGGCATGTTAAAAGTCGGTCCACCCACCAACCCGCATTGGACTGCATTAGGGGAGGCTTTTGTCCAGCAGTGAACTGACAAAGGAAATAAATATGCTTTAAACCACTTCGTTGCTACGAGTAACATTATTTCCTCAAACAATTTCTTTTCTCGGTCTCAGACGTTAGTTTCAATATATAGAAGACCCGCTAATTAAAATATTGTACTAGCTATGCCCCGCGATTTTATGCACGGAATGGTTGTAATTTGTGATAAGAATCATCACACATTATATATTTAAAAGCCCAAAGGTTTTTTCAATTAAAGCTGGAAGTTTTCGCCAATGTCAGATTTAATTGTAGATATATGTCACTCTTTTTATATGAATAATGAGCTAGTTTATATTCTTACCTGATAAAGCCTATAAATTATTGTGATAAGCCATGTGAAGTTACTAGCGAAGGGATGTGACAACCCAACTGCCCACTGGACGAAGGATCTGCCTTACAGTGGGAGTTAGACAGAACTGCAGCACAAGTGCAATGAGTCAATCCACCTGCTGGGCAGTTATGAGCAGCTCTTTCAATAGACTCAGTAGTTCGCATGTTGGGTTCAATGGTCTTCCATTGGTGAGTTATGATGATGATGATGTAAAGTTTCATTGAAACCGAGTAGTTTTTGAGTGACAAAATTAACAAAAATCTATCATCTGTCTACTCACAAACATTTCCATTAATAAAATTATTAGAAAGTGGGATTATATTATTAAGACTACTGCACAATTTCAGAGTCAGTCTAATGGAGTCATTCGAGAATAGCTCCCATCCCCCTTTTATTATAACTTACAAGTCACACGCGAGCGATATAACATCAACTTTTGTTGATATCCAATTTATTGGCCTGCTTCCTGAAGGGAAATTCGAGTGATTTGTGAAGGAAGCGGAAATTTGACATATTTTTCCGTATAATATAGCTATACTCAAATGAAGGGTCCGAATGAATCCTAATCGGATTTTGTTTGAAAGCCAAGTTAGTGCGTTCTTCCTTATTTTGTTTGAGACTTCTCATTAGAGCTTACCGAAAAGACGATTATTAAATGATTTGGAATATGGAACTAGAGCGGTAGTAAGGCCCATTTCTATATGGGATGCCTGGAGAGTTGAAGCCTCTACCTATAATGTAAAGTCGATACCGACGACAACAGCCAATCTATATTGGATATCAGCCAATTTGTTTTATAATGCACAAATGTACGCGCAAAAACAGGCACATTTCATATACCCTTATACTCTTAAAGTCCGATGGGACGGATAACCGACACGACTGGCGAGATATAAGGCGTAGGTATGACTTTTTACATGCCAATCCGACGCACAAATCTTTGATACGTTGGATACTAGTTTAATAAGGTACTAACTAATTAGGGGCAATACTAATGCATTGAGAGCAGCTTCCAACTTTTGTCTCCTGCACCACCTTATGGTTGATTGGTGCAGAATGCCTCAGGCATTAATACCTTTGTGCTGTTTGTGCATGAAGCTTATATCTTACTTCCTGCTTTATAATAAAATAAATGCGAATCTTTGTACGTATGGATGTCATTAGTAAAGTATATACTGAAGAAATTTTTTAACGAAGCCTCAAGTATTTGTTTTAGCAATTTTGTAATTTACGGAGATAAAGTAGGGATTGAAATGAGGATGGAAGTCAATATGGAAATTCGAAGATTTTGTTAAATATGAAGATAAAGCCATGAGAAACTGAAAGAGTATGTGCTTCACTATAAATATACACATGTATAACTTGAATTTATTCACTATACAGTATATATGTATACACTTTGCTTTTCTACGCGGAAGAAGTCGTAGATAACAACTGGTAAAATAAATAAAAAATAGTTTGTCACTTCCTATTAATAACAAAATAAATAAAACGCAACATAAAAAGTGTAGCCATGTCTACCATAATAAATTCCACACGAGCTTAACAGAGACGCGCTTACGTTTTAGGCTATAAAAATGTTATTGGATGCCGTAAATTTTAAAGTGACGATCTGAAGTATCGATCAAAATGTAGTCTGAAGTAAAGTCTGAAATGTGCACTAGTTTTCAGGTCACATTGCAGGGAATGCAAGATATCGGAACGTGGATATGTAGCGTGGTTATATCAAACTTACTTGCCCGCAACTTCATCCGCGTAGTACTTTAAAAAATTTTTTTAATTCTTCTAATAATAATAGCCTAAATTACCCCCAGTTACATCAGCTATCTTCTTTTAAAGTCCCGTCAAAATCGAAACAGCCATTCCGTAGATTAGCTAGAAAAAACAAACAAATGGACTGACAGAAATTTAAAAAAGAATCGAAATTTCGTTGCTTTTTTACTGTATCGGTTATTTATCACAATGTTAGTGTTTAAAATCGGTTGTTATGATTGTTGTGTTATTTTGTTACAAACAGACACTCGATTACCGGTATCTGTACTGCATACTTGCGCCATTTTTTTTATTATTGCTTACGTAGGCAGACGAGCAGTCGGGGCACCTTATGGGAAGTGGTCACCGACGCCCATAGACATCGGCAATATTAGTGATATTACCAACGTGCTGCCTACCGGGAGACATAGGATGTTAAGTCACTTTTACCCAGTAAATACGCTGGCTACGGTGCCCTTCAAACCGAAACACAGCAGTGTTTTCACACTACTGCTTCGCGGCAGAAATGGGCACCGCGGGTGTACCCACCCAGACGGTCACCTATAAAAAAGGACCCTATCACCAGTCATGTTTAAAATGTGATTTAAATCTCTCTTGTTGTAGTCATATTTATATAATAAAAGGTATGCATAATAGTATAATATGTTCCAATAATATTTACTCGTAATTGAGTTAGTTTTAGTTTTGTTTATATTACGGATAATGTGTTTACTGGCACAATGAAATGTATAAAACGAAAAAAGCTCAAAGTTTTTAATACTGTTATATATTTGCTAGGTCATTACTTTTCTGTTTCAAAAGTTTATATTATTTTGCTTGTTAAAAATTGATATACGAAATACAATATAACAATACAACCTAACAATTAATAAAATACCACGAAAGTTGATTTTAAGTGTACTAATGACTTGCGGGAATATACTGCCGCAAGTCATTGATGTTTTTAACAATTATAGTACGAAAAACTTTTTCGCAGAAACAATTATGGCCTTCGTTATAGACAAATAAAGCATGAATAAATATAAAAAAGGTTCGATGTAGTACTTGTGCTACATATAAATGTAGAGGCGGTTTAATACAGAGGTCTCCTTTTTACAGTGGGCCGTCAGAGGCAATGCCAACGCGGTCCGATTCCTGCCGCAAAGCAACAATGTGAAAACACTACCGAGTTGCGGTTCGAAGGGCACCGTAGTCAGTGTATTTACTAGGCAAACGAGACGTAACATTTTAGAACTTAAAATAGGAGGTGAAAGAGGCACATCGGAGCCACCACTGGGGTTAGGAGTTTGGTACTTGCGTGGTCAGGGAACTCCTGGTTCCCATGGCCCCTGAGTAACAGACTTGGGGGAGTCTGCTACCTGGCTACAGGGGCCGAGACGAAGGGCGCGCTAGTTCCGACACGCCCAGAGGAAGGCAGATGGCCGTAGGGCCGAGATGGGGCTGCTTCGGCGGCCAGCGCTGACGGGGTTGCAGATGAGAGGAAGCACGTTCCTGTGACCCCACCCTTAAGTCGTCAGGAAGGAACAACGTGGTGGTTTTAGTTGGTGCGAGTCCGACATAACCCGTCTTTGCCCCCGCGAGGACGGGAATGCGTAGGCATTTCCCCACGGTAAAAAAAAGGCGGTGAAAGAGGCCGGTGTGGGCTGGATAAGAATAGCCGAAGATCGGAAGCGGTGGCGTAAATTAGGGAAGGCCTATGTGTAGCAGTGGACTGACATAGGCTGATGATGAAGATGAATAGGCGGTGCGCTGATTATAACCGTGGTATTGCCGACGTTCGGTGACTTGCCCGCCACCCACCAACCCCCATTGGACCAGCGTGGTGGGATAAATTCCGAAACCCCTATGGAATGGATATCCCCCTACGAAATGGATAGGGGTGTATTAGGGGAGGCCTATGTCCAGCAGTAGACAATCACAGATTGATGATGTAAACAACGTCTAAAACAAATAGCTAGTTGTAAAGATCATCTTAGAGCGTCGTTGTAGCACGTCAAAGCTTTCAAATTAGCAGACAAGTAAATAATTCAGCGTATGCAATTTATCCTTAAGGTTATGGAGAGTTGTTCCTTGATTAGCTTGAATTTATACCTAGCTGCAAAACACTTTTAATATAATCGTAATAAAAAGCGCAACTGCGAGTCAAGTAGTTTTTCACTACGAAACTAACATTAAATCTTAATCTAGATAAGTAAGTGCTTTTGCATTACAAATTTTTATTACTACCTTATCTGAACTTGAGGGGAAAACTTTTTAATGACTCGGTAAGTACTAGGAGATGCTAACAACGTCAGATAGTGTACGTTCTGCGCAAGGAAATTAGTGGATTAGCTATTAGTCGGCAGTTTAATGCAGTTTATGGATCCGTGGCCTATTTTAGGTCGTGTCGAAATAGTTACGTGAACTGGATAAGATTTTAGTGCGTCGTACTTTTGGCTTTACCATTTACGACAAATCGATATGGGGTTATGCTACTACGGTGCTCATTTTTGCGAGAACGAAGTAATGTACAAGTACTGTTGTGTTCCTGTTTGTAAATATAATACATTTCTCAAATGCATTGCAAGATAGATACAATATTATTTAGAAATTAATAAGCAATTAAGCACGCAACTTGCTAATGGATAGTTTTTGTCTTTTATATTAAGAAAAAGCATAACTGAAGTGCAGAAGGTAGTCAAGTTAATATATATTGATATAACATAAAAACATTACACTTAATTATTTCTTTTTATTACCGCGATTATACATATCAAATCCACTTTTACGGATTTTCGCGTTACTAAATATATTTTTCCCGACGTTTCGGATTCTCTTTCATCATGATGCTTTTTCATCATGGATGCTGAAAAGAATCCGAAACGTCGGGAATAAATATTTTAGTAACGCGAAAATCCGAATAAATGGTTTGATAAACATTCACTTTCTTTCTGATTGTCATATAAACTAGAACTGGTACTAAAATGGAGGCACCTTACCTGAGAAAAACTTCTATAGGAAACGCAGGTAGACTAGTTTTTTTTGTATTACATATTTTCAACTTATTATTTTGTTGTAAAAGCGACTCTAAATAAAACTTTCTTTGTGTATAATTTTAAAAAGAATTAGTTGTATTTACACGCCAATAACATTAAAGGACACCATCATTTTATGCTGGATGAGAATAGCCGAAGATCGGTAGCGGTGGCGTGCATTAGAGAGATTTATGTCCAGCAGTGGACTGACACAGGTAAACTGTCAAAATTTTCATTACGTTGTATGTTTTTTTATTTATGAAGAATATACTTCACTTAATTAAGTTACTTTTGTAATTTTTAAACCAATAATTATTACAAAGGCAGTCTTAATTCCAATAGCAGTCGATTGTTGTATAATTTGGACATAAGGCTCACAATTTTACGACAAAAAAAGATATTTAATGTTAATACAAAACAGTAATTGTTTGAAATAATGAATTTTATTAAAATATGTATTCTAATATGTACTCTTTCTCTCTTCCATTTCCGTATACTATATCTATTGTTTAAAACTAAACTTGTCAGTTAGTTAGAAGTAGCAACGGAACTGTCTTCGCAGCCCCTAACCCAATTAGGTTGCAAGTCGTTGAGTTATTTATTAATTGTGCGGGAACAGGGACTTCCTCCTCTTAATTAGTAGAGTCTCCTGTACTCTAATGTTAATATAGTACTTACAAATATAATTATCATATGGCAAATATCTCTGTGATAGTCCACTACTGGACATAGGCCTCCCCTAATGCACCTCTATCCATTACGGGGTTTTTGGACCGTACCCACCACGCTGGTCCAATGCGGGTTGGTGGACCGACTTTTTTCATGCCGACGCATGAATCATCTTACTTTTCAGTCAATTGGATAATCGGCCCAAATTGCCCTAAGCAACTAGGAAACAACAACAATTTGCAGAGTCCCTTGTAGGATTCGAACCCACGACCTCCGGTTTCTAAAGCACACGCCTATACAACAAGGATACCGAGGTAGATTACAATATTTACTCAGACATAAACGTTACTTAAACAAAAATACTCTAGTATGCATACGAAAACTCGTGAAATTTTAACAAAAAAATGTGATGACCGACTTCAAAAGTACACTTAACGATTTGCCAATATAAGACAGTGACAATGCTCTTCAGAAACTAATCCATGATATCTGGCACAACTTTTAAATATTAATATCTTTTAAGGTTCATTTAATCAAAATGCCGTGTATGACTCAATTTTTTTATAGCATACGCAGGCAAACGAGCAGTCGGGCCACCTGATGGAAAGTGGTCACCGACACCCATAGGCATTGGCAATACTGGTATCACCAACGCGCTGCCTAACGTGAGTGATGTTGAGTCTCGTTTACCCAGTAAATACGCTGGCTACGGTGCCCTTCAAAGCAGAACACAGCAGTGTTTGCACACTACTGCTTCGCGGCAGAAATAGGCACCGCGGTGGTACTACCCAGACGGTCTCCTGTAAAAGGGGACCTACCACCGATAAAAAACATTTGTGCAAAACACAAAAACACAAAACACAGCAGTGTTTGCACACTACTGCTTCGCGGCAGAAATAGGCACCGCGGTGGTACCCACCCAGTCAGTTCCCTGTAAAAAGGGGACCTACCACCGGTATCTTGATTTTCAGTGGAGAATATGAACTTATATTAAACTCTGCATAGACTTCAGATCCTTTTCGGTCTAAGTGTAGTGTAGGTAATGCGATTTCGCTGTAAATGGCACAGCATTAACTTCCACACAATAAAATCTCACATTACAGTTATATTAAATCTCAAACTGCCGTAATATTGTTTGTTACGCAACTCAGTAAGTACATACCAGTAATGGAAGTAATCAACATACAATGTATGTTACATTGTACGTTGAAGAATAAAAGCTTAAAGGCCGAGGTTTTATTGTTTTCTGATAAGGTCATTCTAAAAACTATACAGGCATGCACTACTACCAACTTTAATTACTAGCTTAAGTCAGTGAATTTATTACTAATAAGTAATAAATAATTTCTCATTATGATTATTTCAGCACGTTATAGGTTTACTGCCTCCGTAGCATGGGCGTGTGCTTTAGAAACCGGAGGTCGTGGGTTCAAATCCTGCGGGGACTAAACAAATTTTCATTGTTGTTTCGTAGTTGGTTAGGGCAATTTGGGCCGATCATCCAATTGACTGAAAAGTAAGATGATCCATTCGTCGGATGGGCATGTAAAAAGCCGGCCCAGCCACCGACCCGCATTGGACCAGCGTGGTGGATACGGTCCAAAAATCCTCTTATGGATGGGAGTGTATTAGAGGAGGCCTATGTCCAGCAGTGGACTACTGGTCCCACTGCGATGGCCAGTTGAAGGCTTGCACTCGAGAACGTTTCGAAGGTTAGCATTTAGAGAGAAATATTTTAAAATTGGCTACGACCGAATCACACGATACTTGACGATGTCATGGATGTTTTTTTCTTCGTCTTTTACTGTCCAATTCCGGTGGGATTGCGTTTTGAGTTGCCTTGTTGAGTTTTGAGTTTAAAGTATATTCAAGATCTAGCAATTCTGATTCAGCAAGTTTGACAATGTGACTCGGACACAGTCTGTCCCGTGACCCGATGGAATTGCCGGTTAAAACATTTGATACAAATAATTCAATACGTACATAAACGTGACAATATCTGTTAAATACATTTTATTCAATAACTTTATAGATTTTTTACAATTAACTAAGTAACATAATTTGTTAATGTGTTATATATTTGATAAAGAATCATACTAGTGGTTACCAACATTTTTTTTTAAATCCACGACAAAATAAAAATTGCTGCAATAAACTTCTCACCGTGTTTTTTAACGGTTACAATAACATTTGAAAAAGAAACGTCTAGTGCAGAGCTCACGTTAAAAAAGCAAGCCAAAATAATACGTTCAGAGTAATAACGTTGGTAATTTATGAAATAAAAACACGCAAAACGTTGTAAAAATCCGCCAAAAAAATTTATACATTCTTTAGCGAGAGACTGGCATGAAAATCGTGTGTATTTTTAAGTATGAAAGATTGAAAAACTTATGTTGAAATGAATATAATTTGATATTTGAGGTATATGGTATACGAAATACCGCACTCAACCTTCTGTCTTCGTACTTGAGCCATCAAATTCAGAGGGTTGACGTGAATGGTAAAAGATCTCCCGGGGCCCCGGTAAATATGGGGGTCCCACAAGGATCCATTCTTGGGCCGTTTCTCTTCCTCGTTTATATAAAAAACGACTTACCATGTGTGATAAATAATAGCGAAGAGATAGTATTATTTGCAGATGACGGTCTCCTGTAAACATGGGACCTACCGGTGGTAGGTCCCGTTACAGGAGACCGATCTGAGGTACCACCGCGGTGCCTATTTCTGCCGCAGAAGCAGTGTGTGCAAAACACTGCGGCGTTCCGGTTTGAAAGGGCACCATGATGTATTTACTGGGATAAACAGACTTAACACCCTATGTCTCACGGTAGCAGCGTGCGTCGGCGATACCACTGGTATTGTCACGTCTATTGGGTGTCGGTGACCACTTCCCATCAGGTGGCCCGACTGATCGTCTGCCTGCGTTTGCCATAAAAAAAAATTGTACCTCCTTGATTTTTAAAATTAAACGACATACGTCAATAAATGACGATGTAAATAATACTCTCTCCAGAGTAGCGAATTGGTTTAGTGTTAATAACTTACTAGTAAACCAAAAGAAAACAAAATGTATTAGATTCATGACTCCCAATGTGAAGCATGGTAAATTTGAAATGGTTATGAATGGGGAGACGTTAGACGTAGTTGAATCAACTGTACTTCTAGGAATAACTGTAGAAACATAACTACAATGGGGCCCTCATATTAATAGGCTAGCAAGTAAATTAAGCTCTGCAGCTTACGCAGTGAAAAGAATTATATTATTAACTGATGTGGAGACAGCTCGTTTAGTATATTTCAGCTATTTTCATAGTATTATGTCTTATGGCATTCTACTGTGGGGACATGCGGCAGATACTAATAACATCTTTGTCCTCCAAAAACGTGCAATTTGTGCAGTCTATAACCTGGGCCCAAAAGTATCATTTAGAAAGTTGTTCACTGAACTAAAAACAATTACCGTTAGTTCTCAATACATATTTGAAATTTAATGTATGTGCAAAAAAATAGAGATGATTTCCTAAGACATTGTGATGCACATGACATAGATACAAGGAACAAACATAATTTAATTCTTCCAGCAACTAGACTGCGAAGAATAAGTAAGTCTTTTATGGGACAATGTATACGTTTTTACAACAAAATCCCAGTAAACGTTCAGAATTTAACTATTAATAAACTTAAAAAGGTAGTCAAGGAACGTTTATGTGTTAAAGGTTATTACGATATTAATGAATTTTAAATGATAACACAGCCTGGTAATGGAATGCTCGCTCCAGGTCTTGTTTCAAAATTGCATAATATGTAATGCCGAATTATCAAATTGTTTGTTATTTTTAAAAGATGACATTAAAAATAGCCCGCTGAGTTTCTTTCGCCAGTTCTTCTCAGGTCTGAGGCGTCCTTTTCCGAACCGGTGGAAGTGTGTTTGACAATCAATAAGCAAGTGTAAACTCTATATTGAATAAAGATATTTGAATTTGAATTGAATTGAATATTGCTCAGAAAAATTGGTTAACTTGGGTGGCAACGATATTGGATGTAATATTAACTGTTAGGAAAAAGATTCCAGATCTCGTGGTCGCATGTTTGTGTCGAAAATATTACCTTACGGGACAGAAAACCAATGCGTTCGAGAGATACAGAATCAAAGACTGTCTTGTTATTCCAGTATAACATGCAGTGAAAAATAGTATTGCGTGTTAATGGCTTCGAATGTGTAACCCTAATAATAAGGTTAGTAATGAAAAATAAAAAAAAAAGGATTTAAAAAATTGTGATGTCAGACTTGGTTACCCCTCAATCGAATGGTATTCATAACGTATGAATATCACAAGGTTTTCCAATATCGATGTATATACGTTGCAATAATTAGAATGTTTTGTCAAAATTTTGTTTACGTAATTTACATATATTGTTCGGTTCTGGTATACATGACGGCAGTGGCCGAATTTATCAATACCCCGATGAACACGATTCTATTGTAAGAATATACAAAGACGACCTTTTGAAATAAAATTCCCACCCTACTTTCGTAGTTAATTAAAACATTTAAATATTCATCGAACCCAAAGTCGATTCGTCAATTGACTGCTGAATGGGCATGCGAATGGGCTTTCAGCTAATTCCCCATCGCCATTATTCAACCGCCTCTTTCACGGCGGCATTCTATTTACATTCGTGTACGCATGCTATTCACATTCGGGTACGTATTCTGTTTTACGTTCGGTCGTATTCTATTTACCTTAGCATACGGGTACGCATCCTATTGACTTTCGTGTGTTAACGCAATACAAACAGGGATACTTGGAATAACAGAACGCGAACGAATCGAGCTTTTGTTTTGCCGTCTTTGTTTTTTTTTTAGTTTACGTCAAACAAAAGGCGACGCGGTCCGTATCGACCCCGCCGGTTAGGTTTTTATTTATGAGTCTCTGTTTTGTCAGGGTTTCATTGTCTATGATTGTGTGCTCGTAGAAGTCATCTACTTATGTGTCCCTAAGCTTGAACTGTTTATCATTACAGCTTTCAATAGTCCTCATCGTTTATTTGTGTGTTAAAGTAACATTTCTTATAGAGAGGGTTCAGCTGGGTTAACCGATCTCTTACATAAACAAATTTTGTAATGGTAAAAGAACAATAAAAAATTTATTTGGTGAGGCGTCTTTATCTCTACAATAACTTATTCGTTTTACAAAAGATCTATGTCAATATCAATTTTGAATGTTTTGAAGTCAATTTAAAATGTATTATGCTGCATTTCTTATGGTTTTATGTAGTTAATGCAATTAGTCTACTTATCTTTCTAAGGACAAAGCATACTTAATTAAAATTAAGAAACAGTTACAATAAAATATTGAAAAATACAACCCCCTCTTAAAAGTATTGAGTCGATTGTCATCTTTATTCCTAACAAAATATTGTCTGTTACAATACCAAAGTCGACTAAAATTACCAGACAAAACAATTTTTGTGTGTCTCAGTGTTTACCAATACTGTGCCAAAAATGCTAGTAATATAGATGATTGTAATGTATTGATTAAACATTTATATATATAAAGAATTACGACTGTCGAGTTTCTTGTAGGTTCTTCTATGAACAGTTCATAACTTCCGAACCGGTAGAATGACGTTCATAACAGCTCGGAATAGCCTATAATGAATAAAGAATTTTTTAATTTCTTTTAAAGTAACCCATCGCAACGAGGTGGTGTCATCTAGCGTTTTTTTGGTGAAATGTCGGCAGGGTTTCAATCACTGAGTGGCTACTAGTCAACTACAATAACTAGACACCACGAACCAACTTTGCGATTGGTTCGGCTATACTGTAAGGTATCAATTGTACTACTAAGTTCTCGTTACATTGAAACCAAGTAATCACTTAACTTGCCCATATCAATACGTTTTAAGTAGTAATTATTATTAATCTTGTGTGGGAGATATAGCATGCATGCTGGACGAATTGTGGGTAAAGAAACGCTCAACATGGCTGCCACTAATCGGAAGAGGCGAGGTGGCAGACCATGCACATGAATGAAGGACGAAATTCTTCAAACGGCAGTTGGCAACGATTGGCACAGAGCAGACAAAAATGGAAAGCGTTGAAGGAGGCCTTCGCCCAACATTGGAACTTTACCGGCTAGATCATTCATTTTATTTTTTAGAGATCCCGACTTTGTACGCGTGGACAATTTTCTTACTAATTATACCTTACTATGTATATGATATTAAAGGTTAAGAATTTATAATATTATATTATTTTGCCATAATAAGTTTTATTTGTACTTTAAAACGATTATAATACAAATCTAACGTAATCAGAAGAATTTTTAATACGAATTGTACACATGTAAAAATGTAGCGACTGCTCTGAAATTATCTGCAAATATATTTTAATCTGTTTCGCTGAAAAAAGGCGAATGAAAAAGATCGTCTTGGGAAATAAGAGAATACGTAATTGCGATTAAGGAAGCTTTAAAAGGAAACGGTTAATTATTTTCATTTGTACAGTTTTTTTTCTTCTTGAAACAGCACTTTTATTTAAGACACGAGTTAGTTTTTAACTTTATAAATGTAAAACTACTTTACTTTATGATAAGTTTACGTTTTTAGCGTCGTTTATTTTCATAGGACATATTACAACATAGCGACAAGGTCGTCGCTACGACCAACGTATAGTCAAAATCGACAAAAAATAATTTTTTATTGACAATAAATTTAAACGTTACTATGCGATATATATTTTAGTCTGAAATATTCCCGTTGTTCACTGCCTTCGTAGCCTAGTGGTAAGGGCGTGTGCTTTAGAAATCGGAAGTTGTGGATTCGAATCCTGCAGACACTCAACAAATTTACAACGTTGCATGCTAGTTGGCTAGGGCAATTTGGGCAGATCACCTAATTGTTCGAAAAGTAAGATGATCCACTGCTGGACATAGGCCTCCCCTAATACACCCCTATCCATTAGGGGGTTTTAGACCGTATCCCACCACGCTGGTCCAATGCGGGTTTGGTGGATGGACCGACTTTTTACATGCCCATCTGTCGAATTGGCATGTAAAAAGTCATTCCAGGACGACGGTCACGGACGAGAAGACGTGTATTAAGGGAGGCATATGTCCAGCAGTGGACTAACATTGGCTGATGATGTGAACTTATGTACAAAATAAACATTTTTATTTATCTTTCAGACTTTCTTCATACCAGCTATAAATAATCTTACGGCCTTTTTCGGTACTTATCCTACTTAAGTTGAATGAACTCACTACAATAATTACAGGTTTAACTTTATCCATCAATGAACAATTACATTGACTTGTAAGCGAATAGCTTACAAATTAGTAATACAATATCGTTAACATTGCATACAATGATTTATATCGAATATAATGTTGCTTGCGGTGGAAATTAGCTCAATTTACATGCTGAATTTACAATTAATTCTTAGTAAGACCTAAGCAAATTCAATATTAACTCATATATAGTTTATGTGTGAATATACGTACAAACGTATATATTATTCAAAGAGTATTTTTTAATAAACTAGTAATAATAGCAATTAAGCCTAAGCACTAACTCGCGATGTAAGTTATCAATATAAAAAATGATTCTCTAGTTTGGAAAGAAATGTTTCCAAATGCGTTACCACCTTGGTATTTATTCATGCTTTAACGCAGTGGCATGAAAATGTTACCGCGTTTTTGTACTTCCTAAAAGTAAGAGTAAGGTTTATTCATTCACATGGGTAATTTACCAACAAACTTTTTGATATAGTTGTTCTTG